>CM042697.1:306542149-307742149 GCA_023614405.1 Avena insularis | reverse complement strand
TGTTGTTGTTTTTTAATACTTATCTGGACTCTAGACGCTAAGAAAAAAAATAACAGTCTAGATCTATTTAGTCTTCAAACTTCCCATACAGCCCATTAAAAATAAAGTCGGTTAACTATCATCGTCTTTATTTAAAAAATACATTTAAAAAAAATCGGAGGTATTACATTCTACCGACCTTCAAAAAAATTCGCCCTCGAATTCTTCAGTCATGTGATTTCTGTTTAAAAGAGAAAATAAATTTTAATCTAAATTAGTTAGGCCTACACGACTCGTCTTCTTACCAAATTATAAAGGTACTAGCTAAATGTCCGTGCGTTGCTGCAGTCGTTTAATTTTATTCATTAATATAGCTAAATGCCGTGCTTTGCCATGTTTCATCTTTTTTCTCGCATTGGAATTCATTAAGAGTCCAGGAGTCATGATGCATGAACTTGGGGCCATCAATCGACAACCATTAATCTTCGAAGGTGAATGGTTTCGAGAGTGTCGGCGGGGTCTTATATATTTACTGAAACTCTATTTGTATTTTTCATTCCATATCATTCATATTAAGGGTTATCTGACGTTCAAAAAAGTTTCCGGTGACAACAAAAGCTGATGATATCAGACCAAAAGCACCTGTGTAATCTAAGCACCTGTGTAATCTAACCCAAAGTCAGAAAAACTTTGAGTGTCAATGCAGGACAAGACCCCTAATAGGTCCAATATCACAACGGGCTTGGGCCAGGATGAACATAATAGGAGAAATGTTGCTCTAGAAAACATTCGGATGAAAATGGTACAATCAAACAATGTGTAATAGAGGATAGAAAACTATAAATTTCTAAACATGTACATGTGTGTATCAAAGGAGGATATGTAAGCATACATGAACATGTTTAGTTGTACTCCCTCTATTTCAAAATATAATATGTTTTAGCTTTATGAAGCAAATGTATCTAAAATTATTTTAGTATATATAAGTTCATTTAGATTTAGAGTGAATCTACACACTAACGGAGCTTAGGCCGACTTCTTTTTAGCTTATGATTTTAGAAAAGCTGGATTTTAAGAGATTGTGGGAAGAAGCTATGGTGGGGAGAAGTTGTCAGAATTTGTTGCCCTCTATTCTTTTTAGCTAGACATTTAGCTTGTTTGATGGGTTAAGTAGTGAAATGTCTGTAACGCCCCTAAATGTCATTTGTATGCTAGTTTTTAGTACAAATGAGATAGAAGTGAATGTAGAAGATTATAAAACAGACTATCACACAAGAACAATAGCAAGTCCAACAACAGTACCAATTTATAAGTTCATCTTTACCTATCCAATTTGCTGGTTATTTTTCATGTTTATCAATGAAAGGAGAACAATATAAGGTGAAACAACACAAATCTGAAATTACACTATAAATGAACTACACTGAAATTCATTTTGTAATGCCTAATCAGTTTCACTGTAAGTAAACTACGCTAAATTTGCTAATGCCTAATCATTTTCACTGAAAGAAAAACAAAGAAAACAGGGGTTGTGCTATCTGCGGCGGCGGATAGGAGGAGGACATGGCGAGGTCGGCCTGCAGGAGGAAGACGGTGGCGGAGGGCAGTGGAGGGCGTCAGAGGGCGGCGGACAGCGGCGAAGGGCGTTGGTCCGCAGAGCAGCGAGCCGGGAGCGGGCCGTCGTCGCAGGAGGGGTGAGGGCCGGTGCGGGGGGATTCTGTCGCGCAGACGAGGAGAGGGTCGGGGCGGCGGCCGCCGGTGGTAGGCGGCTAACCGGCGAGAGGGGGACAGCTGCAACGGTGGAGGTGCTGGCGGCGGCGACGGAGGTGCAGCTAACCCTAGCACTGCGCGGGATGAGTAACGAGTGCGAGATGAAGAACGAGTACCTGGCGATGCGTCGTTGCTTTTTTTTCTTCTTTTCTCCTGATTCTTGCCGGTGGCATTTCTCTGTAAATTGAAGGAACAACATGTCTACAGATGGATACGTTTTCATTTCACTTAGGCTACTCGCGGGAATCTGCTCAGAATCGAGTCCAGACCCGATTCTCAGATTGCGAAGGAAACCAGCTTTTCGGTGAAAATAAGCTGGACAGAATCGAGTTCAGACCCGATTCTCAGATTGCGAAGGAAACCAGCTTTACGGTGAAAATAAGCTGAACAGAATCGAGGCCCTTCTTTTGAGCTTTTATGAGTCTCTGTTTCAAAAAGCTAAAAAAAAGTCGGCCTTAGTTGGGGCCGAACTGGGCCACGGCCCGCCCAACTTTTTGCACAATTTCCTGTTGCTACTATGCATCATAGCCCAGCCCACAATAACGCCCCGGTCTAGTCCCTTGCGCAGCCTCACTGCCTTTCACCGTCCCAAGAATCGTTCTCTCTGCTAAAAAAAGAAGGAATCGTTATCTCTAAACGACAGACAAGGTAGAACTGGACAGAATCCATGGAGGCGCTAGGTTCATTAAATTAGGGCATTTCCACCGGCGATACCTAAACGAACAATTCAAACTGTCCATTTTAGTCCGTTTGAGTCGAGTCATCACCGCTTTTGGTTCATGGTCTTGCCATCCGCGCAGAGCAGTGTGATCCAAAGGGACAAAAGCGGACATGCCAGACCAAGAGAAAAATCCCATTGTATAACTACATCTAGGCTAGTATGTGTCCGCGTCTGTCCGGACAGACGACCCATCTAGACATCAGAATTGGGTCATAGATGAAATCGGTCCGGATGAGTCGTGTCGCTGATGTGCCGTTAGCTCCGTACACGTTCCGCACGGACCGATTAGGACACGTTCAGACCATTTAAGTAGACCCGATAGAAATACCCATAGGATGAGAAATCCGACCAACCGGAGGAAGCATGGCAGCACAGAAGTCCACATGCACGACCACACAGGCACCTATTCCTGTAGTCCAGAGCTCCACAGCCGACTCCGTAGCCTTCTACCGAATGGAGCCCGTCCTCTTCCCCAATTTTTCAATATAAGTGTTTTTCTTTCTTTCCCCAAATTCCGTCGAGTGGCGATCATCCGCCAGTGAGTAGCCCCAGCGAGCCGGCGAAGGCGCCCGCCTCCTAGGCCGCATCCCCAAATCCCCAGGTAGGCAGACAACATACTACCTTCATATGGTTTATTGTGCTAATACGAAGTTTAAAAAAGTTTAACTATAAAATTGATCAATATAATATGAATTATATATCGCAAAAATCTATTAGATTCGTATTTAAAATACCTTTCCAATAATATAGTTTTTATGATATGATTCATATTTCGTTGATCAAATTTGTTTGCAATCATAATTCTTGAATTTCATGTTAGCCTAATAAACCGGTATGGAGAGAGTATAACTAATGTACTTTCGTTCAAAGACATGTCAATTTTTTACTCCCTCAGATCTCCAAAATTAAATTTAGACATATTTTAGTACTATATAGATCCGAATCTAGACAAATCCAAGTCAATTAATTTGGATCGAAAAGAGTAGAACATTCCATTCACATTGAGTAATTACTAATAGTATATAGTTGCCTTCTGAAGTACTCCCTCAGTCTCAAAATAGATGTCTTAAATTTATAAAATTTAGATAAATCTAGACACTATTTGGAAATAGATTTATCCAAATTTTGAAAAACCTAAGACATCTACTTTGAGATTTGAGATGGAGGGAGTATATAGTCTACAATTGCAATTTTTTTGTTCTTTGCTTTAGTTGGCCCGCCCATGATTTTCTTTCAAGCTCCGCCACTAAATCTACACACTAAAAAAAATATAGATACATTTTCTTCACAAACCTAAAACATATTATATTTTAAAACAGAGGGAGTACGATATTATTATTGAATGCAGTCTGGTCAAATTTTGTTTTTGAGAATGGGAACAAATTAAGAATACCCAACCACGCACATGATTCAGTTTACTTAGCTACAACAAAATGCAACTTGTGCACCCAGCAATTCTAGAGACCACTGACATTAGAAACCTCACGTACCCGCCATTAAAATATGGACTCATCCTGGAGTGTTTTCTAAGACAAAATGAACTTTCAAACATGCAATTTTCAGAACTAAAGTCTTACAGCCAACGAGAGACAAAACCAAACCTGCTGATATAATAGTTTCTTTGAATCTGAAGCAAAATTAATGGACAGCCCTCTTGCGGGCTACAGTGTGAGATCTAGCGGGCACGTGGCCCACTCCTGCTCCGCTGAGGCCGCTGCACGAACGGACCCGAAGATGTGGCTCGAGCAAGTCCGCGCGCAGCCATGAGGTCGCGACCGGCCAGCGCCCTTCTCCCTTACTTGCATCCGACCTCCAGCGGCGCCGAATCGGCTCCACTTTGTGCTCCCGCGCCGGGATTGAGACGCCGGCGTTGACTATACAGGGAGAGAAAGAGGGTGTCGATGGAAGTCTTGGAGAGAGGGGAATAAAATGAATCGTTTTATTTGGCACGGTTTTATTCAACAACCGTATAAGATAATTTTCAATTACTAAATATGAAATGCATCTGATTGTATTTTTTTTCATGATCAATCACCAAGTCTTGACAATTTCGCTGGAAAATATGACATACGCTCTGCTACAAAATCAGAACTCCGGATTTGACATGAAAAGATAAGATAGCCCCAAATTCTTAGACAATCTTACCTTGATCAAGCACACATAGAAATAGTGTACTGCCCAGATTTGACGGCATGGTAGAAATAGTTGGAAAATAAGATTTGTTCAATCGGAGATGAAATACAAAGACCAAAGCCATGTACCCAAACTATCCGAAGGAAAAAAATCGAATGAAGTGTTCAAGCTCTCATTAGCCTCCACGCAATTAGCAAAATATTAGAAGCCTCGTTTCGCCATCTAATGCTACAGAGCTGCATAAAGTACCGAATCTACTGATCTGTGCCTCTGCTGGAAACTTGAAGCTGGTAGAATCACTCAGTACGAATACAAACAATTTCTCTTTCTTCTGTAATAAAAGAAGCCCTATCTGCACAAAGGAAGTGAAGGATGGTGCTGCTGGTATCAAGAGCTTGTTCTATAGTGTTTAGATGACTGAAATTGCTAATAAAATAAAGGGATTATACCGAGTGATGTTATCTTACAAATTCTGAACTGGACATTGACCACCCAGTTTTACTGCTGAAATGCCAAAGGTCCATTAAAGAGTATGGTTTCGTCGCGTCGCCCTACCTTGTCATAACGCTGGAAGACCACCTTTTAGCTGAACTCCAAGATAAAGTTGCCAAGAAAGCCGGATTTTCATTTCTGAGATTTTCTGTATCTCCATTCAGTAGGTTCCCTTATCTGACGGGCGGTTACGAAATTTTTCTATCAGGTGGTCCTTAAAGTATTTGATGTGAATCATGTTATACTACCCTGAAGAAGAAAATCACAAAAAACTTGTTAATGCAATGCAACCATACACCCACCAAAGTGGCACTAACATTATTCTCAATTATGTACAGTACACCAACAGTATACTACAAAATAAAAGACATGTATGCAGATAAAAATGGTTACAGTTTAGAGACCAACAAAATAGCAACGATTCAATAGTCTTCCCAGAAGTTGAACAAAGAACTGATGAACATCACGGACCTGTCCATCTCCCTATTGTGCACTATTGTAATTATTAGAAAAGTCTGAATCCTCATTGCAATAGAAACACACAACTTACTGACTTTTCAGAGACAATTTGGATTCTTATCACACCTTGAAAAACCATCAAATAACCGTTTTGGCTGTGCTTGTTTCAATTTTTCTGATCAGTTCAACTGTTATCTCCGATGGAACATACTGACCAGGCACATCGAAAGTCTCAAATATGATCTTGTACTCACGAGTTTCAGGAGACAATGGGCTATTAGTCAGCAGGAAATAGTGATCTTTTGGATCACATCTGAGGTAACTGAAAATTCACCGTAGCTAGAACTTCTCCATGGTGTCCAAATTCTCAACGTGAATTGTTAATTATCAACTGAAATCAATGAAGATGACACCAACACGACCTGCATACATATAAGTGGTCAAAGATTCAGCCAACTATGTATATGGAGAACAATTGCAAGATCATAGATACCTAACGATTTGAATATTTCACACATTTACCATGAACTGCTAGTCACTCCAAATAATACAGGTTTTGCACGAAATACACTGAAACAGAGCTGCTAGGTTAGTAAATGCAGAGATGCACAACACGGAGTGGCCTCGTTCCCCTTCTGTGGACAGATCACGCACGCAGATGCCATCGGGACCGGACAAAGGCGAACGAGCTAGCCGCCGCCTTCGGGGATCTCGCGTCGTCCGGGACCCCACTTCGCTCACCGGCTGTAAGATCTCACACCGTCCGAGACCCAACTCGCACCCTCTCCGGTGCTGCTTGCCCCATATGCCCCCGAATCTGGCAAGGCCCCCACTGTCGCTCGCCTTCCACCGGCCATCTTCAACTGCTCGCCGGCCCCCGGGGGGGGTGGGGGAGGCCAGAGCTGAGAGAGACGGTGGAGACCAAAGGGGGTAGTCGCTGAAGGCTCGCTCGGGATTCCTTCGTTGAGGTGCCCTCCCCGTTTTTTCTTTGCGGTGGCAACGGGTGCAATATGTCCAAATATTTAGGGGCAAAATTGTCCAAAGTAAAAATCGGAACGAAAAAGGGCGTGGACAAACCTAGCTGTGTGTAAATTAGTAGATAGATAGATACACGAGAGGTTCGCCGTTCTAACATAATAAGATCTAATAGCAAAAGTAGCTGGTATGGGGGCCAATTCATCCCACACTCGAGCTATTAAATCTGTACGTGGATAGGTAAATCTCGCAAACTCACTGTTGGACATTCTCAATAGTTTTAAAAAAAAAGAAGGTCACATGGATGTGGTCCCTTAAATTCAGTCAAACACACATAACACAAAAACTAAACTTTCAGCACTTCAAACATACTCAAGCTACGACCGGAGGATAAACATACTTGTGATGTGAAAAATATCACAGAATCACCTCTAGAATCGCAAATTTTAATTAGCTCAACCACAGAAGTATTAACAAGATTGGTGGAGAAACTAGGTAGGTCTGATTCCAATCGCAAGAAAGAAATAATAAGTTGAATAAAAGTTAAAACGTTGGAGTAGGCATAAATCGATGAAAAGATATACCTAAGAACCCATTACGGTGGTCCATAGGACAAGTTTCTGGCTGGTGGTTATAGACTCTAGCAGGTGTTGAGATAGATAAATCTGGAACTCAATGTTGTGGTTGTGGAGAAGGTAGCTGGAGCGGAACATATGGGGCTGCAAGTGAAGGTGCATGGCCATAGTAGCCAAAGAAAGGGGGTTGGTATGGATGTGGTGGAAACTACGGAGGTGCACCTTAGGGTACTGCCATCATCAATTCTAAACCATACGATGAGCTTACTCCTAAGGGCACATCATTGGAAGGAATGGTTGTTGTTGAGCCTGCAGAAAGACTAGTCGGCATCCACTTAATAATAGAATTAGGATTTTGCTTGCAAACCAGTTTCATATGACCAGCCTTGCCACAATGATCACAAGAACCAGAAAAGTCACACTCTGAAGCGCGGTGACCTTGGCCACACTTGAAGCAAATCAGGCCATGGCCTGGAATAGGTCGAATGAATGAAGTTCTATTTGAACGAGCTGTTGAAAAAGAATGGGCCTCCGATTGATTGGGTGTGGTGGAATCTTGAGGATGTTGTCCTGACTTGGACTCCTTGAATTCAGATTGCTGGGTAGACCGACTACCATCTTGGTAAGTCCTCTTGCGGTCTCCACCTATACCCCTAGTGCCTCAAGCATGATCCCCGCGAGATGTGGTGAGCCTAAACTCCAACTCCATCCTTCTAGCTTGCCCAATCACTTCAGAGTAACTAATCTGCGGTTTTGCGCCCATCACTTCCCTATATCTTGAGTTGAGACCTCTAAAGAAAGCTTGAGCCTTGTGTGCCTCATTTCCATTTACTCTATCCACAAAGAGCACCATCTTACTAAACTCAGCCTCATAATCATCCACACTCTTGTATACTTGTTCAATCCGGGTCAATGCAATGAACATTTCTTTCTTGAATGATTCAGGATAATACCTACTAGTGAACTGCTCGACAAAGAACTCCCAAGTAGTTTCCTAGTGAACAGGAGCATGGGTTGCACGGACTCCTTTCCACCATGCATCGGCCAAGCCTTTAAGCTGGAAGGCCACAAAAAGAACTCTCTTGACCAATGACAACTCTAAAGCATTCATATACTTCTCCATGGTATTCAACCAAGATGCTGCTTTCATAGGTGTCCCAGACCCGTCGAACTCATCAACATTCAGTGATAACCAATCTTTGAGCTTCATTCCATGACCATCATGTCCGCCACCATTGGTCTAGCTGCCATGTGTTCCCCCATTATGACTCTGCTCAACTTCTGCATCTGATTCGTCTACACGACTGTTGTGGCCTCCACTATGTCCACGACCACGAGCACAGCCACGAGCACGACCCCTAGCTCTCGGCGGCATAACTATACGGTGCATTATCAATTGTCAACAAAAAAATCACATCAAACATATGCACCCTTTTATCAAAAAGATATATAAACCATAAGCAAATTAAAAAATAAATAGAACGTACATGAGATGCATGTCCCTTGACCCAGCCTACTGTGCAACAGTGTGTCAAATTTTAAATTTTTTTTACTACCAATTTTAATTGTTTGGGCAAGGTCGAGATTTTTTTTTTGTCTATATAACTAGAACTCTTTTTTTAGTAGTCAATTTTAGAGATCTAAAGCCTAGACTCTGATACCAACTGTAACACCCCAGGAATCAACCATTACTGGGATGCTACCACACTACACTTAAAACTAACAAGGCTGAACAATTATTCGAAATTCGGACATAACTTCACTTGTATGTAAGGGCAGTCAAGACATGCAATTGATAAACATGAGATAGGTAGTGATATTGTATTTCAAAAGAAAACATCCATGAATTTCATAGAATCTTGACATGCCTCGAATCAAGTTTATTGGCTCAGAATGCAATATAGACTAAGTAACTAATATATAACGGGTGTCTAACTTATGTGATGTGCTCAAAATACCTCGTTGTGAACACCGAAACTGAAACCACATGTCTGAATGTGTCGCTCAGACTAGCCCACGAGCTAACAGTACTCATCGAACTTTATTCAAAACTAGCCGCTCGGAACAGTCTCTTACCGGACTAACAAAAAGAATAGTCATCGGACTAGCCTACAAGTAAACGGTTCTCACCGAACTTTTATCGGAGTAGCCTCTTATAAACAGTTCCTCACCGATTTAGCTAATAAAAACTTTCGAAGTTTATAAACATGGAAAGATAAATGAATCAAAGAACCAAACAAATCTGAATAGAACCAATTCAGATACAAGAATTTCAATCATATGGCACCAAACAATCGATCAATCACACAATGAACAATCATAGAAAAAAACAGGGTTCGTCATGCACTTGCCTTAGCCATGACGGTCAAAAGAGGAATTAATATTGGCACCGGAAACTGGCAAACCTGTAGATGAATGAAACCACACTGAGAAATACTCTACCACCCAATAAGGTAACTTTAGTGCTTAAAAAAAAATCCTACGCAGTAGTCTGTCTACCTAAGTTAACGATCAGGAGTCAGGACACCGAGCACATACTTCTATGCAACGGGTGGCTTCTAATCAAATGATGGAGGACAGCGTACTCAGTTCTACTAATGGAGACTATGTACCCCAAGGTATATACGACACTACAAATTTCTAGATTAGAACCATCGAAAACTATCTAAAAAAAACTATCAGTATTAATTAGCTAGACACAAGAATAAGTAGGACTTGGTACTATCGATTTGTACTCAGATTTTGTAAAAGAAAACTTTCAGGAGTTAGTGGATCTACACAATCTCCAATGTACAATAGATTTATTCGGTTTAACAAAATTACACCAAACTAACCTGAAGCTAGAACTTGTCACCCAGGAACTACTGCTAACCAAGTGCAGATTGATCTAACCCAAATAGCTCGTTGGAAAAATAGACTACGGGTTTGGACAGGAGGAGTGATGCAGTCCGTCCTACGAACGCTACTATATCTACTCCTACGAGCTCCCTCCTCAAGTGGACCCATGATTTGCGTTCGAGCCAAACTCCTACAAGATAAGGTTAACTCGCTCATTTCCTCGTGTGATTTCGATACGCCCCTGGATGGCTTGCTACTTCATACGCCCACCCTGTGCATCATCAGGTATAAAGAGAAGGACCCATGGAACCGAGAAACCACAGCGGAAGGGACCAACAGCATTCAGACTCCAGCGGTACTACCGGATCCGGCGAGCGGTACTACCGGTGCAAGCGGCACCACCGGACCCTGCTACCGGGCACTCCAGAAGGAACCCATCCAAGCCCCAGACGCCAGCGGTACTACCGGTGCTGGAACCGGTACTACCGGTCAGCGGTACTACCACCCTCTACTACCGGACTCTGAGCAGTACTACCGGTTGTGACCGGTACTACCGGTCGCGAGCCTGGTACTACCGGTCGTGACCGAACCTGTTCGCGTCAGCTCGGCCCAGCGCCCTGTACCCCTCTCTATATTTTTCCGTTTCGTTCCTAAACTACCCCTGTTTATGTGGCTGACCTATAAATAGCCCCCACCTTTTATTGTAAACCCTAGACTTGGATAATTGTAATTGAAGACACCCCTAGTGGATCTATCAATTACTAGTCTCATGCTCCTTGACAAGGAGAACCAATTATCTCCCATAACCTCTTGGATTTTGCCTCGTGCGTTCAAGTTGTACAAGTCCTTGGGATCTCGGTGTCTCGTCCCCAAGTAGTCAAGATCTCATCAAGCCTCTCACCCCCGTTGTTGGCCGTGGGAGAGTATCTTGCCCAACACCGATCCTAGGGATTGTGTTGGACCGGTTGCCACCGGCGTGAGCTATCGGCTTGTATCATGTTTTCGTGTGAGTGTGTTCATCGAGTTCTTCGCGTGTGTGTTCGTGGATTTCATCCCCCTCCTCCGTCCACTCGTTTCTCCCTCGATTCCCACGAAATTCGTGAAAGATCGGGCCACCCCAAGGGGTCACCCCTAACATATTGTTATCAAGAGCAAGGTTGATCACGAATTTCCCCTCAATTTTTCTTCTATCCATCATAAAATCGAAAATTCCCCTAAAAAGAGCCCCAAATTGCCTTTGGATCGATCTTTGGATTTGGTGAGTTTTTCGTGGTTTTGGACCATAGAACTGTTGCTTTTGGAGTCGATCTACAGTCTTCATATGTTCCTAGCCCAGCCTTTCGGTCAGATTACCACGAACTTGAGGATGTTTCCAGGTTGATTGCGTGCCAGGTCTGTGCCTGGCAGTACTACCGGTCGTACGAGCGGTACTACCGCAAATCACCGGTACTACCAGTCATACCCGGCGGTACTACCGCCCGCAACTAATAGTTTTTCATTTCCTTTTGACACCTCAATTTCGTTTGCTGACTGTCCTCTTTCGCTTGTTCGCGTTTCGCGTGTTTGTCACCATACTAACAAAAGCTTCCGCAACAAAGTTCACCACGCGCTCAACGACACCGCGGCACTCGAACATCGTCCACAACAACGGTTGCAAGTCGTCAACAATACCAAAGGTATAACTTGCGACACTTTGACAGCCCCATATCTTCCTTTGTGTGTATCTATCCTATGAGAGCAACTCATTTTGTGTTTGTCTAAGCATTGTGCACTTGCCTTTGGAAAGTAAGAGTGTGAGGGCAAATACAAAAGTTAACACAGTAGTATAGAAAGGGAGAAAAAGAATCAAAAAAGGAAGAAAGAGAAAAAGCAAAAGAAAAAAAATAGAAAGATACATAGTCTCCTAATACAAAGAGAGCATCAAGCTTGTAAGCAAAAAAAGAGAGGAAAAAGCATGCCAAGGCAAGTGAACAAATCCATTGCTTAACCCTCTTTTGGAAAACGAGTTGTGGTCTCTCCTTGCGTTGGCACGATACCGAGATTAGTCTCCGTTAGGACCTTTTGTGCTCATTTTCATAGTCGTGCTAACCCCTTTAATCTCCACGTGTGCGTTTTCTCGTGTTTTTGTAGGCCGTATCCTTTTTGCTTTTGATCTTTGGTTCTTTACCACCTAGAACAATAACCCTTTTCTTGAATCGTTTTGTTTGGCTTCCCACACTCCTAACCTTCCACCAAAAGCTTTTGAGCGTCCTACTTGATTTGTGTGAGTTTCGTTGCGATTTCACTTTGCAAGCTCTTAGCTCTCTTGTGTGGCATTTGGTTTGATACAATCTCCAAGGTGAGGTAAAAGGCTGACTCTCCATGTTATCTCCCCCATATACAACTCTTGTCGGCTTTGCATTATGGACAGGAACGCTGAGTCGTCCCAACAAACGCCACATCAAGAGGAAGACGCGCAATACATGACAAGATTGGATCATTGGAGGATCCGAGGAGAATTCAACTACCGTTTTGACGCCCTTGAGTAGCGCCAAGATGAACAATTCAGCGAAACTCGAGTGGAGTTCAAGAGCATCGACAACCGCTTAGAGGAAGTCCGAGGCCAAATGCATGCAATGCAACACAACCTCGGCCATCAAAATGAAGCTCTTGGCCGCGCTCTCGCCGGAACGGATGAGAAACTCAACGACTCATTGATGGGCTAGCAAGACCGCGATCTTGCGACTCAAGCGCGTCATGCCACTCCTCAAGTGAATCAAGCTCTTCACGCCATCACGATTCAAGGCACCAAGAGGGACCCGTCCTTCACTCCATGAGCTCTTCTCGAGCGGTACCATCTCCGCGACACGCCGCAACGTCAAGCTATGATGGTGACCTCTCCGCAATACCTCCAAGACGTGAAGCGAACCGTCCACAACCAAGGGAACTCGTGGTTCAACAAGAGCAACCACACATGGACCCCCAAGCCCATCATCAACGACGCATCCCTTCAACAACAAGTGAAGCATCTGAAGTGGACGAACAAGATCGCCGTCGACGTGAGGCACTCGAAGACCCACCAAGGCGTCATCATCGTCATGAACGTCAACGTCGACAAAATGATCACCATGACGAGCCTCCTACACATAAAGAAGAAAGGGAGCAGCCCATTGCGCATGTGGCTCGCCGTCCTTCTCGCCATATGGCGCAAGACGATGTTCATCATCATCAACCACGCCAAGAGCAAGATCAAGCTCCCCAAGCTCGTCGTGAGAACCAATAGCCTCCTCCTCGTCCTCAACCGCTCCAACAACACGAGCAAACTCCCCAAGCTCGTCATCAAGACCAAGTTCCACCACCAAATGCGGCACCGCAACAACCGCAAGGGAAACGCCACCATCACCAAGCAAGACGTGGGAGCTCGGATGGTGAAGATGGCCACCAAAACCATGGCAACTGCCGACACCGGAACCGCAATGAAGAAGAAACCTTCGGCAAGCTCAAATTCACCATGCCCAAGTTCACCGGTTCCAACGAACCCGAAGAATATCTCTCATGGGAACTCAAGGTTGACAAGATCTTCCGCATGCACAACTATAGCAATGAGAAGATGATGGCCATGGCGTCCCTCGAGTTTGATGAGTATGCAAACCTTCGGTGGAAACAAGTCCAACTCGCTCATGAAGCAAAAGAAGAGCCTCCAACCACAACTTGGCAAGATATGAAGGCTTTCCTTCGCACTACACGCGTGACCTTTTCAACAAGCTTCAAACGCTTAGTCAAGGGACAAAGACCGTGGAAGAGTACTTCAAGCAAATGGAGCTCAACATGATCCATGCCAACATTGAAGAGCATGATGAACAAACAATGGCACGTTTCCTAAATGGCTTGAACCATCCGATCAAACGCATCATCGAGTTCCAAAAGTACAACAACATGGTTGAGCTTGTACACATAGCATCAAAAGCCGAACGTCAAGTGCAAGAGGAAATCAAGTACAAAAATCCAAAGACGTACTTCACCTACAATCAAGCACCAACCACTACTCCAACAAGCCCAAGTGAAAGCTCATCAAGTACCACCAAGCTTCCTTTCAAGCCAACACTTCCTCAAGGAAAACTGCCCCCAAGTGGCAAATACACAAAGGATAATCAACCATTCAATGGTGAATGCTACAAGTGTGGAGGCAAAGGGCACAAGTCGGCCACATGTGGAAACAAGAAAGTTTTGTTCATCCACGACAATGGCAATGAAGAATACTTGAGTGAAGATGAGTTTGATGCAAGGGTCAAGGAAGCATTGGCTAGGAAACATTTGGAAGATGACCAAGAACTACTTGTGTGTGAGCATGACGCAAGTCCATCGCTTGTGGTCACAAGGGTCTTAACTACTCAAGTCAATGAGAATGAAGACCAAAGATCAAACATCTTCCAAACTCATGCTGGTATCAATGGGAAGTCCATCAAAGTTGTCATTGATGGAGGGAGTTTCCACAATCTTGCAAGCACGGAATTGTGTGAGAAACTCAACCTCACCCTCCATCCGCACAAGCATCCCTACCATATACAATGGCTAAGTGACCAAGGGTCCGTCAAGATCAAGCACACTGTCTCGGTAACATTCTCAATTGGACCATACAAAGACACAGTGGAATGTGATGTGGTCCCCATGACGGTTTTCCATATGTTGCTAGGAAGGCTGTGGCAATATGACAAGCGTGCTTTGCATGATGGTCACACAAACAATTATACCTTCAAATGGCTTGAAAAGACTTGTGTTTTGCAACCAATGACTCCTAACCAAATAATTGCGGACAATGCAAAGGCTTTAGAGAGGCCGCAAAGCACAAAACCACCTTGTGAGAAGAGCGGTGCGCGAGAGAACCACACTATAGTAAGTGAGAGCCACAAGCCAAACTCGAGTGGAAAAACTAAGAGTGTTCTTCTTGCCACCAAAAGTGAGATGAGAGAAGTGAGGAACAACCCATCCATCTTGTACTATGTCCTTATATTTAAGGGACTAGCGCAAGAAACTAATGACTTGACAAATGTTCCTCCCTCTTTGATGGCTATTTTGCAGGAATTCCAAGATGTATTCCCCGAAGAGCTTCCTCATGGACTACCTCCTCTTCGCGGAATCGAGCACTGCATTGACCTCATACCCGGCGCACCACTTCCAAACCGCGTCGCATACCGCACGAACCCCGAAGAGACGAAACAGATAGAACGACAAATCAACCAACTCGTCTCCAATGGTTTGATCCAAGTAAGCACTAGCCCAAGCGCGGTACCCATGATTCTTGTACCAAAAACGGATGATACGTTGCGGTTATGCATGGACTGCCGTCCAATCGATGCTATCACCGTGCATTATCGACATCCTATACCGCGTCTTGATGACATGCTTGATGAGTTATGTGGAGCCACTATCTTTTCGAAAATTGATCTTCGTAGTGGTTACCATCAAATACGCATGTCCGAGGGTGATGAATGGAAAACCGCCTTCAAGACCAAGCTTGGTCTCTATGAATGGTTGGTTACGCCTTTTGGCTTATCTAATGCCCCATCTATTTTCATGCGCCTTATGAACCATATTTTGAGATCTCTCATTGGCAAGAGTGTCGTTGTCTACTTTGATGATATTATTGTCTATAGCAAGTCACTAGAGGAGCATGTTACACATGTTAAGGAGGTACTTAAAATCCTTCGTCATGAAAAGCTATATGCTAATCTCCCCAAGTGTACCTTTGCGAAAGACAAACTGATTTTCCTTGGTTTTGTTGTGTCTTCTAATGGAATTGAAGTTGATGTCTCAAAAGTTAAGGACATACGAGATTGGCCCATCCCTACCAATGTTAGTGAACTTCGTAGTTTTCATGGGTTGGCCGGTTTTTATCGTCGCTTTGTGAAAGACTTTTCTACCATTGCTTGCCCTCTCAACGAATTGACCAAGAAAAATATCACATTCGTTTGGGGCAAGGCACAACAAAAAGCTTTTGATGAGCTCAAAAAGAGACTCACCGAAGCACCACTTCTTGCGTTACCGGATTTGACAAAAGAGATTGAATGTGACGCTAGTGGTATTGGCATTGGAGGCGTCCTTATGCAAAATGTACGTCCTATTGCATACCATAGTGACAAACTCGATGGCGCACGCCTTAACTATCCAATTTATGACAAAGAGCTTTTTGCCTTGGTTCGTGTCCTTCAAGTGTGGAAACACTACCTTTGGCCAAAATAATTTATCATCCATTCCGACCATGAGTCGTTGAAATATCTTAAGGGCCAAGACAATTTGAGTAAAAGACATGCCAAATGGGTTGAGTTCATGGAACCTTTTCCTTACATTGTCAAGTACAAGAAGGGGAAAGAAAATTTAGTAGCGGACGCCTTGTCTCGCAAAAACACAAACCTTCTTACGCGGCTCAAAGTAAATGTCTTGGGTCTTGATGACATCAAATCTTTGTACGCGTCTGACCCATTCTTTGGATCAATTTTTGCAAAATGTTCAATAGACAAAGGGGTTAATGACTTCTATTTGCATAAGGGTTTCCTTTTTAAACAAAACAAGCTTTGCATTCTGAAGTCGTCTCTCCAAATTTTGCTTCTTCAAGAGTCCCATGGTGGAGGCCTTATGGGTCACTTTGGCGGTGATAAGACATATGACATGCTCTCCACTCACTACTTTTGGCCAAAGATGAAGCGTGACGTGGAACGCCACGTCCAATGATGCACTACATGTGTCCAAGATAAGTCTAAGTCTAACCCTTTTGGTCTTTACATGCCATTACCTATTCCTCATGCACCTTGGTCAGACATTAGCATGGACTTTGTGTTAGGACTACCTAGATCTAAGCATGGACACGATTCTATATTTGTTGTAGTAGATCGTTTTTCCAAAATGGCACACTTCATCCCGTGCCATAAGACCGATGATGCTTCACATGTTGCAAATCTGTTTTTCAGGGAAATAATTCGGCTACACGGTGTACCTCGAACAATCGTCTCTGACCTCGATGTCAAATTCATGAGCTATTTTTGGAAGACGCTCATGGCAAAGCTCGGGATCAAACTGATATTCTCGTCCGCATCACATCCCCAAACTGATGGACAAACCGAGGTCGTCAACCGGCGCCTCAGAACGCTACTCCGCGTGTTGATCAAGAAGAACCTTAAGGATTGGGAGGACTGCATTCCCCACGCCGAGTTCGCCTACAACCGCGCCAAACACTCCACAACCATGCGGAGCCCGTTCATGATCGTCTATGGATTCGAGCCTCTCACCGCGCTCGACATCCTACCTCTTCCTCTTCATGACCGCATCAACATGGATATCGACAAGCGCGCTCAAGCTATGAAGAAACTCCATGAAGACACAAGAGCTACGATCGAGCAACAAGTACTTCGCCAAGCATCACGGCTAAACAAGAACAAGAAGGAGATAATCTTCGAAGAAGGCGACCTTGTGTGGATACACTTGAGTAAACACCGCTTCCCCAAGGATCACGACTCCAAGCTCAAACCAAGGGCTGATGGCCCTTTCAAAGTCCTCAGGAGAATCAACAACAACGCCTACATTATCGACATCCCGACATCAAAATACCTAGTGAGCTCGACGTTCAATATCAAAGACCTATCACCATTCCATGGAGATGATGACGTTGAGAAGGTTGAAGAATCGAGGACGACTCTTTCCCAAGGGGGGAGCTGATGCAGCCTATCCTACGAACGCTACTATATCTACTCCTACGATCTCCCCAAGTGGACCCATGACTCGCGCTCGAGCCAAACTCCTACAAGCTAAGGTTAACTCGCTCCTTTCCTCGTGTGATTTTGATACACCCCTGGATGGCTTGCTATTTCATACGCCCACCCTGTGCATCATCAGGTATGAAGAGAAGGACCCATGGAACCGAGAAACCACAACGGAAGGGACCAACAGTATTCAGGCTCCAGCGGTACTACCGGATCCGGCGACCGGTACTACCAATGCAAGCGGCACCACCGGACCCTGCTACCGGGCGCTCCAAAAGGAACCCATCCAAGCCCCAGACGCCAGCGGTACTACCGGTGCTGGAACCGGTACTACCAGTCAGCGATACTACCACCCTCTACTACCGCCCGCTACTGACTACTCCAACTGAAGTCCCAGGACCGCAAGCGGTACTACCGGACCCTGAGCGGTACTACCGGTTGTGACCGGTACTACCGGTCATGAGCAGTACTACAGTCGTGACTGAACCTTATTCGCGTCGGCTCGGCCAAATACATACCTCTCTATATTTTTCTGTTTTGTTCCTAAACTACCCCTGTTTATGTGGCTGGCCCATAAATAGTCCCCACCCTTTATTGTAAACCCTAGACTTGGATAATTGTAATTGAAGACACCCCTAGTGGATCTATCAATTACTAGTCTCATGCTCCTTGACAAGGAGCACCAATTATCCCCCACAACCTCTTGGATTTTGCCTCATGCGTTCAAGTTGTACAAGTCCTTGGGATCTCGGTGTCTCGTCCCCAAGTAGTCAAGATCTCATCAAGCCTCTCACCCCCGTTGTTGGCCGTGGGAGAGTGTCTTGCCCAACGCCGATCCTAGGGATTGTGTTGGACCGGTTGCCACCGACGTGAGCTATCGGCATGTATCGTGTTTTCGTGTGAGTGTGTTCATCGAGTTCTTCGCGTGTGCATTCGTGGATTTCATCCCCTCCTCCGTCCACTCGCTTCTCCCTCGATTCCCATGGAATTCGTGAAAGATCGGGCTACCCCAAGGGGTCACCCCTAACAAGGAGGCAAACCAGTTGATCGTTAGGGGCAGCCTGTAGCTTCCCGTGGTCTTCGGGCCAGCACGTGAGGGGACTCCGATGAGGCTCCACTGATGGCGGTTGGCAATCCTTGATGCGGTGATGGCGAGTGGCTACCCGTCGGCGGAGGTGGGTGCGGGTGGACTAGGGCAGGGACGAGTCTGGTAAGGACCTTGAAGGCGACCGGGCTGGGCTCGATATTTATGTTGTTGTTTTTAATAATAAAATATCTGGACTCTAGACGCTAAAAGAAAGAAAATAACAGTCTAGATCTATTTAGTCTTCAAACTTCCCATACAGCGCACGATTAAAAATAAAGTCGGTTAACTATCATCATGTTTGTTCAAGAAATACATTTAAAAAAATTGGGGGTATTACAGCGCCAACTTTCGTAGACTAAATATGGGGCCAATGGGTAGACTAAATATGGGGCCAATGGGTAGACTAAATATGGGGCCAATGTGCGCTAGTGGTATCCAGGGAGGCTGATGCCATGGGTAGACTAAAGATGGGGCCAATGTGCGCTAGTGGTATCCAGGGAGGGATAGTGCAGTGGATCTACACACGAAGAACTCTCTCAAGATCTTTTATTTAGATCTGTGTATGAATACAATGTAGCACCCCAAGAAATCTGCTACTAGAGATTGCATATTGTTTTACTTTGTGCATCATCATGACATCGTCATGCATCTATTTGTCTAAAACTATTTTGCTAAAAGCCTTATTTTGTTTTCTACATTAATCTCTTTCCTTTTATTTCAAAACAAAAACTCGGTTGATCCGGATATTTGGCTTGTCTAAAATCTAATTGTAAATTTTTTTTAAAATAATTAAATAATAAAAACCTATTTTTTTTAATCTCGTGGAGGCAGCCCGCCAGGCCCAAAAGCCCGGCTAGCCAACTACTACCCCAAACCCTAATCCCTAGCTCCCTTTTCTCTGCCCAGCCACACCAATCCCACCCGCCGCCTGACATGGTTATACCCTGCGGGTACACGACATTAGCATACCTGGTCCAGCCCAAGGAAGGTCCACAGAATATACGCGACCCGTGGAGATTTTCGGGTGGCCCAAGCCCATGACGTCTTCGGATCCTTGGAGAGCAAGACTCGAACAGATAGAATATTCAAGGGGGACAAATCCTAAACTTGTAACCGACTCGATCCGTGCCCGAGACCTGTCTAACTCTATATAAAGGCTAGGAGGGCACGACGAGGAGGGACAATCCTTTCCACCGCATACACACCTCCACGCCAGATTACATCTGCGCACCCCTGTACTTTTCGGTTCAGCCGTAATCAAGAGCAAACAAGCAGGAGTAGGGTTTTCCCTCCGGGGGCCTGAACCTGGGTAAATCTCGTGTCTCTTGGTTGCTTGTCTATTAACCGTTCCGCGATCTCCAGCACCCCCATCTTCTCCAAAACCCAAGCTCATAACAATGGGCATTGACGAGATCGAACCTCGTCAATTGGCGCCGTCTGTGGGAATCGGGGGCGCTGATTGTGCGATCGTGACGGTCCCGACCAAAGCGATCTACAACTCCTCGGCGACGGAGATCCATCTTCTCTTCGATGCTTTCGACTTCACCGTCCACTCGCTAGCCACCATGAAGGACTTCGAGCCCGTAGGCGACGGGCTCGAGATCCTGTTCGGGAGCTTCTGCTTGCAGGTGGGACAGACCGGCACTCTCCGCCTCCCAGAGCGGGTGCCACTGCCATCGATCAGGCCCGCCTCATGGGCCCCGCATCCCAGCGTGCTACGCACGTCAGCGTCGACAGATGAGTCATACAATAGCAGCAGCTACAACTCAGATCTGTGCGACCCCCCGTCGGATGAAGGAACCTACGATTCTGGATCCGAAAGCTGTGACAGCAGCGATCCAATCCGCGGACGCTACTCCAAAGCGACGTGGAGCAACAACCACCAGGTTCGGGTGCCCACGTACCGCCACCCAACCCACAGGGTAGAAACGGCGAAACAGGAGGCAACCATCCCCCCCCCCCCCGCCCAACAAGGACGACCCCGATGCTAATCGAGTGATCCACCTTAGCGATGAAGGATGGAACCAGGCACGCGAAGTCGTGGCGGGCAACAAAATCCTGCCTCTGGGTGCCTCACGGGACCTGCTGATAGCATACCACCTGCTCCTCATCGAAGAGCACAAAAAGCAGGTGAAGATGCAAGAGGTACTCGACAAACGCAAGCAAGCGGCCTCGGAGTCTAGCGCGTGACGAGCTGCGCTCTCCGCCGTTGCCGGCTCCTGCTCGCACGGCAATCAAGCTAACAAGCATCGCTCTCATACGGATAACATGGTTCCCGCTACACGTCGCGAGGTGACTTGAACCCTCAACACGTCCTTCATGGAGATGGACGCCAACGACAACGTCATCCCGAAAACGCTGCAAGATACGATCATGGCGGCCATCACATATCTCGCGTCCCATCCACCTCCGGTGGGGGACCCGAAGAGAGCTATGCACAAGTCCGTACTAGACGGACTCAGACTCGTTGGAGCTGCGCTCCATGAGGAGGCTCCTGCGGAGCCAAAAAAGAAAGCTGCGGTCAAATTCAACCACGACGGAAACAAAAACACTGCCCTGCAGTGCCTTCAGCTGTCGCTGACATGCGTAGCCCAGATCTGGCTCAGCAGCCTGTCCTCAGGCTCCATCCGAAGCTGGGAGGAGCTGGCATACAGTTTCATCCGAAACATCAAGGGTACCAGCAAGAGGCCAGCCTCGATCGAAGAGCTACGGGCATGCACTCAACGAACGGGCGAATCCATTCGCTCGTACATACTATGTTGGTCCAACATCAAGAACTCCGCGGCACACATCTACGAGGAGAGAACTATCGATGCCTTCAAAGATGGCGTCAAATGCCAGGACTTCAAGGAAGAACTTGGGCGAGTCAAGCCCAAGACACTCGATCACCTCATGGACATCGCCAATAGGTGGGCAGATGGCGACGATTCCATCCACCAAGCACACTCGGATGAGGAAGATGACTACGACCGCAGACGCGAGCTCCGTAGCAAGAGAAGATCGTGCGTCTACGACGATCGCAACGGACCCGACATGGTTGCGGCTGGCTACGCCAACCGTCGCAACAACAACAACCGCAGCAGCGGATACCGTGGAAACAATTTCCTTGATGGAGGATGCCCAACGCAAACGTGGCAACGCCGCGGCCGCGATGACGAACCCTCGGCATACGACAAGTTGTCAGGCCCGTGCACCATCCACTTCTACATCGACAAACAGGATGGCAAAAAGAAGGCTAGCCATATGCTCAAGGACTGCCGCGAGTTCCAAAAACTTAGCGAGGGCTTGGCCCAGATGAGACAGCAGATCCCGAACCCTGGATTCGGACACGCACCTGCACCAGGTGACATCGCCCACTAAGCTCCTCCACCACCACCCGTGGGACCTTCGAATAACCCGATCACACCCATGCAGAACAACAGCGTAAACGGGTACCCCGCGCCGAAAGGGTCGCTGATGATCCAAAAGGGATGCCCAACAAACAGGGTGCAAAAGAAGATCACCCACCAAGTGAGCCTGGCTATGACCGCTCCACCTGCAATACCTGAGTACCTCAGCGGTTCGGAGTCCTGCATCACATTCAGTCGTTCAGATCACCCCCGCCAGATCCCTCGCCCAGTTCATGATGCCCTGGTGCTCGAGGCGCAGATCAGAGGGTTTGAGATGAGTCGCGTCTTCATGGACGGCGGCAGCGGCATCAACCCGATGTTCACTAGCACCCTAGCAGCAATGCGGATCCCTCTGTGTAGCTTGGAACACTCCGACACAACGTTCCACGACATAGTCCCAGGGAAGGACATATTTCCTCTGGGAAAGATATGGCTCGATGTCATCTTCGGCAAACCCGACAGTTTTTGGTGTGAGCGGCTCGAGTTCGAAGTGGTGGACTGGCCATCGCAATACCATGCCATCCTCGGGCGCGTGGCATTCGCAAGGTTCCTGGCAGTACCGCACTATGCGTACCTGCTACTCAAGATGCCAGGACCTAGGGGCGTCATCATGGTCCAGGGGAGCTTCACCCGATCCGACCACTGCGACAGGGACTTCAACATAATCTCCCAGTCATTCGACATGTAGGAGGAGCTCATAAGGCTTCGAGAGGTGACAGACAATGGGGCACCCCCAGTCTCACGATAAAATGCACCTGATATGTCGTTCGACTCAACAGTCAACACGAAGAAGGTGCAGATCCACCGGACGGACACCTCCAAGACGGTGCTGATCGCCAACGACCTCAGCCCTGCATAGGAAAGCGTGCTCGTCGAATTCCTCCGCCAGCGCTGGGAAATCTTCGCCTGGTGTCCTGCGGACAGGAGTTCCTAGGGAATTCGCCGAGCATGCACTCAACGTGTTTCCAGATGCCAAGCCTGTCAAACAATCCATCCGACGATTGTCCGAGCCGCGGGCCGAAGCCGTCGGAGTCGAAGTCAACAGATTGCTCGACGCTGATTTCATCAGAGAGATCAAGGAAAGCGAGTGGCTGGCCAACACTGTGCTGGTCCCTAAAAAGGACACGGACATCCTGTGGATGTGCGTGGACTTCACATCGCTCAACAAACACTGCCCGAAGGATCACTTCCCTCTACCTCAGATTGATCAGATCATCGATTCGACTACACGATGCGAGAAACTCTCCTTCCTCGATGCCTACTCAGGCTACAACCAGATTCGACTGAAGGTCGAAGACTAGGAAAAAACAGCGTTCATCACGTTGTTCGGAGTATTCTGCTACAACACAATGCCCTTCGGACTAAAGAACGCAGGTGCCATGTACCAGTGGTGCATGCAGGCATGCCTGAAGAACCGGATCGGCCACAACATACAGGTCTATGTCGACGACATAGTGGTCAAGACAAGGGAGGCCAAGACACTGATCGACGATCTCCGCGAGACGTTCGACAACCTTGATCACTACAAGATCAAGCTGAACCCAGAAAAGTACGCCTTCGGCGTCCCATCTGGCCAACTTCTTGGCTACTTCATCTCCCAGCGAGGAATTGAGGCGAACCCGAAGAAAATTTGGGCCATACTGGCCATGGAGAAACTGAAGAACCTCAAAGGTGTCCAGCAGCTAGCCGGGCGCATCACGGCGCTGAGCAGATTCATCAGCCGCATGGGTGAGAAGGCCCTGCCTTTCTACCAGCTGCTACACAAAGCAGAGAAATTCGAATGGACACCCGAAGCAAACGACGCATTCGAAGATCTGAAGCGGCTGCTCTCCACCTTGCACGTCCTGGTCACGCCAAGGGAACGCGGGCCCCTACTACTATACATAGCAGCCACGCATCAGGTGGTCAGCACCGTGCTCGTGGTCGAACGACCCGAAGATGGAAAGACCCATGGGGTCCAACGCCCAATCTACTACCTCAGCGAGGTACTGACACCAACAAAACAGAGGTACCCTCACTACCAGAAACTCGCCTACGGTGTGTTCCTGACGGCTCGTTGGCTGAGCCACTACTTCCAGGAGCATCAGGTGATGGTCATCAATGAGGCACCACTGAATAGCATCCTGAACAACCCCGAAGCTACAGGACGCGTAGCCTTGTGGGGCATCGAGCTGTCCCCTCTAGACATATTCTATGAGAAGCGCCATGCGATCAAGTCTCAGGTCCTACCAGACTTCCTCGTCCTCTGGATGGAGCTACAGCTGCCAAACACCCCGTATATGACATAGTCATGGATGATGCACTTTGACGGATCCAAGCACGAGGCTGGAGCAGGAGCCGGGGTCATACTGACATCCCCGCAAGGCGACAAGATGAAGTACGTCCTCCGGATGAAATTTTGAGCCTCCAACAACGAAGCCGAATACGAGGCCCTCATCCATGGCATGAAGATGGCCAAGATCTGCGGCGCAATGCGCCTAGTCATCTACGGTGACTCGAACCTCCTCGTCCAGCAGACGATGAACGAGTGCGACGCAAACGCCGCCAACATGATCGCGTACCGCGCGCTCTACAACTCACTCGAAGGAGACTTTGACGACTGCGAGCTTCAGCACGTTGGAAGATAAAGCAACGAAGAAGCCGATAGACTCGCCAACATCGGCTCCACCTGCGCGCGGGTGCCACCAGGTGTGTTCCTCGAACAAATCTGCGTGCCATCCATCAAAAGGAAATTTCCCAAGGGATCACCCGAAGAAGCAGAGCACTCGGGGACTGCGCTCCCCGAAGGATAGGAAGGACCCGAAAAACTCGACATGGAGGTCGCGTTGGTCAACCTGATGCAGGTCATGGCAATCGAGGAAACATGGATGCAACCGTACCTCGGTACCCGATAAACATGGAACTGCCTGATGACCCGACAGATGCCCGATGCATATCTCGCCGGTCCAAGGCCTTCACCATCATCAATGGTGAGCTGTATAGGCGCAGCATTTCGGGTGTGCTCCAAAGGTGCGTCACCATCGGTGACGGCAAAACCATCCTCCAAGACATCCACGAGGTCATCTGCGGCCATCACGCGGGCAGCCGCGCCCTCGTAGACAAAGCTCTACGAGCTGGGTTCTACTGGCCAACGGCCATGAACGATGCCAAGGACATTGTCTGAAGGTGCAATGACTGCCAGAGGTTCACAGATAAACCGCACGCGCCAGGATCGGAGCTCAGGCCCATACCCCTGGCCTGGCCCTTCGCCCAATGGGGCCTCGACATGATCGGCAAACTGCCCAAGTCCTCGAAAGGAGGCCACGTCTACCTCCTGGTCGCAGTCAATAAGTTCACTAAGTGGATCAAAGCCATGCCCGTTTCAAACCAAAAGGATAAAACGGTCGTGAAGTTCTTCGAATCCATAGTCTACAGGTTCGGCGTGCCGCACAGGATCATCACAGACAATGGGTTGATGACTCCTTGATGGCGCCAGAGAACTAGTTGCTTGATGTGGAGTCTTATTGGGAACCCCAAGAGCAAGGTGTGAAGAGTACAATAGCAAGTCTTCCCTTAGTTGAGACCGAGGTTATCAAACCAGTAGGAGGAAGGAAACGCCACACAGGTGTTGCAAGCAACGCGGAGACCTGCACAACACAAACTCAAGACTTTGCCCCAACGAATCAGTGAGGTTGTCAAGCTCACCAATTTGTTGTAACAAAGGATTAAACATATGGTGTGGAAGCTAATGGTTTGCAGCAATTAAACAGGTAACATTGGAAGATGTATCAATGGTAAAGATTGGACCGGGGTCCATAGTTCACTAGAGGTGCTCTCCTTAGATAAACAACATGGCATGAAGGGTAAACAAATTACAGCGGGGCAATTGACAGGAACTGAGCAAGGAATAACAATGCAATTACTAGCCAGAAAGATCCTATGAAGTTGATTAGGCAATACAACAATATACATAGACCGTCATCCAACTGCATCTATGACTAGAAGTCCACCTTCAGGTTATCATCTGAACCCCCTCCAGTACTAAGTTACAAGCAACAGATAACTGCTTTAAGCAAAGTGTGTAAGGTAAACAGTCCACATGTTCCATGAACAAGAGACCATTGTTTTCTCCCTAGTAGCAACAACACATATACAACCGAAGAGATTTTTGTCACTTCCCTTGGAAACTAGAGGCATGAACCCACTATCGAGCATAAATACCCCCTCTTGGAGTCACTAGCAACTACTTGGCCAAGATAACCACTAGCAACGGAGAGCATGCAAGATCACAAACAACACAGACATGATAGAATCATAAAGATAAAACCATTAATCAAACCAACATAATAATCTCAATATCCATCGGATCCCCGCGAACACAACATGCATGATTACAAATAGATTAGATCTTGATCATGAACGGAGCTCACAAGATCTATACATGAAAGCACAAAGGAGGAGATACAACCATCTAGCTACTACATGGACCCATAGTCCAAGGTGGAACTACTCACGAATCATACTGGAGAGAAGGCCTCCAGGATGATCTCCCCTCCGGTAGGGTGCCGGGAAGAGCTTCAGATCCCCCTGATCTAGGGACGATGGTGGTGGCGGCTACAGACGGTTTCGTGGATTTCTGATCGGGTCCTCAGGATTTCTGCATCGGGGTCTTCTTATAGGCGAAGGGGCGAGACTGGGAGGCGGCCGCCAAACCCTAGCCAGGCGCGAGCCCACCTGCCCCCGCGCCTGGGTGGTTCTGTGTAACTCCCTCGGATCGGCCCTATGCAAGTTTAAGCGATTCCCGCCAAACCCGCATAGAAACGATTCAAATGTGCCTACCAGGCACTTTCGTGCGGGTGGAAAACGAAGTGATACCATTACACAATAGTCCACGATGGAACCCACAGAACAGATATATACAACAACGATTCAAAGAGTCAAGAATACAGATATACAATACAAAGATCCAAATCACCTTGAAAATGGTACAACGTCCGAGTACGGACAAGATGCAAATTGAGCTAAGAGCCCTGAAGAATAACCAATGGCGTCCATAACCCTGCCAAGGCCAAGCCGAAAGGGTAACCCTGCTAACAACATCGATCTCAAAACCTGCTAGAACAAAAGGGGTGCCGGCAAAGGGCAAAGGAAAAAGAGAGTGGTCGATCGAGGCCGACACTGCAGCGAGACTAGAATTCGGCGGTCCTCGCCTACATAGGTATGGTGGACTGAAGTGGGAGTGAAGCATGCGCTAAACAACCTATAGAGACTCGATACAACTATCGGCTATCAAAGAGAGAGATAAGAAAGACCTATTCGAAACCATCCTGATACTACCAGCAAACATACCTATCCTGGTATTTCCCCCTCGAGACCAAATGAGGAAGTCAATCGAGGAACTCACACAGTTGGCAGTTTTATCCATTCTTTCCATGGTAGTTATCCAACTTACTAGTCATATCAAATACAAGTCATATTATAACAGTAAACTTTAGTTATAGTTGTCTATGATCGAGAACTCTGCTCCAAGTCGTCCATAACCGCGGACACGGCTTCTCAAAAAGATTTAACCCTGCAGGGGTGCACCAAAGTTTCCACACGCACCTACACCCTTGTTGTCAGATCAGGTAGGTACAAGATCACAAAACATACACCCAACAGTATGTCAACGGGGTTTCGGACACGATGTTTCCCAGACCTATAGCAAGCACATGGGGGCCACCCCACTAAGCTACCCGCAACAAAGTCGGCCGGTCTCCGAGACGGACCCAGAGGTTTGTGATAATGGCTATAAACAACTGGGAACCCGAAAGTGTGACTGGGCTTGTCGATACCGTGGAAACGTTCCACATTTGTTCCAAAACAGTACAGGTGCTCCACGCGCAATCATAAATAAAGCAGTAAAACATGGCATAAGTACATGATAGTAATAAAGCCCCAAACTACTTTGTGGCCCCTTGTATAGTACTTTGAAATCAGGTACTAATCGATGGGGGTGCCCACACACCCCACCTGTGGTTAGCGCGCTCGATCTCGGAACAGGTGTCAAGAACTCGGGGTCCTACGGGACACCAGTGAGCGGTTAAAAACAAAATATTTTCTATTACCCACCGGTGCCTCTGCATTATTTACCTACTTTCAATTTTAGTTATTAAATGGTAATTAAATACATGATCATCTCCACCATTAAGCATGTGTCAACCACCCAACAACGGTGAAACATCGACGACGCGAAGCAGCACCTGAGCAAGCGACTACGACTCGCAAGGACAACTATCTACCAAACAATAGGTAATAGGAGGTGTCCATGGCAATATAGAGGCTGCAAGGAATATAACTGGTGCACGAAATCTAAAGCTTCACAACACGGATAGCTATAGATCAACAGGAGGAAATAAAGACTAGAAATGTAAAATAGGTAGAAAGAGGGAGAATGCTTGGCTGAAAACATTGTCGAAGGTTCATCCGAAGATCGGGGCGACACTCGCATCAACTCATCGGCCTAATCCGTGAAGAAGCAAAGCACTAGAAGAAACACCGGATGCACTATTTAATACTACGATAGAAGATCCGGCATGATGCATGTATGATGTATGACATGGCAAAGGTACGATGCAACTAGGCAATGTTAAGCGGAACCCGGGTCCCGACAATTAGTTAGATGGTTCATGTTATTTAGATACCCCACAATTTAAATGTTGTCTCAACAAGTCAAAACATGGCATTGATTCGTTACACAAATTTAAATGGGGCCATTATAAGACTAGAAAAGCCCACATATGGCCTCCATATTTAATTATGAGGTGAATCGATAGAAATCCCCCAACCACGTGATATGTGTGCAAGCATGAACAATAAAATGCAACAAGTAGATATCATATATTATAAAAATACGGGGCTCGGAAAGGGGATCACACATTGGTCTGAAGATCTTGGGTTTCCAGGGTTCGGTCGACGGGTTCGGGGTATTCGGTTCCATCGCCTTTGGGTTCCGACATCCGTGTGGGCAATCTTGGTGTCCGGGATGAAGATCTTGTCGGATCCATGCCAAAGGCATTGACAAGACGGAACAGAGATCTCTGAGCCGGCGTCATCTCCTTAGGGTTCCTTCTTCGGTCGTTTGTGGTGAACTTGGTTCGGCACCGGTGGCCAAGTGGTTGTAGAGAACATCCTCGCCACACGATTGTCGCGGCGATGACACAACACACCTTCACAATGGTACCAAAACAACCCCATATTTCTCAACAATCGCACTACATCGGGAATCCCTGTAACAACAGTACTTGTGTTCCTGTGGACTTGCAAAGGCCACACACGGAGGGCTGAGGATGGAGGGAGGCGACAACTCGCGGTGGCCGGGATGATCAGACCGGCAGGGGAGGCTAGGTTCTCATCAAGGTAAGAGGCAACGGGGTGCTGCACGAGGCTCGTGCACGGTGGTGACCTCGCCGGCAGAGGACGACCCGGAACAGGACGACGCAGCGAGGAGATGCGGGGATTCGGCTCCTGCGAAGGGCCGAGGCCGGGGAAGAGCTCGGGAGCACGTCGACGGCATGGCAGCCGAAGAGGTTGGCCAGGAAGAGGAGGGGGACTGAGGTGGCGCTCGTCAGAGGGGAAGGCGGCTCGAGCAGGATGCTGGCGGCAGAGAAGCGGGGCCTGCGCGGCCGGCCGAGAGGAAGGTAGGGTGTGGCCGGAGCTCTGGGAGGCGTCATGGCCAGGTGAGAGGTCGACGATGCTCGGTTCGCGGGGATGGGCTCGGGCTCCAGGGGCCGGCTAGGATAAGACAGAGAGGCGCTAAGGAAGAGGAGGGGTAGAGGGTGCCCGCGACGGCGGTGGATCATTGTGGGTAAGGGCCGCGGAGGTTGGTGGCGTCAGGTGGGGAACGCGAGAAGCAGGGGAGGTCGCGTGCGAGAAGGCGAGAGGAGCATACGCAGGGTGGGGCTAGGGGTTCGATCGGGAGGGTGGGGGTGTGCATGTCGTGTCGGTGTGCTGCGTATGTTGTGTGCCGCTGGGTGGGTCTGGCGGTGCGGGTGGAGGGAGTGGTAGCTAGGGTTGCGTGGTTGGGGTGGTTAGGGTTAGGGTTTGGATAGGATTAGGACTAGGGTTTGATCTGGGTGGCAGACATGTCGATAGTTGGGCCTTTGGGCTTGGTCGGAGGCAACCTTCCTTAGGGATTTAAAATTAGTTTTATTTTATTTATAAAGTTGTTTGATATAATGCCTGTGTAAATAGTTTTTAGACAAATCAACATATCCGGAAGAGGCCGGGTTTGACATTTGAAATAAGGGCGGGGATATTTTGAAAACAAAAGTAGGCTTTTAGAGAAATAATTTTAGAAAGATAGATGCATGTTGATGTCATGATGATGCACATAATACAAAACATCAGCGATTTTCTAGTAGCAGTTTTACCGGGGTGCTACAATTCGACACCACTAACAATGGATCTTGCCCTCGAGATCTGACTCATGGTACCAGGAAGAAGGCCGACGATCCAAATCTTCTCGCTTCGTGTAGATCTTCGCGACAACACTAACAAGGGGTTGTGGCACATGTTCGCCGAGAGAACACTCCGGAGAAACAAAGGACAAAGGTAGAGGTATCAAAAGTTAAGGCCACCTCTAACTTCCATGAGAAGAGGAAAAATTACATTGATCCACCAGTTTGATGTACAAGAGTGAACAGTAAGAGTCGGGTAGGATGATCAGTCTATCCCGTACCCAAACTATGAACTCCATACATGAATAGGAAAATCGTGCAACAGAACTCTCGAAATTTAGAATGAAGATCTTCATAAGCGGTATTCAGAACAAAGGAGTGATGCAAGCTCTGCACCGGATCTGATGTAATGAGGTCATCACGTTAGAAAACACCGGAAGATACAAAAGAAATTTTATGAAAATACATAACAATTAGGCTTCGTGATGGTTCCATTGGCATGAAAAAACATGCTCAAGGTATACTCCAACTTCACCAAGGCTCGTCCTAATCATATGTTTTTCAACGATACGGATGTCCAGCAAGGTACACATATAGATAAAGAGTTCAAGAACAAAAAGATTGGATGAAGGGTACACCAAACGAGATGCAGATATGATGTTTGTAGCACCATCGTTATAAAAGGAAGTAAGCGAAACCCAGAAGGTACAACGGAAACCCAACCACGAGAAATACTGGACTCGAAGAAAAGATAAGAGGTAGATTCAAAACTTGCAAAGGTAAGATAAGAATAACAGAGGGGTAAGGAGTAAAAGCAGACCTAGTCAGATCTATCCAACCGTTTTTTCCAAAATAGTTTTGACACTCTACGACGACCGTTAGCTAGGTTATCCTACAGGCTGGACCAGTCGGGTATCATAACTGCTGAGCTCTGATACTACTCTGTAACACCCTCGGATCGGTCCTATGCAAGTTTTAGCGATTCCCGCCAAACCCGCATATAAATGATTCAAAGGTGCCCACCAGGCACTTTCATGCGGGTGGAAAACGAAGTAATACCATTACACAATAGTCCATGATGGAACCCACAAAATAGATATATACAACAGCGACTCAAAGAGTCAAGAATACAGATATACAATACAAAGATCCAAATCACCTTGAAAACAATACAACGTAAAAGTACGGACAAGATGGAAATTGAGCTAAGAGACCTAAAGAATAACCAACGGCGTCCATAACCCTGCCCAGGCCGAGCCGGAAGGGTAACCCTGCTAACAATGTCGATCTCAAAACCTGCTAGAACAAAAGGGGTGCCGACAAAGGGCAAAGGAAAAAGAGAGCGGTCAGTACTGAGGCCAGTACACGGCAAGACTAGAATTCGGAGGTCCTCGCCTACATAGGTATGGTGGACTGAAGCGGCAGTGAAGCATGCGCTAAAAAACCTATAGAGACTCGATACAACTATCGGCTATCAAAGAGAGAGATAAGAAAGACCTATTCGAAACCATCCTGATACTACCAGCAAACATACCCATCCTGGTATTTCCCCTTCGAGACCAAATGAGGAAGTCAACCGAGGAACTCACACAGTTGGCAGTTTTATCCATTCTTTCCATGGTGGTTATCCAACTTACTAGTCATATCAGATACAAGTCATATTATAATAGTAAACTTTAGTTATAGTTGTCTATGATCGAGAACTGTTCTCCAAGTCGTCCATAATCGCGGACACGGCTTCTCGAAAAGATTTAACCCTACAGGGGTGCACCAAAGTTTCCACACGCACCTACACCCTTGTTGTCGGATCAGGTAGGTACAAGATCACAAAACATACACCCAGAGGTATGTCGACGGGGTTTCGGACACGACGTTTCCCAGACCCAAAGCAAGCACATGGGGGCCACCCCACTAAGCTACCCACAACAAAGTAGGCCGGTCTCCAAGACAGACCCAGAGGTTTGTGACAATGGCTGTAAACCACTGGGAACCCGAAAGTGTGAATGGGCTTGTCGATAACGCGAAAACATTTCACATTTTTTCCAAAACAGTACAGGCGCTCCACGCGCAATCATAAATAAAGCAGTAAAACATGGCATAAGTACAGGATAGTAATAAAGCCCCAAACTACTTTGTGGCCCCCGGTATAGTACTTTGAAATCAGGTATTAATCGATGGGGGTGCCCACACACCCCACCTGTGGTTAGTGCGCTCGATCTCGGAACAGGTGTCAAGAACTCGGGATCCTACGGGACACAAGTGAGCGGGTAAAAACCAAATACTGTCTAATTTTAGTTATTAAACGGTAATTAAATGCATGATCATCTCCACCATTAAGCATGTGTCAACCACCCAACAACGGTGAAACATTGATGACGCGAAGCAGCACCTAAGCAAGCGACTACGACTCGCAAGGCCAACTATTTACCAAACAATAGGTAATAGGAGGTGTCCATGGCAATATAGAGGCTGCAAGGAATATAACTGGTGCACGAAATCTAAAGCATCGCAACACGGATAGCAATAGATCAACAGGAGGAAATAAAGACTAGAAATGTAAAGTAGGTAGAAAGAGGGAGAATGCTCGCCTGAAAACATTGCCGAAGGTTCATCCGAAGATCGGGGCGACACTCGCATCAACTCATCGGCCTAATCCGTGAAGAAGCAAAGCACTAGAAGAAACACCGGATGCACTATTTAATACTACGACAGAAGATCCGGCATGATGCATGTATGATGTATGACAAGGCAAAGGTGCGATGCAACTAGGCAATATTAAGCGGAACCGGGGTCCCGACAATTAGTTAGATGGTTCATGTTATTTAGGTAACCCGCAATTTAAATGTTGTCTCAACAAGTTGAAACATGGCATTGATTCGTTACACAAATTTAAATGGGGCCATTATAAGACTAGAAAATCCCACATATGGCCTCCATATTTAATTATGAGGTGAATCGACAGAAAGCCCCCAACCATGTGATATGTGTGCAAGCATGAACAATAAAATGCAACAAGTAGATATCATATATTATAAAAATACGGGGCTCGGAAAGGGGATCACACATTGGTCCGAAGATCTTGGGTTTCTAGGGTTTGGTCGACGGGTTCAGGGTCTTCGATTCCATCACCTTCGGGTTCCGACGTTCTTGTGGGCGATCTTGGTGTCCGGGATGAAGATCTTATCGAATCCATGCCGAAGGCATTGACGAGACGGAACGGAGATCTCTGAGCCGGCGACATCTCCTTAGGGTTCCTTCTTCGGTCGTTTGCGGTGAACTTGGTTCGGCACCGGTGGACAGTTGGTTGCAGAGAACATCCTCACCATGATTGTCGCGGCGGTGACACGACACACCTTCGCAGCAGTACCAAAACAACCCCAGATTTCTCAACAATCGCACTACATCGGGAATCCCCGTAACAGCAGTACTTGTGTTCCTGTGGACTTGCAAAGGCCACACACGGAGGGCTGAGGATGGAGGGAGGCGACGACTCACGGTGGCCGGGATGAGCAGACCGGCAGGGGAGGCTGGGTGCTCAACAAGGTAAGAGGCAGCAGGGTGCTGCACGGGGCTCGCGCACGGCGGCGACCTCGCCGGCAAAGGACGACCCGGAATAGGACGACACAGCGAGGAGATGCAGGGTTTGGCTCCTGCGAAGGGCCGAGGCCGAGGAAGAGCTCGGGAGCATGCTAGCGGTGTGGCAGCCGAAGAGGTTGGCCAGGAAGAGGAGGGGGACCGAGGTGGCGCTCGTCAGAGGGGACGGCGGCTCGAGCAGGGTGCTGGCGGCAGAGAAGCGGGTCCTGCGCGGCCAGCCGAGAGGATGGCAGGGTGTGGCCGGAGCTCTAGGAGCGTCATGGCCAAGGGAGAGGTCGACAAAGCTCGGTTCGCGGGGATGGGCTCGGGCTCCAGGGGCCGGCTAGGATAAGACGAAGAGGCGCCCAAGAAGAGGAGGGGTAGAGGGTGCCTGCAACGGTGGTGGCTCGTTGCGGGTAGGGGCCGCGGAGGTTGGTGGCGTCGGGTGGGGAACGCGAGAAGCAGGGGAGGTCGCGTGTGGGAGGGCGAGAGGAGCAGACATAGGGTGGGGCCAGGGGTTCAATCGGGAGGTGGGGGTGTGCGTGTCGTGTCGGTGTGCTGCGTGTGTTGTGTGTCGCTGGGTGGGTCTAGCGGCGCGGGTGGAGGGAGTGGTAGCTTGGGTTGCGTGGTTGGGGTGTTTAGGGTTAGGGTTTGGATAGGATTAGGACTTGGGTTTGATCTGGGTGGCAGACTGGCCGATAGTTGGGCCTTTGGGCCTGGTCGGAGGCAGCCTTCCTTCAGGGATTTAAAATTAGTTTTATTTTATTTATAAAGTTGTTTGATATAATGCCTGTGTAAATAGTTTTTAGACAAATCAACATATCCGGAAGAGGCCGGGTTTGACATTTTAAATAAGGACGGGGATATTTAGAAAACAAAAGTAGGCTTTTAGAGAAATAATTTTAGAAAGATAGATGCATGCTGATGTCATGATGATGCACATAATACAAAATAACAACGATTTTCTAGTAGCGGTTTTACCGGGGTGCTATAGTCTGGCCCCCCTGGCCGGCCCCTCCGGCTCTCCTCTGGACTTCTTGATCCCCACGGAAAGTAATTGACTTCGACGTTTGTCCCATCCAATTCCGAGAATATTTCTTTACTAAATTTTCTGCAACCAAAAACAGCAGAAATCAGGCATCTGGCACTGTTGCAACTTGTTAATAGGTTAGTACTAGAAAACATGTAAAAAGTACCTCAAAGTGTAGACAAGCAAAGCAAAGTAGATACAAAACAAGCATGGAGCGTCAAAAATTATAGATACGTTTCCAACGTATCACGGGTCAAACTTCATCCCCAAAGAATTCCAGAACTTCTGTGAAGGCCTCGGGATCAACATATCATATGCCTCCGTGGCACACCCGCAAACCAACGGGCAGGTCGAAAAGGCCAACGACCTCGTAGGTGGCGGCATCAAGAAACGCCAACTCCGCCCACACGAGCGGCTTGCGGGAGCATGGCCACAAGAGCTACCCTCCGTCCTCTAGAGCTTGCGCACAACGCCAAACAGCTCAACTGGCTACATGCCCTTCTTCATGGTGCATGGAGCCAAAGCCGTGTTACCTGCAGAAGTACGCCATAAGGCCCCACGGGTCGTCGCCTATAGCGAAGCCGAATCGACGAGCGCAATCGAAGACGCCGTCGACACACTCGACGAGGCACGCGGCATCGTTGCGGCTCGCTCGGCGGTCTACCAGCAGAGCGTCCGCAACTACCACAGCCGCCGGCTGCGCCCAAGGTCTTTCGTCGAAGGAGACCTCGTCTTACGACTCAAGAAAGAGCGACTGAAAAAGCTCGAGTCACCCTGGAAAGGACCCTACGTCTTCACCGAAGTCATCCCAGGTGGCTCCTACCGCCTCAAGCACGTGGAGTCTGGAGTAGCATACTCCAACCCATGGAACGTCGCACAATTTCAACGCTTCTACCCCTAGCTATCTCCCTTTACTTTCAATAAGGCTACTCAACCGAACAATGTACCTCGTTACGATATGAATAAAAGCTAAGTGTCTCGCCCAAAAATTTATCCTTTTTTTTCTCATACTACTTTCTGTTGCAACGCACACGGGGGCTCCACCTCACCTCACGACTTCATCGACTAAGCATAACACATGTAAACCTGAGTAGCTGACCACGTCAGGCTCACGAAAAGGTCATGCATACAATCAAGCACCACGTGCTCATACAAATAACCTTTACAATAAGGGCATAACACGCCCACTCGAAGTATATACAAGTTTTACATCTATCTTTTTTACAGGCCTACCTATTCTGAAGGATCACATGCGCCCGCTGCTCAAAAATATCTACAATATCTTCGGCATACTGCCTAACAACCGCGTAATGAGGGCGCATATCCCATAGGCCACCATCTGGTCGAGCGGGTGGTCCAGCGGCCACCGCCGCAAGATCAACATCTGGGCAACACAGACGAACAAGAGACAGGGCGGCCTTCACCCCTGCAACCAACTAGTGCTGCACCAGCTCCCTGACATGACCCACGTCTCTAAACTTTGCCAGCAAACCCTAGAGAGTCGATGGCGCTTCATCAAGAGGAAACATGATGTGCAAAATCGCTGCCAGGGAAATCTTCACCTGCCGCAGCACTCGTGACACCTGGTGAGCGCGATCCTGCATAGTCGCAAGGACCATGGCCCGGTCGCGGTCCATCCAGAAAAAGCCTCCGGCTTCCATATCCTGCTGGGTCAACCAATTGATCTGAACTGCAACGCACTCCTTCTCCTCCCTCGGAACAAGGTTGGCACCTGCAGCAAAAACAGAGTAAGATGACTCGCAAACCAGGCGCATCCGAAAATGAGCAGCAGCTCAATGAAACTTACATTGCAACTGCTCGGCCAACTATCGCAGCTCCCCCATCAGATACTCCTCTCTAGCGGTAGCTCACTCCGCCTTCGATTTCCATACATCCGCATGGCCTCGGATGCCAAGTATCTCCTTCTCAAGACTGCGGACTCAGTCACGAAGAAAACAAGCTGCAACGCATCATCCAAAGATGGTCGCGGCTGCGGAGCAGACGAAGTATCGACGGGGTCCTCACCCGAAGGTCCCTAAAGGAAAACAAACAAGGGTATGAACAACACATGACTGAGCAACAACTCGAAGGATCATTTATATACAACAAAAGGCCACTGCATGGCACAGGGAAATTGTTCGTCAAATATTAAACGAAAGAAGAAGACAACTATCCTACAACTACAACGACGAAGCCTAAGCAGTCGCATCCTGAGTGGCCTCGGAGCCAGAGTGCCTGCTCTTGACCTCCTCCTGCTGCTTCGCCGCATACTTTTCCAGAAGGTTAATGAGCTTCGGTCCATAGCGCTTACATTGAGATGCGTAGAGAGCAAAGGCTACCTCAGAACCGTCGGGTGCTGTTGGCATCTAGGAGGTGACCTGATGAAGATCCAGCTCCGCCTCAGACACCAGGGCCATAGCCAGGCCCATGGAAGCGCCGATGCCCTTCTTCTTGTGCTTGTAGGCCGTAGGCGCATCCGCCAAAGAATCCACATCCTCAAGGGCAACGCCCTTGGGAACGATCTCCTTGTAGAAGCACTCGAGGATCTCCTTGGCCTTGGCAAGGGAGCCAATAGTAGTACCGCAGCGGTCTTCGACCGCCGCAGCGGCATCATCCAGAGCGCTACCGTGCTCCAGGGCACTGCGATCTAATTCAATGCCCACGGCATCTGGAGCAAAATAAAGATACAGTAAGAATTGAATAAGGGCATGGAGACACAGCAGCCGAAAAAACCAAAGAAAGGCAAAAGCACTCACCAGAGACAGCCTTGGCAGCAACCATTAGTTTCTCGGCCACCTCCTTCTTGCGTGCAGCCGCAACGGTTGCGAGCTGCTCCTCACGATCTGAAGCCTCTCGCTGCAGGCACTCCTTGGCCACTGTGGCATCAGCCGGCTCCTGCTGCAGGCGCTCCTTCGCCCCAACAGCATCCTCGGCCTTCTTCTCCGCTCGCCCAAGGCTCTTTTTGAGAGCATCAAGCTCGTGGAGGGCAGTATTATTCTCGTCTGCAAAAGCAACAAGAACATACATGAGCTACACAAGCTAGCAAGTAGACAAAAAAGAATAGGACCAATTCAACATGTACCTCGAAGCTGCCGCATGCTGGCCTCTAGCGCCAGGTGCTCCTGCACAAGCAGGTTTGCACCATGCACAAAGGGCTGGGAGACGAAACAAAGTATCAAAAAAGGGCTCGGGGGCTGCGCCCAAGAAATGAGCAAGACATCAAACACATGAAAATACTCGGGGGCTCCCCCGGAGACACGCAGAAAGAAGGCAAAATCAGCAGATCATCCGAAAATAAGACCCGGGGGCTCCCCTACAGCAAAAGAGAAAACAACTTACATGCTCAGACGGAGACTCCGAAGGTCCCGGTGTAGTCTTCTGGGATACGATCACTCGAGCATCCTCCGGAGAGGGATTCAGAGCATCGCCCCAGAGGTGGCCACCGTCTGAGAGGGAGGAGGCGCCAGTTTCGACTCCCCTACTGCCTCCTGAGTGGCCTCACTAAAAGAGCCCTCACAGGAGTGGCTGCAAGGAAAATACCAATCAAAAGAAAGAAGACAAGAAGACAAGAAAGTAACGAATCGCATCCGAAGATACTTACGAGTCCATGTTGCTCAAGTCAAAAACTGGCAGCGCCCTCTTCCCTTTATTCTCTTCCTTCTTCCTTTTGGCCGGTGGCTGCGGCGCTACAGCCCGCACAAGCATGGCCGGAATAGGCGAGGAAGAATCACTGTCACCTCCACTGTTGCAAACAAGGAACAACGGGTCCCTAGGCGTCGGCGGAATCGAGGCATCCGAAGATTCGTTCGAGCTCCGTGCCCGCTTTCGTGTCTGCCCCTCGCTTGCCTCGAGGGCTTCCTCACTCGGGGACTGTGCCGGCGGAAGCTCAGACTCGGAGTCAACAACTTCATTGTCCGGCGCATATGGAAACCTTTCGGGTAGTGGAGGCACCATGCCAGCCACCTTGAGGTCCTGCACAATGAAGACATAAAATTTTAGAACAAGTAATCACAAGGAAAAGCACTCGAAAAAAGGCGCGACGTGCACGTCGCAAATCTACACTTGCGGAACTGGTCTCGCGACACTGAACGGGGGCATCAACGACTTCCCCGGAATGTCCTCATCGGACTTGTACTTCAGCAGTGGCCGAAGAACTCTGTCGAGGTCCCCCTGGAGCGCTCTTCTGCTGAAACTCTTGTCGGGTCATGGCGGCCAGAATAAAGGAACATCGGATGCGCCCTAGCCTGGAGTGGCTTCACCCGACGTTTGAGGAAGGTGCGGATGATATCCACACTGTTCACCTCCTTCTCCGGAACCACCTGGAGGGCCTCCACCCGATGGTAGAGCTCCTCTCTCTCCTCCTCCTCGCCCTCCAGGATATGATTCTTCCAGGATCTCTTCTTCAAGATCTCCTGGGTGGAGTCGAAAGGGGCAAGGCCGAAGTTCTGCCCGTCCACTGTGGAGTCGCAGATATAAAACCACTTCCTCCGCCAGTATTGGACGGACTCAGCCATAGAGAAAGAGAAGAAAATAATAGTAGATCGAAGAGAAATGATGCAGCCGCCGATTGGATAAACCTCGTCGGAGCCGGACTACCTCTTCACAGAATAGAGCTTCCGTAAGAGGCCAAAGTGCGGCTCGATACCGAGCCAGCACTCGCAAAAAGCAATGAAGCAGGCGATGTGGAGAAGAGAATTTGGCGAGAGATGATGGAGCTGAATGCCATAGAAGAACAATAGTCCATGAAGAAAATCGTGGACTGGGAGTGCAAGGCCGCGAAGAACAAAAGCGACAAACATCACCCGAAACCCTGCGGGTGGACAGGGAGTTACCTCATCGTCGGGGACCCTGATGGCGTCCTTGTCCTGCAGGATCAAACCCGCCTCATGCAACATGCGCAGGTTGCCCTCGCGCGTCTCCGAGCGCCGCCACCCACCTTCGGTGACACGAACGGCGGCGGTGCCCTTCTTGCCGCCGACAGCAGCACTGGTGGCCGCTCCGGTGGAGGCCTTCTTTGATTTCCCCATCACGGCGCGTTGACGGCGGTGGTGTGCGCACAAGAATGAGGAAGGAAACGATCGGAGAACGTCAAGCGCGCAAAGGGAAAAGCTCAAGAACTGGAGGCAGTGAAAAACAAATGGCTAAGGGTGAAAACAAACTACAGTTTTCCCCACAGTTCTAAGGACGAAGACGATGAACAGGGACCGTTCATCTGGAATCCCTAATGCGAGGATCAGATCCAACCGTCCATGTGTCAACACGGCAGCGAACCGTCGCTCGCACGCCGTCCACTACGCACGAAAACCGAGGAGACGCCATAATTCTCGCCATGTCGCGCATGACCAGTCAACTCCAAGTCAGAAAGTGGGACCCACGTTCGTCCAGTCACGTCAACTCTGGCACCGCAGACGGTTGAGGTCACCGATCGTCAGCACTGACGTCATCAAACCACACTAGCAACGGTTAGAAATCTTTGGCTGACAGCTAAAAGTACTCACTCGAATCTACGATTCGAGCAACTACTCGAAGGCTACTCCTATCAGGAGCGCTGGCCGCGCACCTGAGGCATGATTAAAGTATTACACCAACATTGATTCTTTGAGTCCTACGTCGAGTCTACGACTCCACTACGGACTCAGGGGCTACTCCCATAGGGAGGATTGATTCAAGCATCCGAAAAAATTGTGTCCTACGGACCTGAAGCCAACAACGGCTGAATTAAAGTCTCTGCTCGAGTCTACGACTCGAATAGACACTCGGGGGCTACTGCCATAGGAAGCGCTGGTCGCGCACCATATGAATTCTTTGACTGCGATCCTTCGGATCGATATGAAAAAACTTTTTGGCAACTCTGCCCCAACCAACGCTAAGTGAGTAACATCCTCCTTGGCCACCCGAAAAACATCCGCGGTGATAAAATTTCGGATGCTGTGTCTGCGACATAAAGATAGACCTACAGATACCATCTGATGGCCTGGTAACGCACCCGACTGCGCTCTGCTAGTAAAAATCTGTGCCAATAGGCGCGATGAAAATCCCAACGGACGCGTTGGGTACATCATTTGAAAAACTACTGAGATTCGACTCCTGTAAGACCTCAACAGCATGAGCCGAATTACGCTAGCATTTGTTCCGGGTTCAAGTCTAGGGACTCGAATCTGAAGAAGATCGTGTTTTTTTCCTAAGACAGTTAACTGACCCTGATCGTCAGGAGAGTCAGGCACACACATCAACAATCCCTACACACTAAAATCCTTTCTTATCTCTGATGAATAGAAATAGGTGCACCCGAAAGATTGAAGAGTCCTGAGCCGAATCTGCGATTCGACTGAACACTCGGGGGCTACTGACATGGTTATACCCTGCGGGTACACGACAGTAGCATACCTGGTCCAGCCCAAGGAAGGCCCACAAGAATATACGTGGCCCATGGAGATTTTCGGGTGGCCCAAGCCCATGACGTCTTCGGATCCTTGGAGAGCAAGACTAGAACAGATAGAATATTCAAAGGGGGACAAACCCTAAACTTGTAACCGACTCGATCCATGCCCGAGACCTGCCTAACTCTATATAAAGGCTAGGAGGGCATGGCGAGGAGGGCCAATCCTTTCCACCCCATACACACCTCCACGCCAGATTGCATCTGCGCACCCCTGTACTTTTCAGTTCCGCCATAATCAAGAGCAGACAAGCAGGAGTAGGGTTTTCCCTCCGGGGGCCTGAACCTGGGTAAATCTCGTGTCCCCTGGTTGCTTGTCTGTTAACCGTTCCGCGATCTCCAGCACCCCCATCTTCTCCAAAACCCAAGATCATAACAATGGGCATTGACGAGATCAAACCTCGTCACCGCCGCCAGCACCCCACCCAAGCGCCTGCGCCAGACCCACACAACCCGCACTCCACGCTCCTCCCGGTCAAACCCCGATCCATGTCCCACTCCTGGCCCACACCTATCGGCTGCCCAGCCCCACCCCGCCTCGCTCGCTCTCGATCTCTCCCTATCGCGACCCCACTCCACGCGGCCTCGTCATCCTCCTGGAAACCGCGTCTTCCTCCTCTACCTCCCGCCGCCAGGTTCCCTCGCCAGCACGCCTCCTCCCCGGTAGCTTCCTTCCACCGCCAGGCACGAGCTTCCTCTCCTGTGAGCACCGCATGTCGCCGCGGCTTCCATCGCCCCCGAGCCTGAATGCCGTCCACCGGCCCCATAGGACGACGTCGTGGTCCTGTCCTCCCTAGGCCGCCCTTGTCCTTCCCCTTCCCCTAGTCCGGCTTCCCCTCCCCGCGTACCCAGGCGCCTCCTCCCTCTTCACAGCACACGGTCACCGCCACCTCGCCGGCCAGTGGCCATCCTCCCTCGTTCAGTCCTCGCTGGCCCTCCCAAGACATCTGGTACCTGATGATGTCTACGCACTTCTATTCTTGTAGACAGTTGTTGGGCCTCCAAGTGCAGAGGTTTGTAGAACAGCAGCAAGTTTCCCTTAAGTGGATTACCAAGGTTTATCGAACTCAGGGAGGAAGTGGTCAAAGGTATTCCCTCTCAAGCAATCCTGCAATCAAGATACAAGAAGTCTCTTGTTTCCCCAACACACCCAATACACTTGTCAGGTGTATAGGTGCACTAGTTCGACGAAGAGATAGTGAAATACAAGTGGTAACGATGCCAGAAAATAGCTTGACGGTGAGGTAAAGACTAAAGTAAGCAAACATGCAACAAATCTAGATGCAAATGGTATTTCAATGTTTAGAAACAAGGCCTAGGGATCATACTTTCACTAGTGAACACTCTCTCATATAAATATCCTCTCTTCATGATACTACTCTTAACTACTCTCCGGTTGGACACTCTAATCTTCGGTAGGGCTATAACAACACTCCTCAAAGTCCGCCTTCCCCAATCTAGATAACCCCACACTGTCACCTTGAGCGCTAAATGGTTCCAACAAACACCACAATTTCATAGAGATATCCAACTCCAAATATAACTCATAACAAATATTCAATCTAGCCAAAGTACCACACATGGCGTGCACGCTGTCACTTTCACACACTTGGGGAAAAGCATAGATCTATTAAAGCACAATGAGTATTTATGTAGACTCTAGCCTAAGTGCCACCATGGCGTGCACGCTGTCACTCTCACACACATGGGTATAGATGAGATCTATTAAAGCACTTGAGTAGCAAGGTAGATCTACTTGATTACAAAGCTCATGATCACAATATGACCATGCATAGAGAGAGATGAACACATAGCTACTGGTAGAGCCCTTAGCCTCGAGGAAGAAATACTCCCTCCTCATCATGGGAATCAGAAACGGTGATGAAGATGGCGATGGGGATCGATGGAGATGGCTCCAGGGGCACTTCCCTGTCCCGGCAGGGTGCCGAAACAGAGACTTTCTATCCCCCCGAATCTCCCTTTCGGCGGCGGCGCTATGGAGGTTTTTTTGGAAGTATGATGGATTATTTAGGGTTTTCTCCCTGGGGCCTTCTTATAGGCGAAGAGGCAAGGCTGGGAGGCACCGGAGGGGACACACCCTACCCAGGTGTGGGTCCACCCTAGCCCGCGCCTGGGGGGTGTGGTGGCCCTCTGGCACCTCTCCGTATCCCCTTCTGGCTTCGTGATGCCCATGGTAAAATATTAACTTTGGCTTTTGTCCCGTCCAATTCCGAGAATATTGATTTTCTGCCTTTCTGGAACCAAAAAAAGAAGAAAACAGGCAACTGGCACTGCGTCAACTTGTTAATAGGTTAGTTCCAGAAAAGATATAAAAACACCTCAAAGTGTATACAAAGTAAAGCAAAGTAGATATAAAACAAGCATGGAGCATCAAAAATTATAGATACGTTTCCAACGTATCAAGCATCCCCAAGCTTAACTCCTACTCGTCCTCGAGTAGGTAAGTGATAAAAAGAATAATTTTTGAGGTGACATGCACCATTAAAACCAAGATCAAACCATTTGCATGCATTAAAAGCTGGGAACAAAGAAACTCTAAACATGTGCATGAAAGGTAGAGTTCTAACAATAGGACATAGTAACTATGCATGCAACATAAAAGGCCACGAACAAAGATCATGAATAACATGCATTGAAAAACATTTGTTTGTTTCACATACAGAAAACATAGCATAGTGGCATTCAGCTTGTCCCTCATAGAGTAGCAAATAGATGCATATGACACCTTCAAAGTTCACAAGGGTGACTAGAAACAAATAGCACAAGGACAAGTAATATCACAATATGCATCAATCAATAGGTTTTGGGACACTGCACACAGAATGGCAACTATGCTCTCTTAATGGTGCCTAAAGGTAGAAGGTGGAGACTCAAATAATAGTGGAAAAAAGGCCCTTCACAAAAGGAAGCAGGGATTTCAAGTTTCAAAAAGAGCTTCCAAAAATTATGGTGCTTGTTAGCTTTCAGCCCTCATTGCCCCCAGCATAAGCATCTTGAAGTGATTAAGGTTAAAGTGAACAAAGATAGAGTATATGCTTGACAAAGTATAAGTTGGCAATCTCAAGTCCCTTGAATACGAGGGCCACATCTCATGCTACTCAACTTCAGTCACTTGTAAGTTCTTGTCATTGTAAGTACATGCATATCATAGAGAACCGCCAACGGGGTACCCCTTGCACATGGTACATGAGCTATCCCATAACCAAAATGGCAATGCAAGCAGACAATGAGCATCTCAGCGATCTTTTTTATTTACTATATGCATAGATTTTTATTGAGGATGCTTCATAGATAGCTCACTATGGTGATGCTGCAAGTTTCCACCATGATTAGGCATGGCTTAGGCTAGGCGTTTCTCTAACAAAAAAATACATACTCCATGGACTTACAAGTTCCCTCTTTATTTCACACGGGTGACATCCATAGACAAAAGAGCATGATATCAACTGTGTACAAAGTACAAGTGCAATGTTGAAAGCGTTCCCCATGACATCACGGTTCTGCTAATTCCAACGTATAAGTGCAAGCATATACAACATAGATGACACAATGTTTCAAGTTTATTAGGGGCAAGGAATATAAAGTGTGTCATCAAGTTTGTGAGAGCTTTAATCACTAAGTTTTCACATAACAAAATAATTTTAAATTGGAAGAGAGATGAAAACAAGAATATACTTGGAATAGTGTAACACACCATGCATAGGAATCTATAGTGGACATTTTGGAATAACTTGGTTTCTTGGGGGTTGGAAGTATGAGTAGAGGTTACTCAATACAAGTGGAGGCTAGCAAAAGACTAGGAGCAACCAAGTAAGAGAGCAATAATGGTCATAATCATGCAGAGCAACAAAACATTACTAATCAAAGCATAGAGTGGTACTACAAGTCAAGGACTAGATGATCATAGAGGCTATGGTGACTTGTTCATAGTCATAACATGGTGTGAGCATGTGCCAAGTCAACCCAAACAAAGCATCAAAAGAGAATACCACAATACAATGCTTTTGTATGCTAAAACAATGCATGATCCTTCAAGGCACATTAAGCAATCCTAGTTGTTTGGAACAAGTCATGCTACAGCAATAATCACTAAGCATAAGGTCAAACCAACATCTAGCATGACATGAATAGTCTAAACCACAGTCAAAACAAGATCCTTTTTGTACCACTTAAGCAGGAACTTCCTACTCTTTTCCAACACCAATTGACTTATTTGCAACAACTCACAAAGATAATAAATAATAAAGATTAGTGATCTTGTCTCACAAATCCACAAAGAAGAACTAAAAAGTTCTAAGCTGAAAGCACAGGAAAACTAAGGCTGAACGCAGTTCTAGCAAAAGTGAACACTCACAAAACAATAAGAGTGAAAACTAGAGTGTTCTAGGCAATGGAAACAGAGTGTGTCTCTCTCCAAAAGAAGTGTGGTGTAACCAACCAATTTACTCAAGCAAACTAAGAAAAAAAAACAAAAACTAATACGCTCCAAGAACAACAGAACAATGCATAAAACAATAAAAACGAAGTGTCTAAAAAGACCTGAGATTTTTATTGATGAACAAGGAGATGCCTTGGGCATCCCCAAGCTTTGACGCTTGTACCTCTTGAATATTTATTGGGGTGACACAGGGTGGCATCCCCAAGCTTTATATTTTTTCCATTCTTCATCTTATTACATCATTCTTTCTCTACACATGCATTTTTTCCTTCATACAAAACTTCACACAATCTTCATTAGCAACATTAGTGTATTTAAAAGATAATATACCTTTGGATTTAGTTTCGAAACATAAAAACTTTCACTAAATACACAAGCTAATGTAGCAACTCCTTAAAAAATCTCAATTTCCCAAAAATAACCCAAAAAGGAATCAATAAGAAGCAAATGCAAATAATGGCAGAATTCTGTCAAAAGAGACCAGCAGGTAAAAACCTATTTTTTAGAAGACCTTCTGTTGCTCAAATAGAAAAGTGTTGAACTAACGAAAGTTATCTAACATACTTGGGGATTTATTCGTAAATTTTCAGCTCAATACGACTTACAGAGACTCCTCACGAATTTTTATGGTGGAGGACATAAATCTGTTTCGGGACAACAACTCTCCAAATCTTACTTCCCTCTCATTAGAGGTCATTCTTGGCACAAAAAAACAAGCAAAAAGGATAAGGAGAGGTCATTACAGAAGTTATAACTTCCAAGACTCAAGAGAACTCTTGGGTTATCTCCCAACAAATACTTTTCTTTACCGCCTTTAAGTTAGGCTTGATAGTTTGAGAAGATGCTCACATAAGAAATATGAATTGAAGTAAAAGAGAGCATCAAGAAGTAAGCTCAAGACACATTTAAGTCTAACCCACTTCCTATGCATAGGAATCTTGTAAAGAAACAAATCATGAAAGCACAAAGCAACAAGCATAGGAAAGCAAAACAAGTACACCATCAAGATTTTCAACATAAAGAGGGGAAACTTAATATTATTGAGATGCATAAAAACATGTTTCCCTCTCTCATAATAACTTTCAGTAGCATCATGAATAAAATTAACAATATAACTATCACATAAAACATTCTTATCATGAGCCACATCCATATAATAATTATTACTCTCCACACAAGCATAGTCATTCTTATTAATTATAGTGGGAACAAATTCAACAAAATAACTATCATTATTATTCTCATCACCATAATCATCAAATATAGGAGGCATATTGTAATCATAATTAATTTTCTCCTCAATAGTAGGTGGACTGAAAATATCATATTTATCATTGTAATCATCATAGATTGTAGGTTTGGTATCATCATAAGCAATAGAATAGCTATCTTCCAAAGCTGGGGGACTAAAAAGGTCATTTTCATCAAAACTAGCTTCCCTAAGCTTAGACTTTTCCATAGCATTAGAAATAATGGTGTCCAAAGAATTCATACTAATAACATTGCTATTAGCATGAAATAAAGTTCCATAGGTTTTTTAATTTTCTCTTCAAACACATCATGTCCTAACTCAAGATAAATACTATAAAGCTCTCTAATTTTTTTATTGTTTTCCATTAAGCCTAACTAGTGAAAACAAGAAACAAAAAGACAAAATTGTAGAATCTAAAGGAGATAACTTCGAGCACTCACACCGGAGTATGTGAGTACCTTTTACCTTACCTCCCCGGCAATGGCGCCAGAAAATAGCTTGATGTCTACGCACTTCTATTCTTTTAGACAGTTGTTGGGCCTCCAAGTGCAGAGGTTTGTAGAACAGCAGCAAGTTTCCCTTAGGTGGGTTACCCAAGGTTTATCGAACTTAGGGAGGAAGTGGTCAAAGGTATTCCCTCTCAAGCAATCCTGCAATCAAGATACAAGAAGTCTATTGTGTCCCAAACACACCCAATACACTTGTCAGGTGTATAGGTGCACTAGTTCAGTGAAGAGATAGTGAAATACAAGTGGTAACGGTGCCAGAAAATAGCTTGACGGTAAGGTAAAGACTAAAGCAAGCAAACATGCAGCAGATCTAGATGCAAACGGTGTTTTAATGTTTAGAAACAAGGCCCATGGATCATACTTTCACTACTGAACACTCTCTCATATAAATATCCTCTCTTCATGATACTACTCTTAACTACTCTCCGGTTGGACACTCTAATCATCGGTAGGGCTATAACAGCACTCCTCAAAGTCCGCCTTCCCCAATATAGATAACCCCACACTGTCACCTTGAGCGCTAGATGGTTCCAACAAATACCACAATTTCATAGACACATCCAACTCCAAATATAACTCATAACAAATATTCAATCTAGCCAAAGTGCCACACACGGCGTGTACGCTGTCACTTTCACACACATGGGGAAAAGCATAGATCTATTAAAGCACAATGAGTATTTATGTAGACTCTATCCTAAGTGCCACCATGGCGTGCACGCTGTCACTTTCACACACATGGGGAGAGTAGAGATCTATTAAAGCACTTGAGTAGCAAGGTAGATCTACTTGATTACAAAGCTCATGATCACAATATGACCATGCATAGAGAGAGACATGAACACATAGCTACCGATAGAGCCCTTAGCCTCGAGGAAGAACTACTCCCTCCTCATCATGGGAATCAGCAACGGTGATGAAGATGACGATGGAGATCGATGGAGATGGCTCTGGGGGCACTTCCCCGTCCTGGTAGGGTGCCGGAAGAGAGACTTTCTGTCCCCCGAATCTCCCTTTCGGTGGCGGCGGTGCTATGGAGGTTTTTTGGAAGTATGATGGATTATTTAGGGTTTTATCCTCGGGGGATTCTTATAGGCGAAGAGGCGAGGCTGGGAGGCGACCGGAGGGGCCACACCCTGCCTAGGTGCAGGTCCACCCTAGCCCGTGCCTGGGGGGGTGTGGTGGCCCTCTGACACCTCTCCGTCTCCCCTTCTAGCTTTGTGACGCCCACGGTAAAATATTAACTTTGGCTTTTGTCCCGTCCAATTCCGAGAATATTGATTTTCTGCCTTTCTGGAACCAAAAACAGAAGAAAACAGGCAACTGACACTGTGGCAACTTGTTAATAGGTTAGTTCTAGAAAATATATAAAAACACCTCAAAGTGTATACAAAGTAAAGCAAAGTAGATATAAAACAATAATGGAGCATAAAAAATTATAGATACGTTTCCGACATATCGGTACTTCTTCCACCTCCGTCCTACGCCCTATTTCCCGGACGCCCCTCCTCGCCGAGCTTGCCCACCATGACAGCGCCTGCGGCCTCTAGCTCGGCCTTGATTCTACGTCCAGCACTTCCGTGTCTTGGATTGACTCTGCTGGAGAGCTCGTTTTCTTAAGAGGGTAACCGTGTTGAGTACAGATGAAGTGACGATGGCATGTAGTGGTATGCTACAGATGATGTTATGTGTTGGTGTTCTACAGATGATGTGAAGTGGTGTATGCAAATCCGAAGGCCGTTGATGCCGAACCCCGACGACACCCGACGGAACCACGCCGAGAAACCGCGATACCCGGAGATTGATGTCGGACCGTAGCGCAAGGCCTCCTTCATGGAACGTCAAGACCCGTTCCCGGATCCTAAGCCTGATCCCGAGAACTTGAAGACCAAATGAGGCCCCAAACCCCGTCGACCCCTCCGAACCAAGATCGCCGAAACCCAAGTGTGATCCCTTTTCGAGCCCCATATTTTTATAATACCTGATAACAACATGTCGCATATAATTGATCATATTGCATACATCTTGTGTGGTTTTGGGGCCTTATGCCGATTCACCTAATAATTAAATATGGAGGCCATATGCGGGAAAATCTAGTCTAATATTGGCCTCATTTAAATTTGTGTAGCAAATCGGTGACATATTTTTGCCTTGATAAGACAACATTTAAATTGCGGGGTATCTAAACAACATGAACCATCTAATAAATTGTCGGGACCCTGGTTCCTCTTAATATTACCTAATTGCAGTGCATCTTTGCCATGTCATACATCATACATGCATCATGCCCGATCTTCTGCCGTAGTATTAAAATAGTGCATCCGGTGTTTCTGCTAGTGTTTTGCTTCTTCGCGGATTAGGCCGATGAGTTGATGGGAGTGTCAACCCGATCTCCGGTGAACCTTCGACAATGTTTTCAGGCGAGCATTATCCCCTTTTCTACCTATCTTATTTTTATAGTCTTTATTTCCTCTTGTTGATCTATTGCTATCTGTGATGCGATGCTCTAGTTTTCGTACCCGTGATATCCCATGCAGCCATTATATTGCCTTGGACACATCCTATTACCTGTTGTTTGGTAGATAGTCAGCCTTGCGAGTCGTAGTTGCTTGCATAGTGTTGCGTCGCGCCGTCGATGTTCCAAAGTTGCTCGAGTAATGCCTCATGTTTAATGTTGGAGATGATCATGGCTTTAATTACCGTTTAATAACTAAAATTGAAAGTAGGTAAATAATGCAGAGGCACAAGTGGGCAATAGATGTTATTTGGTTTTTAACAGTCCACTTGTGTCCCTTAGGATCCCGAGTACTTGATACCTATTCTTTAAATATTCGCACTATCCACATGTGGGACCATGAATCCCCTTAGCATGAGCTTGAGTCATATCTTATTTCTTGGGGCCACAAAGTAGTTTGGGGCTTTATTACTATCTTGTACTTATGCCATGATTATGCCATGCTTTACTAATTTATTTACTATTGTGCGTGGAGCGCCTTTACTATTTTGGATCGCGGCATGGTTTCGCGATATCGACAAGCGTAGTCACACTATTGGGTTCCCAGTCGTTTACAGCCGTTCTCGCAAACCTCTGGGTCCGTCTCGGAGCTGTCCAACTTCGTAGCGAGTAGCTTGGTGGGGTGGCCCCCTGAAATATTATATGAATCTTGTGATTTCTTTGTCGTGATGCCTCTTTGGGTTTTCATTTGGTTTTTCCGAGGTTGATCATGCTTGTGTTGCTATTTGTGCCCCCCTGCAGGGTAAAACTTTCTGAAAGCCGTGTCCGCGGTTTTGGACAACTTGGAGCACAATATCTCGATCATAAACAACTATAACTAAAGTAGTGTTATAAATTTGACCTTGAAATGACTAGTAATTAGCTTCAGTACAACGGAATGGCTAAAGAAAAGTATCAACAACTGCTGGGTTTTTGAATGTCTCATGTTATATGTATCTAACTAGTAAGTATTGTAATTACCACGGAATGGTTAACTAAAACTGCCCACTGCTTATGTTATCAGAATGACTCATGATATCTATATCTGACTAATAATTGATGCAACTATAACGGAATGAATAAAACTGCCAACTGTGTGAGTTCCTCGGTGGACTTTCTTGTTTGGTCTCGAGGGGAAAACGCTAGGATGGGTATGTTTGGTGTTAGTATCAGGTTGGATCCGAATAGGTCTTTCTTATCTCTCTCTGATAGCCGCCAGTTGTATCGAGTCTCTATAGGTTATTTAGTGCATGCTGCGTTGCCGCTTCAGTCCACCATACCTATGTAGGCGAGGACCACCGAATTCTAAGACTCGCTGTGTACTGTCCTCAGTACTGACCGCTCTCTTTTTCCTTTGCCCATTGTCGGCACCCCATTTGTTTAAGAAGGTTTGAGATCGACGTTGTTAGCAGGGTTACCCTTCTGGCTTGGCCTGGGCAGGGTTATGGACGCCATTGGTTATTCTTCAGGGCTCTTAGCCCAATTTGCATCTTGTCTGTACTCGGATGTTCTATCGTTTCAAGGTGTTTTGTATCTTTGTATTGTATATCTGTATTCTTGTCTCAGGGAGTTGTTGTTGTATATATCTGTTATGTGGGTTCCATCATGGACTATTGTGTAATGATATTACTTCATTTTCCACCCGCACGCAAGTGCCTGGTGGGCACCTCTAAATCGTTTCTATGCGGGTTTGGCGGGAATCGCTAAAACTTGCATAGGACCGATCCGAGGGTGTTACATACAAGTTGCTCCTTGAGCTATACAGAAGAGAGCAAGACGATGAACTATTTCTTCTCTCTCCCCTCTCTAGGGTTTTCCCTTGTACAAATGGATCCACCCCTCTCCTTGGAGGCCCTGGCTCACCTTATAAAGGGGTGGCCAGGTTACATCTAGGGCTTATGTGGACAACATATTCCATAGAGTTGCTCTTCCCAAAATAGTAATTCGACGCACCTCTTTCCCCTATCGCCCTCCTCTGTACGCCAACCCCTAGTTCGGCCTCGTCCCTGCTGACTCGGCCAAGACGGTACCTGTAAACATAAAGCATCTTAGACATCGAGCCAACATACCATGTTTGTCAACCGAGTCTTGCTGGTGCTATCCATCTTAGGGTAACCCGACAATTATTCGGTCGGCCCTTATATACATTGACCGGATCATGCCTTGGCATGATCAATACCTCGGTGGGCTTTGCCTTTTACCATAGCTTGACCCTACCTGGGGCATTCCCCAAACAAACCTCGCCCCGCCGTCCGCGCTTGCGTGGGTCCTCCCTATCGTCTGATGTAGGCCAATGCCTCAAGTTGGAGTGTTCCTGTTGGTACAAATTTTTTGGTTCTGCCCATGCTAGAAGACCTTGAAGCCTCATGTTATTTTCAGCAAGATCTTCGTCGCCACGGAGAAAGTGACGCCCGATGAAACACCAGAGCCGGAACCTCATGATCTACTTCATGGATCTAAAGTCTCGAAGACCGAACCCCTCGGCACGACATGAGCTTCTTCATGGACGTAGAGACCCCTAATCCGAAGATGCCCGAAATGCCAAGATCGCCTTCCGGATTCGATGGCCGGAACCCGAATCCTTGACCCGGGAACCGAAGATCGATCCGGGATGCCAAGGTCTTCTTCACTGATGCGGATCCAAGACCCATTCCGCCGAGACTGACCCGATCTTCGTCGAACCCCGAAACCCCTCGTCGAACCGCCATGTGTGATCCTCTTTTCCGATCCCCATTTTATAAAATGTAATATACCTTGTTGCATATTAAATTGTTCATGGTTGCACGCATGCTTTGGCATTTAGGGGTATTTTGTCGACTCATCTAATAACTAAATATGGAGACCATATATACAGGCAAATCTAGCCTTATATTGCCTCCATTTAAATTTGTGTAGCGAACTGATGCCATATTTTTCCTTGTTAAGCCAATATTTAATATGCTGGGTATCTAAATAACTTGAACCATATAATTAATTGTCGGGACTCCGATTCCACTTAATATTGCCTAATTGCATCGCATATTTGCCATGTCCTGCACCATACATGCATCATGCACGATCTTCTGCCGTATTATTAAATAGTGCATCATGTGTTTCTTTTAGTGCTTTGCTTTTTCACGGATTAGGCCAATGAGTTAATGCGAGTGTCGACCTGATGTTCGGACGAACCTTCGGCAGTGTTTCTCAGGCGAGTATTCTCCCTCTTTCTACCTATTTGTCTTTATAGTCTTTACTTCCTCTGTTGATCTATTTCTATCTGTGTTGAGATGCTTTAGTTCCCATACCATTTATATTTCTTACAACCTCTATATTGCCTTGGACACCTCCTATTATATGTGGTTTTGTTTGGTAGATAGTCGGATTTGCGAGTCGTAATTACTTGCTCAGGTGTTGCTTCACGTCGTCGATGTTCCACCGAGGTTTGGGATTGGCACATACTTAATGGTGGAGATGATCATGGCTTTAATTACAGTTTAATAATTAGTATTGAAAGTAGGTATAACTAATGCAGAGGCACAATGGATAATAGTTGAGATCTGTTTATTATCCCGCCCCCTGTGTCGGCACCTAGAACCCAAGTTCTTGATACCTGTTCCGAGACTGAGCGCGCTAACCATATATGGGGTGTATGGGCACCCCTATGGGCTTAGTACCTGATTTCAAAGTACTATTCTGGGGGCCACAAACTAGTTTGGGATTTTTGTGTTATCTATTGTATTTATGCCATGTATGAGATGTTTATCACTTGTTTCTCGACGAGCGTTTATTACTGTTGAGTAGGTGCGACACTCTGTCACGGGAATATATTGTCTATGGCCTCTGCTCGTGTGACAAGTGTACGCAACCTTAGAGTCCGTACGAGGAGGATTAGCTATACCTCATACGGGTAGTTCTTTTGGGTGGCCCCATGTACTTGCTTTGGGTCTAGGATAGCGTCGTGTCCGAGGCCCCGCCGACATACCGATGGGTGTATGTTAACTGATCTGGCAAAAATAGTTGAAGTGCGTGTGGAATCTTTGGTGCACCCCTGCAGGGTTAAATCTTTTTGAAAATTCGTGTCCACGGTTATGGACGACTTGGAGTACAGTTTCTCGATCATAGACAACCATAACTAAAGTTTACTGTTATAAATTTGACTTGTATCTGAGATGACGAGTAAGTTGAATAACCACCATGGAAAGAATAAATAAAACTTCCAACCGTGTGAGTTTCCTCGGCATGACTTCCTCATTTTGTCTCAGGGAGGAAATACCAGGATAAGTATGGTTGGTGTTAGTATTAGGTTGGTTCTGAATAGGTCTTTCCCATCTCTCTCCAATAGCTGATAGTTGTATCGAGTCTCTATAGGGTGTTTAGTGCATTCCGCGCTGCCGCTTCAGTTCACCATACCTATGTAGGCGAGAGCCGCCGAATTCTAATTCTTGTCATGTACTGGACTCAGTACTGACTGCTCTTTTTTCCTTTGCCCTTTGTCAGCACCCCTTTTGTTTTAGCAGGTTTGAGATCGACGTCGTTAGCAGGGTTACCCTTCCGGCTTGGTCTAGGCAGGGTTATGAACGCTATTGATTATTTTTCAGGGCTCTTAGCCCTATTTTCTTCTTGTCTGTACTCGGATGTTGTATCGGTTTTCAAGGTAATTTGGATCTTTGTACTGTATATCTGTATTCTTGACTCATTGAGTCGTTGTTGTATATATACGTTCTGTGGGTTCTATCATGGACTATTGTGTAATGATATTATTTTGTTTTCCACCCGCACGCAAGTGCCTGGTTGGGCACATTTGAATCAATTCTATGCGGGTTTGGCGGGAATCGCTAAAACTTACATAGGACCGATAAAAGGGTGTTACATCCTCCTCCGCCGCTGTCTCCTGCCCCATCGCGTCGCGCGTGCGCCACGGGTTGCAGGAATCACGCCGAGCTGGCCTCGGCCCACGTTGTGCCCTGTACGGTTTTCCGATCCGCTCTATATAAGCGCCTATGAGGCTTCCACCACGCACAACACACCACCAAACCAACCTAGGGTTTGTCCAACCTCTCTGTTTGCATCGCCACCGTAGTCTACTCCATCCCGCTTGCCGGCGTGCACCGATGACGGGAGAGCAGGTCTCTGGAATCACTGGCCTTTGTGATCCTATACAGGAGAGGGTGAATAAGGTTTTTGGGTAGAACTCCGCACGACTGCTCAAGTTCATCATCACGGCGCGTCTTCCTGGGCGATCTCCTCGTCCATGGGAGACTCGTCTTCAACGCCGACTTCTTAGACAGTCTACGCCAACCTCTGCATCAACCGCGACTACGTTGGCAACCGATCAGTATATATATCGTGATCCGTTCTATTGTCAAACTATGGCTGTTATTGTGCTTGCACTGCTAATGTTCATGTTGATTAATTACATTTAGTATATTAAAGTTTGACGTGACTATAGCTGTTACTATCATAATTTATATTTTAAAATTAACTGTGAAAATCATGCCTAATATTCCAACATAATAGCCATAAGCTATACTATTGGAAACGGAGTAGAGTGACTAATGTTGCTCACCAGAGGCCTCATCAGCAATAGCTTTTACCTCCGTGGCCAAGGAGACCTTCAAAGAATAATGCATCCAGACTTGTGGCACATGGTCGCTTTGTACGACTCCTATGTCATTTAAATAGGACGATGTTGTTGTTGAATCAAAGACTATTTTCATCATTTCTTCGCTTTGCTCGTATTTTGTACGAAGGTCACAAAAAAAATGTAGAGCATTAATGCTGATAATAGACCCCTACTGCTAGATGCACAATTTTCATTCCTCGCGCAAACGACATGATACAAAGCGATCGAGAAAAAATACTTCCCTAGAAGGCCCCGGTCGTAAGTTTATTCAACTTTTGTTGTAGAGAAGACAACAATCTCACAGTTGACTGATGCACCATAAAAGGTAAACCTAGTAGCGAATTGCTCAAACTAGATTTAGGAGTGCGCCTCGGCGCACGGGCCCGTAGATTTCGCATCCCTTTATCGTTAGTTTATGGAGCTCTTAAGTTTTGCTATCTATGTTTTTGTTATTAAAATCTGGTTGAGATGTTTTACCTCCTGTAGAAAGTTTTAGTAAGATTTTTTGCAATGCTCGATATAACTGTTTAAACCATTAGTACATACCTGGTTAGATATGAGATGTAACAATACATTATGTAAAGAAGAAACACTTGAAAAAGTAAGTAGATATATTGCTTGCATCCTAATACTTATAAAAATATAGATTATCAAACATATGAGAGTATATCACATACTATAAGTATGTGTTAATGAACAATAGGTAAATGTCTTGAAGAGAAGTATCTTAACTCACAGCAGAACTGTGGTAATCTATGTGCCATGTTAACAGGCCATTGCTAATCACGTAAAGCACACACACATATGATTTGCAATCACCAACCGGACCTGTTTCAAAAAGTGTTCCTTTTACGCACACACACATATGATTTGCAATCACCAACCGGACCTGTTTCAAAAAGTGTTCCTTTTACATCATTTGATGGGAGGTCATTCGTTTCTCGTACTGCAAAAGTCTATTAAGCGTTGAATTAGGACAATGTGCTTTTCAGTGAAGTAACCCATGTACTGGACTGATGCTAGTAAGTAGCGACTGACTCACCTAACATCAGTATGGTGATGGTGATTAAAAGACGGTCGAGGGGATGCCTGTGAAGTGAACACCTTCTCATTCACGTTGGTTACTTGTGGAGTTAACTTCTTTTTTAATGTTGAATGTTTGTCAGTAATAACAACGGAATCAGAAAGTCTCTAGTAAATAGGATTCCAAAGACACTGATTTTCATGGAGTAGCTAGAGAAGATGGTACCTTGGCTGCAGCAACAAGTTTTCCACTTTCTTTGTAGGCATTGTCTAGCCCTAACTTATTCTATCTCCTCCTGAAACATGCTTGCCAAGTTTAGCTTCCATTGTCCCTCTGGTAGATTAGCTTCATACTTTTTAACCTCGATCAGATTGATGCCATCTACAAAGATAATGCCCATCTTCTGTAGATAGAGGAGAGTAGCAAGTTTCGCGGACTCAAGAGCATCTCTTGATGCTAATTTGTTATCACCAAAGATTTTCTTCTGGTGTAGCATAGAATGGTGGGGTATTAATACACACGAGGGCAATTATCTAATCATTACCAACAGTACATGATTTCGATTCTTGTATCTCTAAAGATAAGTTCTCCAAGACCTGTTGAAGATTTTTTTTTGGAGATGTACACACATTTTGCTACAACCTGAAAAATAGAATTAGCACATTGAAGAAGTGTCATATCATGAATTGATTGTCTTAACACGAAGTAAGATACACATAGATATTCCGAAAGATATACATACTGTCTTAACATTGGGTAGCAGAAACTAAAATAAAGCTACTTACTTTACATTACGATAAGCCAAACGAAAACAACACAGGAACAGTCTATCTAATAAACCATGGGATAGTCTACACAACAAAAGCAAGTTGTACCATGTGATAGTATACACAGCAAAAGCAAGTTGTTGACATCTAGCAGACCGGGTCTTTACTCTTTCAATTTATGGAAATTTTGCGAGCTTCTCTAAATTCTCTTTCAATTTTTTGCTGCGTCTCTAAGATCAGAAGCCACTCCTTCAAACAGGCTAATTGTTGCATTTATATCCTGAGCTGCATCACCCTGTCCTAAAGAACGGTTATTCCACGCAACGTTGTACAAATTCTTAGAAAATGCAACCATTCAATGGTGTACAGATGCTTAGAAAATGCAACCATTTTTGAGTCTGCAAGACATAACCCCTTTGCAGGTAATAAATATTTGGATATCTCATTTAGCGATATGAACCAATTTAGAGATTATAGATGAGCAAAAATTAAAAAAATTGGATATCCCATTGAATTTGAGCCAATTTAGCGATTATAGATAAACAAAAATAATGAATGTTTGGATAGCTCTAGCATAAGACTCAAGTTTGATAGACAATTTTAATAAGATTATAATTTAATGCTGGTATGTACAAGTAAGCAAGAGTTGTATTTGGTCGGCAAAGAAAAGACAAAAAAAATGAGATAAACGGACTCTTAGATTAATAGTGCAACGCGTTGTCCTAGTATAATACACTTTCTCCATTAACGCAAAGATATGCTATGTGATGGATATAAAATATATAATGTAAATAGCCGAAGATGCTCCTCGACTCTAATTGCCCAGAGCGGTAAGAAATCTCAAAAGGAACAAACTTAAATTAACTAAATAAATGATAACTGAAAAAATCAAGTGGAAAATAAGTAGACCAAGTGAATATTACAAACAGAGATGTTATATAAATGAACAAACCACCAACCAAACTGTCCAGCTGTGCTCTTCTCCCCTTTTCCTACGTCAACTCGGCTACACTGCACATCATTGGAACAAGAGCAGAAGAGCACCGTTCTGTAGCTATCACCGACAGCTGGTTTCTGACGGCAACCAACAATGTTCCTGCGTCCACCAAGTTGCTCCACGTTTCATCCTCCTCAGCTAGGGAATCACATCTCACCTACAGATGAGCAACTTCAGTCCATGATAGTAAACAATCAAGCTCGTATAATGATTATTACACATACAATTTAGTTGTTGATTTGCCTTGTCGTTGTTGGGTTCATGACAGCAAACAGCAAGCTAAAATTGAATAGCCAATCAGCATGTGTGTCTACTGCCAATATAAAACTAGTATTATTAAGCTAGAAAATATTAATCCTTCTTCTAGATCAGGCATTGCGACATACCTGTACGCTACCACACTATTACGTCATTAGAAGTTTTCGGTAGTTGATATAAGTACACTCTTATACTACACAACGTTAGAGCTAACTGAAGACACAACCCTTTGTGATATCATGATATTGATTTAGGGGTGTCTGTACTGAAGAAATTTTATGCTGTAAGATATCTCACCCCACTTAGATTTATGTTGTTGAGGCTTGCTTCGGTATCACCCCCTAGGAAAACTTTGATGGGAAAACCGGCTTTTGATTTTTTAGAGTGGGTTCCGGTTAGATTAGGAACCGGTATAGTCCTGTTATTTTTTTTACTGGTGTGCGTATCGGAGGTGTTATGTCGTGGGTAGGAAAAAAAGGATTTGTCGGCCTGGCATGTGGTTCTGAAGCAAATGTTGTTTCACGTCGGTGGACTGTTAGTTGGGTGAGTTCGGCTGCTAGGGTTTGGGTCCTCTGTGACAGGTCAGGCTCAATTCCGATGTTATTTAGCGCCGGATGAATGTAATATTTGACATGAGGACGTCCAGTTTTTCATTCACGTTTCTAGGCCGAGTTCCCAATTTTGGCTAAATTTCGAACAAATTCGGTAAAATTTAGACGATTTTGTTTAAACATAAACGAGTTCATACATATTATGTCAAATTCGGATATATACTATATTGGATTAGGCTAAAGAAAAGTAAAAAAAACATAATAATAACTATTGGGCGATGCTAATGCCGATGTTGATGCCGATGCAGATGCTGACGCCGCCGGGCGCACCGCTCACATGCCGAAGTGGCGGTAGAAGCATGTGTAGTCGGCGTCCTGGGTCCCGTCGTCGTCGCTCGGCGGCTGTGCGTGACCTCGTCCTCGGCGGCGAGCGCACCGACAACTCCACCTCCAGCTTCACCGGTCGGAGCAAAGGCGTGGCGACTATGCCGACGCCGAGCCGGACGAGCGCGACACCGAGGACGAGGAGCTGAGGCCCGCCATCCTCCTCAGAAGCCAGTTCACCACCAAACGGTGACAGGCGGCTGACAGTAGCGACCGAGGAGGGTAGCCCAGCTTGGGGCGGTCTCCGGGAGCGATGTGCTAGAGGACGGCCGCAAGCGTCCGTTTTGGAGCGCTCCACCGCCGACAGCGCGCCATAGCGTTGTGCTGCTTTGGCGGCATGCCGATGCCGTCGTGCGTGGCTAGCTGCTGGTTCCGACGCTCGGCGAAGAAAGTCTCCTAGTACGGCAAGTTGCCCTGGTCTTCGACGAGCGTCGGGTCCTCCATGGCCACAATGGTGGCCTGGATCTTCTCCACCATGTTGGTGCCCTCAGACATCGACGACATCGGCACGCCGACGGCGCTGAGCTCCAGGTCGGCAGGCACCGGAAATCCGGCGACGCCATGTAGCCAACGTTGTGCAGCATCTGCGCCTCCCACGGCTGCAGAGACCGCCGGCCGAATCCGTTCACCGCTGCAGGGTCGTCCGGATACCTTTTCACCATTGCTGCCACCGAGCTCTTCTTAGAAACGCGACTGGACAAATTTTTGTCTTTCAGACAAAAAAAATAGGCCTGAAAACGTCCTCCTAAAAACGCGGGTAGAGATGTTCTAACTTTTAAGATAATTTGAAGAAACATCGGATAGAGACGGATGCGGCAAAGACGAGGATTTCCTTTCACGTTGACCCACCGCTCGGTCTTCCGGTCCACGTCACGCATATTCTACTCTATAAATATACGTATGTCCTCATAGTACAAAAGACCTGGTCCAACACTGACCTTAAACCCGCGTGAAACGGACCCAAACCAGGTTTTTCCCTTAAACGTTCCCTTGAGGGATACCGAAGCACAGGTCTATGTTGTTAGGGACAAATTGTGCATCTTCTTCTTAAGAATCATATATACCTGGTCATGGTAACCAAATATCAGTGAACATCTTATCTTACGGACATAACAAAGAACACCTACAGCTTGTGGAAATTGCTGAAATGAAATTTTTTCTTTTTATAAATAAAGAAACCCATGAGGCCTAGATATCAACCTCACATATATAGAAACGGATTACTGTTTTTCCGATACATAGGAAGCTACAAGAATGTAATTTTTAGAACACACATAAAAGAGCATAATAAGAACATCGCAGAAAAGGCCAAGAGTAGGATATTTCAGGAAAAATGCAAACTAATTCAATGTTTACGCTAGAAACTTTACTCCCATTATGTAAATTTCTAGACGTCGCTTACTCGGTTACCTAAACAACCTTGTCATACAGTATCTACGGAGATGAACTCGACAATGATTTAGTTTATCTAAAAGGTAACAAACAAGGCACCGTCTAGCTCTATGTACTTGACAAAAGAAGAATAGACCAAAAAATCCAAAAGAGAGGTGAATATATTTTTTTACTGAAAAGGAGCACTCCATTTTCCTCTACTCTCATAAATAATCATCACCAAGAAGCAACATTACATGATACCATGACCAGGTGCATCAGACATAACCAATTCATAGAGCTGGACTGGAGAAAGCTGATCGGCTTGCACCACCAAAAGGAGGAGCACAAGTGGGCCTTGGAATACAGAAAAATTAAGGCGTAAATGGACAATATCATGAACAATCAATGTACAACCAAACTCACGTTCTCCACCCAAGGGTCTTTGTATTCCACAATGGTAAGTGCACCTTACTTTTGCAATGAGCAACATCTATACAAACAAAGTGGTGAATTTTATGCATTCGTTGAGAAGTTAAAACCATCTTGTTTCAAATAATGTAGCTTGGATACTGATAAGTCACATGACAAATGATGGGACAGAGGCTAAGTATGCAAAAGTTTGACTGCTCTTTGCCATTCATACATACCTATTGCAAGAAGCCTCCACAATGTTAACAGATGACCATACTTAGCACCAAACAGAAGAATAGGTAACACCTAAGATTCGAGAAATCAGATACTTTATAATTGATCAAAGAAAAATACTTATACTTTCTGGACAACGCAGAACATGGAACCAAATGCAAGGCTTACTTTCAGAGTCATGGATGGATCACCAGAGAAGATCACTCGAGCCTTGGATACGGGGAAGTTAGCAATTGCCAAGACAGTTCAGGGAACCTGGAGTACATCTTCCTCGATAACTTGAATTTCCTAATGTGTTTAGTGTTCTGCCTTTTAGAGCTTTAAAAATAACATGATTTGACAAATACTGAAATGAACATTAACAGTTCCCTAGCTCAAAGAGAGAGAGAGAAGATACTGAATTGTACCTCTGAGTAATGGAATCTTTGAAGAAAGTGAACCCAACGTCATAACACCAAAGTTGCAAAGTATCTTGATTGGACTGCAAGTAGATGGAAATATTCAAATGGAAGATTTTAATGGATAGGTCAGTATTCAGGAGAATACCATTAGAGCAGAATGTCTAGGGCTTATAGAAAATGACACTCAGTTATGGTTTGGGGCATTTGTTTCAGATTAACTCATCATATAGCACATTTATCCTTCCTTTCATCCTGCCATTTTCCTCAATTTGCTCTCACTCTATCACCAATTCCTATGGCCTAAGTTTTGTTATGATCTGGCTTTACTCTTCTCAGGCCCTCGCCGCCCATATCTAGCACCGGTATCCCTCTTCGCCACTGAGTGGAAAAGGAGTGAAAGGAGAGTGCCCATAGGATAGCGATTGAAGAAGAGAGATAGAATAGAATCAGCTGCATAGTCCATCAGGAGGGAGAAACCTGTTTCATTACTTTAATGTTTTTTTAAATGGTTCAGTACTTCAATGTGTTGCACGTTTTTTCTATTTCTCGACCACAGTTATTCATGACCGTAAGAGCGTCAATCTTTTTTTTATCAACTGTGTCCCAGTGCCTTTCCCACACGTTCCTCTTTTTATTCTACTGCAATTGTACTTCAATTTATTCCTGACACTACGGCAGTATGGGCATAATCTTATTCTCTTACCATGTTACAGATTCTTCCAAATTTGGTTTCTAATTTCTTATAGTTTTATTGCAATCAGAAAAATAATGTCACTATAACAACAAAAATAAATGCATTTCCCACCATTTAATCCCCATTTTAAGCTCAAGTGGAAACTAACTGTTGTGATAATGAAGATATAGGGGCAAGGGATAAAACATCACTTATAAAATTAATAGACACCCCCATGATACCAGTGGTATCCTCCTAAGTTACAGACGATTGACATGAAACTGGACAGTCAAGTTCATTTGGAGTGGTAGTTTTCATATATAAATGATTTTCATTGCACCAACTTTTTTTAGATATGCAATAAGCTAGACAATGTACTTCTGAAATACATCATAAGTTGCACATGCCTAAATTCAATGTTTCTTGAGAAGGAAGAGGAGAAGAAAATCATAGATCTAGAGCCGAACCATAATGTTGATCTTCCTAAAGACCTTCCGGTCAGACTGCTCCACATATCTGTACCTGGTACTGAAACAACAATTAACCACATCAGAAAAGGATGACATATAAGTAAACAACAATACCATGCTACAAGAAAAGCAGGTCATAGCACAAGGAAAAAAATGCACATTAAAGTAACAAAGAACTACTTTTATCAAACTATTTGTTAAATTATGACAGATATATATGAACAAGGCAATGCTTTATCTACAAAGCACTGATTGATGGCGCCCTGTGTTGACGTGGGAGCGCTTCGTTGAAAACCCCAAGAGCAAGGTGTGAAGAGCACAACAGCAAGTCTTCCCTCAGTAAGAAACCGAGGTTATCGAACCAGTAGGAGAAAGGAAACGTTTCAAAGGTGTTGCAAGCAACGTGGAAACATGCACAACACAAACTTAAGACTTTGCCCCAATGAACAGTGATGTTGTCAAGCTCACCGGTTTGCTGTAACAAAGGATTAAATGTATGGTGTGTAAGGTGATGATGGTTTGCAGCAAATAAACTGTGGAAGATGTATCAATGGTAAAGATTATACCAGGGTCCATAGTTCACTAGAGGTGCTCTCCTTAGATAAACAACATGGCATGAAGGGTAAACAAATTACAGCAGGGCAATTGACAGGAACTAAGCAAGGCATAACAATGCAATACTAGACAAAAAGATCCTATGAGATTCGATTGGGCAATACAACAATATACATAGACCGCCATCCAACTACATCTATGACTAGAAGTCCACCTTCAGGTTATCATCCGAACCCCCTCTAGTATTAAGTTGCAAGCAACAGACAACTACTTTAAGCAAAGTGTGTAAGGTAAACAATCCACTTGTTTCATGAACAAGAGACCATTGTTTTCTCCCTAGTGGCAACAACACATCTACAACCGAAGAGATTTCTGTCACTTCCCTTGGAAACTAGAGGCATGAACCCACTATCGAGCATAAATACCCCCTCTTGGAATTATTAGCAACTACTTAGCCAAGATAGCTACTAACAACGGAGAGCATGCAAGATCGCAAATAACACACACATGATAGAATCAAAAGACAAAACCACTAATCAATCTGACATAGTAATCTCAATATCCATCGAATCCCCGCAAACACAACATGCATGATTACAAATAGATTAGATCTTGATCATGAACGGAGCTCACAAGATCTATATATGAAAGCACAAGGAGGAGATACAACCATCTAGCTACTACATGGACCCGTAGTCCAAGGTAGAACTACTCACGCTTTATACCGGAAGCTGACATGATGAAGAAGAAGGCCTCCGGGATGATCTCCCCTCCGGCAGGGTGCTGGGAAGAACTTCAGATCCCCCCTGATCTAGGGACGATGGTGGCGGCGGCTATAGAAGGTTTCGTGGAGTTTTGATCGGATGCCTAGAGTTTCTGCATCGAGGGCTTCTTACAGGCGAAGAGGCGAGCCAGGGGGTCCACCAGGGCGGCTGCACCCCCCAGGCGTGGGGTGGGCCCATCCACACGGACTTTTAAAGATTGCTGACAAGGTAAAAGGAAGTCTATCCAACACCTACAAAGCCAAAGCCAGGCCCGAACCCTTCTTCTCCTTCGCTCCTCCCTTGGCGGCCGGAGGCTCCAACACGTTCTTCCTTCCCGAGTATTACCCACAGTTTATTCCTCTCCGCCGCCTCCTCCCTCCCATTGTCACACTCCATCGAATGCCGTGCTCGCCTCATGTCCGGGTGCGACGCCGCACTACTATCTAGTATCCAAGGGACTACCTTTCAGGTCGCTTGAATAGCAACTCGCGCATTTTCTCTGGTTGAGCCATCTCTACCTTGTTTCCATAGCTAAAATCCATTCTGAAACAACATTGAGCCAAAATAAGTATGCATCAGTTTTTGTTTAGATCAAACGTAGCATGAACTAAATACACAAGAGAGTGTTGTTTATTGTCACAACCTTACAGAGTTGAGATATCCCTGTCATGGTCATGTATGGCTCTTATTGGGGACATCAAGATTTCATGTGTATGCGTAGAAAGGTTATATCTATAGATGACAGTAGTATAACACCAGGCGACATTTTTTTACAAAAAATAAAAGAAACAAGCTGATCTTGCTCCATAAAATATGGGGATTAGGGAGACGAATTCATACGTACAGGAGAGCACATAGAGCTGCCACTCCAGTGCACACATGCTCATCTTCACGGTCCTCCCGCTTTCCCCATTGCTGTGCTTGAGATTGAAAGTCGGGCCTAGATTTTAACAAGCACACAAGCACATGCAAACAAACATGAATAAATAGATTCTTTGAATTAATAAGTAGTTCATACGAGAGAACAAAAAAACTAAAAAATTCAAGATATTTTATGATTTATAAACCAAAGGTCTAGATGAACACAAATATTACGTTGATATGTCCAAAACGTATCTACTTTCTCGAACACTTTGCTATTGTTTTTCCTCTAAACTTGTGTGATTTGGATACAACTAATACAGACTGATATTGTTTTCAGCAGAATTACCTTGATATCTTGTTTTTGTGCAGAAAATGAACTATCAGCAAAAATCCCGAAAAATATGCCAAAACTTATATTTCACCAGAAGATCCACGGAGCCAGAAGATGAGACGGAGAGGAGGCCTAGGGGCCCACACCCACCCCACGCGCGGGCCCACCACTGGCCGCGCCTGGAGGGGGTGCAGCCACCCCAGTTACCCCCTCGGCCTCCCTCTGCACCTATAATTTGCCTTTCGACCTAAAAAACGAGGGGAGGGGTTTGATAGTTTTTCAGAAAGAGTTCCGCTCCGCCGCCGCCACCAGAAACCAAGATTCGGATCCAGAAACTTCGTTCTGGCACCCTACCGGGACGGGGAATTTGGAGAGGATCATCGCCATCGTCATCACCAACGCATCTCCATCAACCACCGATGTTTCCCTCATCCATGAGTGAGTAATCCCCCGCTGTAGGCTTGGGGATGGTAGGGATTGGATGAGTTCTATCATGTAATCGAATAAGATCTTTTATGGGCATAGTGCCTAGTATCTCTATTAGTGCTATTTGACTTTGTTGCAACTTGTTTTGCTTAATGCTTGTCACTAGGGCCCCCGCTGTAGGCTTGGGGATGGTAGGGATTGGATGAGTTCTATCATGTAATAGAATAAGATCTTTTATGGGCATAGTGCCTAGTATCTCTATTAGTGCTATTTGACTTTGTTGCAACTTGTTTTGCTTAATGCTTGTCACTAGGGCCCGAGTGCCATGATATCAGATCTGAACTTATTATTGAATCATTATGATAGTATTGTTTGTGATCTTATCTGCAAGTTGTGTACACATATCATTGTCCGGATCCAAAGGCCCCAAAGTGACAATGATTGGGACAACCAGAGGGAATGGCTGTGGTGTGAGGATCACATGTGTTCACGGAGTGTTAATGCTTTGCTTTGGTGCTTTATTAAAAGGAGCACCTTAATTGCCAGTAGTTCCCTAGAGGCTCCGCTGCCACGGGCTGGCTGGACAGAAGATGTTGTGAAAGTTCTCATTGCGAGCACGTATGACTATATTTGGAGCACATGCCTAGCATTGTTTAGTACTTGGATGCTTGTTATTATTTATCTGCAATGCCCTAGATCTTGAAGTTACATGTTTAAACTCGTCCATGCAACGCCTGTCCATCCATCCCTATGCCTACCGCACTCGAATCCCACTGTTACCGTTACTGTTACTATTGCTACTATTCCACTGCTGTTGTTGCTTTACTGTTGCTACTACCAAACTGTTGCTACTGATAAACTTCTGTGAGCTAAAAACTATTTCCAGGTGCAGTTGAACTGACAACTCAGTTGTTAAGGCTTGCAAGTATTCTTTGGCTCCCCTTGTGTCGAATCAATAAATTGGGTAATACTACCCGCAAAGACTGTTGCGATCCCCTATACTTGTGGGTCATCAAGACTATTTTCTGGCGCCGTTGCCGGGGAGCATAGCTTTATTTGTAAGTTCACTTGGATCTATTATTGTTCACTGCTACTCCTTTCATCATGGGGAAGTATTGTGATGGAAAATTCCCTATTTTACCATCCACTACAAGAAGATGTACAATCCTAAACACCTCTGCTGCCCTTGATTCACCATCCATTATAAGTAAGCTTTTCACACCACCACCACATACACATGATACACACACCGCTACTACTGCTGAGTCTGAAACTGCTTTTGATACTCATGATGTTACTTCTACTGTGCTTGATGCGAGTGGTTCATTAGGTCCTTTTCTAGATGCTACTATGGTTGTTCTAGGAAATACCAAAACTCCTAGTGAAGACACTGTTACGCCTGTTAGCTCACCTGAGGCTAGTGAGAGTTATGATATTAATGATGGTTACATTGAGTTCACTGATGATTTTGTTGAAGAGTGTTGAAACACACATGGTACTAGTACTATTAAGAGTCTCCTTGCTAGACGTACTATCATGCCTAAGTTGTCCTTTGATCCTAAGTTTTCCACTTCTCCCATAGATATTAAAGATGAAGACTATGATTTCTCTCTTGATTTCTCTTATTTAGATATTTTTGAGAAAGAACCTTTTTGTGGGACTGAAAACGAGAGTGTCGTGGCTCATATGAATGAGTTTTCTACTATGAGTGCTTTGTTCTCTGATGATTTTAAGATGCGCAAGTACTTTGTTACTAAGATCTTCCTTTTTTCACTAAAAGGAGAAGCTAGGGCTTGGTTTAATAGATTACCTGCTGGTTCCATTGATAGCCCTGATTGCTTGACTGCTTCTTTCTTCCAGAATTATTTTCCTCCCAGTGCTAGACATGCTCCTTTGTAGAGACTTTTTGATTTTAAACAGGGAGAAGAAGAGAAATTGCTTGAGTCATGGACAAGGTTCTTTTCCTTGATTCATGCACATCCTAGATGTCCATTACCTAAGAATGAACTTCTTGATATTTATTATAATGGAGTAACGGATGATTCTAGGACATACCTAGATAGCTTTGCTGATTGTGTTTTCAGGAAAAGGACTCCTACAAATGCTGAATAATTAATGGCTAAAATAAGCAAGAATTATGATGATTGGACTTCAACTGAGGTAAATACACCTGAGCCTATTACTCCTGAACCAGTTGTTCCTGAACCAATTCCAGCACAAACAACAAAGAAGAGAGGAGTTATTGCATTAAATGATGAAGTGATAAAGGAAGCTAAGAAGTGTCTAAAGGAGAAAGGTATTAGAGATGAAGATGTGAAGAATCTACCTCCTATAGAAGAATTATGTAAGCCAATTCCCCACTCATCTACTATTGAGGTACACTCTCTCCAACACTTTGATGAAGGTGATATTCCTTATGGTAAGCCTCCTGATCAATGTTTAGAGGAACTTGACACATTTATTGTTAAGAAAGAGTATTTTAATAAACAAGTTCAGAATCATTTGTTGGAAAACTCTAAAGCTATCCATGAGTTGAAAGATATTGTGGAAAGAACTTCTAATGATATTAAAATGCTTTGTAAACACTTTCAAATGGTTCAAACCCAACTTGATCAACTTGCTAAGGTACAAAAAGATATGCTAGTTAATGCTTCACGAGATAAACATGCTTATGAAATTAGAACTAGAAGTGGTATAGCTACTCAAGATACTTTATATCATGAAGGACACCCTAAAAGAATTGAGTAGGATTCTCAACAAGGTGAAGATAGTGGTAGTCCTCGTAAGAGAAAGAAAAAGAAACATAAGATAGTTGAGGAACCACTTGAACCTGCTGTAGATCCTAATAGTATATCTGTCTCTGATGCTGAAACTGAGAGTGGTAATGATAAAAATGAGTCTCCTGATAAGGAGGAAGGTGAGGAAGAACCTAAAAATCACACTAAGAACACTAGGTACACAAAGGAAGATTTTATTGCTAATAAACATGGTAAAGAGAGAGAACCTTGGGTGCAAAAACCTATGCCTTTTCCAGGTAAGAAACACAAGTCAAAGGAGGAGGAACACTACAACAAGTTTTGTGAGTGGATGAAACCTTTATTCTTGCAAATTCCTTTGACTGATGCTATTAAGTTGCCTCCTTGTTCAAAGTATATGAAGGATATTGTCTCTAATAAAAGGAAGGTTCCTAATGAGGAGATTTCTACTTTGCTTGCTAATTACTCCTTCAATGGTAAGGTTCCAAAGAAACTTGGTGATCCAGGTATACCAACTATTCCTTGCTCCATTAAGAATAATTATGTTAGAACTACTTTATGTGATTTGGGAGCTGGAGTTAGTGTTATGCCTTTTTCTCTCTACAAGAGACTCCGGCTAGAAAAGTTCATACCAACTGATATATCTTTGCAAATGGCTGACAAGTCAACTACTATTCCTATTGGTATATGTGAGGATGTTCCTATTCAAGTTTCCCATAATTGCATGGTTTTAACTGATTTTGTTGTGCTTGAAATGCCTGAAGTTGATAATATGTCTATTATTCTTGGGAGACCTTTTCTTAATACTGCAGGTGCTGTCATCAATTGCAATCAAGGAAAAGTAACATTCAATATTAATGACAAAGAGCACACTGTCTATTTCCCCAAGAAGGTTGTTAAGAGCTATTGCCTGAATTCCATTGAAAATATTGAGAGCATCAAGGTTGGATAAATATATTGTCCCATTCCACAAGAAAATTTTGAAACTATTATGATTGGGACCATTTCTATCAAGTATGAGGTAACATAATCACCTTGTGGAATGCAAAGTTTTGTTTCATATAAGATTGTTTTGGTAACAAGACTTGATTAACCTTGTTAACAAAAGGATTTTAATGAACAAAAAAATGTTTCCATTGTGGTTATATTTGCTTTCTTTTACTTTTCTCCTTCCTAATCTTTGCCTTTCTCTTGTTAGCTTTAGTTTTGCTAGTTGTTTGCTTGTTAGAGTTTCTTAGAGCTCCTGTAGTTTGGCTTTTGGTTTGCTTTTGCTTCTTCTGAAAAAACTGTTTCTGCGAGAAAATCAATTTTCATACCCTGAAAATTGGCCAAAAATAAAGTTTCCCGAAAAATCCCAGAAAATTCAAAATAAATTTTCCTCGAAAAAAGGGGCAGAGAGGCACCTGAAGTGACCCAGGGGGCCACCCTAGGCCACCACACCCATGGTAGGCGCGGCCTACCAGGTGCCGATGCCTGGGGGGTCTGGCCCACCTGGACCCCTCCAGGCTACCTCCTCAAAGCCATCTTTTTTCTCTCTCCCGAAAAACACCGGAAAACATTCTCAAGCTCGAGTTCTTGCTGTTCTTGATCGCGATTTTCGATCTCCTTGTTCAACCCATCTCAAGTGCTGATTTTTGGAGGGATTGTTCCTTGGTATGTGCCTCCTCCACTTGTCCAATTAGATTTGTGATTGGTAGATTGTATCTTGAGTATTTTGCTGCTATAGGTGTCAGGTTGTTTGAGCTTGCATGCTTGTTCTATGCTTAGAAACTTTGTTTTGATGCATTGTAGTCCTCTAGCAAGTTCCTATAGTAGTTGCTCATCATTTATCAACTTAGAAATCACTTGGTTTGATGTTTGTCTAAAAATTTCAGAATTAAAGAAAGGTCATGGACAACCATACATTTGGTGAAATATTTGAGAGTGATGCACCTAGAAGGGCAAGGCTTCCAAGGTCATCCAACAGTACTAGACCCTCATACAATGAGGATCTCATCACTCCTTTCCTTGCCAAACTTTCTTGCGAGCTTCTGGGATTCTTAATGATTTTATGACTTTGGTTCAGAGGGCTGGTCTAACAAGTTACATGCATGTTGAGAGTGCACAATATGCTTTGCTTACTAAAACATTTGTGGAGAGTTTCTCCTTTACTAACAGCGTGTTCAAGCCTGCTGTGTCTTTCAAAATTTATGGAAGGGCTCATTCTATGACTTTGAAGCAATTTTGCAAGGCCCTGGGAATTGGTACAGCTGGGTCACCAAAGAAGATTCCAGCTCTACCGACTGATTTGTTGGAGCTTTACCGAGGAATAACCAATGATGATGACCGCAGAGCTCAGCGAGGGAAGATAAAGAATATTCAACTCCCAACCATCAGGTACTTTGCCTACTATCTTGCCACTAGTGTTCTTGGTAGGGAGAACACTAGTAATATTTCCAACTATCAATTGGCCTTCTTAGCTGCTGAGCTCAACAATGAAGATAAGTATAATCTTGGTTCTCTCATTGCTCGTCATTTAGCTGCCAAGGGACCCATTTATGGGGGAATTATTGCTACTCGTGTTATTACTGCCTTGAACATTGTTGTTGATCCACATGATACAGTTTTGGCTCCTCAGAGGCTTGATCTTGCTGCCATGAAGGCACACCACTTTGTCACCACTGGCTCTACTCTTGAGAACTTGGTTTATAGAATGCTGTTTATTGACGGGGAAGAGAGAGATCCATATACCCCAAACCACTTTGTTCAGTATTTCTCAGGGACCTTGGTCACGCTCGAAGGCGGAGATGGATGACAAGCTGCGCTCTCTTAACTTCCATGGGCACTATCAGGAGGAAGCGCCCTCATATGACCCCGCGGTACACTACACAGGGGAGTCCTCGAGCTCGTACCAGGATGAGGGAGCCTCCTCGTCATACTACGGAGGTGCATCTACTTGGGCACCATGGGATTGAGCCCCACTTAGGCCAAAATCCTAAGCTTGGGGGGAGGTATACCGACATCACACTCATCTATATATCATGTTCGGTCGGTTCTTTCTATATCCATTGTTTCGCTTTCTTTTTGGTTCTTGTTGCTTCTTTCTCAAAAACACAAAAATACCAAAAATATGTTTGTTGTTTCTTTTGGTTTGTTTCTTTGTTTCTTTGCTTTGGTTTGCCTTAAAAGAAAAATACAAAAAGATTTTGCTTTTTTTTGTTTGGTTCTTCTTTGTTTGCTTGTTTCTAAAAAATCGAAAACACCAAAATATTTGTTGTTCTTCTTTGGTTTTGTGAGTTCTTTGCAGGGTTCAGCCGTCCTCAGTGGATTTTGGTTTCATGTTAATTATTCAAGTCACACAAGTGAAGGGCAATAATGAAGATTAAGACAACTTGAGGTGTGGTCAGAGACTGGTAACGAACTCTATTTGTTTCATTTTTGTACATATACTCATCATCATTCCACAACTATCACCCTATGAGTGGTGTTGTGACTGGAACAAGAGAGAGAAAAACTGTATTATGATAGGTGTTATTTTAAACATTAGAGGCGTGGGGAAAAATGTGTGAGTGCTTATTTGAATAATTTGTTGAGACAGGAAAAAGTGGATTTCATTGGTTTGCAAGAGACTATTAAGAAGGATTATTCTACTGACTTTTTTAGGAGAATTGATCCTATGAATCAATTCTCCTGGAGTTGGTTACCTTCAGTGGGGAGATCTGGGGGCATTTTGGGGGACCTACGTTCCTCCAAGTTGACCCAGATGGATGTCGTGGTATTGCCGACAAGTACGCCATGGAGGGGTCCTCACAGTGCGTGTTTAGAGACGTGGGGGAAGGCGGATGGTTGACGGGTACGAGGTAACACAGCTTACCCAGGTTCAGATCCCACGATGGTGGCGGAATCCTACTCCTGCTATAAATCACTATAAGGGCAATACGCCGAGTTACAGAGATATGTTCGTTGTGCGAGATTGTATGAATCGATACTAAGTTGTCGTGACCTAAAGGCTCCCATAGGACCGACTTATATAGTCGCCAGGTCCTAGGGTTACAGGGAAAAGTCCTAGCCGGACAGGTCACAGAGTCCTACACCGTCTATTACTAGTCTTGTGTATCTTGTACTCCAAGGCTCCGGGTACGCTGGTGACTCCACCGTATCCTTCCTTTATCTGGCATGGGCCTCCCTTCTGGATCCATCTAACTGGGCCTCCCACCAGGCCATAGGCCATGTTACCAACTGTGGGCCACCCGGGTTATCCGGATAGGTGACATGCTATGAGGATACCCATATAGCATATCCCCAACAGTTGCCCCCGGAGAACTCCGAGATCTTGCGCCGTCTTGCCTCTTCAGATGAATGTTCCGTCTAGTTGGATGTCGGCAAATCGTCAAGCAATATCTTGTAGTCCTCCCAAAGAACCCTGCAAAGCTTTCTCCGTCTTCAACCTGTAAGCCAGAGAAATGCTGAATCTTCCATCATACTCTTCCGTAGTCGGATTGGATCCGTCTATGTCGGAATCTTCGATGTGATGGCTCATCTACTCATGTCAGCTAGGACGACGTAGGCTTAGGTCAGCGACACCTCGTAACTCACACATGCAGAGAACGCAATCATGTCCGATTTTCCCGCGCGAGCGATACGAACCGTTGGCGGCGACGGTTGGAGACGTGGCAAAATTTCCGCACACATTCGCGAACACGTCGTCTACGCGGCAACAGTCTGATCAAGCTGCACGAATCTTGACGCTGGGGATGATAAATAGTAACCGTGGGGAAATTTCCACTTTTTACCTCATTCTCCTCGCATCATCTTCTTCCTCCAGTCGCGTGCCTCCTCGAGCTCTCCGCGAGAACTCTCGAAAAAACCCTAGCTCCAATCTACACCAGTGACCTCCATACCCACTCCATGCCCAACAGCAACACTTCCCCATCGATGGTGGCGTCGAGCGAAGCCACGGCGAAGCCGGTGAGCTCCATCGTCGTGCCCCCAGAGGATTTGGTCATCCCCGCATCGGCGGTGATCGAGCCGTTGGAGGAGGAACTGGACTCGCACAAGGGCGACTGGCGCGGCTAAGGTATCACAGATCGTGATATCCAAGAGTTGATCGCCGAGGGCTACCTCCCTGTGACGGAGGGGCTCGCCTGGCGGGCTGCGCCAGCCGGCGAGGTGACACCTTCTCCCCAAGCCAGAGAAAAGGTGTACCTCAAAGCCCAACTGGTGCGTGGAGTCTCCCTGCCCATCTCCAACTTCTTCCTCTCCGTCTTGAACCATTATAGGGTCCAGCCCCAAAACCTTTCCCCCAATAGTATCTTAGTGCTTAGCAACTACGCAGAACTCTGTGAGGGATACTTAGGGATAAGGCGTAGGTTAGACCTCTTCGTGTACTTCTTCACCGTCAAACGTGAAGCTGGACATAGCAAGGAAGAGCTTAGAAACTGCGGCACCATAAGCTTCAAGATTCGACCTGGCCTGCGGTTCCCCGATATCGTCGGCCACAAGTCCTGCAAAAACTGGCAACAGACGTACTTTTATGGCCCAGACATCCCTCTGGACGGCCGACAAGTTACGTACCCGGACTTCGTTGACGGAGCCGCCGCTGAAGCCTCGTCATGGAGATCCCAGGCCTCCCTTCCCTCCGACCTCGACGCTTCTCGCGCTATAAGGCGGATCGAATGGTTTGTAGAGACGGGTTTGACTGGCTTGGACCTAGCCATGTGCTGGTTCATCAGGTGAATCCAACCTCTGCAGCACCGCGCGAAGCTCATGCACCAGCGATAGAAGGGATAGTCTCTGCATCTCCGTGGACAACTTCTCGAGCGACTCCATCAAGCTCCGCCTTAAGGACATCGTCAAGGTGAAGGACAAGAAGCGTGGCTTCACCATCACCTATGAAATGTTCGTAGCCAGCAAGTGCCTTGGTAGGTATTTATTTTCCGTATATGACATATACTCCAGTTCTTCCGTCTTGCCAATGTCATCTTATCTAACACGGTGATTTCTCACTTAACAGCTTAGCGATCTAGAGGAGGGCAACCTGGATGCCCAAATCTACGATCCAAAGATGAAGGAAGTCACGGTCGTGTCCGACGACGAAGCTCCATTGGCGCGAAAGCGGAAGAGCTCCACCTCTGATGCTGCCGACGGAGGCAAGAAGAAGAAGATGGAGGGTGGAGCCTCCAAGAAGACTACCGCCGCCCTGGAGGCGGAAAAGAGAAAAGTTACTAGGATCCCCTTTGCCAAAGCACCCCCACTTGTGTAAGCTTCTCATTCTCCGACATTGTCTATTTATCTGTCTTGATCCTATACTTATGCATTTTGCACGTTTCAGGAAGAAAGCCACGACCAGCCTCAAGAAGACCTCCAAAACATCGGGGGCTTCTCAAAATATTAAGGACATGCTGCATCGCGATGCCTCCCCGCCATCGCCCCGGCCACTCCTGCCGTCAATCCCTTGTCTGCCCCGACAATCTTACAAGCTAAGGAGGCATTAGGCCCTTCCGCCATGGAAGTGGATTCTGGCGCCTCTACTGAGCTTGCTGTTGTCGGCGAGCAGGCGACGCAGGAGAGTACCGCCTAGCAAATGGCTGAAGCTCTGGCTAAGAATGCCATCGATGACAGTAAGGCGGTGGTGGAAGAAGGTACCTCTGCCGTTGGCGGCGCCCTCACACCCAAGAAAACCATAGCCTATCCAAAGATAATCTATCCGGTTCTTACACAGGGTAGCACTGCTTTGGTCCCTGGTGCAGTGCCGACATCTCCGACGTGCGGTCTAGAGGAGCTCCGCCGGCAAGTAGAAATCTTGCAAGGAAACAGCGAATCCTTTGCCAAGCTGCTGGCCGAGAGTGCTATGAACCTCAAGATCATCGCACTTGTAAGTTTTATTTGCCTTTTGCATTTCATATGAGTATCCCACTGTAGCCCCCGAGGATGTAGAAGGAAAAACATAAGCTTTTGCATCTAGATGCTCTAAGAGTGACTAAGCTAGAAAACTTCTCACTGTAGCCCCCAAGCATTTAGATGGAATGAATTATTCCGGCTAGATGCTTTTAAGAGTAGCATACGCAGTGTTTATAAATTTTAGTACTATAGCCCCCAAGCTTCTAGTTGCAACTGAATTAGTTCCGACTAGATGCTTAAAGAAAGCTAAGCATATGTCCGAGTTAAAAACTTTATACTGTAGCCCCCAAGCTTCTAGTTGTAATCGAATTAGTTCCGACTAGATTCTTAAAGGAAGCTAAGCATATTGTTAAGTAAAAAACTCTCGCTGTAGCCCCCGAGCGTCTAGATGGAAATTTTCCGACTAGATGCTCCAAGCAGACTAAACAACGTTTAACTTTGTCTTTTTTTCCACAGAACGAGAATGCTCGGAGGGGCATGGACAATGACAAGTACCAGAAGATGCGCGCAGACCTGGAAGCTGAAAAGGATAAAACTGCCTTCTTGAAGGAACAGATCACCAAGAGCAAGCGTCTGTTTTCTTTTTTGCATTCTGACTTGGTATTGTGCCCATATTCTCCGAGTACTTACTATGTACTTTGCTTTCTCCGACTTGCAGAAACCATTGCCAAGGCCAAGAATATTGTCGAGCAATTCAAACATATTCAAGAGCTGGATAGCGAGAACAAAATTCTTAAGCAGGAGAGGAAGGACATGCTGAAAATGCATGAGGAGTCGATGAAGGTCCTGTAGGACTCCGCCACCGAGGAAATCAATCGCTTGAAGGAGGAGATTGCGATCTTAAAAGATCAGAAGAAAGCTCCCGATGAGCAAAATCAACGCCATAGCGAGGCGTATAAGCTCCTCCAACAAGAGAAAGAATCCTTGGCGGACACCCTCTGGCAAGCTGAGGCCAGCATCTTCAGTAAGTTTTCTCCGTCTTGGATTTCTGTAGTATGGGTACTTTGAATTGTTGAACTCAGGCGCTCCTTGTCGGAATTTGCAGCTCCTATGGGTTTTACCCGATCACCTCCTCCAGCCAAGGAATGCATGGTTCTTGCCGGCAACTTCATCAACATCGCCATCACGCAAGCCAAGGAGATTTCCAAGACCCTCCAGATAAACATCAAAGCATCGGACTCCGTGGTGAAGTACTCGGAGATTTTGCGCCGAGCCCCCGAGTGTATCACAAGCTGGAAAGCTTCATGTGCACGGGCTGGTGCAAGGATGGCGCTGTCAATGGTGAAGGCACACTATGAAGATGCTGACATCGACACGGTGACCTCTGGTATTCCCGACGTAGACGATGATGGCAAAGAGATTAACCATGAAGCCATATTGTCGTCACTTGCGGGCTATGATACCAGAGTTGCCGAGTTGGTGGACGTCAACGTCTTTGTGCCCATGAACATCATCGACAGCGGCAACCAAGATTCCTCTGAGTCCCACCACAGCGCCGACTTCGAGGGTGATTCTCCGGCTGGTGATGATGCTGCTTCCAAGTCACCTGCGCCAAAGGAGTGAAGAACAACTTTGTAATATTTGTTTCACCTTTGGTGTATATGCGGAATTTTTTTTGTTTATGTAACTTAAGGCGGAAAACAATGGTTGTTATTTCCTGCTACTGAAGAACTAGTTTCCAGCATGTATATATTTTTAAGCAAGTGCTGGCTTATCCATTACTTTGGTTCTTATGCTTGACTTTCGGTGAGTCGGAAGACTCGTTGTCAGAACCATACGCTTAGGTGATGATGCCCAATGGCACCATCAATAACCTAAGCCCAAAATCGCTGACAATAAGTGCCAAAAGTCACTACTCCAGAATCCACATAAAAACGACAAAGAACGTGTAGACTAGAAAACTTAAGCTAACGCCCGTAGGCAGAATTTTCACAAGTGCAATCGCAAAACTTGTGCATAAAGATTTTACATGATCCAAAAATGAACTCTAAAGGCGGTAAAAGACTCAGAAATATGAGTGAACCAGAGAGCTTTATTTCATTGATCATATAAGAGGTACACATTTAGATAAAAAATGCTAAGTGTAGAAAGGACGTAGCTGTGCTATGTTCTATGGCCGATCAAGCTTCGGGTAGTCATCATCCGGGTCACGTCGCTTACGCTTATGATCCTCGTTGGGTCTATCCTTCAGTTCACGATTGTCAAGAAGGTAGTAAGACCCATTGAGTAGCGCCTTACTTATGATGAATGGTCCTTCCCATGGCGGGGATAATTTGTGTGACTTCTTCTGCTTAAGTCGGAGAACCAAATCCCCCTCTTTAAACGAGCGATGCCGAACACGGCGACTATGGTAGCTGCGTAGCTTCTGCTGGTAGATGGCAGATCTTTGGCATGCCAAAACGCGCTCCTCCTCGAGAAGGTCCACATCTAGGCGTCTAGATGCTTCAGCGTCGTCTTCGTCGTAGGCGGCAACTCTCGGTGCATCGTGAAGGATGTCGAAAGGCAGGATGACTTCTGCTCCATAAACCATGAAGTAAGGGGTGTAGCCGGTGGATCTGTTGGGTGTAGTTCGTAAACTCCACAACACAGATGGAAATTCTTCCACCCAGGCTATGGCTGCTCTATGTAGCGGTGCCTCAAGACGTGGCTTGATTCCCTGCAGAATTAATCCATTGGCTCGCTCAAACTGACGTTGGATTGTGGATGTGCTGAAGGGTTTCGCCGCATAGTAAATCAAAAAAATTCTACGGATGCGAACGGGAAAGCCAAGATCTAATCTAGGAGATGCAATCAACGAGAGGGATAGATGAGATCTTCATACCCTTGAAGAAATCGCACAGCGGAACGTTCAACAGAACGTGGTTGATGTAGTCATACTAGTCTTCTCCTCCTCGCAATCCGATCCGATCCAATGCCGCAAGTGGCGACGCCTCCGAGAGATGCACATGTATGGAACCGCGACGTCTCCTCCTTCCTCGATCCAGCAAGTGGGGTGCAGAGATAGATTGGATCTACAGCACGACGGCGTGGTGCAAAGGTGGAGAGTTTCTGCGGCAGGGCTTCGCCTACGCGCAGTCGGGAGAGAGAGATCTAGAGGGCAGCAGGTAGGCGGCTAGGGTTCAAGGAGGGGTGGGAGGAGGGTGCGCCCCTGCCCTCTTTATATAGAGGGCTGGACGGCCCCCTTGCCCCCTCCTCCAAGCTCTAGGGCGGCGGCGACAAGGGTGGAGTGGGGGGCAAGTCTTCCCCCCCTTCTAGAAGGTCCCCCTAGGGTTTCCCTAGGGTTTTGGCCGGCTAGGCCTATGGGGCCTTGTGCCCCAGGCCCAATGCGGCCAGGGCACTCCCTCGTAGGCCCACACCCCCCTCCTACAAGTGGGGCCACGTTGGTCCCACTCCGGAAGCTTCTAGAACCTTCCGGTACAATACCGAACATTCCAAAACAATTCTGAAATCCAAAAACTGCTTTCCTTTATATGAATCTTATTCTCCGGACCATTCTGGAACCTCTCGTGATGTCCTGGATGTCATCCGAGACTCCGAACAAAAACTCATAAACCAATTATCCATTCTATCCTAGCGTCGAGGCACGTTAAGTGTGTGACCCTACGGGTTCGAGAATATGCAGACATGATCTTCTATCAATAATCAACAGCGGGATCTGGAAACCCATATTGACTCCCACATATTCATCGATGATTATATCGGATGAACCACGATGCCAGGATTCAATTAATCCCATATATATATTCCCTTCGTCACGCGATATTTTACTTGCCCGAGATTTGATCGTTGGTATCGGCATACCTAGTTCAATCTCGTTCACAGCAAGTACTTTACTCATTCTGTAATCCCATATCACTTTTGATTAACTCCTTAACCATGTGCTTGCAAGCGGTGTTGATATCGATTACCGAGTGGGCCCGAAGTATATCTCTCCGACTTGGGAGGGACAAATCCCATCTCGATACACACAACCCAACAAGTACTTTCCGATCACCTGAGAGACACCTTTATGATCACCCTCTCATAGGATGACGTTTGATGACCTCAAAGCTTTCTTCCGATACCAGGGAGTTGCATTATCTCATGGTCTAAGGAATACAATATTTGACATGAGAAAAAGCTTCGCAAAGATGAACACGATCTAATTGCTCTGCTTGATTTGGGTATGTCCATTATATCATTCTACCAATGATATGATCTCATTATTAATCGACAACTCATGTCTATGGTTAGGAAACCTTAACCATCATTAATCAATGAGCTAGTCCATAGAGGCGTACTAGGGACACGGTGTTGTTCATAAACCACACAAGTATCAAAGTTTTCGCTTAATACAATTCTAGCATGGAATATAAACTTTATCATGAACAAGAATTATAATAATAACATCTTTATTATTGCCTCTAGGGCATAATTCCAATAGTCTCCCACTTGCACTAGAGTCAATAATCTAGTTTACATTTGGCAACAATCTAACACCCATGGCATTGAGGTGCTGATCATGTTTTGCTCGTGGAAGAGGTTTAGTCAACGGATCTGCGACATTCAGATCCGTATGTACTTTGCTAATCTTCAGATCTCCATCTGTTATATAATCTTGAATTATATGAAATCGGCGGTTGATGTGCTTGGTATTTGGATGATATCTTGGTTCCTTAGCCAATGCTTTGGCGCCAGTGTTGTCGCATAATATCTCCAGTGGGTCCAAGGCACTTGGAACCACACTAAGATCAGTGATGAAGTTCCTGATCCAAACTCCTTCACTTGACGCTTCTGCAGCAGCCATGTATTCCGATTCTACTATAGATTCCGCGATCACGCTTTGCTTGCAGCTTCTCCAGCTCATAGCTCCTCTATTCAAAATATAAACGTATCCTGTCTGAGATTTAGAATCATCCGGGTCGGTGTCGAAACTAGCGTCGACGTAACCTTTTACGACGAGATGCTCATCACCTCCATAGACCAAGAACATTTCTTTAGTCCTATTTAAATACTTTAGGATGTTCTTTATGGCTGTCCAGTGTTCTACTCCTGGATCACTTTGGTATTTGCTCGTCAAACTAAGAGCATTGGACACATCCGATCTAGTACACAGCATGGCATACATGATAGAACCTATGGCCGAGGCATAAGGCACTTTGCTCATGGTCTCTCTATCGTTTATCGTAGCTGGACATTGAGCCTTGCTCAATATCTTACCTGACAACATGGGCACTGAACTTTTCTTTGCCTTATCCATTCTGAACCTTTTCAGAACTTTGTCAAGATATGTACTTTGGCTTAAAGCTATTAGACGTTTTTGTCTATCTCTATAGATTTTGATGCCTAATATATAAGAAGCTTCTCCTTGGTCTTTCATTGAAAAACATTTATTCAAATAACTGTTCACATCGTTAAGCATACCAATGTCATTTCCAATAATCAATATGTCATCCACATATAGTACTAGAAATGTCACTGAGCTCCCACTCACTTTCTTGTAGATACAAGATTCATAGCAATTTGGAACAAATCCAAAGCTCTTGATCACTTGATCAAAACAAAGGTTCCAACTTTGAGATGCTTGCTTTAGTCCATAAATGGAATGCTGAAGTTTGCACACCTTATCAGCATCCTTAGGATCGACAAAACCTTCGGGTTGCATCATATACAACTCTTCATCAATGTTGCCATTGAGGAACGCAGTCTTGACATCCATCTGCCATATTTCATAATCATGAAACGCAGCAATTGCTAATAAAATCCGAATGGACTTAAACATCGCTACGGGAGAGAAAGTCTCATCGTAGTCAACACCTTGAACTTGTCGAAAACCTTTCGCGACAAGCCGTGCTTTATAGACAGTAACATTACCATCTGCGTCCGTTTTCTTCTTGAAAATCCATTTGCACTCAACGGACTTTCGGTCGCTAGGAGGGTCCACCAAAGTCCATACTTGGTTTTTGCTCATGGATCCCAATTCGGATTTCATGGCCTCTAGCCATTTCTCAGAGTCTGGGCTCATCATTGCTTCCTCATAGTTCGCAGGTTCACTGTTGTCTACCAACAAGACAGTTAAGACAGGGTTACCGTACCACTCAGGAGGGGCACGTGACCTTGTCGACCTGCGACGTTCAGTAGTAGCATCGTCCGAAGCTTCATGATCCTCGTCATTAGCTTCCTCTATTGCTGGTGCAGACGGCACTGGAACAATTTCAGGTGTTGAGCTACTATCCAACTCAAGAGAAGGTTCAATAATCTCGTCTAGTTCTACTTTCCTCCCACTCACTTCTTTCGAGAGAAACTCCTTCTCAAGAAAGGATCCGTTCTTTGCGACAAACACTTTGCCTTAGGATCTGTGGTAGAAGGTATACCCAATCGTTTCCTTAGGGTATCCTATGAAGACACATTTCTCCGCTTTGGGTTCGAGCTTGTCCGCCATCAACTTCTTGACGTAATCTTCGCATCCCCAAACTTTAAGAAACGACAACTTAGGTTTAGCACCAAACCACAGTTCATACGGTGTCGTCTCAACGGATTTAGACGGTGCCCTATTTAAAGTGAATGCAGCGGTTTCTAATGCATAACCCCAAAATGATAACGGCAAATCTGTAAGAGACATCATCGATCGCACCATATCTAATAGAGTTCGATTCCGGCGTTCAGACACACCATTGCGCTATAGTGTTCCGGGTGGCGTGAGTTATGAAACGATTCTGCTTGCTTTAAGATGCGTGAGAAAATCATAACTCAAATATTCACCTCCACGATCGGATCATAGAAATTTAATTTTCTTGTTATGATGGTTTTCCACTTTGTTCTGAAATTCTTTGAACTTTTCAAACGTTTCAGATTTATGTTTCATTAAATAGATATAGCCATATCTACTTAAGTCATCAGTAAAAGTGAGAAAATAGCGATATCCACCGTGCGTCGAAACACTCATTGGTCCGCATACATCGGTATGTATGATTTCTAATAAGTCCGTTGCTCGCTCCATTATTCCGGAGAACGGTGTTTTGATCATCTTGCCCATGAGGCACGGCTCACACGTGTCAAATGATTCAAAATCAAGAGACTCCAAAAGTCCATCAGAATGGAGTTTCTTCATGCGTTTTACACCAATATGACCTAGACGGCAGTGCCACAAATAAGTTGAATTATCGCTATCTACTTTGCATCTCTTAGCCTCAATGTTATGGATGTGTGTTTCATTGCTTTCGAGATTCAGAAGAAATAAACCATTCATAGCAGGTGCATGACCATAAAAGATGTTACTCATATAAATAGAACAACCATTATTCTCCGATTTAAATGAATAATCGTCTTGCAATAAACACGATCCAGATATGATGTTCATGCTCAACGCAGGCATATAATAACATTTATTAAGGTTTAAAACTAATCCCGAAGGTAAAACTAAGGAGAGCGTGCCGACGGCCATCACATCAACTCTTGATCCGTTGCCAACGCGCATCGTCACCTCATATCTCGCTAGCCGCCGTCTATTCCGTAGCTCCTGTTTCGAGTTACAAATATTAGCAACTGAACCAGTATCAAATGCCCAGGCACTACAACAAGCGCTAGTAAGGTAAACATCAATAACATGTATATCAAATATACCTTTGATGGTGCCAGCCTTCTTGTCCGCTAAGTACTTCGGACAGTTGCGCTTCCAGTGACCCTTGTCCTTGCAATAGAAGCACTCAGTGTCCGGCTTAGGTCCAGACTTGAGCTTCTTCTCAGCAGGGGCAACGCGCTTGCCGCTGCCTTTCTTGAAGGACTTCTTTGCACCCTTACCTTTCTTAAAGATGGGGGGCTTGTTGACCATCAACACATGATTATCTTTCTTGATGTCCACCTCCGTAGCTTTCAGCTTAGCGAAGAGCTCAGTGATCGTATCAGTGGAACCAATCTGATTATGAGTAACTACAAAACCTTTGTAGCTAGGAGGGAGTGATTGTAGAACTCTGTCAATCTTGAGCTCTTCTGGAATCTTGCAGTCTAGTTGCTCAAGACGTTGAGTGTAGCCCGACATCTTAATGGCGTGCTCACTAACGGAACTCCCTTCCTCCATCTTGCAGTTAAAGAATTTCTCAGAGATCTCATATCTCTCAGAACGGGCCTGAGTCTGAAACATGGTTTTTAGTTCCTCAAGAATCTCAAAGGGCCCGACGAACTCCTCAAAATGATTTTGAAGGTCCGATTCCATAGAAAATAACATGGTGCTCTTAATCACACCATAATCATCTTTGCGCGACTGATAAACAGCTTTTTCATCCGCCGGCGCATCTACAGCAGGGGCGTCACCTAGCGCTTTCTCAAGTACATAGTCCTTTTGTCCACCAGCGAGAATGATTCTCAGATTGCGGAACCAGTTGATGAAGTTAGACCCATTGTTCTTAAGCTTTTCTTTCTCAGAAAAAACGTTGAATTTGAAGTTGGACTTAGCCATTTTCTACAAAATTTGCAAGTACAATTTAGACTATGTTCATGATAACTAGTTCAACTTAATCAAATTACTACATGAACTCCCACTAAATTCAACATCCCTCAAGTTGTTTAGTGAACATGATCCAAATTCATCACACCTAATACGGTCTTCACGAGAAGAGATGTGGTTTAAATGGTGGACAACAAAGTGTCGATCATATCATTCATATGACTCATGCTTAACCTTTCAGTTTGTGTGTTCTGAGGCCATGTCTGTACATGCTAGGCTCGTCAAGTCAAACCCAAGTATTTACGCGTGTGCAAAACTGGCTTGCACCCGTTGTATGTGAGCGTAGAGTTTATAGCACCCGATCATCATGAGATGCTTGAACACGACGAACTTTCGCAACGGTGCATACATGGGGAGAACACAATTTTATCTTGATCTTTAAGTGAGGAATCATCTTATAATGCTACCGTCGCGATCTAAGCATAATAAGATACATAAAAGGATAAACATCACATGCATATAAATTTATGTGACATGGTATAGCCAATCTCCGAGCAATGATATCCATCTTGTGCGTGCCAGCATGATATCCATCACTCCAACATGATTACCTCCACCACGAATAGCAACTACAACTATTGCTAACTACTTAGCGATAAAGTAAAGCTATTACATGGCGTATAAGAAGTTGACACACAAGTCATACACAATTATAAAGACAACCATATGGCTCCTGCCGGTTGTGTACTCATCGACATGCAAGTCGTGAAATATTACAAAACATGATCATTGCATATAACATACACATCATATCTTGGGCCATACCATATCACAGAAACACTCCCTGCAAAACCAAGTTAGACGCCTCTACTTTGTTGTTACATGTTTTACGTGGCTTATGGGAGTAACAAGCTAAGAACGATTCTTACCTACGGAAAGCCACAACGGTGATATTATGGTTGCCAACATCCGGTGTAAATCCCATGACAACTATAGTGAGATAAACTGGCATCCACCAGCCGCATGTGTGGAACAAGCCACACGTCAAGTGTGGAGCCGGTCTCGCGAACGAGGTCGCGTAAAGTTGGCCTGGACTGCTTCGATCTCACTATCCCGCGTCATAAGAAGTACACAACAAGAGGCTTGCAAAATAAAAGATCAATGCCCGCAACAAGCATGTTGCGTTCTACTCGTGAAACACATCTACGCATAGATCTAGCTCTGATACCACTGAAGGGTTTCGCAGCATAGTAAATCAAAAAAATTCTACGGATGCGAACGGGAAAGCCAAGATCTAATCTAGGAGATGCAATCAACGAGAGGGATAGATGAGATCTTCATACCCTTGAAGAAATCGCACAACGGAACGTTCAACAGAACGTGGTTGATGTAGTCGTACTAGTCTTCTCCTCCTCGTAATCCGATCCGATCCAACGCCGCAAGTGGCGACGCCTCCGAGAGATTCACACGTACGGCACCACGATGTCTCCTCCTTCCTCGGTACAGCAAGTGGGGTGGAGAGATAGATTGGATCTACAGCACGACGGCGTGGTGCAAAGGTGGAGAGTTTCAAGGCAGGGGCTTCGCCACGCCAGCAATGGGAGAGAGAGAGAGATCTGGAGGGCAGCAGGTAGGCGGCTAGGGTTCAAGGAGGGGTGGGAGGAGGGTGCACCCCTGCCCTCTTTATATAGAGGGCTGGCCGGCCCCCTTGCCCCCTCCTCCAAGCCCTAGGGCGTCGGACCCAAGGGTGGAGTGGGGGGCAAGTCTTCCCCCCTTCTAGAAGGTCCCCCTAGGGTTTCCCTAGGGTTTTGGACGGCTAGGCCTATGGGGCCTTGTGCCCCTGGCCCAATGCGGCCAGGGCACTCCCTCCTAGGCCCACGCCCCCCTTCGACAAGTGGGGCCACGTTGGTCCCACTCCGGAAGCTTCTAGAACCTTCCGGTACAATACCGAACATTCCAAAACAATTCTGAAATCCAAAAACTGCTTTCCTTTATATGAATCTTATTCTTCGGACCATTCTGGAACCTCTCTTGATGTCCTGGATCTCATCCGAGACTCCGAACAAAAACTCATAAACCAATTATCCATTCTATCCTAGCGTCGAGGCACGTTAAGTGTGTGACCCTATGGGTTCGAGAATATGCAGACATGATCATATCGGATGAACCACAATGCCAGGATTCAATTAACAGCGGGATCTGGAAACCCATATTGACTCCCACATATTCATCGATGATCATATCGGATGAACCACAATGCCAGGATTCAATTAATCCCATATATATTCCCTTCGTCACGCGATATTTTACTTGCCCGAGATTTGATCGTTGGTATCGGCATATCTAGTTCAATCTCGTTCACAGCAAGTACTTTACTCGTTCTGTAATCCGATATCACTTTTGATTAACTCCTTAACCATGTGCTTGCAAGCGGTGTTGATATCGATTACCGAGTGGGCCCAAAGTATATCTCTCCGACTTGGGAGGGACAAATCCCATCTCGATACACACAACCCAACAAGTACTTTCCGATCACCTGAGAGACACCTTTATGATCACCCTCTCATAGGATGACGTTTGATGACCTCAAAGCTTTCTTCCGATACCAGGGAGTTGCATTATCTCATGGTCTAAGGAATACAATATTTGACATAAGAAAAAGCTTCGCAAAGATGAACACGATGACACGATCTAATTGCTCTGCTTGATTTGGGTCTATCCATTATATCATTCTCCCAATTATATGATCTCATTATTAATCGACAACTCATGTCTATGGTTAGGAAACCTTAACCATCATTAATCAATGAGCTAGTCCATAGAGGCGTACTAGGGACACAGTGTTGTTCATAAACCACACAAGTATCAAAGTTTCCGCTTAATACAATTCTAGCATGGAATATAAACTTTATCATGAACAAGAATTATAATAATAACATCTTTATTATTGCCTCTAGGGAATAATTCCAACATGTGCCATAGATGCAAGGTCAAGTCGGATGCCTTTCTCCCAACAATAAGCCTCCACTTCTCTGAGTGACAAATTGCTGCCGTTGTCGGTGATAATGCTGTGTGGGAGACCAAATCTCACCACTAGATCCCAGACAAACCTGAGGGAAGTTGCCCCATCAAGCTTTCTAATGGGTTTAGCTTCTATCCATTTAGTGAATTTATCAACTGCTACAAGCAGATGCATAAACCCACAAGGTGCCGTCTGTAATGGTCCCACCATGTCTAGCCCCCAGACTGCAAACAACCAAGTTATTTGGTATTGTTCGCAGTTCTTCAGCAGGAACATGTGGTTGTCGGGCATAATACTGGCATCCCATGCATGTCTCAACCAGCTTGTCGGCGTCCGCCTTCGCGGTCAGCCAATAGTATCCTTGCCGGAAGGCTTTCGCGACCAACGATCGAGGAGCGGCGTGATGCCCACAATCTCCGAGATGGATCTCGCGTAAGATTTCCATACCTTCCAGCTGGGAAACACACTTTAGGTATACACCAGTAGTGCTCCTTTTGTAGAGTTGCCCATTGATTATGGTATAACCCTTTGCTCGTCGTACTATTTGCCATCTTTCGACTTCGTCGTCGGGCAAAGTTCCGTGTTCGACATATTCCATGAACGGTTTTGTCCAAGCCTGAGGGACCTTAGTCACCATGTTGACGAAAGAGTCAGCTCTATCCGAGTTGTCGATGTCGGCTCCCTTCACAGATGGTGTGCGTAGGTGCTCTAGGAAAACTCCTGGCGGAATTTGCTTGCGCCCTGATCCGAGCTTAGACAGCAGATCAGCCGCCTCGTTTTGCTCCCTAGGTACATACTTGACTTCGTAACCCAAGAAGCTCTTGGCTATCTCGTCCACTCTGTCTCGATATGCCGCCATCATAGGGTTTCACGCATTCCAGGTGCCAGCCACCTACTCGGCAACCAAGTCAGAATCTCCACAGCAAACTATGCGCTTGATGCCAATATCCTTGGCTACACGAAGTCCGTGAATGGGTGCTTCATACTCCTCCATGTTGTTTGTAGCCTCGAAGTGGATCTGCAGAACGTAGTGTAGCTTGTCTCCTGGTGATCAGAGCAACACACCAGCCCCAGCAGCTTGAGCAGCTTTGATCCGTCAAAGTGCATCACCCAAGACTTGGTTACGCAACAGCGAGTAGCATCTGGCATCTCCGTCCAATCTGCAACAAAATCCGCCAAGGCTTGTGACTTGATAGCGTCGCGTCTCTTGTAGGTGATCTCGAAGGTGGAAAGTTCAATGCCCCACTTCGCGACCCTTCCCGTAGCGTCGCTGTTGTTGATTATGTCGGACAGTGGAGTATTGCTCACCACTGTGATTGGGTGCTCCTGAAAGTAATGCCTCAGCTTCCGAGAAGCAAGGAATACTCCATAAGCTATCTTTTGGTAGTGCGGGTAACGCTGCTTGGACTCCGTCAAGACCTCACTCACATAGTAAACTGGTCGTTGAACTCCATGCTCATAGCCTGGTTCCTTCCGCTCTACCACGACGACGACGCTGATTACCCGGTTGGTTGCCGCCATGTAAATTAACAGGGGTTCTCCAGGCTCGGGTGCTGCAAGAATGGGCGCTGAGGAAAGAATCTACTTGAGCTGCTTCAATGCTGCATCTGCTTCGTCCGTCCATGTGAATTTGTCCGCCCTCTTCAGCAACTTGTACAGCGGCAGAGCCTTCTCTCCAAGTCGGCTGACGAACCGACTAACTGCTGCAACACAACCTGTTAGTCGTTGAATGTCCTTTAGGCATGTCGGATGGTTTATGTTTAAGATGGCCTTGATTTTCTCCGGGTTGACCTCGATTCCTCGTTGGGAAACGATGAAACCCAACAATTTGCCGACTGGAACCCCGAAGACGCACTTCTTAGGGTTAAGCATCATGTTGTATTTTCGGAGATTATCAAAGGTTTATTTTAAGTCGGAGATTAAGTCATTTGACTTTTTAGACATCACCACGATATTGTCCACATAGGCGTGAACGTTCCAACCAATTTGGTCGTGGAGGCAACGTTGCATTGTCCGCTGGTACGTAGCACCTGCGTTTTTCAGCCCAAAGGGCATCGTAACATAGCAAAACGTGTCGTACGGGGTAGTGAACAAAGTGGCCAATTGGTCCGACTTCCTCATATTGATCTGGTGGTATCCTGAGTATGCAACGAGAAAACACAAAAGCTCCGAGCCAGCCGTCGAGTCAATGACTTGGTCAATGTGAGGCAAAGCAAACGGATATTTGGGACATGCTTTGTTCAAGCCGGTGTAATCAACGCACATTCTTAATTCATTGGTTCCCTTTTTGGGGAAAAGTACAGGATTGGCCACCCATCGGGTGTGAAGGACTTCTCGGATAAATCTAGCCTTAAGTAATCTAGCTATCTCTTTGCCAATGGCGCGTCTCTTCTCGTCTCCGAAGCGTCGTAGAGGTTGTTTCAATGATTTGCATTTTGGATCAATGTTTAAGCTGTGCTCGGCAAGTTCCCTAGGTACACATTTCATGTCGGCAGGTTGCCAGGCAAAGATGTCCCTATTCTCACGGAGGAACTCGATGAGCTCGCTTTCCTATTTGGGATCCAGGTTCGTCCTGATGGCAGTGACCTTGGACGCATCGCCTACCACAAGTTCCACCGGCTTGGTCTCGATGGCGGCCTTGAACGCATGAGCGGAGTCGGAGATCTGCTTCTTCGACGCGGGCATCTCTGAGTCATCGACCTTGCTCTGGATCTCTTTGAATTCTTCGCTGTAGAGGACAGCTTCTGCAACGGCTGCTTCATTGATCTCGCTGTCCCTTGCCTTGGTAAAGCTTCCGGATACGGTGATGACACCGTTTGGTCCGGGTATCTTGAGTTTGTTGTAGATGCAGCATGGATTGGCCATGAACATGTGGAATATGTCACGGCCAAATATGACGTGGTACACGCTCTTGAAGGGGACCACCTCGAAGGTCATGCGCTCTTGGTGATAATTGTTAACATCGCAAAAGGCGACCTGAAGTGTAATGCATCCAAGGGACCGAGCCTCCCGACCAGGAACTACGCCATGGAAGATGGTGTTGGTCCGCCTTAGGTTTACCTCCGTCAAGTTCATCTTCTGCAGTGTATCCAGGTACATGATGTTGATGCTGGTCCCACTATCCACCATACACTTGGTGAACTCCATGCCGTCAATCAAGGGGTTGATGACCATGGCGTACTGGTTCTCCGTAGGTATAAGGTCTGGGTGGTCCGTCCTGTCCCAAGTTATTGGAACCTCCGACCAGCACAGGTACTGGGGAATTGGGGGGAGAGTGGCCATCAGGATCCTCAGAGAGGTCTTCTGTTGTCGGATGGTGGGGGTGCCAAGGAAAGTGTGGTAGACTGGTGTCTTCTTTGCGAAGGGGTTCTTGCCCTTATCGTCGCCCTTGTCGGCGTGCTTGGGGTCAACGTGCTCGTCCATGTCACTTGACTCCTTGGACTCCTCCTCCTTCTTCTTCCCCTTGCCCTGCGGTCTGTTCTTCCGACTTTGCTTGTAGCCGGACTCCGGGTCTTCCTTGAGGTCGTTGACGAACTTGCAGTGTCGATTGGTATGGGTGGCCTTGCCATTGACATCAAGGTGTACGAGGCACGGCATATCGCGGTACTCCTCGTAGGTTTGGGGGACGCGGAGTGGCGCCGAGGTAGTTTCACTTCCTCGTTGCTTCCCACGACCAGCTCCCCTTCCTCGGCCACGCTGTCCGCCTTCACCTCGTCCTGCAAAAGTCATAGTGACCATGTCGGCAGATTGCTTTTCTTCTAGAGCGGTTTTGCGCTTTGTATTGCTGTTCCTTCGAGCTTGGGTTGGGACGGCTGTTGCCGGCAAGGAGCCGCGAGCATCGTCGTCGGCAGCTGCGAACTCACTAGCCAACTGGATCATTTGATTCAAGTCAAGCTGGTGATTGTCCTGCAAGCGCTTCAGCTTATGTCGCAGCAACGTGCCCCTTTCCAACCCGTCGATGAAGGCGGCCATGGTGGTCTGAGCGTGCACTCCTGTGCAGGAATTCTTCATGTCCAGCCATCGGGAGAGGTAGGCGCGAGATGTCTCGTCTTTCTCTTGCACGCACCGCTGTAGATCGCCCATAGTGCAGGGACGCTTGTATGTACCCTCAAAGTTCTTGGTGAACGCGTATTGCATGTCCAACCAGTTGTAGATAGATTTCTCCGGCAAGTCGTCGATCCATTGACGGGTCGTGCCTGCCAACATTAATGGGAGGTACTTGACGACGATGTTGGGGTTGCCTCCAGCAATCTCCACCGCGTTGTCGTAGTCCTGCAACCATGTGGCTGGTTTGGCGGTGCTGTCATAGGGCTTGATGGTATTGTCAATCCGGAAACCTTTGGGGTAAGTTGCGGACCGTATTGCAGGTCCAAAGCAATGTGGTCCTAGGTATGGTCCTTCCTGGGCCTCGTGGATCTTATCGATCCGTGAACATGCATCGTACGGCTCCGGGTTCTTCTTCTTCTTGTCAACAGGGGATGGGCTGCGTGAACGATGCAGGCCTCCTCCGCCATGGTGACTGCTTGGTGGTGACGGAGGCAGAGGTGGCGGTGGGTTAGCCTTCTTGCTGTTACCCTCATGCGACGCCTCACGCCTATCACGGTTGCTTGTCGGACGCGGAGATTCATGGTGTGACCTGCTCCTGTGCCCTTGGTTGCGCTCTCCGTCACGACGGGTCTGCTCCGTGTTGTCGCGGATGACGATGCCGCACTGCTTTGGTGGGGGCATATCCGTACGGTGCTGAGCCTTCTAATCTTCGCGATGTCGGGGGGATCGGGACGGTGGTGATGGGCAACAAGGTCGGGCCTTTTATGGAGATGGCATCCTTCCTATTGCGCGCATCCCTCCGTCTTCGTTATGATGAACCCGTCTATGACCCGACATCAAGAGGAGATCTGTCCCTTGGTGGCTTATACTGGCTAGACTGGCAAAGCGCTGGGTCGGACTCTATCCTCTGAGAGGTGGCCATTTCCTGCTGCTTCACCGTCTTGGCCACTAGGTCATAGACCTGTTCCACTGCCTCGGGCGATCTATCCTGCTCCAGAAGGGTCTTGGCGACGGCGAGGTTAAGGAGTGGGGTGGGCATCACCTGATTGCCTTCACTGTCAATGTATGGCTTGGCCTGCGCCGGCTTCGAGGGAGCCCATCCTAGGTTGCGCCATACACCAGGATCGTAGCCTTCTTGGCCTTCTGCTGCTGCAGCAAAGTTTTGTACTCGGCCTCCATTGCTCTAGCTTTCTCTATGGATTTTGCGCATTGACTAGATCTCGATATAGCTTAGCGCCTTGCTCCGCGATGGCTTGTGCTTCCTCCAGCATCTGCTGGCGCTTCTCGTCAAGATGGGTCACGTTCCGAATATGAGCAACGGTCAGTGGCTCGACGAGGAGGTTGCCGTACATCACTCTATCAGTTGGAGTAACTTGGGCTGATGCAGACGTGGATGCCGGAGGCTGCAAGTTTGCGGTGTTGTTGTTGCTCGGGCCGGTGCCGAGTTCCTGCGGCTGCTGCACTGGGTTAGGCGGAGGAGGCATGACTTTTGCGCGATCATCGTTAGCAGCAATAAGTGGCCCCTTCCCCTTTTCCAGCGCTGTAGGCGGAGCTCGTCCGGGTTGATCTTCATCCATCGCCATCCCAATGGTGACGAACACCCCCCGAGACGTGACGGTGTTGTTGGCTTGCTCGTCGCGCGAGTACTCCTCCTCCATCGCCTTCATAGCGGAGTCTAGCTCTTCCGGACTGAAATCTATCTCTTCAGAATCTGCACTGAAGTCAGCATAAAGTGCGTCAATGACAGAGTCGGAGGGTGCCAGGACTTCCTCGATGATGGGCGGTGGAGGTGCAATGGCCACGACGATGACTGGAGGTGGTGGTGCTGCTGCGACGATGGAGGAAGGAGGCGGTGGTGGCGGTTGCTGAATCAGAGGTTCTCCGTTGATGAGTGCGAGTGCTTTCTGGGCTTCCGCGTCAGCTTCCGCGTAGTTGTTGACGGTGCTCACCATCTGTTCAAGGATAAGGCGTCCTGTTGCCTGCTGCCGTCTTAAAGAATGTCGGAGAAGCGTGCCACGGTCCAGTCCTTCCACGAAGTGATACAAAGTGTTATCATCGGGGTAGTGGGCTAGATTGGCTCGTATACGGAGCCACCTGGCCAGGTAATCACGGGGGTTTTCGCCTTATCTCTGAATGCAGCGTGCCAGATCGAAGATGGTAACCACGCCGACGAACTTGGATCTCTGCTTTCCAGACACACAGGCGGAGTCAGCGGATTTGCAGTGATCTTCCACCTTTATATCCTGCACAGGGGCAGTTTGGGTGGGCCTTGAATTTTTCCGATCTTTGCCGGCAAACTCTGAAGAGAGATCCGACATCGATCCTTCCGCGAACGTATCCTGCCAGTAGGCGGTCCGTGCGGGCCTTGATGCTCCTACGACTCCCAGGGAACTAGTGCCCGAGTCGGTTTCACCGATGAAGAGATGGATGCATCCGATAGGAATGATCGAACACCGCATAGGGTTCGTCTTTGCCGGGATCCAGAACTCGTCAGGAGGGACGATCAGAACATTGCCGGAGAAGAGAACACGACCGATGGCCACAGTTTTGCCGATTCCCGCAAAGATCTTGGTCCTCGCCCGCTGAAGAGCCTGAAGCGCCTCTTGCCCCATGGTGGGCGCCAACTATCGTGGTATTGCCGACGAGTACGCCATGGTGATGTTTAAATTTTTTACCAAGACACTAACAGTTAGAACAGAACCTGTGATGGGGAAACTGATAGATACATGCTAGACTGATTTTATCAAAGGGAGATTTATTGCTGATGGGGTTGCTTTGTTGCATGAAATCCTGAAAGAATCAAAAGTTCAAAGGCAGCAGGGTGTGATACCGAAGATTGATTTTGAAAACGCCTATGATAAGGTCAACTGGGCTTTCCTATTTTATTGCGGTAAACAGAAAGGTTTCAGTGAAGATTGGTTGATTTGGATGAAGAGTGTTGTGACTCAGGGTACTCTCAGTGTTAAGGTGAATGGGGAAGTTGGTCCTTATTTTGGCAGCTTTAAAGGGGTTAGACAAGGAGATCCTTTTTCTCCCTTTTTGTTTAACCTGGCAGGGGAATGTTTGGCTAAGATGGTTCTTAATGCCCAAGCTAGTGGTTTGTTTACAGGGTTGGTTGATAATCTGTTTGATAAAGGGATTTCTATCTTGTAATATGCTGATGATACTATCCTTTTCATTAAGGATGATGTTGAGGGGGCTAGAAATTTGAAGCTGTTGTTATATTTGTTTGAATCCATGTCTGGTCTTAAAATTAACTTTGAGAAAAGTGAGGTGATGATGGTGTTGGATGATGAGGATCAGCTGTCTAATTATGTTGAGTTGTTTAAGTGTCAGAAGGGTAGCTGGCCTATTAAATATTTGGGGCTACCGGTTTGCAGTAGAAGATGCACAATGGCTAAGATGGGCTTTATTGGGGATAGGCTAAAAAAGAAGTTAGATGGATGGATGGGTGGAGCTTTATCTCTGGGAGGTAGGTATGTTAAAATTACTGCTTGTATGTCCAGTGTGGCTGTTTACCCCATGTCTATGTTCCTTTTGCACAAAACAAATGTGGAGGAAGTTGAAAAGCAGACCAGAGCCTTTTTCTGGTATGGCAGGGTGGGTAAAAGGAAGTATCATCTAGTGAAATGGAAATTTGTCTGTAGACCCAGGAAAAGGGGCTTGGGGATCAAGAATATTAGGTTGTTTAACATCTTCTTGCTTTGCAAGTGGTGGTGGAGGCTTGAGGCTGAGGAGGGCCCTTGGCAAGTTTTTGTGAGGAAAAAATATATGAAACGAGGGGGACGGGGTCAGTGCTGTGAAACACAAACAGAGTGATTCCCCTTGCTAGGCTGATCTACTTAAAATTAGGGATCTCTATCTGGCTGGTAGAAGAATGAAAGTTGGAAATGGAGAGTTGACTGATCTTTGGCATGATGCTTGGTGTCTAGATATTCCTTTGAAAAGTAAGTTCCCTGATATGTTTGATGTTTGTCAGAATCAAGTGATTACTGTTGCTGATATGGCTAGGAGAGGGTCGAGATGTTCTTTTAGAAGATGGTTAAATGCTGATGGGATGAACCAACATGTTCAACTGAGGTGCTTAGTGAATCGGGTGATTTTGAATCAGGAAAAATATAGGCTTGTGTGGTTATGGAATAAATGTGGCAGGTTTTCTGTCAAATCTATGTATTCTCATATTTCAAATGTTGGGATTGACAGGAGTTTTAAACATCTGTGGAAAGGAAAAATCCCCCTGAAGATTAAGATCTGGTTGTGGTTGATTTGGCATAATGCTATTCTCTCTAAGGATAATTTGAAAAAGAGAAGATGGGAAGGGGATTCTACTTGCAGATTTTTTCGAGAGGAAGAAACTATTGGGCACTTGTTTTTTACCTGTTTAGCTGCTAAGTATGTGTGGGGTGTGGCTGCTAAATCTATCGGTGATGGGAATAGGCCTGAGTCCTTTTCTCAGTTTTTCTGGTGGGCTCCTCAGTGTTTGGGAGTTAGCAGAAATGTGCAAATTACGGTGCAAGCGGCGATCTGTTGGGCTATCTAGAAGCGTAGGAATAGAGCATGCTTTGAAAAGAAACTTATTAACTCCCCAGTTGATTTGGTTATATATGCATGTGTTTTCATTCGTTATTGGGCAGGTTTGCATGGGGAGGAAGAACGAGAGATGTTGCATGCTGGGGCTGATGTCTTGCAACAGAATGCGCTGTCTGATGCTACGGCAATGGATGTGGCCCGGCGATTCCTGAAGATCGTGCCCACGAGTCCCCTGAACTTGAGAGGGGGCGGGAGAAAAGAAGGAGGATATGATGCTATTTAGGGATAAAAAAGTCTTTAAGTCTTTCCTGTCATATTTGATGTTAGTTTTGCTTCGTGCTTGAACAACTATCGCTAGCCTACGGGCGGTGTTCTTGCGTCTCCAGCTTTCCCCTTATTTCTCCTTTCGTTTATGTGATTTGGTTTGTAATATGGTGACATACTCTATTTTGATCCTCTAGATGGATCAAAACAGTGTGACAATTTGTGTGGTTTGTTGTTCCGTTATCTATTGATAATGGAACCCGATCCCTCTCTCTGGGGGATTGTATGAAAAAAACATATACTCATCATTATGAGCATGCTTAGCCTATTTGTGTAAGGTATATGTCATTATGGATGCTTAGTAGTTCTTGCTTGTCTATGATTAGCTCCAGCTTGCTAATAGTTTGTAGCATGTCATATGAATGTTTGCTTGCATTGTTTTATTCATACTTTGGTATGATATTGTGGTATCCTCCTCTGACTTTTCATGTGAATCGACTTGGCACATGCTCACGCATGCATATGACTAATTAATAGTCAGTAAGCCTCGATGATTTATTTTGCCTCAGAGTTCTTGTATCACTTTCATGACATAATTAGTCCTGTTTTGTTGCAAGCATGATTATGACAGCTATTGCTCTCTTGTTTGTCGCTCCCTCTCTATTGCTAGCCTTCACTTGCACTGAGTATGTGCTCTACCTGTGCTTCCAACTCCCCAAAACCAATATTTCCAGCTGTGTCCATGATACGTTGGAAACGTATCTATAATTTTTGATGCTCCATGCTTGTTTAGTATCTACTTTGCTTTACTTGTCCACACTTTGAGGTGCTTTTTACATGTTTTCTAGTACTAACCTACTAACAAGTTGCAACAGTGCCAGATGCCTGTTTTCTGCTGTTTTTGGTTTTAGAAAAGTTAGTAAAGAAATATTCTCGAAATTGGACGGGACAAACGTCAAAGTCAATTACTTTCCGTGGGGAACAAGAAGTCCAGAGGGGAACCAGAGAGGCCAGCCAAGGGGGCCAGACCCATCCCAGGCGCGGGTAGGCCCAGCCCTGCGCTTGGCTAGGGTTTGGTGACCCTGCCCGCCTCCTCGGCCTCCCCCTTCGCATATAAGAAGCCCCCGATGCAGAAACCCTGAGTACCCGATCAAATATCCACGAAACCGTCTGTAGCCACCGCCACCATCATCTCTAGATCGGGGGGATCTGAAGTTCTTCCCGGCACCTTGCCGGAGGGGAGATCATCCCGGAGGCCTTCTCTCCGGTATGATGCGTGAGTAGTTCCACCTTGGACTATGGGTCCATGTAGTAGCTAGATGGTTGTATCTGCTCCTTTTTACTTTCATGTATATATCTTGTGATCTCCGTTCATGATCAAGATCTAATCTATTTGTAATCATGCATGTTGTGTTTACGGGGATCCAATGGATATTGAGATTATTATGTTGGTTTGATTAATGGTTTTGTCTTTATGATTATATCATGTCTGTGTTGTTTGTGATCTTGCATGCTCTCCGTTATTAGTAGCTATCTTGGCAAGTAGTTGCTAGTGACTCCAAGAGGGGGTATTTATGCTCGATAGTGGGTTCATGCCTCTAGTTTCCAAGGGAAGTGACAGAAATCTCTTCGGTTGTAGATGTGTTGTTGCGACTAGGGAGAAAACAACGGTCTCTTGTTCATGGAACATGTGGACTGTTTACCTTACACACTTTTCTTAAAGCAGTTGTCTGTTGCTTGAAACTTAATACTGGAGGGGGTTCGGATGATAACCTGAAGGTGGACTTCTAGTCATAGACACAGTTGGATGGCGGTCTATGTATCTTGTTGTATTGCCCAATCGAATCTCATAGGATCATTCTGACTAGTAATTGCATTGTTATGCCTTGCTCAGTTCTTGTCAATTGCCCTGCTGTAATTTGGTTACCCTTCATGCCATGTTGTTTATCTAAGGAGAGCACCTCTAGTGAACTATGGACCCCGGTCCAATCTTTACCATTGATACATCTTCCACTGTTACTTGTTTACTTGCTGCAAACCATTGTCTTCCACACCATACGTTTAATCGTTTGTTACAGCAAACCGGTGAGCTTGGCAACCTCACTGATTCATTGGGGCAAAGTCTTGAGTTTGTGTTGTGCAGGTCTCTGCATTGCTAGCAACACCTGTGTGACGTTTCCTTCCTCCTTCTGGTTCGATATCCTCAGTCTCTACTGAGGGAAGACTTACTACTTGCTGCTTCACACCTTGCTCTTAGGGTTTCCAACGAAGTGCTAATCAGCACCATCAACAAGTTTTCTGGCGCCATTGCCGGGGAGGCTAAGGGCGTCTTCACTAGGGGAGTCCTTCACTTCCTTTATTTTTACTTTGTTTTTAGTTTGCTTTGTTTCTTTTGCTTGGTTTTGTTTGCCTCTTTCCAAAAAACCCAAAAAAATTAGTCTAGTCTGGTTTGCTTGCCTCTTTCAAAAACACAAAAAAAATAGTTTCTGCTCTAGCTGCTGCTGCTGTTTTTGTCTTGCCCACCTTTGCCAAAATTAACTCTGCTGAGAACACCAAGTTGTGTGACTTCACTAGCACCAACAACAATGATTTCCTTAGCACACCTATTGCTCCACCTGCTCCTGATGCGACCTTTTATGAAATCAAGCCTGCTTTGTTGAATCTTGTGATGAGAGAGCAATTTTCTGGTGCTGGTTCTGATGATCCTGCTGCCCATATCAATAGCTTTGTTGAACTTTGTGAGATGCAAAAGTATAAGGATGTAGATGGAGATATTATTAAGCTCAAGCTTTTTCCTTTATCCTTGAGAGGAAAAGCTAAAGAATGGTTGCTTTCTTTGCCTAAAAATAGTATTGATTATTGGACTAAGTGCAAAGATGCTTTTATTGGAAAGTACTATCCTCCTGATAAGATTATATCTATGAGAAGTGATATTATGAAATTTAAACAACTTGAGAGTGAACATGTTGCTCCATCTTGGGAAAGAATGAAGTCTTTGGTTAAAAATTGCCCTACTCATGGACTCACTGCTTGGATGATTATCCAGACTTTTTATGCAGGTTTGAACTTTTCCTCAAGAAATATGTTGGATTCAGCTGCTGGAGGTACTTTTATGGGACTCACTTTGGGTGCTGCAACAAGGCTCCTTGATAATATGATGGTTAACTACTCTGAATGGCATGTTGAGAGGGCTCCACATGGTAAGAAGGTAAATTCTGTTGAGGAAACTTTCTCTTTGAGTGAAAAGATTGATGTGATTATGGCTATGCTTGTTAATGGGAAAGCTCCTTTAGATCCTAATAGTGTTCCCTTAGCCTCTTTGGTTGCTCAAGAAGAGCAAGTTGATGTGAACTTCATTAGAAACAACAATTTCAACAACAATTCCTATAGGAATAATTTTGGTAGTAACAACAATTATAGGTCTTATCCTCCTAATAATGGCAATTCCTAAGGAAGATCTTACAATAATGGTATAAGTGCCCCCTCTGAACTTGAAGTCATGCTCAAAGACATTATTAGCAAGCAAACCACTTTCAATAAAACTATAGAGGAAAAGCTTTTAACTGTTGAGAAAAATATATCCTCTTTGTCTGAAGCTCAGTCCTCCTTGATTAATAAAATGGCTGCTAAACCTGAAACTATGGAAAACACCTTTTCTACTGCTCATGCCATACAAGTTACTATTGATGAAAATGTTAGGTTGTTATCTCACTTCATGCTAAGTGGGAAAGGGAAGCTGAAATTGATAGAAACAATAGTGTGTGCACTATCACCACTAAACCACAAGTAGTCCCTATTCCTTCTCCTACTATGCCTAAGACTATTGAGCCTACTACTAGTGATGCCAAGTTTGACTTTGATATTGATGGTTGCAATATTTCTGAAGTGATTATGTTCTTGCAAAAGATTGCTAGAAGTCTTGATGCTAGTGATATGCATGTTGCTTTCACTAAACATATTACAGATGCACTTGTTAAGATTAAGGAAGAGAAGCTAAAACACAAAGCTTCTATTCCTAGGAAAGTAGAAGATAGTTGGGAACCCATTATTAATATGCAAGTGAATGACTTTGATCTCAAAGCTTCATGTGATCTTGGTTCTAGTGTCTCTATTATGCCTAGGAAGATTTATGAAATGCTTGATTTGCCACCATTGGAAGATTGTTATTTCGATGTACCACTTGATGATAATGCTAAGAAGAAACTCATGGGGCGTATTAATGATGTTCTCATTATGGTTAACAATGCTTATGTCCCTGTTGATTTCTATGTTTTAGATTTTGAATACAATCCTTCTTGTCCTATTACTTTGGGAAGACCTTCTCTTAGAACTGTTGGTGCCATCATTGATATGAAAGAAGGCACCATTAAATATCAATTCCCTTTCAAGAAAGGTATTGAACACTTCCCTATGAGGAGAAAGAAGTTTATTTTTGCTCCTCCTTTGAAAGCAAGGTTTGATGTTAATGCTTCCTCATTTGAAAATACTTGATTTCTTGCTTCTTGTGCCTAACTTAAAGGCGTTAAATAAAAGTACTTGTTGGGAGATAACCCAATAGTTTCCTTGAGTCTTGGAAGTTATTACTTCAGTAATGACCTCTCCTTATCCATTTTGTTTGTTTTTGTGCCAAGAATGATCTCTAATGAGAGGAAAGTAAGATTTGGGGAGTTGCTGTCCCGAAACAGATTTCTGTCCTCCACCATAAAAATTTGTGAGGAGTCTATGTAAGTCGGATTGAGCTGAAAATTTACGAATAAAACCCCAGTATGTTGGCTAACTTTCGTTAGTTTAGCAGTTTTTTATTTGAGCAGCAGAAGATTTTCGAAAAAATCGGTTTCTACCTGCTGGTCTGTTTTGATAGATTTCTGCCATTATTTGCATTTGCTTCTTATTGATTCCTTTTTGAGTTCTCTTTAGGTGAATTGAGCTTTTTGAAGGATTTACTACAGTACTAGTGCTTTTAGTGAAAAGCCTTGCTGTTCCAAAGCTTTGCCAAGAGGTCTAATATCTTTTGAATACACTAATGTTGCTAATGAAGATTGTGTGAAGTTTTGTATGAAGGAAAATTTTCAGGTGTAGACAGAGAATGATGCAATGAGATGAAGAATGGACAAAAGCTCAAGCTTGGGGATGCGACCATGGTGTCACCCCAAGAAATATCCAAGATGTACAAGCGTCAAAGCTTGGGTATGCCCAAGGCATCCCCCTTCTTCATCAATAAAAAGCTCAGGTCTGTCTAGACACTTCGTTTTTATTGTTTCACGCATAGTTGTGTTGTTCTTGGAGCGTCTTAGATTTCGTTTGCTTTGCCTAGTTTGTTTAGTTGCTTAAGTAGTTTGGACCCCCATTCTCGTTGTGTTGTTTTGCAAATAAGTTTGCTTGGTGTTTGGAAAGGAGTAGTAAGTTCTTGCTTGAAGTGCAAAATGAGCTTGCATTGACTGTGACTTAGACTTTAGCATGACATGCTAGGTGTTGTTTTAGCATTATGCTTAGTGATTATTGTTTTAGCATGTCTTGTTCCAAACAATTGGGATTGCTTAGTGTGCCTTGAAGAAATTCTGCGTTGTTTTAGCATGCAAAAGCACAGTATTGTGGTTTTCTCCTTTGATGTTTTGCTTGGGTTGACTTGGAACATGCTCACACCATGTTATGACTATGACAAGTCACCATTATCCTCTATGATCATTTAGTCCTTGACTTGTAGTACCACTCTTTGCTTTGATTAGTATGCTTTGTTGCACTGCATGATTATGGCCATTATTGCTCTCTTAGTTGGTTGCTCCCAGTCTTTTGCTAGCCTCCACTTGTATGAGTAAGTTCTACTCATGCCTCCAACTCCCAAGAAACCAAGTTATTCCAAAGTGTCCACTATAAACTCCTATGCATGGTGTGTTACACCATTCCAAGTATATTCTTGTTTTCAACTATCTTCCAATTAAAAACTATTTTGGTATGTGAAAACTTAGTGATTAAATCCCTCACAAACTTGATGGCACACTTTATTCTTTGCCCCTAATAAACTTGAACCATTGTGACAACTTTGTTGTATATGCTTGCACTTATAAGTTGGAATTAGCAGAACCGTGCTGTCACGGGGAACGTTTTCAACATTGCACTTGTACCTTGTTGTACTCAGTTGATATCATGTTCTTTTGTCTATGGATGTCACTGGTGTGAAATAAAGAGGGAACTTGTAAGTCCATGGAGTTTGTATCCTGTGTTAGAGAAATGACTGGGCCGCTAGCCTAAGCCATGCCTAATCATGGTGGAAACTTGCAGCATCACCATAATGACATCTATGAAGCATTCTTCTTATAAAAAAAGAGACACATTGAGAAAAGAGGAAAGAGAGAAAAAGGCACCATATTCCCATGGTACATAAGAAGATTGCTGAGATGATCATTGTCTGCTTGCCTTGTCATTTTGGTTATGGGAAAGCTCTTGTACCATGTGCAAGGGGTACCCCATTAGCGGTTATCAATGATATGCAAATACTTACAGTGACAAGAACTTACCTAGACCCAAAGTTGAGTATGCATGAGGAGTGGCCCTCGTATTCAAGGGACTAGAGATTGCCAACTTATACTTCGTCAAGCATATACTCCAGCTTTGCCACTTTAACCTTAACCACTTCAAGATGCTTATGATAGGGGCAATGAGGGCTGAAAGCTAACAAGTACCATAATTTTTGGAAGCTCTTTTTGAAACTTGTAATCCCTACTTCCTTTACCAAAAGGCCTTTCTTCCACCATTATTTAGTCTCCACCTTCTACCTTTAGGCACCATTAAGAGAGCATAGTTGTCATTCTGTGTGCAGTGTTTCAAAGCTTATTAATTTATGCATATTGTGATATTACTTGTTCTTGTGCTATTTGTTTCTAGTCACCCTTGTGAACTTTGCAGGTGTCCTATGCATCTATTTGATACTCTATGAGGGACAAGCTGATTGCCACTATGCCATGTTTTCTGCATGTGAAACAAACAAATGTTTTTCAATGCATGTTATTCATGATCTTTGTTTGTAGCTTTCCATGTTGCATGCATAGTTACTATGTCCTATTGTTAGAACTACATATTTCATGCACATGTTTAGAGTTCTTTGATCCCAGCTTTCAATGCTTGCAAATGGTTGGATCTTTATTGTGACGGTGCATGTCACCTCAAAAATTATTCTTTTATCACTTACCTACTCGAGGACGAGCAGGAGTTAAGCTTGGGGATGCTGATACGTTGGAAACATATCTATAATTTTTGATGCTCCATGCTTGTTTAGTATCTACTTTGCTTTACTTGTCCACACTTTGAGGTGCTTTTTACATGTTTTTTGGTACTATCCTACTAACAAGTTGCAACAGTGCCAGATGCTTGTTTTCGGCTGTTTTTGGTTTTAGAAAAGTTAGTAAAGAAATTCTCGGAATTGGACGGGACAAACATCAAAGTCAATTACTTTCCGTGGGGAACAAGAAGTCCAGAGGGGAGCCGGAGAGGCCAGCCAGGGGGGACAGACCCACCCCGAGCGCGGGTGGGCCCAGCCCTGTGCCTGGCTAGGGTTGGGTGACCCTGGCCGCCTCCTCGGCCTCCCCCTCCGCCTATAAGAAGCCCCCGATGCAGAAACCCTGAGTACCCGATCAAATATCCATGAAACCGTCTGTACTGCCACCACCATCGTCCCTAGATCGGGGGCATCTAAAGTTCTTCCCGGCACCCTGCCGGAGGGGAGATCATCCCAGAGGCCTTCTCTCCGGTATGTTGCGTGAGTAGTTCCACCTTGGACTATGTGTCCATGTAGTAGCTAGATGGTTGTATCTCCTCCTTTGTGCTTTCATGTATAGATCTTGTGAGCTCCGTTCATGATCAAGATCTAATCTATTTGTAATCATGCATGTTGTGTTTGCGGGGATCCGATGGATCTTGAGATTATTATGTTGGTTTGATTAATGGTTTTATCTTTATGATTCTATCATGTCTGTGTTGTTTGTGATCTTGCATGCTCTCCGTTGTTAGTAGCTATCTTGGCCAAGTAGTTGCTAGTGACTCCAAGAGGGGGTATTTATGCTCGATAGTGGGTTCATGCCTCTAGTTTCCAAGGGAAGTGACAGAAATCTCTTCGGTTGTAGATGTGTTGTTGCCACTAGGGAGAAAACAACGGTCTCTTGTTCATGGAACATGTGGACTGTTTACCTTACACACTTTGCTTAAAGCAGTTTTCAGTTGCTTGCAACTTAATACTGGAGGGGGTTCGGATGATAACCTGAAGGTGGACTTCTAGTCATAGATGCAGTTGGATGGCGGTCTATGTATCTTGTTGTATTTCCCAATAGAAACTCATAGGATCTTTCTGACTAGTAATTGCATTGTTATGCCTTGCTCAGTTCCTGTCAATTTCCCTGCTGTAATTTGTTTACCCTTCATGCCATGTTGTTTATCTAAGGAGAGCACCTCTAGTGAACTATGGACCCCGGTCCAATCTTTACCATTGATACATCTTCCACTGTTACTTGTTTACTTGCTGCAAACCATTGCCTTCCACACCATACGTTTAATCCTTTATTACAGCAAACCAGTGAGCTTGAAAACCTCACTAATTCATTGGGGCAAAGTCTTGAGTTTGTGTTGTGCAGGTCTCCGCGTTGCTAGCAACACATGTGTGACGTTTCCTTCCTCCTTCTGGTTCAATAACCTCGGTCTCTACTGAGGGAAGACTTGCTTCTTGCTGCTTCACACCTTGCTCTTGGGGTTTCCAACGAAGTGCTAGTCAGCACCATCAGTCCACCATACCTACCCATTAGCATCATTTGCTACTTCAGTGCATATTTTATATATGCCGTGTTTTCTTCCAAAATAAAATGTTTGTCTATTTTGAGAAAGTTAGTTAGTAAAGCTCTCACGAACTTGATGGCACTCTTTATTCCTTTTTGCTTAATAATCCTGAACCATTGTGACCTATCCATGAAAGTTATATGCTTGCTAATTATATGCTGGGAGTCAGCAGAACCGTGCTTTCATGGGGAACACTTTCTGGATATCCTATCCAATTGATACTTTGCTCTTTTGTTTACGGATGTCGATGATGTGAAATAAAAGGGGAGGTTGTGAGTTCATGGAGTTTGTACATTGTGTTAGAGAAACGCCTGGGCCGCTAGACTAAGCCATGCCTAATCATGGTGGAAACTTGCAGCATCACCATAATGAGCATCTATGAAGCATCCTCAATAAAAAGCTATGCATATGGTAAATAAAAAGATTGCTGAGATGCTCATTGTCTGCTTGCCTTGTCATTTTGGTTATGGGAAAGCTCCTATACCATGTGCAAGGGGTACCCCGTTGGCGGTTCTCGATGATATGCATGTATTGACAATGACAAGAACTTTCAGGTGACCAAAGTTGAGTAGCATGCGGAGCGACCCTCGTACTCAAGGGACTTGGTATTTCCAGTTTATGGTCTGTCAAGCATATGATTCAGAGTGGTCCTCACTTTCACCTTAACCACATGAAGATGCCTATGATAGGGGAAATGAGAGCTCAAAGCTAATGAGTACCTTCCTTTGAGAGCTCAAATTTAGGGTTAGAGCATTTGGAAGCCTTTCAAACCTTCACAAAACCGTTTTCACAACTTTGTTGAGTCACCACTTATTCTATGAGCACCTTCTTGAGAGCATAGTTGTCATTCTTGTGTTTGTTCCAAAACTTGGTTAATTATGTCATGAAATTGATGATTGTATGTCTGATATCTTTACTTCTAGTCTTCATGTGAACTTCAGAGGTGCCTTGGCATTTATTGTGCTCTTCAAACAAAGGCAAGCGAGATACAACTCTATCATACCTTATTATGAGCGAGGCTTGATTCCATAGGCCCCCTCGCTCTGGAAAGTTGTAAAGTTCGTAAGTGTAGAATTGTCCCCGTGCGTTTTCAGAGGAGGGCGCGCGAGGGTAGCCCCCGAAGCCCAAGTCCAGGCACGTATTCCCATGTATCCGCATACGTACTATTGACTACCACGATGTCAACCATTGCCACGTCGCCACGCCATTAGATTTGACCATTCATTGCCACGTCGCCATGACATTATTAGGTCTCTAGGTTTGATCATAAAAAGTATCGCGGCCGCCATTTCCCCAGACACCGCTCTAACCCTAATTTTTCGATCATCCTGCCTAGCTCCGGCGGCGACGTGCACCGGCGAAGGATACGGATTGGCGACGTGAATTCGGCGGCCAACCTTCTAATCCTCCAACCACACGAGCCTGCCTGGCTCCGGGAGCGACGTGGCCGTCCGCGCCATCGACCGAGATCTAATCCTCCACCTGCGAATCTTCCCGGCTCTGGTGGCGACGTGTCGATCCACGCCGACGATAAAGTCCAGCCATATCTTCTCATCCTCTCCAGATCAAAGTCCAGCCATATCTTCTCATCCTCAGGACGCATCAACCAGTCATGTGTCCCATCTCGCCACCGGCGCCCGAAAGATGTGAGTAGCTGCCTCTCTAACCCACATTATTTCCATCACCTTTAGCATAGAGGCTTAGGGTTCATCTTTGCATCTACGAGTCCTCCACATATATATCACTGATTAGATTAGCGTTTTTGGTTTTCTTTGCTTGAACAGATGGAGGACTCTATGCCAACTGGGAGTGACAATGAGAGCATCCCTACGCACAACGGCGATTCAAGTTCGGATGATGGAGATATGTCTTTCTCTGAAGATGAGCTTACTAAGAACGACCTCTTTGAATAAACCGAATCCGAGGATGATACGGTCAAGTGAAGTTTATTTTTTATTTTTTAATTTGCACACCTAGAGCATGCAAATTTATACACATACTTTTTAAATTGTGCAGATGGACATCGGTTGTGGAAACAAGGATCGCCATCGGAAAGAATCGATCTCGGAAAGCATTAGTGATGTATGTCTAGTGCTACATTATTTTTATAAGAATTGAATAGCCATGTTATATGACTTTGTGCTACAATGCTGTAGGTTGTACTATTCTCTCATAGTGACCATGATTATTTTGGGGATTCAGACTTAGAAACATGGGAAGAAGAGACGACGGAAGAATCACAAGAACTTGAAGGATCAAAATCTGAATTCAAGAGTGATGTAAGTTGCTTATTGTTGTATGACAAGGCATATATAGGATCAACCATATGACCACCACTTACATTTCTTTGCTTATAATTGTGTAGGTTACAGACAGTTCACAACATGAGCACAGACAGCATCCAGTGATGCCAGAGAAGGATTTTCAGCATGCTCATGATAAGCGTGTCATGCATCGGATTGTAAAGGAGATGACCTTCACTACCGAAGCGGCAACATTCGCTTACTACAACGCATACGCCAGAGAACGTAGTTTCAGCATAAGGAAATAGAGGGTGAAGCGAAATCCGGAAGGAGTTATTATATACAGGCGGTTTCTCTGTTCCAGGGCAGGGGAACGCGAGGAAAAGTATGTGCACATGGAGAACCGCAAGAAGAGGCCACGAGCTCTGTCTCAATGCGACCGTCGAGCCTATCTCAGCGTGTCGTATAATAAATCTATGGGGAATTGGAAAGTTTTGCAATTTAAGGACAAGCACAACCATGTGCTAGCTAGACCCGATGAAGTCCCATTTCTTCGGTCCCGTCGGAAGATCAAGTCTTTTCAGAAAGCTGGCAGCAAATGGGATGCGAAAGTTCGAGATTATGAAAACCTTTATCAGCAAAAGTGGAAAGTGGAGAAAGGTTGGGTTCGTCTCGAAGGATCTTTACAACATGTGTTCCCGGGAGAAGAGGAAGCTCATTGCATCAGGTGACGCTAACACAACCATCCAAATTATGTAGAACAGGCAGGACCGTGATCCTGAATTCTTTTTTGATTACCAGCTAGATGAAGAAGGAAATTTGAAAACGATGTTTTGGTGTGACTCTCAGTCACATCGGGACTATGAGGATTTCGGTGATGTGCTGGTGTTCGATAGTACGTACAAAATGAATCGGTATGGAATGTTGTTCATTCCTTTCGTGGGGTTGAACCATCACCGCAGAACTACTGTTTTCGCATGTGCAATCATCTCCAACGAGAAAACAGAGACATATGTATGGCTGCTTCAAACATTTTTGAAAGCTATGTGTCAAAAGAAGCCAAAAGGGATTATCACTGATGCATACGGTTCAATGATGAAATCCATTGGCATTGTCTTCAAGGATGTGTGGCACCGTGTATGTACGTGGCACATTGAAAAGAATATGAAAAAAAACACCTCAATCACGACTCTCTGAATGAATTCAGGTCATTGATATACTATAGCACCTCAGAAGAGGTCTTTGAGCAGAGATGGAGCACCTGTATTAAGAAATGGCAGACGAAGGGAACCAAAGAGTGGCTGAGTAGAATGTATAAGAAGAAGAGATGGTGGGCCGCCGCGTATCTAGACAATGGCTTTTCTCTCGGAATGAAAAGCAATCAGAGGAGCGAGAGTTTGAACTCATGCCTACACCTTCACCTTGACTCTAAAATGACACTGGTGGATTTGATCGTGCACTACGAGAACGCCATTAACCGTATCCGTCAGAAAGATGCACGACATGACTGCAAGGACTCACAGACATTACCTTTGCCGGTTACTAAATACAAAGATATTGAGTCTGCTGCTGCGAAAGTATTCACTGCAGCAAACTTCTATATCTTGCAATCGGAGCTGAAAAGAATTGATGGACTCAAGATTGCTGAATGTGCGCAAGGTGATACCAGTGATAATAAGTACACTCTGATATGTGCAGATAAAGCTACTAGGCAGTTTAACGTGACCTACACGCCTGACAGTGAGGAAACTATAAAGTGCTCCTGCAGAAGAATGGCTAGGAAGGGGCTACCTTGCAAGCACATCCTCTACATATTGGATTACTGCAACTAGAAAAACTACCAACTTGTTGTGTCCTTTGGTGCTTCTCAAAGAACACAAGATTTGGATTGTCTGCGAAGCACAAGAGCGATATGTTCGGATATGGATGGTCAAGTGTAATCGAGAGGACTTTTTTTCCGAATTGAATGTACGATCTCAAGAAGTTAACGCATTGGTATGCCATGATGAACAGTCTCGTCATGAATACGAGGAAGTCATGGATCGAATAATTCAAAGGACAAAGGGGCTCAGCAATATTCAAACAAGCTACTTTGATGCAGATGCATAGAGCGGCAAGGGAAAAGCACCTCAAGTTGGTGATCCACTAAAAGTTAAATCCAAAGTCGCGCCTAAGAAAAACAAACGAGTTGGAGCTGATGGTGCTAATCCACGCATAAGTAAAAATGGCAAACCACTATCATACGATGAACAAAAAAAGAAGAAGAAGAAGGGGCACCACCTGTGCAACGCATGCAATACTGCTGGTCATAACAGACGAAACGCTAAATTATGCAAACTACATCCGCAATAAGTCATTCCTTGAGTACAACTAAAAAGCATTATCAAAACTTTCATTGAAATTGTCAATAGCTAACTGCGCCTTACTGATATGCATGCAGGTATGTGGAGGTAGCAGAAAACTAGACGTTGCCCTTAATTCATAAACTTTGATCATACCAAAGACAAAGTGCACCACACACAGAACATAGAGAACTTTGCTCATACTACTACAAGTTGGTCAGTTGTTTCTAGACAACTCATATTGGTTAATTTTAGATCCCATGCAATGTTGTTGTGGGTCCATAATTGCCACAAGCATCATGGCTAGGTCAAATTTAGGCCAAAAATCAAGGTGTCTAGTAAGGATGTCTAGGGGTTAGACCTTTGTGATGAGAGAGTTGCTCCATGCTGAAACATGGCATCCTCTACCTAGAAGTAATTTTTAAATGTGTCCAAGGTTCCACACAACTTTGATTTTTTTTTGAATTTTTGGTGGCCCGGTCAAATTTAGGCCAAAACTCTAGGTTCCTAGCAAGGATGTGAAACTAGGTCCATGTTGTAACATGGCATCCTCTACCTATAAGTGAATTTTTATGATGTGAAACTAGGTCGATGTTGTAACATGGCATACAACCACAAGTTGGTTAAAGTGTTTCTAGCCAGCTAAGAGAGGTCTAGATCTCATGAAATGTTGGCATGGGTCCACATCTGCCACAAGTGTGTGTTATGGCTTGGCATAGCACTCTTATGCTTAGATGTATCAACTAGGTGGGATCATGTTAGAGCTTGGTGGGACAAGGTGCAATCAATAACATTTCTGTTAGAGCTTGGTGGGATCTTGCATAGCACACTTCAGTTTGTATCCATTTTAGCTTCATGCAAGTTTTATGGTTCTCCTATAGATGTTAACAATGCCAACCGAATTATGCCCTCCGTAGGAATTTTTGGGTCCTTTATACTTCCTTCGTTTCACAATATAAACCTTTTTTACCAAGCTGTTTTAGTTTGCTAAAAAGCCTTACATTTTGGAACGGAGGTAGTAGTACCTTTTTTATAGTCGAGTGCGGGGTTCAGCAGCAGTATATACGTCAGCGGCAGGTGCTTCATAAGATCCTGGCGCTGAAGATTTTACAGGTGCATAATATTCATGGGCACCAGCGCTCAACGACATGCCGATTGGATCTCCTGGCGAGGCGTCACTCCCGAAGCCGTCAGAAGAACCACGGGGAAGAGCTGGGCGGGAGATCCACGCGTACACTCGTTGATGGGGACCACGGGGAAGACGTGTCGGGCTCCCCATGGCCGCCATAGTTACGTGCAGAACGCGACGCAAGGGAGGGCCCAGACCTTGTGGACGTGGCGTGAGGGGACTGGCGCAGATCGATATGCCCAGGTGACGGCGCGTCAGAGTCTCGGGGGCAGATCCGAGGCAGATTTTGCCCCCGTATCATGCTCAGAGTACGTGTTTTCTTGGCTTTTAGCGGTGTTTTCTTCAGCCTCATTATCTGATGTGGTGTCATCAGTATTTTTGGCAGAATTTTGTGTGACTAGTTCGGTACAGCTTGTGGGCAGGGTGTCAGCTGTGAGCTGCATAGGATCAACAATAGGAACAATCAGCACATATATATTGGTCATTAGTATGCACACCCCTAGTTGTTTCTACCGAGGAGGGATTGTTTGAAGGAAGCAAAAGAATTTCATCATGGAGACGACGACCCGCAATTTTGATGAAGTGTAGCAAAGGGAAAAACATTTTCATCAAAAACTACATCCCTTGACACGTAGACACGGCCAGTAGTACTATCAAGGCATTTTACTCCTTTGTGACGAGGACTATACCAAAGAAATACACACCGTTTTGAACGAGAGGAGAAACGCTGGTGAAGATGTTTCTAGCCAGCCTATAGAGGTCTAGATCCCATGCAATGTTGGTATGGTCCCACATCTGCCACGAGTGTGTGTCATGGATTACTCAGATGTATCAACTGGGTTTGATCATTTTGGCCAGGTGATGAGTCACACAACCACAAGTTGATGAGGGGATTCTAGCCAACCTAAAGAGGTCTAGATCCCATGCAATGTTGGCCGTCATTTCCACAGACACCGCTCTAACCCTAAATTTTCGATCATCCTACCTAGCTCCGACGGCGACGTGCGTCGATGAAGCTCCGAGTACTGCGCATGAACCGTGTCAGCGAGTTCACATGTCGGCCACGTTCGCTGGGCACAGTGCACCGACACCGGCGTCAAGCGCCACCTCACGGCGTTGTAATCACCCCAGCAAAATAGGGTGATCGTGCGGCGCAACCAGACGATCGTAGCAGCGGCCAGAAGCATGCTGAAGGCGAAGGGCATGCCAAATTAATTCTAAGGCGATACCATGCTGACAGCGGTCTACGTGCTGAACCTGAACCGGGCGTTCACGCGCAGCGTCACCGGCATGACGCCATATGAGGCTTGGTATCTGCGGACCTTCAGCTACGTCGTGCATGTACGTGAAGAGCGCGCGTCCTCACCTGAAGAAGCTGGATGTCCAGAGCATGCCAATGGTCTTCATCGGCTACGAGAGCGGCACCAAGGGCTACCATGTCTACGATCCCGTCTCCAAGCGTGTGCACGCACACGGAACATAGTCTTTGATGAGGACGCGAGCTGGGACTGGAGAACGCACGAGGACAACCCTGTGAGCACGGCGTTCACGGTGGACTGCTACGTGCACTCGACTCCACTGTGTACTGCTACACCTGAGGTGGCAGGCCAGGACTCGCCGGCATCAGCTCTCCATCGACACCAGCTCCCGCAGAGCACACGTTGCCAGCAGCGTCATCCTCGCGCACCGAGCTAGCCTCTCCGACACCCGAAGCTGAAGCCGCGCCGCCATCACACTTGCCTCGCCACGAGGCGCACCCGATGACCACGCACACCATGGATATGTGAAGCAGCAGGGCATCGACGTCGCGGAGGCCTTTGCGCCTGTTGCACGGCTAGAGTCTGTGTGGCTCCTGCTGGCGCTCGCCGCGCACCGCGGGTGGGCTGTGCACCATATGGACGTCAAGTCTACTGGCCAGGGGCGCTAGGTGATGCTCCTGCACAAGCCCCTCTACGGACTTTGTCAGGCACCTAGAGGCTAGATCCTGGAATGCGAAGTTGGACGCCAGGCTCGACACGCTCGGCTTCAGTTTAGGTGTTAGTCTGTCAGAGTTTCAGTTTCGTCAGGTTAGCACTTAGTCGTTTTAGTTTGTTGATTTAGTCACTTAGCAGTCCTACACTTACTTAGTGCATCCACATCCATAATACTTACATCCACTCAGCATTAGCTTGATGCTAAGAAGAAAAATTCTGATGGAAGATCTGCCATCGTGGGACTTTATAAATGGAGGGAAATCGAAGGGACTCGGTTCAAGTGTTCTGGTTCCGTCGTGCGGATGATGGTACTATGAAGCTACTGGTTGACCAGGCGTGAAATCAACCTCAATTTCGTGTTCTAGTTCTATATTATGCTTATGTACTCTCATGTTTGTGCAATAATTATGTAACGATTATGTCTTACTTAGTTCGGTCTACATGAAATTATTAAGTAATCGTCATTTCATGTTATGTTTGGAATTGTTGATGCTTCGCGTATCCGGAATTTGTGTTTCTCACCGTGAATACATGTTTTGGTTTTGCATCTAGGTTTATCCAAAACCTTTCTTTATATTGGTGATCCTTCGGTGGATTCGTGTGCACCATATACATCCTTTGCGTTATACGTACTAAAATTTCTCCAAAGACAGGGGCAACACTCCCATCGTATGAAGTTGATACTGTGTAAATTTAATTAAAGTTCGTGTTGTGCATATCAAATTTGGAAAAACCATAAATATGGTAAGACATTAAACAGTACAATAAAACATTTAAAAATACGTAAAGACGCATACAAAATAGGAAAAACAAGACATTAAAAAGTAATAACCCTATAAGACAAATTAACTACCCACAACGAGGCCCAACACCAGCAGTTAATCACGGAGGGCGTATCGGCACGTCGATCGTCCCACAACCCATGACTCAACCTAGGTAGGCCGCCAATCACTGCTGCCTTCATTACGAGCCGCCCTCGCCGTCCCACATTGCCGCCTCCCTAATCCACCCCCTCCCATGTGTCCTCTAGGGATCGACGCCGCCTCTCACCACTTCATCCTCGCAGGACTCCCTTTCGCCGTCCCTCATTGGTGCCACCCTTCGCCGACTCTTCTCATCTGTCGTCTAGGTACTGATTCCATGTCTCATCGATTGTTTGTCGTGCATACAAGATGCTCATATAGGTTTTTGGGGAACTCCTGTAGATTTAGATGGCAAACAATTAACACATTCTCTAAATGATTCGAGCAGCATGGACGATTTAGATGGGGATATATTTTGTGGTGTCGTGTAGAACGATGCACACAATGATATGAATTCTACCGCGGGTAAGAAAGATGCAACAAAGTGTGTTAATTCTATTGATAGTGGCAAAAAGGAAATTGACAATGGTATAGGCAAAAGGAAACGCGTACTCAAGGGTAATAGTAAGTATGTTTCCCCATTATTTGAGTGACAGAAAAAACCGAAACATAAATCAAAAAATACGAAAGTTATAATGTTTTATAGATTTCATTACTTATATTTATTGAGCAAACAAAATGGTTCAGTGTGCTAACTTGTGTGTTTTCATAAATGTTATGCAGCGATTTTATTTAAACATCATGATATTGGGGAATGTTACACTATGTTAACACTAGATGAAATAGAATCTGCTGTCAAATAGGTTTCAACTTTGGCGAAGATCCCAAAAGAAGCTGTAAAAAAGGGCGTACAAAAACTCAGATGAGGCCATCTTGTCTTCGAAAGATCTTAACGATGTTCTTATAAAAGAATGGCTTAGTACTGCTTTAAGTAATTCGCTAACCTATTATTGTTATTTTACAACAAAGAAGTATGAACATGCAATTATTGTACGATTATTATTTTTAGATACTTGATGCCTACATTCTAGAGCTGGCTCCCCGTCTTGACTATGATCGGCACATATGTGTACCATTAAGGTCAAGCTATCTTATCAAAGAAGCCATTAAAATGTACAAAACGAAAAAAAAACTTGAAAACTTTTGACGTAGAAGAAGTGCCAAGACCAGGAGCTGTAGGAAGGGTTATGAATGAATATTTTGCGCGTGACAAGGTAAAGAGTGTTTTTTATAAAGTTGATGTTGTTGTTAACTATTTGGAATCCTACATAGTACATGCTAGTGTTCTTATTTTGTAGGCATATTTCCCTCTGAATATACGCGAAGAACATTATGTAACAATTGTAATGCATAACGTCAAGCATGAGTTCCAAGTCCTTGATCCTAAGTATAGTTTAACCTATTCGCATGCAGTTGTGGATGACTTGGTATTATCTACTTTTCTCATTAAAACCTTTTTATCTTTTAGCGTTTCAGTAACTCTAAATCTTTTGCAGAAAGGACAAATTGCACTACACATATGGTGGACAAACAAAACTACACGCAAACAATTTCCTGACGTCGATACTTGGCCTATTAAAAAATATGAAATTGGAAAGAAAGATGATGGGTAAGTACTTGTGAATCATATCACTTTCTCACTACTGATGTCGTAAAAGAATTTTGTTTCATCGTACGGCAGCAACTCATGCGGATTATGGGTATTGCAATGTCTAGAGAACTGGGACGGAGATCATATGACTAAGAACGTTGATCAGGTCTGTACACTATTCCTTTGTATAGTCACAAAAATAAATATAAATATAATTCAATTTATAAACTCTTCTATATGGTACTACAGACAACAATTTAAGAATCAAGAGGACCTACCGTTGCAACGATTCTTATGTCTAGAAGAAATAAGCTAGAGGCTGTGAAATGGAAAGTCAGATCAGTGATTAATAACAGTGTACCTTGAGAATTTACTAGTGCCCATGTAGGTTTCCATACCTCCTAAATTCATATGAAAGTTATAAAGTTCGCAGGGGTAGAATTGTCCCCGTGCATTTTTAGAGGAGGGCGCGCGAGGGTAGCCCCCGAAGCACAAGTCCAGGCCCGTATTCCCACGTATCCGCATATGTACTATTGACTAGCACGATGTCAACCATTGCCACGTCGCCACGCCATTGGATTTGACCATTCATTGCCACATTGTCAACCATTGCCACGTCGCCACGACATTATTAGGTTTGATCACAAAAGGTATCGCGACCGCCATTTCCACAGACACCGGTCTAACCCTAAATTTATAAATGGAGGGAAACCAAAAGGACTCGGTTCAGTTCTTCCACCGACCCCCCCCCCCACACACCCCCCTCTCCCATTGTGCACATCCAGAGCAGTTCCCGAGAATAGTTCCTCAGAGCAGAGAAGTTCGTCCCCTTCGATTGAGATTTCTCCTCTAATCCACTATGCCTTCCCTTTTATTTCTTGGTTTTAGTTCTAATCTTTCTTTGTTTCTTCATTTGAAGAAGCTCTATTCTTTGTTTTGCATCTCCCTTCCATTCTCTTCTTACATCTTGATGGTGAGTTTTGCATCTCCCTTCCATTCTCTTCTTACAGCTTGATGGTGAGTTTTGCATCTCCCTTCCATTCTCTTTCTTGGTTTCCCTGTAATCCTTCCTGTGTTCTTCCTATCATCTTCTCCCCTCAAGATTTATTGTGATTATGGATCGATTCGATTAGAGTTCCATCGATTTACTAGTTATGGATTAGGGTTTTGTACTACTCATATTAGAGTTGTTTATTATCGTGTAAATGAATTGTTTACAGGACATTATGATTTTAGAACACATGACTGGACATTATATATGATTTACTAGTTATGGATTAGGGTTTTTTAATTTTTCAGATTGTGCATGCTTGATAACTGAATGCATAGTGTGCTGTAGTTTATGCCTGATAATTGATCTATTTTTCACTTTCTAGATTAGGGTTCTACACTGTTAAATGCATATACTGCCCTCTAGTTTTAATGCATAGTTCATTCCTTTAGTGCAGTGTTACTTTTTTTCAGGTGTTTCTTGGAATGGACTATGCCGTGTGTGGGCAGCCTGCCCACAATTGTGGTAGGACACAGAGGAGAGCAGTCAGCTTCCAAGTTAACATTGTTAATGGTTTTCCCATCAATGGTGTGGTAAGTTTTTACATCTTTTCATTTTATGTACTGTTTCTTTTACTGTGTTGTTTTCACATGAACCGAACTGTGTTGTTTTTTACCTTCAGGTAGTGCCATGCTCATTTAGGGAAAGATTAAATGATTTCACTCCAAATAATTGGATGGCTGCGAATAGTGAAGCATTAAGGAATTTTGATTTGTTCCTGAAGAAGTCTAATGTTAGGACAATCATATGTGGTCCATACTGGAAGTCCTTCATGAGGGTTTATGATATAGGACTTGGAGATGTAGTGCATTTTGAATATGATGACGACGACCCCCTTGATCATGTTGGTTTCAACTTGACCAACTTATTTGATGTCACTGTTTACTCTAATGGTGAAGAGAAACTGGTTCATGACGAAACTGGTATTTCCCTTATTTACTGTAAATAATTTGCACTTATAGTTTCTCCTTGTCCTACTACTAAATCATCATAATAACATTTTTTAATAATTAACATGTATTTCCCCTCAATTTATCAGAGGTTGGGGATGTGCCTAGTTCCATCAGAAGCATTCTGCACATGACCATCTTCTCAGACATAAATGCAGTCACTGAGCAGGAAATGGCTTTCATCTTATTTGCTATTTACAAAGATGTTAATGTCACTGAACATGAGTTTTTTGAAAGTAAAGATGAAAAGAATTTCTGGGTACACAAGATGGATATGGAAAACTATGAACATAATGCACTGGTTAGTTTCCACATGATTCATTATATGTTATTTTTAGTTTCCACATATAATTGAACGCATTTGTTAGTTTAGAATGCTTGTTCGAATACTAAGTTTAAACCTAATTGCAGTTCATGCCAATTGAGGTTGTAGATGGCTTCAGGTACCCAACCCAGTGCATAGCACATCTGTACAGGCAGGGACATGATCTTGAAGGAGAAGAAGATAATTTCATTGCATGTGCTTCTACTGTACAGAGGGACCATGAACATGTCAGCTTCACCACAGGGTGGAATGACTTCACATTTGCTGCTGATGTTGGATGGGCGTCTCTACTTCTGATGAAAGTAGAGCATATGTAGGAGCACCTTGGTCTCAACTTTGTTGAGATTACCATGTAGTGTTTCACCTTGGAAGAAGCTTGTTCAGATAGTCATCTTTTCTTGTTTTATCTAGTGCTGAAGTCTAATGTAGTCGTGTTGTTTAGTGAGTTGAACATATTGTATCTAGTGTAATGTGTTACTGAATTTATTCACTATGTTTAGGATGTTGTTTCTACTGTAATGTGTTACTGAATGTAAGTCGAACATGTTGATCATCTTGTATGTATTGCATATGTGTATCTTGAATGTATTGCATCTTGGATCATCTTACTGTGACGTACTCACAAGTATACCAAAAGATTAAAAAATGCAGGAATCTATTACAGAAGGAAGTCAAGCGACAACCAGACAGAAGAAGAAGACGAAACTTGATGAAATAGTTCAAGATGTGGTTGCATGAGTCATCACTTGATAGCATGATCCTACCCAGTTGATAGATCATATTTTGCGTACGGAATAGATAAAAAAAACATGGAAAATTAAATAAAAATATGAAATATATTACAAACTTCGACCCTACAACCACTTATTTCGAAACAACCCTAAACTACTCGGAATGCCAGTCGAAATCCGACGAGCTCAGAGTCGTCGACGACACCGAAGTGGATGTCCACTCGAAGGAGGAGGAGGAGGAGGAGAGGACGATCGTTGAAGGGCCGATGTCGTTTTTCTTCTCCTTCGCCTTCTCGCGGCCTTCTCCTCACTGTGCTTCTTCCTAGCTTCCAACTTCGCCCTCCGCTCCTCGTGATCCGCCTTCGCCGCCGCCTTCTTCTCGTAGAATGCCTCCATCGCAGTGATGTCCTCCGGGAACTGCCATGCCCACTCGAGGCGGAGGCGCTAGTCGAGCTCCGCCTTGACGATCCGCTGCTCGAGCTCGCGCTAGCGCTGTTGCTGCTCGCGTGTGACGTCCGGAGGCAGTGGCGCAAGCGATTCCGCCTGTTCCCGCGTACACACGTCGTGGAAGTTCATCGTCCGGCGGGAGCGGCCGAGGCGCCAGGAGACCGCGTCATAGGCGCGCGCCACCTCGTGCACCATCTCGAATGTGCCGCGCTCGATGCGCTCGCCGCCGCTGTGGATCTCGGCGAAGAACGTGCCGCTCGGGCACGCGCAGACACCTCGGTAGCCGGAGGTCGAGCGGCGGCGGGGCGGCATCTCGTCGGGAGGTGGAGCAAGGTGGGAGCCGGAGCGAGGCGGGGGTGGCGAAGCGACACACAGGGGATGTGAAACTTTCAGACAGTTGCGCGTGCACGCGCGGCAGTCGACGCGACAAGTTTGGCATGCAGGATGGCGGAAAAGCGCGCGTGTGGCAAAAAAAATTCGCGCATCCGCTGGAGGTTCGCGCGGGCTCCCGCGCGAGCCAGATCGGCAGTTGCTGTGTACATGCGGTCGTTTCGTTTTCAGACGCTTCCCTTGGCATTCCTAGGCCTTCTTCAATAAATAATCGGCGGTCTGTCTCTGGAACCGCTACCTCTGCCATTCGTCGGGACCGAGACCACACGAACACCATCATCCATGGCCGGCAACAAGATGAAGGATTCGCCGTGGGCTGATCTCCCTAAGGGAGTCGTGCAGAAGATAGGTGAGATCTTCCTGTCGATGGACGACTTCGACTACTACGCCGCCTTCCGGGCAGTCTGCAGCGCCTGGTGCGGCTTCACGGAGGAGCGCTTTATACCAGCCAACTGGATTGTTCTAGAGCACCAGTTGTCGTTGGAGTATGGGGTAGACGACGCGGCCATCTTGTTGTTGAACATGAGAACCATCCGCTACCTTGAGAAGAAGATTAGTCGGGTTATTTGCAGGTGCTTTCTTGATATTCATCTGTATATGTGCGATCCTTTTTTTTGCATTCACCTCCTATACGATATGTTTTTCAAGTTTTGTTTCTCCATCTGTTTTTTTACCTTGATTGAATCTCTGTCTGTTTACCTTGACTAAATCTCTGCTTCTCATCTCTCTCTCTCCCTCTCTGTGTCTCTGGAAGGTACTTTTACGTCGGTAGCACAACCGGAGGCCTCCTTGTGCTTAGACAAAGGGTGCAGCCATACAAGACATGGTTGTACAACCCCTTCTCGTCCGCTATCAAGCGCCTGAGGGTGGAGATACCGACCGAGCAGGTGGCTTCTGTCGCTATGACGATGTTCCCGTCGTTGATGGTCTTTACATCAAACCTTGGGAACACCATCATTCGGTGGGAGGATGAGGGCACGGAGGAAGGCAGACTCCCAAACTTTGGTGAAGGGTGGTACACGCCGAATGACTTTGCGGAACTCCGGAGCATGACTTCTTATGCCGGTGATGTTTTCGTCGCAGACAGATACGGGTCTGTCTTCTCGAATATGCCTGATGTTGCTCATGGAGATGTCCAAATGCAGCGCTCCGCACGGACCCTAAAGATGCATGCCACCGTCGAAGGCCCTGTTCTGGGCTACCGGTACCCGTAGAATCGTTTTTACCTCATCGATACTGACGGGGAGTTGTTGTTCGTTGTGAGTGGACCTGTCTACGGCGGCAGGCCCGTTGTTTACGGGTTGATACACAGAACAGTGTCCTTCAACCGGTCAGAGGCATCGGCAGCCGTTCTCTCTTTGTTGCTGACAATCGGTGCATCTGTGTCGCTAGCGCCAGGGTACCCACGGTGCAGGCCGGCAACATCTATTATCCGAACCTATCCCAGATTAGATCTTACAACTTTGATGCTCTTTTGTGGGAATAGGAGCCAAGGGTTGACCATGGGTATGGAGTAGGAGGATTATGGATCAATGACCATCCTTTCGAACTCTATCGATTGCTGGCGGAGTATTGCAGAATTGTCGAGCATTCTGAACTGCAGATGGTTCCGCCTTATGGCGAATATGGTACCACCCACTACGATTACTACGACGGCTACCCGTCATATTAGATTGATGGATCATGTTGGTCTGGTCCTGTTGTATTCTCTGTCGTCTGTGAATTATATGCAAGTGCAAGTTGTATGGTGTGCATGTAATATAATGGATGGTCTATGTTTCAAAAAGATCATGTGTTGTACCTATTTCAATTTCGCTGTTTTTCTATGTACATGTAGTAATTCTGATACGATACTAGTTTTGTAAAAATCCATGCCAACAGTGTGTGCGATCTTGACCTATCTTAGCTGTCTAGAAAAATCTTGATCATCTTGTTGCTGTATATATGATCCTATAGATCTAACTATAATTTTTTTATGCCAAACCATGACACACAAGCAAGTTTTTTCATGTAAAACATATTGGAAAAGATGTCCAGCAAACAAACAACAAGCTTGTATATATAAGATGGTAAGTAATTAAACTCGTGCAGACTTATTCAAAATGCAAAATATTATTATAGTACAGAAGGAAATGAAAAAAATATGTCTACCTACACATTTCGTGCTCAACGGCCAGTATAAGACTAGAAGACCATTTTTGGCCCAGGATGCAGGCCCGCGTAGCTCAAATTTTTCATGTGTAGTCCAACAGGCAGACAACTGACAGCAGTACGTGTCATCGTTGATTTGTTGAGAGAACTTCATGCCAGATATGAATGCATGATATATAAGTTGGTCGAATTGTTTCTCGCTCGGCGATATGGGACTAAACTCCAACCCGCGTCAGTCCTTCCCGCTACGATTTTCCGTTGGGCCCGAAAGAGCCCATTACTATTTGATGCCTGGGATTAAGATGGGCCTCCCCAAACTACATGACGCCCGGACGCAGCCGTGACGCGGGCGCGGGAGTAGGAGTTGGGCTGGCTTGTTGCCTGCACGCCGAGTCTTACTTTTTTCTTCTATCCTATATTCCTTTTTATTTTCTATTTAAAATTTGAACAAAATAGCTATTTTACACTTTTGAATTTTTAAAAATAAATTACATATTCTTGACAGGCACCGTTGGTATATCATGTGCAAAAATGTTGGGATCATTTGATGAACATCGAAAAATTGAGAAATTTACGAACAACCCTTTTGGTCTCACCTAGGCCTCTTTTCCTAGCAATGTGTTTTTTCGACTTTCGTGAAACAACCTGCATTTTTTTACACATGCTAACATACACAACTAAGACACATGTACAAGGTTTCACACAAATTTGAATGTTTTTGAATTTTTGGTGGCCCGGTCAAATTTAGGCCAAAAATCAAGGTGTCTAGTAAGGATGCCTAGGGGTTAGGCCTTTGTGATGTGAGACATGCTCCATGCTGAAACATGGCATCCTCTACCTAGAAGCAATTTTAATTGTGTCCAAGCTTTCACACAATTTTGATATTTTTTTTTGAATTTTAGGTGGCCCGGTCAAATTTTGAATTTTTTCATGGGCTTCAGACCTCTCTGGGATGGCTAGAAACACCTTCAACAACTTGTGGTTGTGTGACTCAGTAGTTGGCCAACATGATCCTACCTACTTGATAGATCTAACTATAATTTTGCTATGCCAAGCCATGACACACACAACTGTGGTAGATATGGGCCCATGCCAACATTGCATGAGATCTAGACATCTCTGGGTTGGCTATAAACACCATCATCAACTTAGTGGCTGTGTGAGTCACTGCACCTGACCAATATGATCCCACCCACTAGATAGATCTAGTTATAAGAGTGATATGACAAGCTATGACACACACTTGTGGTAGATGTGGGGCCATGCTAACATTGCATAGGGTCTAGACCTCTCTAGGCTGGCTAGAAACACCAACATCAACTTAGTGATTGTTTGAGTCACTACACTTGACCAACATGATCCTACCTACTTGCTAGATCTAGCTATAATTTTGCTATGCCAAGCCATGACACACACAACTATGGTAGATGTGGGCCCATGCCAACATTGCATGGGATCTACACCTCTCTAGGTTGGCTAGAAACACCATCATCAACTTAGTGGCTATGTGAGTCACTACACCTGACCAACATGATCCCACCCACTTGATAGATCTAGATGTAAGAGTTCTATGCCAAGACATGAGATAAACTTGTGGCAAATGTGGGGCCATGCCAACATTGCATGGGGTCTAGACCTCTCTGGGCTGGATAGAAACACCTTCACCAACTTGTTGTATGAGTCATCACACCTGACCAACATGATCCTACCTACTTGCTAGATCTAGCTATAATTTTGCTATGCCAAGCCATGACACACACAACTGTGGTAGATGTGGGCCCATGCCAACATTGCATGGGATCTACACCTCTCTGGGTTGGCTAGAAACACCATCATCAACTTAGTGGCTATGTGCTTCACTACACCTGACCAACATGATCCCACCCACTTTATAGATCTAGATGTAAGAGTGTTATGTCAAGACATGAGACACACTTGTGGTAAATGTGGGGCCATGCCAACATTGCATGGGATCTAGACCTCTGATACGTCGGAAACGTATCTATAATTTTTGATGCTCCATGCTTGTTTTATATCATTTGTCTTATGTTTTGTCTACACTTTGAGGTGTTTTAATATCTTTTCTGGAACTAACCTATTAACAAGTTGCCACAATGTTAGTTGCATGTTTTCTTCTGTTTTTGGTTCCATAAAGGCAGAAAATCAATATTCTCGGAATTGGACGGGACAAAAGCCAAAGTTATTATTTTTCCCGGAGCAACACGGAACCACAAAGCAGATCCGGAGGGGGGGCACAGGGTGGCTACCCCCCCCCTAGGCGCGGGCAAGCCCTGGAGGCGCCTGGAGGGTGTGTGGGCCCCCTGGCCCCCACCGACCTTGATTCCTGCGCCTATAAGAGCCCCCTGATGAGAAAACCCTAGATGATCCAGAAGAAATCCACGAAAACCTCCGTAGCGCCGCGGCCCCCGAAAGGGAGATTCAGGGGACAGAAAGTCTCTGTTCCGGCACCCTACCGGGACAGGGAAGTGCCCCCAGACCATCTCCATCGATCTCCACCACCATCTTCATCACCGTTGCTGATTCCCATGATGAGGAGGGAGTAGTTCTTCCTCAAGGCTAAGGGCTCTACCGGTAGCTATGTGTTCATGTCTCTCTCTATGCATGATCTTGTGGTCATGAGCTTTGTAATCAAGTAGATCTACCTTGCTACTCAAGTGCTTCATTAGATCTCTGCTCTCCCCATGTGTGTGAAAGTGACAGCATGCATGCCATGGTGGCACTTAGGTTTGAGTCTACATAAATAATCTTTGTGCTTTAATAGATCTATGCTTTTCCCCACGTGTGTGAAAGTGACAGCGTGCATACTGTGTGTGGCACTTTGGCTAGATTGAATATTTTTATGAGTTATATTTCGAGTTGGATGTCTCTATGAAATTGTGGTGTTTGTTGGAACCATCTAGTGCTCAAGGTGACAGTGTGGAGTTATCTAGATTGGGGAAGGCGGACTTTGAGGTGTGTTGTTATAGCCCTACCTTGGATTAGAGTGTCCAACCGGAGAGTAGTTAAGAGTAGTATCATGAAGAGAGGATATTTATATGAGAGAGTGTTCACTAGTGAAACTATGATCCCTAGGCCTTGTTTCTAAACATTGAAACACCGTTTGCATATAGATCTGTTACATGTTTGCTTGCTTGCTTCTTGTTGCCTTTAGTCTTTACCTCACCTTCAAGCTCTTTTATGGCACCATTACCACTTGTATTTCACTATCTCTTCGCCGAACTAGTGCACCTATACACCTGAAAAGTGTATTGGGTGAGAGGGAATACCTTGTGGAGAGTAATACCTTTGACCACTTCCTGTATTGATTGCAGGATTTTTATCTTGATTGCATGTTGGGGACACAAGAGACTTCTTGTATCTTGATTGCAGGATTGCTTGAGAGGGAATACCTTTGACCACTTCCTCCCTGTGTTCTACTTAAGGGAAACTTGCTGATGTTCTATAAACCTCTGCACTTGGAGGCCCAACAACTATCTACAAGAATAGAAGTGTGTAGACATCAAGCTCCTTTCTGGCGCCATTGTCGGGGAGGTTTTGGGCTTTTACCTTCCCTCCACGCCATCAGCTCTTTTCTGGCGCCGTTGCCGGGGAGGTAAGGTAAAAGGTACTCACATCCTCCGGTGTGAGTGCTCAAAGTTATTTCCTTTAGATTCTGCAATTGTGTCTTTTTGTTTCTTGTTTTCACTAGTTAGGCTTAATGGAAAACAACAACAAAATTAGAGAGCTCTATAGCATCTATCTTGAGTTAGGACATGAAGTGTTTGAAGAGAAAATTAAAAAAACCTATGGAACTTTATTTGCATGTAATAGCAATGTTATTAGTATGAATTCTTTGGACACCATTATTGCTAATGCTATGGAAAAGTCTAAGCTTGGGGAAGCTAGTTTTTATGAAAATGATCTTTTTAGTCCCCCGGCTTTGGAAGATAGCTATTCTATTGCTTATGATGATACCAAACCTCCAATATATGATGATTATAATGATGAGTATGATATTTTCAGTCCACCTACTATTGAGGAGGAAATAAATTGTGATTATAATATGCCTCCTATATTTGATGATTATGGTGATTAGAATAGTAATGATAGCTATTTTGTTGGATTTTCTCCCACTATGATCAATAAGAATGACTATGCTTTTGTGGAGAGTAATAATCATTTTATGCATGTGGCACATGATAAGAATGTTTTATGTGATATTTATATTGTTAATTTTGTTCATGTTGCTACTGAAAGTTATTACGAGAGAGGGAAACATGGTTTTCTGCATCTCAATAATATTAAGTTTCCCCTCTTTATGTTGAAAGTCTTGAAGTTGCACTTGTTTTTCTTTCCTATGCTTGGTGCTTTGTGCTTTCATGACTTGTTTCTTTACAAGATTCCTATGCAAAGGAAGTGGGTTAGACTTAAATGTGTTTTGAATTTGCTTCTTGATGCTCTCTTTTACTTCAATTCATATTTCTTATGTGAGCATCTCCTCAATCTATCAAGCCTACTTAAAGGCGTTAAAGAAAACTACTTGTTGGGAGATAACCCAAGAGTTTTCTTGAGTCTTGAAAGTTATTACTTCTATAATAACCTCTCCTTAACCTTTTTGTTTGTTTTTTGTGCCAAGAATGACCTCTAATGAGAGGGAAGTAAGATTTGGGGAGTTGTTGTCCCGAAACAGATTTCTAGCCTCCTCCATAAATATTCGTGAGGAGCCTCTGTAAGTTGGATTGAGCTAAACATTTAGGAATAAATCCCCTAGTATGTTAGCTAACTTTTGTTAGTTGAACACTTTTTTATTTGAGCAACAGAAGATTTTCTAAAAAATCGGTTTCTACCTGCTGGTCTGTTTTGTCAGATTTCTGCCATTATTTGCATTTGCTTCTTATTGATTCCATTTTGAGTTCTCTTTTGGAGATTTGAGATTTTTGAAGGATTTACTACAGTAGCTTGTGTTTTTAATGAAAAACCTTGTTGTTCCAAAGCTTTGCTAGAGGTCTAATATCTTTTGAATACACTAATGTTGCTAATGAAGATTGTGTGAAGTTTTGTATGAAGGAAAAATTTCAGGTGTAGAGAGAGAATGATGCAATGAGATGAAGAATGGACAAAAGCTCAAGCTTGGGGATGCACCCCGGTGTCACCCCAAGAAATATCCAAGAGTTACAAGCGTCAAAGCTTGGGTATGCCCAAGGCATCCCCTTCTTCATCAATAAAAAAGCTCAGGTCTGTTTAGACACTTCGTTTTTATTGTTTCATGCCAAGTTGTGTTGTTCTTGGAGCGTCTTAGTTTTTGTTTGCTTAGTTTGTTTAGTTTGGCTGAGTAAGTTGGTTGGTTACACCACACTTATTTTGGAGAGAGATGCACTCTGTTTCCATTGCCTAGAACACTCTAGTTTTCACTCTTATTGTTCTGTGAGTGTTCACTTTTGCTAGCACAGCGTTTAGCCTTACTTTTCTTGTGGTTTGCTTAGAACTTTTTAGTTCTTCTTTGTGGATTTGTGAGACAAGCTCGCTGATATTTATTGATTATTATCTTTGTGAGTTGTTTCAAATAAGTTGATTGGTGTTGGAAAAGAGTAGGACGTTTCATGCTTATAATGCAAAAGGGAGCTTGTTTTGACAGTGGCTTAGACATTATCATGTCATGCTAGATGTTGTTTTGACCTTATGCTTAGTGATTATTGTTGTAGCATGACTTGTTCCAAATGATTAGGATTGCTTAATGTGCCTTGAACGAATCATGTGTTGTTTGAGCATACAAAACCATAGTATTGTGGTATTCTCCTTTGATGCTTTGTTTGGGTTGACTTGGCACATGCTCACACCATGTTATGACTATGAACAAGTCACCAAAGCCTCTATGATCATTTAGTCCTTGACTTGTAGTACCACTCTATGCATTGATTAGTAATGTTTTGTTGCTCTGCATGATTATGGCCATTATTTCTCTCTTAGTTGGTTGCTCCCAGTCTTTTGCTAGCCTCCACTTATATGAGTAAGTTCTACTCATGCTTCTGACTCCCAAGAAACCAAGTTTTTCCAAAGTGTCCACTATAAACTCCTATGCATGGTGTGTTACACCATTTCAAGTATATTCTTGTTTTTAGCTATCTTCTAGTTAAAAAGTCTCTTTGTTATGTGAAAACTTAGTGATTAAAGCCCTCACAAACTTGATGGCACACTTTATATTCTTTGCCCCTAATGAACTTGAACCATTGTGTCATCTATGTTTTATATGCTTGCACTTATACGTTGGAATTAGCAGAACCGTGATGTCACGGGGAACGTTTTCAATATTGCACTTGTACTCAATTGATATCATGCTCTTTTGTCTATGGATGTCACTGGTGTGAAATAAAGAGGGAACTTGTAAGTCCATGGAATTTGTATCTTGTGTTAGAGAAACTCCTGGGCCGCTAGCCTAAGCCATGCCTAATCATGGTGGAAACTTGCAGCATCACCATAATGAGCATTCTATGAAGCATTCTTCTTATAAAACAAAGATACACATTGAGAAAAGAGGAAAGAGAGAAAAAGCACCATATTCCCATGGTAAATAAGAAGATTGATGAGATGCTCATTGTCTGCTTACCTTGTCATTTTGGTTATGGGATAGCTCCTGTACCATGTGCAAGGGGTACCTTCTCAATGATATGCAAATACTTACAATGACTAGAACTTACAGGTGACTAAAGTTGAGTAGCATGAGGTGTGGCCCTCGTATTCAAGGGACTTGAGATTGCCAACTTATACTTCGTCAAGTAGATACTCCATCTTTGTTCACTTTAACCTTGTTCACTTCAAGATTCTTATGATAGGGGAAATGAGGGCTGAAAGCTAATAAGTACCATAATTTTTGGAAGCTCTTTTTGAAACTTGAAATCCCTGCTTCCTTTACAAAAAGGCTTTTCTTCCAACATTATTGAGTCTCCACCTTCTACCTTTAGGCACCATTAAGAGAGCACAATTGTCTTTCTGTGTGCAGTGTTCCAAAACTTATTGATTGATGCATATTGTGATATTACTTATTCTTGTGCTACTTGTTTCTAGTCACCCTTGTGAACTTTGAAGGTGTCATATGCATCTATATTGCTACTCTATGAGGGACAAGCTGATTGCCACTATGCTATGTTTTATGTATGTGAAACAAACAAACATTTTTCAATGCATGTTATTCTTGATCTTTGTTTATATCCTTTAATGTTGCATGCATAGTTACTATGTCCTATTGTTAGAACTCCATCTTTCATGCACATGTTTAGAGTTCTTTGATCCCATCTTGCAAATGGTTTGGTCTTGGTTTTGATGGTGCATGTCACCTCAAAAATTATTCTTGTTATCACTTACCTACTCGAGGACGAGCAGGAGTTAAGCTTGTGGATGCTTGATACGTCGGAAACGTATCTATAATTTTTGATGCTCCATGCTTGTTTTATATCATTTGTCTTATGTTTTGTCTACACTTTTAGGTGTTTTAATATCTTTTATAGAACTAACCTATTAACAAGTTGCCACAGTGCCAGTTGCCTGTTTTCTTCTATTTTGGTTCCAGAAAGGCAGAAAATCAATATTCTCGGAATTGGATGGGACAAAAGCCAAAGTTATTATTTTTCCCGGAGCAACACGAAACCACGAAGCAGAGCCGGAGGGGGCCATAGGGTGGCCCCCCCCCAGGCTAGGGCAATCCCTGGAGGCGCCTGGAGGGGGTGTGGGCCCCCTGGACCCCCACCGACCTTGATTCCTGTGCCTATAAGAGCCCCCCGATGAGAAAACCCTAGATGATCCAGAAGAAATCCATGAAAACCTCCATAGCACCACCGCCACCGAAAGGGAGATTCAGGGGACAGAAAGTCTCTGTTCCAACACCCTGCCGGGACGGGGAAGTTCCCCCGGAGCCATCTCCATCGATCTCCACCACCATCTTCATCACCGTTGTTGATTCCCATGATGAGGAGGGAGTAGTTCTTCCTCGAGGCTAAGGGTTGTACCGGTAGCTATGTGTTCATCTCTCTCTCTCTATGCATGATCTTGTGGTCATGAGCTTTGTAATCAAGTAGATCTACCTTGCTACTCAAGTGCTTCATTAGATCTCTGATCTCCCCATGTGTGTGAAAGTGACAGCGTGCATGCCATGGTGGCACTTAGGTTTGAGTCTACATAAATACTCTTTGTGCTTTAATAGATCTATGCTTTTCCCCACGTGTGTGAAAGTGACAACGTTCATACCGTGTGTGTGTGTCACTTTGTCTATATTGAATATTTTTTATGAGTTATATTTGGAGTTGGATGTCTCTATGAAATTGTGGTGTTTGTTGGAACCATCTAGTGCTCAAGGTGACAGTGTGGGGTTATCTAGATTGGGGAAGGCGGACTTTGAGGTGTGCTGTTATAGCCCTACCTTGGATTAGAGTGTCCAACTGGAGAGTAGTTAAGAGTAGTATCATGAAGAGAGGATATTTTTATGAGAGTGTTCACTAGTGAAAGTATGATCCCTAGGCCTTGTTTCTAAACATTGAAACACCATTTGCATATAGATCTATTACATGTTTTCTTGCTTCCTTCTTGTTGCCTTTAGTCTTTACCTCACCGTCAAGCTCTTTTCTGGCACCGTTACCACTTGTATTTCACTATCTCTTCACTGAACTACTGCACCTATACACCTGACAAGTGTATTGGGTGTGTTGGGGACACAAGAGACTTCTTGTATCTTGATTGCAGGATTGCTTGAGAGGGAATACCTTTGACCGCTTCTTCCCTGAGTTCGATAAACCTTGGGTGATCCACTTAAGGGAAACGTGCTACTGTTCTACAAACCTCTGCACTTAGAGGCCCAACAACTGTCTACAAGAATAGAAGTGCGTAGACATCAACCTCTCTGGGCTGGATAGAAACACCTTCACCAACTTGTTGTTGTATGAGTCATCACTTGGACAACATGATCCTACCCTCTTGATAGATCTAACTATACTTTTTCTATGCCAAGCCACGACACACACAACTATGGTAGATGTTGGGTCATGCCAACATTGCATGGAATCTAGACCTCTCTGGGTTGGCTAAAAACACCATCATCAACTTCGTAGTTGTGTGAGTCACTACACCTGACCAACATGATCCCACCCACTTGATAGATCTAGCTATAAGAGTGGTATGCCAAGCCATGACACAAACTTGTGGCAGATGTGGGACCATGCCAACATTGCATGGGGTCTAGACCTCTATGGGCTGGATAGAAACACCTTCACCAACTTGTTGTTGTATGAGTCATCACACCTGACCAACATGATCGTACCTACTTGATAGATCTAACTACACTTTTGCTATGTCAAGCCATGACACACACAACTGTGGTAGATGTGGGTCCATGCCAACATTGCATGGGATCTATACCTCTCTAGGTTGGCTAGAAACACCATCATCAACTTAGTGGTTGTGTGAGCCACTACACCTGGCCAACATGATCCCACCCACTTGATAGATCTAGCTATAAGAGTGCTATGCCAAGCCATGACACACACTCGTCGTAGATGTGGGGTCATGCTAACATTGCATGGGGTCTAGTCCTCTCTAGGCTGGCTAGAAACACCATCATTAACTTAGTGGTTGTTTGAGTCACTACACTTGACCAACATGATCCCTCCCACTTGATAGATCTAGCTATAAGAGTGCTATGTCAAGCCACGACAAACTTGATGATGGTGTTTCTAGTCAAGTCATATGGGTCTAGAGCCTAATGCAATGATGGGATAACATGGTCCCACCCACTTGATAGATCTAAGTATAACACTACTATGTCAAGAGATGATGAATTTTTAATTGTTTCTAAAAATTAGTTGAATTTTTAATCTAAAAAAAAAACTACTACGGAATTAATTAGTACTCCCTCCGTCCCAAAATAGATGTGACAAATCTAAGACATCTATTTTGGGACGGAGGGAGTAAGTTTTTTCATGTAAAACATATTGGAAAAGATGTTTAGCAAACAAACAAGAAGCTTGTAAAGGGAATGAAAAAAAATTGCCTACTACACATTTCGAGTTCAACGGCTTGCATACGACTAGAAGACCATTGTTGGCCCAGGATTCAGGCCCGCGTAGCTCATAGTACAACACGTAGATAAGTGCCAGCAGTATATGAGTCATAGTTGATTTGTTGAGAGAAGCTCATGCCAGATATGAATGCATAGTATATAAGCTGGTCAAATCGTTTCTCGCTCGGCGATGTGGGACTAAACTCCAACCCGCGTCAGTCCTTCCCACTACGGTTTTCTGTTGGGCCCTAAAGAGCCCATTACTGTTTTATGCCCAGGATTAAGATGGGCCGCCCGAAACTACTTGACGCCCGGACGCAGCCATGACGCGGGAGTAGGAGTTGGGATGGCTTGTTGCCTGCACGCCGAGTCTTACTTTTTTCTTCTATCCTATATTCCTTTTTATTTTCTATTTAAATATTTGAACAAAATAGCTATTTTACAATTTTGAATTTTTTAAGATAAATTACATATTCTTGACAGGCACCGGTGGTATAGCATGTGCAAAAATTTTGGGATCATTTGATGAACATAAAAAAATTGAGAAATTTACGAACAACCCTTTTGGTCTCACCTAGGCCTCTTTTCCTAGCAATGTGTTTTTTTCTAATTTCGTGAAACAACCTGGATTTTTTTACACATGCTAACATACACAAACTAAGACACATATACAAGGTTTCACACAAATTTGAATGTTTTTGAATTTTTGGTGGCCCGGTCAAATTTAGGCCAAAAATCAAGGTGTCTAGTAAGGATGTCTAGGTGTTAGACCTTTGTGATGTGAGACATGCTCCATGCTAAAACATGGAATCCTCTTCCTAGAAGCAATTTTAAATGTGTCCAAGCTTTCACACAATTTTGATATATTTTTTTTGAATTTTAGGTGGCCCGGCCAAATTTTTGAAATTTTGCATGGGCTTTAGACCTCTCTGGGGTGGCTAGAAACACCTTCACCAACTTGTGGTTGTGTGACTCAGCAGTTGGCCAACATGATCCTACCTAATTGATAGATCTAACTATAATTTTTCTATGCCAAGCCATGACACACACAACTGTGGTAGATGTGGGCCCATGCCAACATGGCATGGGATCTAGACCTCTCTGGGTTGGCTAGAAACACCGCCATCAACTTAGTGGATGTGTGAGTCACTACACCTGACCAATATGATCCCACCCACTTGATAGAGCTAGCTATAAGAGTGCTATGCCAAGCCATGACACACACTTGTGGTAGATGTGGGACCATGCTAACATTGCATGGGGTCTAGACCTCTCTAGGCTGGCTAGAAACACCATCATCAACTTAGTAGTTATTTGAGTCACTACAGTTGACCAACATGATCCTACCTACTTGCTAGATCTAGCTATAATTTTGCTATGCCAAGCCATGACACACACAACTGTGGTAGATGTGGGCCCATGCCAACATTGGATGGGATGTACACCTCTCTGGGTTGGCTAGAAACACCATCATCAACTTAGTGGCTGTGTGAGTCACTACACCTGACCAACATGATCCCACCCACTTGATAGATCTATGTTGTGGATATACCAAGTGGGTATACCTATGGCATAGTCTCATACCGGCAAGCCCGGGTGGCCCACAGTTGGTGGTTAGGCCTATGGCATAACCGGGCGGCCCAGTTGCTGATAGACAAGACGGAGGTCTAGCAGGGATAAAGGAACGCGACGTGCCACCGCCTATGCTGGAAGTCGGAGCCTTGGAGGATACGAAGACTAGTTAGTATTAGTCTAGGACTTTGTAACAGTATCCGGCTGGGACTCTCCATGTAACCCTAGGTCCTGGCGTCCTTATAAGCCAGCCTATGGTAGACTTTAGGGCACCAATCAACTCATACCTCGCACAGTGAATCAATCCCTGTAACTCGGCGTATTGCCCTTATAGTGATTTATAGCAGGAGTAGGATTCCGCCACCGTAGTGGGATCTGAACCTGGGTAAGCCGTGTTACCTCGTACCCGTCAACCGTCCGCCTTCCCCCATGTCTCTAAACACGCACTGTGAGGACCGCTCCATGGCGTACTCGTCGGCAATACCACGACATGACACACACAACTATGGTAGATGTGGGCCCATGCCAACATTGCATGGGATCTTCACCTCTCTGGGTTAGCTAGAAACACCATCATCAACTTAGTGGTTGTGTGAGTCACTACACCTGACCAACATGATCCCACTCACTTGATAGATCTAGATGTAAGAGTGTTATGCCAAGACAAGAGACAAACTTGTGGCAGATGTGAGGCCATGCCAACATTGCATGGGATATAGACCTCTCTGGGCTGGATAGAAACACCTTCACCAACTTGTTGTTGTATGAGTCATCACTTGGACAACATGATCCTACCCTCTTGATAGATCTAACTATACTTTCGCTATGCCAAGCCATGACACACACAACTGTGGTAGATGTGGGGCCATGCCAACATTGCATGAGATCTAGACATCTCTGGGTTGGCTAGAAACACCATCATCAACTTAGTAGTTGTGTGAGTCACTACACCTGACCAACATGATCCCACCCACTTGATAGATCTAGCTATAAGAGTGCTATGCCAAGCCATGACACAAACTTGTGGCAGATGTGGGGCCATGCCAACATTGCATGGGGTCTAGACCTCTATGGGCTGGATAAAAACATCTTCACCAACTTATTGTTGTATGAGTCATCACACCTGACCAACATGATCCTACCTACTTGATAGATCTAACTATACTTTTGATATACCAAGCCATGACACACACAACTGTGGTAGATGTGGGCCCATGCCAACATTGCATGGGATCTATACCTCTATAGGTTGTCTAGAAACACCATCATCAACTTAGTGGTTGTGTGAGTCACTACACCTGGCCAACATGATCCCACCCACTTGATAGATCTAGCTGTAAGAGTGCTATGCCAAGCCATGACACACTTGTGGTAGATGTGGGGCCATGCTAACATTGCATGGGGTCTAGACCTCTCTGGGCTGGCTAGAAATACCATCATCAACTTAGTGGTTATTTGAGTCACTACACTTGACCAACATGATCCTACGTACTTGATAGATCGAGCTATAATTTTGCTATGCCAAGCCATGACACACACAATTGTGGTAGATGTGGGTCTATGCCAACATTGCATGGGCTATTGACCTCTCAGGGTTGGCTAGAAACACCATCATCAACTTAGTGGCTGTGTGAGTCACTACACCTAACCAACATGATCCCACCCACTTGATATATCTAGCTATAAGAGTGCTATGCCAAGCCATGACACACACTAGCTTGTGGGAGATGTGGGGCCATGCCAACATTGCATGGGGTCTCTAGACCTCTCCGGGCTGGATAGAAACACCTTCACCAACTTGTTGTTGTATAAGTCATCACACCTGACCAACATGATCCTACCTACTTGATAGATCGAGTTATAATTTTGCAATGCCAAGCCATGAAACACACTAGGTGGGATCATGTTGACCAAGTGTTGACTCATACAACCACAAAGATGATGAAGGTGTTCATAGACAACTCCCATAGGTCAAGAACCCATGCAATGTTGGCATGAGGCTATACGTGCTACAAGTGTGTATCATCCAAAGGCATAGTACACTTGTGGCAGATCTAGACCTATCTTAGCTGTCTAGAAATACCTTCATCAACTTGTGGTTGCATGAGTCATCACTATGGACAACATGATCCTACCTATAGTTGATTGATCTATATATAACACTACTATGCCAAGACATGATGAGCCATTTTGTGGCAGATGTGGGCCCATGCCAACATTGCATTGGCTATAGACCTCTCTGGATACAATTCTAGCATCATTAGGCTAGATACAATGCTAGCATTATTACGCACGTGGTGATACACCCTTGTGCCAAATTTGAGTCCATTTAGCTAGCATCAATACATCAAAACATGGTTTTGAATTTTTAATTTAAACAATATGAATATTTCACTATTTTTAGTTATGATTTAGGGAGGGGTAATGTATGCATCATTCAGGTCTAACACTAGTACTTTTTAATGTACTATTAAGTCATAAAAATGAGATATCTTCGGCTAATCTTTGGCTAATACTAGTTTTTTAAAAACAATAAATTTTACAACATGGGATATCTTCGGCTAATATTTGGTGCTTAAAAAATGGGTGTCATATGAAAAGGGAAAAGCTGAACTATCTAGGATAGATGGGAAATATAAAGAATCTTCAGTTAATTCACTATGAATCTAAGTTTATGTGTTTCGTGGTTAAATTTGTTTCTCTTCGGGATTGAGTTTGTTTCCCTTAAGATATACCAGGAAGGATGTTTTTTTGGATTGATCAGTAATTTTTATAGATCTATTTTTAGCGTACGTATAATTTTTTGGGTTTGGTAGTAATCAGCGTAGTGGCCGGTCAGAACTAGCTTCATACATGGCTTCAGTTCAGAGCACAGCATAGTTATTTTGCAAATCCCACCTTGTGTTTTTCTAGTTTTCATAAAACTTAGCGAGTAATACAATAAAGTTGGTCCTGGGGGGTACAAAAGGAATTTTGATATCTATAGATGAACGGTTGCGTCCTTTGGAACCCTAACCTAAGGTGCCCCTAACCATCCGCTCTTCCAAGATTCAAATTTATTCTTATAACCTTCCACTAAAACTCTCATACATCACGCCGTTATGAATGAGAGGGATGAGGGTGTGCTTTCGCCTATGGTTCCAAGGTCTGGCTGGGTTGTTGCCATGGAAGATTCTCTGGGATTTAGAGAGTTCAACACTTCAGGCGATGGATTTTGAAAAGAAGCTTCCGGTAATGTTGATTTCTTTTATCCGACTGCATATGTAAAATTTTGTATGCTTTCCTATTGTGTGTATGGTACGGGTTTGTTCTGTGTAGATCTAAAGAGGTCTTTAGAGTATATCCGTTTCTTAGGGTATTTAAGAACCGTGCTATAGTTTGGGATGCACTAAAGGATGTGACTTTAATTGTTTCTTATACAAAGTAGCAATTGAAAAATAAAATATTTTCTGTTCTTTAGAAGTGACTACTTTTAGGAAGGGAAGCTTCAGTAACAGTTTCCTTCGCAAATTGGGGGTGGGGGTGGTGGAATTTAGTAGTGTGTTGTAGTTTGTAGGGATTTTATTTCTGTTCTGTTGTTTGATTTGTTATTCTGTAGATGATGGAAGCTTGTTGACATGCTTTTATTCCTTGGTATAAAAAATTCATGGCATTGTATCAAACTGATACGTTGGAAACGTATCTATAATTTTTGATGCTCCATGCTTGTTTAGTATCTACTTTGCTTTACTTGTCCACACTTTGAGGTGCTTTTTACATGTTTTCTGGTACTAACCTATTAACAAGTTGCAAAAGTGCCAAATGCCTGTTTTCTGCTGTTTTTTGTTTCAGAAAAGTTAGTAAAGAAATATTCTCGGAATTGGACGGGACAAAGGACAAAGTCAATAACTTTCCGTGGGGAACAAGAAGTCCAGAGGGGAGCCCGGAAGGCCAGCCAGGGGGGCCAGACCAGGCGCGGGTGGGCCCAGCCCCGCGTCTGGCTAGGTTTGGGCACCCTGGCCGCCTCCTGGTCTCGCCCCTTCGCCTATAAGAAACCCCCGATACAGAAAACCTGAGTACCCGATGAGAAATCCATGAAACCATCTATAGCCGCCGCCACCATCGTCCCTAGATCGGGGGCAGGGTCTAAAGTTCTTCCCGGCACCCTGCCGGAGGGGAGATCATCCTGGAAGCCTTCTCTCCGGTATGATTCGTGAGTAGTTCCACCTTGGACTATGGGTCCATGTAGTAGCTAGATGGTTGTATCTCCTCCGTTGTGCTTTCATGTATAGATCTTATGAGCTCCTTTCATGATCAAGATCTAATCTATTTGTAATCATGCATGTTGTGTTTGCGGGGATCCGACGGATATTGAGATTATTATGTTGGTTTGATTAATGGTTTTATCTTTATGATTCTATCATGTTTGTGTTGCTTGTGGTCTTGCATGCTCTCCGTTGCTAGTGGTTATCTTGGCCAAGTAGTTGCTAGTGACTCCAAGAGGGAGTATTTATGCTCGATAGTGGGTTCATGCCTCTAGTTTCCAAGGGAAGTGACAATAATCTCTTCGGTTGTAGATGTGATGTTTCTACTAGGGAGAAAACAACGGTCTCTTGTACATGGAACATGTGGACTGTTTACCTTACACACTTTGCTTAAAGCAGTTGTCTATTGCTTGCAACTTAATACTAGAGGGGGTTCAGATGATAACCTGAAGGTGGACTTCTATTCATAGATGCAGTTGGATGACGGTCTATGTATATTATTGTATTGCCCAATAAACCTCATAGGATCTTTCTGGCTAGTAATTGTATTTTTATGCCTTGCTCAGTTCGTGTCAATTGTCCCGCTGTAATTTGTTTACCCTTCATGCCATGTTGTTTATCTAAGGAGAGCACCTCTAGTGAACTATGGACCCCGGTCCAATCTTTACCATTGATACATCTTCCAATGTTACTTGTTTACTTGCTGCAAACCATTACCTTCCACACCATACGTTTAATCCTTTGTTACAGCAAACCGGTGAGCTTGACAACCTCACTGATTCGGTGGGGCAAAGTCTTGAGTTTGTGTTGTGGAGGTCTCCATGTTGTTTGCAACACATGTGTGACGTTTCCTTCCTCCTTCTGGTTCGATAACCTCGGTCTCAACTGAGGGAAAACTTGTTGCTTGCTCTTCACACGCCCTACGCTTGGGGTTACCAACGAAGTGCCACGTCGAGCACCATCACAAACATATGACATATGCTTTCTTGTTTGGCAGATGGAGTTGGATCCAGCATATCTGTGGAATTGAAAACTTATGTGGATTCAGTGATGAGCAGCTCAGATTTGGTTTCAAAAATTATTACAAAGTCTGAATTTGCAACTTCTATGTCATTGATCCGTTGCACTATTTTCAATAATGCCTGGTTGTCAGCTAGTAGGTCTCTAATTGTGCAATGCTGGTTTAGTTCGACAAAAACACCAGCACATCTAGGTTTTTAGGTGCAGTTCAGGAAACCAGGAACAAGAACAGGTGTATTTAGGTTAATTTATGCATGGGGAAATCAGACAGAGGTTTCATCTAATGCTTTACGCCCATTATTAAACTATGAACTGTGGGAAGGTGCGGATATTTTGAGTTCAGCAGATGGTGTTGTCCTTGGTCTTAAAGGTGGAAGCATGTGTGGGGATTCGGATGTTTACTATACGTTTTGCCCCTCTGCAAGAAAAAATAGTTTTAGTTCTTTGGAGATGGAGAATATAGTGCAAATTCCAAGAAATGGGGGTCAGCACACTGATAACACATTTGGGCAGTTTGGGTTGATACTTGGAAGGGGGTGGTCAGGGTTGCCTTTCTTCGAGTAAGATGCACCTACGCTCTTTAATTCTGACTACAACGGGGTAAGCTTTAACAATACTGATCCGGTGTTTGTTCACGTGTGTATTCATAAAGATGGGGGGTGGTCAAGAATAGTAAGTTCGCCAATACAATCACATGTGGTTTCTGTCTTTCACTGTAATTTGTATGGTGTTTTATCTGGAGGAAAGTTCTACATGATGTATGTAGTCGGGTATATTTTGTTTGGACATTTTAACATCATAGACTTGCATAATAGAATTGTCAGATGAGATGGGATTCAATGTTAACTCTTGGAATGATTACACGCTAGCTCCTAAATTTGGAGGAGGGGTGGTGTTCATTAAGTTTTCCAATGGAGATCTTGAAAGATGGGTTCTGCATCATGAGGGCAACCACACTGTGTGGTCTTTGGAGTCTAAGGTTGATTTGGTTCAAAAATTGGATCTAGGATATCGGATGACTACTGGGAAGAAGTTTTCAATAATGAGGGTAAGTCAGGGTTCACAAATTATTACTACAAAATTCAGATGAGGAAGGCATCAAGCAATGGACGATTTGTATTGTTATCAACTGGGGTTGATCCTGGATTGTTTGAAGTCGACATGGATATGAAAACTGTGAATGAAATTCAGATGTCAAGCAATTAAAGTTAGGTGGGTAGGATCTACTCCTCCAAAAGTTTATTTCAAGGGTGGATTTTAGTATTTTTATTGCGTTATGTCCTTTTATTTGTATGCAACATTGTAGTCAAATGTACAAGATATTTTGTAACGGCTGCGGTTAAATATCCGTGTTTGAAGTGTGGCTTATGCGGTTAAAAGTACAACTGCTCTTATGTGGTCCCAGTGTGATGTAAAACCGCACAAGCATGCAACTCAAAGGTTTCAAATTGTAGTTTTGGTACTTGTTTCACAAATGAAATCCTGTTTTTGAGTTTGTTGGTTAATTTTTTGAAAATTTCAAACCAAAATGGCTAGATACAATGGTAGCATCATTAGGCACATGGTGATACACCCTCGTGCCAAATTTGAGTCCATTTGAATAAATGTAGATGAAAACATGGTACACAAGTGGCTATTTCGAGTAGTCGGATATGATCGTTGACCTAACTACCCCATGTTTGGATAGATCTAGCTATAATTTTGATATGCCAAGCCATGACACACACAACTGTGGTATATGTGGGGCCATGCCAACATTGCATGGCATCTAGACCTCTCTGGGTTGGCTAGAAACATCATCATCAACTTAGTGTATGTGTGAGTCACTGCACCTGACCAACATGATCCCACCCACTTGATAGATCTAGCTATAATCCGACGGCGCTGCCGTCAACTTCGTGTGCTCGGCAGCGGCGGCCCGTGTGAGCTCAGGGGCAGCCCATCGGTGGTGCGTAATCTCGAAACCCTAGCTCATTCCCTGCGCTTGGATTTGGATCTGACCCAATCGCTTTCCCTCTGATTTCTGATTTCTGAGCTAGATTGCCATGGGCGGGTTGGCTGAATCGGGGGCATCGAGATGGAGAGGCAAGAGAGCACTTCCAATAGGTCAGTCTCACTATTTTTTGATTTGATTTGATCGCATTTGGATAATCACCAATTCCTCTAGCTCACTCTGCCCACCTCTACTCAAACAAAACAGGGGTGATTATGAGCGGCAGAGAAAATTCCAATTCAATTTCAAGTTCTTCACATCTAAAGTGAAACTAGGTAATGGTAGTGTACATAACATCGAGAGAGGTACATCTGTGGGTTGGGAGGTTGAGTTTGCAGATATTGATCCCCAGCAACTGCAGCAAATGGAATAATTGGCCGTGAAGAATTTGGTGGAGAAAATCAGGCAAAGTGTTCCTTGGGGTCCACAGCAGGAAGTTGCATTGTTACGGTTTGAAAATTGGAAGGGGGAATATTTGAGAATTGAGGATGGAGCAGATTTAGTAGATGAAATTGATCGGCAAGATGGCTGGACAAACAAAGAGGTTACTTTTCATGCTGAGCTCATCGATCTAGAAGCAGATTCCAAGGTTGGATATGTGTCTTCAAATTTTGCTTTGCAAATGTCAGATGATGATTGGGACTCACAGAGGTAGGTGGTGCCATACGAACTGAAGTGACAGTATTATCAGACAGAAATGATGTTGATGCGGGACAGGGTGTTGATGCAGGGGCTAGTATGTATGTTGATTGGAATTCAGTGGAGTTAGATGAAACTAATGATTTAGTCATAGCTCCAATGGCTGACACATAAATGGACAAAATATTTGGCATTCCAGTAGATGACAAAGATAAGGAAAAGACTGATGAAACTAATTTGGCTGATGATGGTGGTAACAGAACATTTTATGAAGATGTAGATAGAGAGCTGATGGAGAATGTTGCAGATGATGTAAATGATGCACATTATGATGAGCTGGTTACTGTTTATGACAAGCAAAACCCTGTTATTGCAGTAGGGAAACTATTTCCAAGCATGGGTGAGTTTAGGATGTGTTTCAAAACTTAGGCAATCAAGAAGGAGTTTGATGCCAAGACTCAGTGGACTGATAAAAAGAAGTTCTATGCTAGATGTAGAGGTTTTGATGGGGGCGCCAATCCTTGCAAATGGTACATTTCTGCTAGACGCCAACCAGATGGAAGCACCATTAGAGTTAATCAAATCCCTTTTGAACACACTTGCATTACTAGTTCACAGAGAGTATCAACAATGACATCACAAATTTGGGTTGCTGAAAAGATCACTCCTATTTTATCCAAGACACCAAACACTACTGCAAAGAGGCTAAAAACAGACTTGGAAAAGGAATACCCACTTAAGGTGAATTATAGCACTGTGTGGAAGGAAAAACAAAGGGCAATGAAAGAATTGTATGGTGATTGGGAAAATACTTTTAGGATGTTGTATAACTTCAAAGCAGAGGTTGAGAAAAGGTCACCTGGCAGTGTTGTGGAGAAAGATACTGAGGTTAGTGATGATGGCAAGGTGTTCTTCTCTAATTTTTTATGGCTTTAAAGCCTTACATCGATGGCTTCAAAGCAGGATGTCGTCCATATTTAAGCATAGACTCTTCATTTTTAACTGGAAAGTGGAATGGTCAACTAGCAGCATGCAATGCTCTGGATGGACATAATTGGATGTTCCCCGTTGCCATTGGGTTTTTTCAATCAGAGACTGAGGCCTCATGGACATGGTTTATGATGCAGTTGAAAAAATGCTTAGGGCCAGTCTCACCTTTGGCAATTCATACAGATGCATGCAAATGCCTAGAAAATGCAGTAAAGACTGTGTTTCCCCATTCTGAGCAAAGAGAGTGCTTTGGACATATGTGGATGAATTTGATCAAAAAGTTTAGAGGAGAAGAATTTGGGCACATGTGGCCTGCAGCAAGATCTTACACTACCCAGACACATTCATATCATCTTGGAAGGATAATGGCAGCATGTACTGAGAATGAATTTGGTACATGGCTGCAAACCTATCACTCTCTCTTATGGTATCGGTCAGGATTTAATACTGCCATCAAATGTGATCATATCAACAACAACTTGGCAGAGAGTTTTAACAACAAGGTGAAGGATTTAAAGGACTTGCATGTACTTGACATGGTTGACCAAATCAGGATCATGATCATGCACTTGTGGGAATTGAGAAGAAGAATTGGTGATTCCTGCAAGGGGACAAGCTTCCAGCAGTGGTACAATAGGTTGCCAATGGGAGTAGAAATCTTGCACATTTGAAAGTTGAGAAATATTCTTTGTGGGGTGCTGAAGTTGGAGACACCAAAACTGGAAGGAGACATGTTGTTGACACTGAAGTGCATGAATGCACTTGCCTGGAGTGGCAACACACTAGAAAGCCATGTGAGCATGCCCTACTCTTCTTGGCCTCCAAACCAAAGTTAAATATGCACCCATATTTGCATGAATATTATTCAGTAGAAAAATTCAAAGCTGAATATGCAACTTGAATTCCAGCACTTACAGACCAGTATCAATGCCCTGAAGTAGAATTTGAATTTTCTATGTGTCCTCCACTGACCAAAATAAAAGCTGGCCGGACTAAGCAAAGTAGATTCAAGGCATGGTTTGAGATAGGTGGAAGTAGTAAGAAAGGGAAAAAGGATGATAAGCCAAAAAGACCTCAAAAAGGTAACAAAAACAGATGCAAGCTTTGCCAGGAACTTGGGCACCGAGCTGGGTCTTCCAAATGTCGTTACACTCCTGAAAATCCAAAGAAGTATGCAATATTTTTTTGTTACTGTTACTATTGTTTCTTCACTTTGTTTTGTTGCAAAATGACCTGTTATGTTTTTCAGGAGAAAATGTCCAGTTCAGCCCCTTGTTGTTAAAAATGCTGGCCAACCAAAAAGGCAAGACTTGGTGGATTCAAAAAAAAGAAATGTGCAGATCATGTTTACCGATGATCAAACAAGGCAAAATGAGGCTATTGAGTTGCCACCTGTTGTGGATGTTGCAATGGAAGCAGATCATGCCCTCATCATATTGTGTTGCAATCTATTGAGTTGCCACCTATTCTGGATGATGTGCAAACCGAAGAGGCAACAAAAGAGTCTATTGAGGTGCCACATGAACATGTTCTAGAGGTTGTGCTGAACGACATCGCTGATTTGGCTATTGAATTGCCACCAAAACCAGTTCATGAGGTTTTGCTGCAAAAGTTGTGGGGGGGCAGTTGGTCCTGGTAAGAAAACCAGGAACATCAACAAATTATGTCATGTTGAACCAAGCAGTGAAAAAAATAACAAGAGATCGAACGGAAAGAGGCAAGCAAAATAGAGTGGGAACCATTAAAACATTATGTTTGTTGTACTTTGATGTGAAAACCTATATTTCATTGATGTAATCTTGATTGTTGTATTGGTTTGTGTACTTTGATGTGAAAACTTATGTGATGTGAATTTGAATTTGAACCGGAATTCAAATTTGAATTTGAATTGACATTCTAATTTGAACGAACATTCAATATTTTTAGAGTTTATTGGTTTGTTCTATGATGTTTTAATGCTTTATGTACTATTATGCATGTTAGTTCATCAATCCTAGTCCTTTTGTGAAGTACATCTCTGTAGCATCCCAATCATCTAACATTGGAATGCTACATAAGAAATATCGATCAACACTACCTTATGCTTGTTATTTATTGCATCATCGCCATATCATGCTCATGTCATCATGCCACCTTGCATTTGTGCATCATATAAAACTCCTCTATTGGGTTCTTATCCCATATGCATTATATATTGTATCACTTATATTTGGCTCTTTATATATTGTATTTGCTTCTTGATAAATTGCTTCATGCCCAAATTGAGTTGTGGGCATATCTTTTCTTGAATCCACCACCTTTCTTGTCATCACCTTATAATCCCCATCCAAACTATATATGAGCACTTGCATTTCTTTTGGCATTTTTCTAGCTTATATGTAATAAGATGGGTCCACTTCTAAATTCACATGCATGGCCCATGCAAGATTACCACCATCCTTCCGTTCTTGTTTCTCCTTTATGGGGCTATTTGATTTGGAAGCTCTCAAGAGGAATCAATTCAAATAGATCTTCATGAACCATCTACCTACCTTCCTTCATGATCCCTCTTTGGTTTTATTTGAGTTGTTATCTTTGTGAGGTTTCTCTCATATCTTTTGGGTTTATTCAAATCCATTCAAAGCAAATTCCTATAAAAAAAACTATGTACTCTAACTATCCTATCTATATATTCTCTCCAGCCTTCCTTTCTTTGCTCTGTATGTTTCTTTGGGCTGTAATATAAAAACTTGCTTAGAAATTTGAAATCAAACCAAAGAAAGAAGAAACATGCTGAATAAAAAAAACTAAGAGGCGACCTGGCAGCAGCCCAATCTTCTGGTCGTACCGTTTCGCCAACAGAAGACGGCGCCGTCCCTGTTCCTCTTCCTCGTTGGCCCCTCGCTCTCTGCTTTGCTAACGGGACGGAGCTGGTGGGCGTCACCCCGTCATCCGCGTCACCATCCACCACCGCTCCCTCCTCTTATCCCCAAGCCGAGGAGCCCCTGAACCCTAGTTCCCCCCTCTTCCCTCCGCCGCCGCCTCTCCATCCCCGTACGCTGAATCGTCAAGGGGATCCCCACATCAACAACATTGTCTTTGTCCTCTTTGACTCCTGCCAAGCACGTCGCCGACAAATTCGTCACCGCTGGACTGTCTCTGCTTCCTTCGGCCACGCACATGACCTTCAGGTGATCTCCCAATTCCGTTCCTCTACTTATCCGTATTTCTATTGCACCATAGCCTCGATACCTTTGTTTCTTGTAAGTGTCTGCCATGTTGTGTGTCAGTTTACGCGCCCGCCATGGACGAGCTCCACGTCCTGCTGCTCTCCGGTATTTTTTCGTACACGCCAACACGCACCTGAGCACCAACAGGACCACGCCTCATCCGCACCACTCCACAGACCTCGCACACACCCAACAACGCCCGGTTATGGTCGCCATCGACCATCTCCGTCGGCCGCGCGCGCGCCTGGTGTATCCAAAAGTTCAAAGTTTCACTGTCTGAATATTCAGTTATTTCAATTGCCAGACCCTGTCCTTGATGCTTTAAATGAGTTCCACTTCAAATTCTGAACAACAACAGCGGCCAGCTCAGTTGTCTAGCCTTTGATCCTTGTTCCGGCAGACCAGACTTCAAATCGAGACTAATTTCAAATTCTTTTGTTTTTTTATGCAATCTCCTATTCAGTTTATGTACGCCGTCTACCTTGACACGAACAGAAGTACAGCTCAGCTGCTCTTGTTGGTGCTGTACTATCCACTCATCCTGACTTCGCATTCACTCAGTCAAGAAAATTATACACTCTCTGAATTTTTGTTGTTCTAAACAGACCGGTGGCTATTTTTATACTGATAATTGCATGCAAGTCTGCAGCAGCACTAAAAGGCCACCTTTCATGCAGATCCATCCTGGTTAAATCCAATCCTAGTGTGCAGTACCGTGTCAACATCCATACAACAACCATGCTATTCTATTTCTCTCCAAAACCAATCGAGGGATCCCATTAGCTCAAATAAATTCCACCATTTTTGTTCCCTTGCCACCTACACAATCCTAATATTCTGGTTCAATTTCTTTGCGTTCTCTACTTGTTCATAAACCGAAGAGAAGCCCATTGGCTACAGCCTTGTGCCTACCCCCTCAGATACAGAAATAAAATCCCAGCGTCTGGACCTCTCCCTTTTATCTATTTCTTTTTATTATTTTACAAATCTTGGCTAATCTATCTTCTGATCCATAAGCCATATTAAAATAAGTTATATATAGAAGTTAACCAGAAAAATACACATAATCTGAAAATGCCATCCATATATATATGTTTGCATCACATACTTGTTGTTTAGTGCTAGTTTTGCATTATCACCTAATAGATGATATATGGAATGTGAGGGAATAATATAGATACTATCCCTATTCCATTTAAATTTCAAGTAGCTCATCTATGACATGTTTGCCATGCTAATAACATATAATTTCAGTGGGTAGAAAAGTAACTTGAACCTTAATCGATTGTCGGTTCTCGATCCCGCTTATTTTGCTAAATTGCATCGCATCTTTGTCATGTCATACATCATACATGCATCATGCCCGATCTTCTGTCGTAGTATTAAATACATGCATACATGCATCATCGCATTTTAGTGCTTTGCTTCTTTCGCGGATTAGGCCGATGAGTTGACGCGAGTATCGACCCGATCTCCGGATGAACCTTCGGCAATATTTTTTAGGCGAGCATTCTCCCCCTTTTCTACCTATTTTACATTTCTAGTCTTTATTTCCTCCTGTTGATCTACTGCTATCTGTGTTGCGATGCTCTAGTTTTCATACCCGTGGTATCCCTTGCAGCCTTATATTGCCTTGGACACATCCTATTACCTATTGTTTGGTAGATAGTTGGACTTGCGTGTCGTAGTCGCTTGCTCAAGTGTTGTTGCGTGTCATCAAGTACCACAGTTGTTGGATAAATGTCTTATGCTTTATGTTGGAGATGATCATGGCTTTAATTATTGTTTAATAACTAAAATTGAAGTAGGTAAATAATGCAGAGGCATAGGTGGTCAATAGATGTTATTTGGTTTTTAACCGTCCACTTGTGTCCCGTAGGACCCCGAGTACTTGATACCTGTTCTTTGAATATTTGCACTATCCGCATGTGGGACCATGAATCCCCCTAGCCAGAGCTTGAGTCATATATTATTTCTTGGGGCCACAAACTAGTTTGGGGCTTTATTATATCATGTACTTATGTCATGCTTTACTGCTTTATTTACTATTGCGCGTGGAGCGCCTGTACTGTTTTGGATCGCGGCACGATTACGCGGTATCGACAAGCCTAGTCACACTTTTGGGTTCCTAGTCGTTTACAGCCGTTCTCGCAAACCTCTGGGTCCGTCTCGAAGCCGGCCAACTTCGTCGCGGGTAGCTTGGTGGGGTGGCCCCTGAAATTTATATGAATCTTGCAATTGCTCTGTCGTGATGCCTCGTTGGGTTTTATTTGGTTTTTCTCGAGGTTGATCGTGCGTGTGTTGCTATTTGTGCCCCCTGCAGGGTAAAACTTTCTGAAAGCCGTGTCCGCGGTTATGGACGACTTGGAGCACAGTATCTCGATCATAGACAACTATAACTAAAGTAGTGCTATAAATTTGACTTTATAATGACTAGTAATGAGCTTCACTATAATGGAATGGCTAAATAAAAGTGCCAACAATTGCTGGTTTGGGTTGTCACCTGTTACCATTGTATCTGACTAGTAAGTATTGCAACTACAACGGAATGGCTAAATAAAAGTACCAACAACTGCTGGGTTTTGGGATGCCTCATGCTATATGTATCTGACTAGTAAGTATTGTAACTACAACGGAATGGTTAACTAAAACTGCCCACTGTTTATAATATAAGGATAACTCATGCTATCTATATCTGACTAGTAATTGCCGCAAATATAACGGAATGAATAAAGCTGCCAACTGTGTGAGTTTCTCGGTTGACTTCCTCGTTTGGTCTCGAGGGGGAAATATCAGGATGGGTATGTTTGGTGGTAGTATCATGTTGGTTCCGAATAGGTCTTTCTTATCCCTATCTGATATCCGCCAGTTGTATTGAGTCTCTATAGGTTGTTTAGTGCATGTTGCGCTGCCGCTTCAATCCACCATACCTATGTGGGCGAGGACCGCTGAATTCTAGTCTCGCCGTGTACTGGCCTCAGTACTGACCACTCTCTTTTTCCTTTGCCCTTTGTCGGCACCCCTTTTGTTTAAGTAGGTTTTGAGATCGACGTCGTTAGCAGGGTTACCCTTCCGGCTTGGCCTGGGAAGGGTTATGGACGCCATTGGTTATTCCTCAGGGCTCTTAGCTCAATTTGCATCTTGTCCGTACTCGAACGCGGTATCGTTTTAAAGGTAATTTGGATCTTTGTATTGTATATCTGTATTCTTGACTCATGGAGTCGTGTTGTATATATCTGTTCTGTGGGTTCCATTATGAACTATTGTGTAATGGTATTACTTCGTTTTCCACCCGCACGCAAGTGCCTGGTGGGCGCCTATGAATCGTTTCTATGCGAGTTTGGCGGAAATCGCTGAGACTTGCATAGGGCCGATTCTGAGGGTGTTACAATCTCATTGCCACCGAAAATGTGCTAGAAATGGCCTCCAAAGCTAGGGGAAACGACCCCATTGCTAAGCATCTTATTTTTCGACCTTGTCCAAATCATCCAAATAAATGTCCTTAGCATCATTTCTACCTATATAGTATTAGTACGAAATCTCACTATTTTTTTGAATTAATCTTCATATTATTAAATTATTTTTGAAAGTATATGCTATTACACGAGATGATTGATAAAACAACTTTAAAACATGATATTGCAAAAAAAAATCAAATCCTTCTTAGTCACTCCAAGATGAATCTAGGGTGGGGTTTTTGATATTTTGCATTTTCAAAACCCTAAACCCTCTACTCTCTCCTTTGAACTCTCTACAACCTCAGACGAGGTTGTTCAATTTGTACTGCATACACTTCACCATCCTGTACTACATACACTTCACCACAGAACGGGGTCATGCATCGCACGTGCACATCATCGGACAGCGGATAAATTTCTTCTCCAAATACTCCATTGAAATCCCCTGTCGAGGTGGCCTCATCGGCCCAAGCAATAGAATACTCATAATTTTGCGGAAATAAACACCATCATGGGGGACTTCTTGACGGCTACAGATGCCATAATATGTGATGGTATCTGCGCCTGAAACTCAGTGTTGAACTTACGGGTGAGTGAGTTCAGAAGGCGAATCTTGTGCGGCTCTTCCCTCTGAGCAATAACGATGACGCCACAATAAACACTGATGAAGTAGAACCTTTTGATGAAGAGAACAGTTAGCCCTAAGATATATGTATAATGGAAAATACTCTCTTTGTTCACTAATATAAGACAGAGCTTCTAGATATTTCAAAATGTACTAGATATATATATCCTAAAATGAGTAATCCTATACAATTAAACTTTTCTTAAGAATGTTAAAAACATGCATGTTTAAGAACCTACACAATTAAACATGCATGTTTAAGAATAACTTTGTATCCAAATAACAAATGAATGTTAGATCAGATGAATTGTGAACCTGCGTTGAACTTCCATTAGATTCGTTGTGAAGCAACGACCCGTGGCGAGGTTGAGGAATGTGAAGTTGCCGATGTCTGGAAGTGTGTGATATACTAGGATCCAGTTGTTGAGATGGAACTCGGGTTCTTTTAACGCGCGGCACCAATCGCCGCAGACTCTCCGACAAGCAGCGTAGGCATCGACGTACTCCTCGTTCTCCAGGAAGGATTCACCGATCTTGGCAAGTGGTCTGTCGGCCGGGAGATCAGACCAGTTCACCTTCAGTCGACTGCTCGCCATGCCTTCCTATCGAGGAATAAAGAAGACCAGGAGATGACGAGGATAAGAACAAGGATAGGAGGAGTCAAAGAGGGAAGCACTATGCCGGAACAAGGAGGCGAGGAGACGGCAGGAACTGCCACTAGGCCACTATGCGGTCGAGGAACTGGCAATTTTCTTTTCTTGTAATGTATAAGGACGTCGGCTAACTGCGCTGACAGGTGGGGTCAGTTCATCATGGATAGCGCGTTCATTAGAAAAAACTGATCCTACCTACTCCCTCCATTTCAAAATATAAGATGTTTTAGGTTTGCGAAACAAATGTATATAGACTTGTTTTAGTGTGTAGATTCACTCCAATGCTATAGGCTTCTTTGGGTTGGCTAGAGACTCCTTCATCAACTTGTGGTTGTGTGACTCAACACTTGGCCAACATGATCCTAACGAGTTGATATCTAAGTATAAGAGTACTATGACACACACTTGTAGCATATGAGTCAACACTTGGCCAACATGGTCCTACCTACTTTACAGATCTAAGTATAAGACTGCTATACCTAGACATGATGAGACACTATGCGCCAAATGTGGGCACGCATGCCAACATTTCATGAGCTGGTCAGAAACTCCTTCATCAACTTGTTGTTGTATATGAGTCAACACTTGTCCAACATAATCCTACCTAGTTAATAGATCTTAGTATAACACTATATGCCAAGAAATTATGATGAGACACTTTGTGGCAAATGTAGGCCCATGCATTGCATGGGCTATATACTTCATCAACTTGTGGTTGTATATGAGCTAACACTTGGCCAACATGATCCTACCTACTTGATAGATCTAAGTATAAGACTGTTATGCCAAGACATGATGAGACACTTTGTGGCAAATATGGGCCCATGCCAACATTGCATGGGCTATAGACCTCTCTCGGTTGGCTAGAAACACCATAATAAATGTGTGGTTTTGTGACTCGACACTTGGCCAACATGATCCCACCCAGTTGATACATCTAAGTATAAGAGTGATATTTCCAAGCCATGTATGAAAAGCAAGAATCAGCGTATAAAATATTTTTATCTACTTCCTCTGTCTCAAAATAGATGTCTCAAATATGTCAAAAATTGAATGAATCTAGACACTATTTAGTATATAGATTCATCCAAATTTTGAAAAACCTAAGAAATCTATTTTGTGACAAAGGGAGTATTTTGTGACATGAACATGTGCATAAAGAGAAGCAAACGAAGAAAACTTGGGCAAATTCGTGATTCTTTTTATTCAGGCCTTACAAAGCATGAGGAAGCTAACTGATACACGTATTACAGTGTCTACTACTTAATGATCAGCATATAGACCAACCCAAGAGCAACTGCACAAAAATAAAATACATCATTCATCATGTTCGCCTGCTTGTTCAGATCGATAATCTGCCTTAACTGCTTGTTGAGTTTCTTCAGTTCTCCCTTAACTTCTGCATCACCCGTCGTAGAAGCGATTTGATAGCCCAAGCTCTCGACTATATGAGGGTAATTGAGCTCAATCGATGCGCCCCCCTTCCGATCAACTGCACCCTCTAGTTTAATCCTCTCAATGTACTCATCCATCCACTCAAAATGCCTACAATTCTTCAGATCCTGAAATTGGATGGGAAAGATGAACCCTGATTCAAATCCCAAATTTGGGGAAGAACCAAAATTGGCAAACGAAAACAACAAATTGACTTGAAGAACTCAGATCTAACCTTCTCCTCCTATGGCTTGCTCTCGCATTTCACAAATTCACGCCCACAGTTGCCATTTTCCTCGTTCTTAGTGACCAATCATTTCAGTGGCGTGATGCATGGGCAGTCAGGGCACCTCATCATCTGCACTGCCCCATATATCGGCCATGAGGGGCCGGAGGTTGTACTGGAGTTCGACATCTATCGCTGGTGTTGCGGGATTGAAGAAAGGCACCCGAAGAAGAAAGAGAAAGAAATGGAAGGCAATGGCGGCGCGGGTTCCTGTTCCCCTTTTCTAAAGGTAATGATGAGGTGAATATGTGGTGGGTCCCGTGCTGTTTAGGGCCGGTGGCTGCATCAGGGCGGGATGCCAGATGAGCGCGGCATACACATCAAACACTTTACATGCTAACAAAGTTTGGTATGCACTTACACTACAAAATATAAGATGTTTCGGATTTCTAAAGAAAATGAATCTAGACTTATTTTTGTGTTTAGATTCACCCCAAAGTTGAGTGAACCTACGTCCTCAACCAAGTCTAGATACATTTGCTTCACAAAGCTAAAAACTCTTATATTTTGAAACTGTATAATGTAATTCCCATTCATTTATATGTCTGGTCTGTTACTATTTTGGCGAGCGTTGTATTTTAAGCATAAGCACTACAACTAGGCCTATGAAAATTGCTCATCAAATCCACAAATTGGCGAACATAAACAGCCCAAACTTTAGATTACAATCGTAAATTAAGCAAAACGACAAAACCACAGTCATGAAACATTCTTCTAACAAAAACACAGCGCCATGCGCGAACTGTTTAGCAATAAAACAACCCAACTTTGGGTAAATTATTTAATGGTATACCAACATTCGCCAGGGAATCGGTAGTAGGAATTTTTGTTTCTTGAGTTTTCAAGAATCTGCCAGCAGCTCCGCGATTTCAAGGACTCTGCTTTTTACCTTTTTTGAGTTTGTTTGTCTTCAACAGAATAATTTCTATAACAGTGCGTCTCCTAGAATCAGTTATCCTTTCATGTAACAAAATATTAGCAGAGTTAATAAGGTCACATTCTAGTATATATAAATATGCAAATGCAAAATAGAAATTTTGAATATTTGTGAGACTACATCTGTGAATTTATCTCCGTCAAAGTGCTCCATACAGCGTAGCACGAATACTCCACACGAGTTCCTGATCATAACGAATCTAAATTTGAAAAACAGTACTAACACATCAAAAGAAATGACATTAGTTCAACCAGAAACTCATGCATAATCTTGTCGTGGTGTTTCACAGCTTAGGATCTCCCAATTGAAAACATCATCAAACTTATACTCCATATATTTGTTAGCCACTTGTATGTCTTTTGAAATTTGCTCGCTCTATGAAACAGAGAGGTTTAGTGTAATGCTTGGAGTAACCATATAGTTGCTAAATGTATAGAGAGAAAACATACCAGAGCTTCGATATTTTTCTGGACCCTTTTAAATTCAAAGAGCGAGTCGAGCACTTGAAATATCTTCTTTGGACTATTCAGGATGACACAACACCAGTGGCAATCGTTTATATTCAACACGAAATATGCCTACCAAAAAGAGACAAGTGTTATCACATTACATAATCTGGTTTATACCCTGTATTTTCTTGTATAAACAGTACTTACCTTATCAGCACGAAAGTATTCTTCCATGCATCTTTCAAAGCATCCTGATATATCATAAACAATTTCTGAATTTTTGTCCAAGGCCTCTTTCTTATGCTGGGATCTAGTTTTTCTTCTTGGTGGAGTATGTATTAGATCATTTGTCCTATATGCAGGGTACAATTTTCGGTCATCCCCTAGTCGAAGAGACAATTCTGCCATGTAAGCACCTATAACCTATAGAAAAATTTAATAACATGTGACAAACAATCCTTCTTGGTTGCATAAAATAACAAAACCGTGGTACTTGGACTTACATTGCCACCCATCCATACTTTATCAAGGATCTCACTAATGTGGTTGGCAGTGGCCTGAGTGTCGCCCTTGTTATCATAGACACGTTGATTCCTATAATCTTTATTTTTTTTTTGTTGTTTCAACATACAACACTACAGCATCTATTTGTTGGGGTGTCAAACCATCCAGAACTTCTAGCTCTTTGAAAATACCTACATAAACAGAAATAAATATTTAATACGTGCATGTAACTGTTTTAATTTAATACATGCACAACCATGCAATTCAATGATGTTTTTCTTCTCTCTTCTCACCATTAATAGCTTTCCGGCAAATGGTATGTAGGCTATTAAACGAGTCAGATGATCCATTCGACAGAGTGTCTCCTACCTCACCTTTTTTTCCTTCCCGCCCCTTTTTCAATGCAGTTGTGAATGCTTCTAATGGAATTGGCTCTGGGTCTGGTCGTGTCGATGAAGTACCCCTACCATCAATTAGTATTAGTGACGCTTGGGTACTGCCGAGTTTCGATGGTGCGGTGTGGCAAGCATCAGTAGCATTCATTTCCTTCTTGTCTGTGCGTAACATGAATATGTCACCTTCAACCTCTTTCTCCTTACTATTTGAATCCTTCTTTAAATTAGAGTCCTGTGCAAAGTCAAAGGAGTTACTTTCTGAGGTGTCTGAACGCTCCATGAAATATTTTGGCGTATATTTGGTGTTAGTAGAGGCGATTCCTTCACCATTCTCTATCTCCTTCTCTACCTCCTTATCTACCTCCTCCTCTTTATTGTCATTATCAGACATTTTTTCTTTAGAAGGTCTATACGCGACTCCTGCCGATTTCATCATAATAAGAATTTTCTACAAGATTGAAAATAAATGAATCATCATGTCATGTTAAAAAAAAAGCATTTGTTTAACTCAGAGCAGATGACACATAAGGTGTATCACCTTAGCACAAGCTTCTGATAAGACCTCCATCTTTCTATGAAAGGTTTCTTCAATTATTCTATTAATATGCTCTGTTAGTTTCTTCGTCATCTGTTCCAACACGACTTCTCTCATTCCTTTAGCCATGCTGGATGTAGAACCTCCATCCTTGTTCTTGTAGGACGATCTAATACGTTTCTTACCAGATGCAATTTCGGGTGTATCGAGAACCTCTTCTCGACGCTTTTGAGTTATGTCATCGTCAATCTTTAAGATATGTGTATATAAACCAATTAATATTGACAACCTAGAACCGTTAGCAGAATAAAAAATAAGCCACAATATCACTTGTATTTACGTACCTTCCCCAAAGCACGGCCCTTTAATTCTAAGGCGTCTCTCGCCGAAGCCGCATCTTACGTCCAGTTCCTCATTAATGGCCTTCTAGACGTATATTCGGCGCCATCTAGGAGTATCTTCTCATAGTACAGATACTTCAAATATCACAACAAAATTAGATTAAAACAAAGAAAAATGTATTGTAGATAATTATATACTTTCTCCGATTCAAATTATTTAACTCAGATTTGTCTAGATTTGGATGTATCTAGACATATTTTAGTGCTAGATATATCCGAATCTAGACAAAACCAAGTCAATTAGTTTGAATCGGAGAAAGTATGTAAGTTGAGAATGGAATTTACCTGTAACAAGATGGTGCTGCCTGTCGGCCATTGCCTTGCTTCATATGCGTTTCCTACTTGTTTTAGGATAGCAATGAGATATGTCCGTAGATACTTATTGAAATTCATCTTTTTAATGCGTCCCACATCTTCTACTAGTGCATAGTATTGTTTTGGGACGATCTTCTGGTTCTGTGGGGCAAGGACTATCCCAATCAGAACCAGAACCACCTTGCGAATAAAGTCGTTAACCGTGACTTTATCCTTGATGACATCGGTGATTAGGTCATCAATTACAAGATTACCTGTCTTTTTGCTTACAAATCTATCAGGTATACGGTTCTTTGCGTCATCAGCTACCTCATAAAGAATTTCCGATATATTCAATCCATGATTTTTTAAACCATAGATGCACTCAACGTCCACTCTCGTAAGGGATATTTCACTATCATTCTTGCGTACATTAAATTTTTCTGTCTTTGGATCAAATTGTTTTGTCATAAATTTGATCACAAGACATCTTGACTTCAATGGGGGAATCTCAAGCATGCACTGCAAGTCGGTTTCTCCAATTTTGGCACGTTGTGCCGGTGTCATATTTTGTTGAATAATAGAGCAATTTACCAAGCGAATTACCCATAATAAACGCTAGATAAAACATGATTAGAATAAAAGACAAAATACTAATCATGTGAAATAGCGAAAACATATTAAGACAGGTAACCAAACAGACTGCAAGACATAAGTCTTGAGATGCGATCAGAACAAGATTGATAAATAAAACATACACGGCAGTGGCAGCAGAAGAGGAACCACCGGTGTTCGTGTTGGCACCGTCGTTAACCATGTCGTCGAGGAAGAGGGTGCTGATGTCGGGGAAGAAGTCCTCGTCGAGAAAGACGTCGCCGCAGTCGCTATCCATGTGGGATTCCGTGACGAAGCCAGTAGTCGTGCCGATAGCGCTCCCCAAAAACCTTATCGCCCTTCTCCCGTACCCACTCAAGCAAAGGGGGTCTTGAGGCTCATTGTCCGGCTCGCGGTGCACGCCGCAAGACGGATGGGGAAGATCTAGGTAGCGCAAGGTGCTCGGAACTTGAGGCACAAAGGAGTATGCGACGATGTGTTCTGTCAGGTTCGAGAAGAGGCGCGACCTCTCTTATATAGATACAGGGGTAGGGTAGGCGCAGGCGCAGAAGATGAAACGAACGGACGGGAGTTGAAGCGAACAGGCGGCAGCCCACCGGACAGCCTCCACTCAGTTTGTATTAAAAGTCCACTCGAGCAAAATGTTTCAACTTCTGTACGACTGTTCATGTTCATATACCATTCATGCGTGGCAAAATAAAGCTCGGCTCGGCGAGATTCCCGCAACCCGCGGCGCGCGCGCGTCGTGACGTGACGAGGCGAGGCGAGGCGAGGCATGGTGTGGAGAGGCGAGCGAGGAGGAGGAGCGTGCGTGTGGAACTCTCTCCTTCTCCTTCTCATCCTTTTACCAAGTGGTAGGAGAGCTCACCTTATAAGCTGGTCCAACTTCCACTCAACTAGCAATGTGGGACTAAACATTTTTCCCAGCTCTTGCCTTGCATGAATGGGCCAAATGGCCCTCTAGGATTTCAGGAATTTATTGACATATAATAAATGGGCTGGGCCTATTTAGGCAAAAATTCCAACAATCCCCCACCAGATCCCAGAGGCACATGAAGTTTGCCTTTCGTTCCAAAATATTGTTTATATACCAGTACTGTAGTGGAGACTGTTAAGTTGAACTTCCACCTAGAACTTTATGTTATACTAGGTTGCAACTTGTACAGTGGACTATGCCTTGAACTGCAAGTTTGCTGCGAACCTACCTTCACAAAAAGTCTTGACCGATACTAGGCTACCGTGGGACTTCCCCGCGGGTGGAGCTTATATGTCATACTCCATGACCTTTCATGAGTTTATTAGAGAGCACCCAACTCTCATAGACTGCGACGTTTGACATTCAGACTCATATAGGTGTGTTCTTCAATAGATGTTCTGCAGGACAACATCTCTGCTTAAGATTAAGCCATTTAGAACACATTAAGATAAAATCAACCTGTCGTGCATAATACGAAAGTATTGCATCTTCACGGAGTGGTGTTCATTAAAGTGGGAATACTTTCCTCTCATTCTACCAATAGCTTGTCTCCCAATTTTAATTCACGGGATCTCCGATCACATAGATTGGTTTGCCACTGTGGAAAACTTATAGTGTGGGTCTCATACCCATCTCCTTCGATGCATTTTCTATCACATTGCGTGATAGTCCCTTTGTGAAGGGATCTGCCGGGTTCTTAGATGTTTGGATATAATCCAATGCAATAACTCCGGAGTTTCTCATTTTCCTGACAGATTTTAGTCTCCTCTTCACATGTCTTGAGGACTTCATATTATCCTTAGAACTGTTCATCTTAATAATCACAGTTCATTGGAATTGCGGGTATAGGTTTTTGAACCACAGGTAAGTCCATCAAGAGTTCACGAAGCCACTCTGCTTCAACAGTGGCCGTGTCTAGTGTTGTGAGTTCTTCTTCCATAGTTGACCTCGTTAAGATGGTCTGCTTGCAAGACTTCCAAGAAACAGCGCCACCACCAAGTGTGAAAACATATCCACTCGTGGCATTTATCTCGTTAGCATCAGATATCCAATTTGAATCACTATAACCCTCTAGTACCCTCGGATACCCGGTATAGTGTATGCCATAGCTCGCATTGCCTTTTAGATATCGCATAACTCTCTCAAGAGCATGCCAGTGATCATCTCCTGGATTTGAAATAAATCGACTGAGTTTGCTTACAGCAAAAGCGATGTCAGACCTCGTGGCACTAGCTAAATACATAAGCGAGCCAATGATTTGAGAGTATCTTAGTTGGTCTCTAGCATTTCCTTGATTCTTTCGAAGCAACACACTAGGATCAAACGGTGTAGGAGAAAAATTGACGTCGCTATACCCGAAACGACTCAAGATCTTTTCCACATAGTGGGACTGAAGTAGTGTAATCCCACCATCATCATCTCTCAATTTTTTGATGTTCAGGATGATATCAGCTACTCCCAGATCCTTCATCTCAAAGGAACGATATAAGAAATCTTTGACCTCCTTAATTGCATTAAGGTTGGTTCCGAAAATCAGTATGTCATGAACATACAAACAAAGTATGACTCCCTCACCCCCACCATGGCGATAGTATACACACTTGTCAGCTTTGTTTACAACAAAGCCTGCAACGGTTAAGGTTTTATCAAATTTTTTGTGCCACTGCTTAGGTGCTTGTTTAAGACCATATAAAGACTTCAGTAGCTTGCACACTTTTCTTTCTTGACCATTTACTAAAAAACCATCTGGTTGATCCATATAAATTTCCTCATCCAACTCTCCATTTAGGAAAGCCGTCTTAACGTCCATTTGATGAACGAGAAGACCATGTGAGACAGCCAGAGAAAGTAGTACTCGAATGGTAGTCAACCTTGCTACAGGTGAGTAAGTGTCAAAGAAGTCTTCACCTTCCTTTTGGGTATAACCCTTGGCCACAAGCCTTGCCTTGTACTTCTAAATAGTACCATCAGGCTTTAGTTTCTTCTTAAACACCCATTTACATCCTACAGGTTTGCACCCATAAGGATGATCAGTGATCTCCCATGTTTCATTAGCTAAGATGGAATTCATCTCAGTATGAACAGCTTCCTTCCAAGAGTCGGCATCGTGGAGATGCATAAGCTTCTGAAATGGAAGTGGGAGTGTCATCGACAAGGTACACAATGAAATCATCACCAAAAGACTTTGCAGTCCTTTGTCTCTTGCTCCTTTTAGGAATTTCATTATCATCCTCCTTAGGACTTTCAGAGTGTTCAATTGGAATGGTAGGTTCGGAGAATATAGCAAATTCCTGATTAGATGAACTAGGTATCTCCGGATTTGATGAGTTAGGTTTATCCTTCATTGGAAAGATATCCTCAAAGAAAGTCGCATCAGTCGACTCCATGATAGTACCGACATGAATGTCAGGCACTTAAGATTTTACTATCAAGAATCTATAACCAATGCTATGAAAAGCATAGCCCAGAAAAACACAATCAATGGTTTTTGGTCCAAGCTTGCGCTTCTTGGGGATTGGTACATTAACCTTTGCCAAACAATCCCAAGTACGTAAGTAAGAGAGTTTTAATCTTTTCTTCTCCCATTCTTCGAATGGAGTAATTTATTTGTTCTTTGTGGGAACTCAGTTTAGGACATGACACGCGGTCAATAGTGCCTCCCCCCACCATTCCTTGGAAAGACCCGATGTGTCTAACATGGCGTTAACCAAATCTGTTAGAGTACGGTTCTTTCTTTCGGCTACTCCATTTGACTAGGGTGAGTAGGGAGGCGTCATTTCATGAATTATGCCATGTTCTGCACAAAAGGAATCAAACTCGTTGGAAAAATACTCTCCACCACGATCAGACCTAAGCCTCTTAATCTTTCGATCAAGTTGATTTTCTGCCTCAGCTTTATAGATTTTGAAGAAACTCAAAGCCTCATCTTTTGATTTCAGAAGATACACATGACAATATCTCGTAGAGTCATCGATCAAAGTCATGAAATATTTCTTTCCACCTTTTGTCAACACACCATTCATCTCACAAAGATCAGAATGTATGAGCTCTAGTGGTGTTAAATTTCTCATTTCTGCAGTCGTATGTGACTTGCGAGGTTGTTTAGCTTGCACGCAGACTTGGCACTTAGATCCCTTAACAGTTGAGAAATCAGGGATTAAATTCATTTTGGCTAGCCGCGTCATACAACCAAAATTAATATGACAAAGACGAGAGTGCCAGACATTTGATTCAAAATTCGTGTAAATATGATTAACAACTTTATTACAAATGTCTGACAGAGATAAGCGGAACAAGCCTCCGCATTCATAGCCTTTACCAACAAAGGTTCCATACTTCAAAAATACAAATTTATTGGACTCGAATATAATCTTGTAGCCATCTCGACACAGAAGAGATCCGCTAACAAGATTTTTATTTATTGAGGGAACATGATGCACGTTCTTCAGGCGCATGGTCTTTCCCGAAGTGAACTTCAGATCGACCGTACCAACACCATGAACAGAAGCATGCGAGCCGTTCCCCATCAGCACGGTTTGAGTCCCTCTGACCTGATATGAAGAAAACATGGAAATATCAGAACAGGCATGTACATTAGCGCCCGTGTCAATCCACCAATCAGGAGAATGACATAATGAAAGAACATTAGGTAATATACCATACCCAACATCTTTCATCTCAACGTCGCTCATGACAACATTAGCAGTCTTGCTGCTCTTCCCATGTTGGCGCTTGTCAAAGCGGTTGGGACAAGCAGGAGCCCAATGATTAGGATCACCGCACACATGACAAGCACCTTTCCTCTTATCAGTCTTATTCTTGAAGCTGGTGGACTGTGAGGCCTTGTTCTTTCCATCGAACTTTCCTTTGTCATCAAACTTGCCTTTGTTCTTGAACTTGTGAGGCTAGAAGTTTCTTTTTCTGTACCAGGTTAGCATTAGAACCTCCCTCGGTACCTCGAGCACGTGTGTCTTTTGCTCTCGCCTTCTCTTCCACATCAAGAGTCCCAATGAGATCCGTCACGGAGAACTCTTGTCTCTTGTGCTTCAGAGAAGTAGCAAAATTCCTCCATGACTGGGGAAGTTTGGCAATGATGCCTCCGGCAATAAACTTGTCCGGTAACACACAAGTGAAGTGCTCAAGCTCCCTGGCAAGTGACTGTATCTTATGAGCCTCCTCCACAATGGAGCGGTCATCAACCATTTTATAGTCATAGAATTATTCCATGACATACAGTTCACTGCCAGCATCGGAGACTCCAAATTTTCTCTCGAGCGCATCCCACATATCTTTGCCATTGCTAAATGACAGATATGAATCGACAATATTGTCGCCAAGGATGCTGATCAAGGCAGCCTTGAAAGTGGTATCAAGTTTTTGGAACGCCTCTTCCTGAGCGGGATTAAGTTCCCCCTCAGGTGCGCCATAGATGGCGTTATAGCAGCTCATGGTGCGAAACTGAAAGATCGCTCGCACGCCATCGTTTGTAATTCACACCTTCAAACACAGGTGGCTTCATAGAAGAGCAAAGCCACTTGGGGAAAATTGCCTGAAATAAGGTTTTTGGATTGTTGAATAATAGAGCAATTTACCAAGAGAATTACCCATAATAAACGCTAGATAAAACATGATTAGAATAAAAGACAAAATACTAATCATGTGAAATAGCGAAAACATATTAAGACAGGTAACCAAACAGACTTCAAGACATAAGTCTTGAGATGTGATCAGAACAAGATTGATAAAGAAAACATACACGACAGCGGCAGCAGAAGAGGAACCACCGGTGTCCGTGTTGGCACCGTCGTTAACCATGTCATCGAGGAAGAGGGTGCTGATGTCGGGGAAGAAGTCCTCGTCGGGAAAGACGTCGCCGCAGTCGCTATCCGTGTGGGAGTCCGTGACGAAGCCAGTAGTCGCGCCGATAGCGCTCCCCAAAAACCTTATCGCCCTTCTCCCGTACAGGACTCGAAGCAGTGGGGTCTCGGAGGCCTACTGTCCCGGCTCGCGGTGCACGCCGCAAGACGGGATGGGGAAGATCTAGGTAGCGCAGTGCTCTGGAACTTGAGGCGCAAAGGAGTATGCGACGATGTGTTGTTGTGTGTCTGAGAAGAGGCGCGACCTCTCTCTTATATAGACACAGAGGGGTAGGCAAACTGGCTGCACAGAAGATGAAACGAACGGACGGGAGTTGAAGCGAACAGGCGGCAGCCCACCGGACAGCCTCCACTCAATTCGTATTAAAAGTCCACTCGAGCAAAACGTTTCAACTTCTGTACGACTGTTCATATACCATTCATGCGTGGCAAAATAAAGCTCGGCTCGGTGAGATTCTCGCAACCCGCAGCACGCGCGCGTCGTGACAAGGCGAGGCGAGGCGAGGCGTGGCATGGCGAGGCGAACGAGGAGGAGGAGCGTGCGTGTGGAACTCTCTCCTTCTCCTTCTCATCCTTTTACCAAGTGGTAGGAGAACTCACCTTATAAGCTGGTCCAACTTCCACTCAACTAGCAATGTGGGACTAAACATTTGTCCTAGCTCTTGTCTTGCATGAATGGGCCAAATGGGCCTCTAGGATTTCAGGAATTTATTGACATATAATAAATGGGCTGGGCCTATTTAGGCAAAAATTCCAACATATTTTTCATAAAATGACACTACTTCTCAATAGCACAACACATTTATCAGATTTCATCCATTCTGTTGAAAAATAACTATATTTATTTAGGTATTTTGTTAGTATCCGAAGAATTAATACTATTCATAACACACATAGACTAAGATGGATAACACTAAGAGTATGTTATACTACACCATGTCAGGTAAATCTCTGGACACGCCTAACTAGCTATCGATAAATCGAGAGCAGGATTTTGAACTTGTTTACACATATATACAATTAAAAATATACTTACACATACAAATATAATTACAAATCTCTGCATGTGTAATTGCGTATAAAAATGTTTACACATATACTTCTTTTCAAAAATGTTTACACATATATACAATTACAAATAAAGAGTTTACATACATAGTTTTTCTGTAGTGCATGTATTTACAGACCTTTTATTGCAAACTTATATGAACAATATTACATATAACCAGCTAAATTGAATAACAACAGGAGAATCAACGTCTTGTTTTTTATCAAAAGAGACTTCTACATCATTTATTTTCAAACACCAAACCAACTAAATTGCATCTCAACACGCATGTAGGCCCGAGATGCGATGTCTAACACAGAACCAATTAACACAAGAAAATTATACCAGAATTAACAGACAACATCCTGTCAAATGATTTCCTGCCCTCAAATAGATCCCAACAATAGGAATACCTAACGAAGATCCACTAACAATTCTTCGACATAATGGCGACTATCCTTGGGCGAAAAATCTAATGACTAAACAAACGGATCCATATGGATTGAGATCTAATCGAAGTTCTGCTGAACTTAGAACTAGTAATAATGTATGATAAATCCACGGTGCATACAAAAATACCTGCAACGGTAGTGCGTGTGCTGCAATTATGCAGCTCCTCAAAAAGAAATGGTGTGTCCTCGATGTAGCTCTCACATAGGGCATGACGAAAAGAATTCAAATCTCGTCATTGGCGTCGATGGGCAGAGTAGAGGCGATCGAACAAGAAAATCCCGAGATACGATTTACGTCCCCTCTGATAAGATGGTTGCCTCTTTCTGCGCACGTACAACATGGGATGTGTGCGTGGTGAGTGGGTGGGGGCTGTGGGGTTTAGGGTTTAGGTCTATGGATTAAAATAACGTGGGACTATGATGCATGGGCTTTGGCCAGCACGTATGCCGGTCGTCCTGTCTCGTTCCAATTGTGCAATCAGGCAATCGTGTCTATGTATGCTTCTAAGGAGTAACTATGGCCTTGTTTGGATACATCGTTTTGAGAGAAATTGTTTCCCTAATCCTCGCGTAACTGTGTAACAGACTAAAACTCTGTTTGGCTTTGGCCCCCAAAACGGGAATAAGTAAAAATCGGTTTCCACAAAGCCAGGAATAAGTAAAACTCTGTTTGTATACATTGCTAGGTTCGAAGGGAGAATATTAAAGATGTATACATTGCTAGGCTAATAATGTTAACTCCTCGGAATAATAATGTTCTACATATAGCGGCAAAATAGATAAATAATTGTTCCAGGACAGCTACAAATGAATAAACATCGATCTTAAGAAACAAGTAGCTAGATGATGTCGATGATAAACATAATGTTCAGGCCAACTTGTTTTGTGGTCCTAAGAGTAATGAGCAAGGCTTGTCCAACTTTTATATCATCTTCTTTCGTATGGAAATCCATCCATGCCTTTTTGTTGAATATCAGTCGGCCATCGTTGTCAATCGTGTAGTCAATGTTGCTGACTTCGAAATCTCCAACCCGCAGCCCAACCAAGCCTTCCTCGGAAATGTTAAGGCAGGCAACAAAAAATTTAGGTAGTTTCTATGATGCCGTCGTGGATGATGATATCAAAAGAGTAACGATATGAGACGATTGCCACAAGTTATGCACATATAGGAGGAACAACATAATTATAACTACCTCCTCTGTCTCAAAATAGATATTTTAGGTTTAAATTTGGATAAATCTATATACTAAATTGTGTCTAGATTCGTCCTAATTTTGACAATTTTTGACAAAATTGAGACATATATTTTGAGACGGAGGGAGTACGAGGATAACATACCATGTTGTGTTTCGCAAAATTGGTGTGTGTTAAACGGGTTACTAATGGGACCCTAGTAATAGTACTTCTTGCATGTATAATATTTAAGAGGTGTCCATGCTCATCTTCGCTCAGTTCGCATACTTGGGAGATGATGGTAGAGTCATACGGGTCTTTCTCGCCACCGCTGAAATAGACAATACTAATACTCGGTGTTTTTCCTCCCAAAGAAAACGCAATCATTTTATCTCCCCCAAACACATGGTTCTGTCTAACGAATTATTTCCATCCATCACCACCCATGCGGGTCAAAGCCTTCTCTTTCACTACATCAACGTCATATGCACGCCTAAGTGCTAGAAAGCGCACACTAGTCTTCTCTTCTACATATTCATTAAACATGAACCTTGCATTGTACGGAATAATCACTAACAATTAACCGAATATACACACGTTTAAAAAAAGGTAGAGCGCCGCCAACAAAGGTTACAAGATAGCAATAGTGCAAGGAAAAATAGTGTGTTTCGTACCAATGAATCTTCAAACTCTTCATGCTTTAAAACACTAAATAATAACCCCGAGGTCAAGGAGTCGCACACACTCTTGCATTTTCCGCACAACGTCATGTCTCCTAAAACAATAACATAATCATATAAATCTATTACACACGTCATACACTAGTACACACGTCAAAAACATCAGTAATGCACATGTTCAACAAATACAAATAATGTACAATGAAAGATCTACATAAATCAGCTACACAATTAATATATTGTATACTATGTAGTTCATCTAGACAATAAAATCAGAGCTGCCTACATATTTAATATAAACGTACGAGCAATAGCGAGTCTAGGGCTCACGGACGATAGCGGATCAATGTCACGAACAGGAGCAGAGACGTCGATAGAAGATGGACGTGGGGCGGCGGCGAGCGGAGAGGATTGGCGCGGCGGTGGGACGAGCTATTTATGCATTTTATAGGAAACTAATGTTGAGCCGGAAAGGTCGTCGCGTGACGCTTCCATCAGCAGACTCATGGGCCGCCTTGTAGGCAGCTGATGAGTTGGCCCATCTCCTACCCACTCCGCTCATCTGCTAGCGCTGTACAATGGGCCCAGATACGATTTAATTATTTTCCTTTTCTTTTCTTCTATTTGTCCCTATTTTCTTACTTCCGTACTTTATAGTCCCTCCGTTTCGTTTAGATTCATTTCACAAAACTAAAACGTCTTAAATTTTGAAACGAAGCATGTTGGCATGGAGAATTATTTGTATACATGGCATTTTGAACTTAATAATCGAGCATTCACGTAGATGTATGAACACATGTCGTGTAGGCTTAAAAAATTGAAATCGGTACGAAAATAAGATAACATAATTCGGGTGTCCACTAATAGAGCAAGTGCAATATTCGATTAGAAAAATAACTACATGACATCATCAGGAAAACGGGTAACAAACAAGTAAGCTCCTTTACAGACTTGGTACAGCAAGAACAACATCTTGACACCCAATCCAAGTGTAGGATTCTTGTCCATGAAATTCTTCCACCTACTCAAACAGAGACGGCCATCCTTGTTTAAATGGTGTATGACCCCTTCACCATTGTGTGAGGATAACACACAATGATCATGCCACCTTCTTTGTCCATCGTATTTGGGACAAGACGTTTTGGGATTTTCTGATTTAAAAATAAAGTAGAACGACACCAAAAAAATTGTCAATTAAACTTGGAATATAACAGAAATGATACTCCCTACATTCACTAAATATAAGCCTTTCCGTTCACTAATACTCCCCCCGTTTAGAAATATAAGACGTGTTAGAGCGAGCTTTGTGAAACAAATTTGTCTAGACAACTTTTGTACTCCCTCCGTCCAAGAATAGATGTCTTAGGTATTTCAAATCTTGAATGAATCTATATACTAAATAGTCTCTAGATTCATCCATATTTTGACAAATTTGAGACATCTATTTTAGGACAGAGGGAGTATATAGATTCAGAGTGAACCTATACACTAAAATACATGTAGATACATTCTTTTCACAAAGCTAAAATGTTTTATATTTCTGAACGGTGGAGTATCTTATATTAGTGAACGGAGGGAGTACCAAATAAGACCAGTTTGACATTCACAATAAACTTAAAAGGAAAGAAACATGTTGCTAATGATTACCAGGTGTTTGGTTTGGCTGCGACAGTTAGTCCAGTTTAGGGTGTGGACCATTGCTACAGTTGATCCAGGTACATAATCTCCAACATAATAACATGATAGCCTATAGTGCAAAGTCTATAGTTTCTATAATTGTATGCATCATCCTCCAGTTTATCTTGGTTCCGTTGGTGGCCTTGATAGAGTCAACAATGCCACGTCTTTCAGGCGAGAGTCGGAAATATGCTGCAATTTATGATTTGAGAAAATTAAATGTAAAAATGATTATACCAAAATATGATATTATTGGTACAAGATGAATTATGTTGGAACACTACTTGGATGGGTGACTGGGAGGTTCCCAGTTGTGACACGATTCCAAGGATCTTTGGTGTTTACAGTGAAGTACATTTTCTGGCCAACTTGAATAATGTAGATTATTACAACTTCCTTCCATGCTCTGCCAATAATGTAGGTTAGACCTGGTTGGTTTGTGACATCAACATCAAATTCGAAGTCCTCCTTGGTCCTTAGAACAGCAGTGAAACTCTCTGTGTCGTCCTTCCGCACGAAATATGGCATAAGGAAACATGCTCTCACGTAGCACAGGATGACCTAACAACAAATATGTGACTAAAATTAGATTACCACGTCAAAGAAGGTCTAAGAGTCATGAAACTATATATATGCTTTATCTTGAAGTTTTTTAGCAGTAAGAGCTAAGAGCCATGCAGTGCAAACCATAATTATACAGTTTATTGTCTTCAAACTTTTCATAATACTAGACTTCATCAAATTTATATTGAGGTCCAAGACACTAACACGACTAAAAAGAGCAATTACTCTTAATATCAAACATGCACATAAAACTTCAAAAATTACATGCAGGTCCAAGACACTAACACGCATTAATGACTCAAATAAACAACAAAATATGCCAAACACATAATAAGAAATAAATAAATAACATGATATACTTATTGGTAGCTGAATACCGTCGTGTCCACAAATCCCTCTTGAAACGTCAAATCAAAGTTGGTAGTGTAGATATCCTCACAGCCGCACAAAACATTTGTGTCAAAACAAGTGGGGCACTACGATAGAATATAGATCTGATCAGTAATACGAATTGGGAGAAATTTAGTGGTAGGAAGAGACCAAACATGTATGGTACCTCTTTGGTGCCAGCCATCCTTGTTGACGACGAGTGTGGCGGTAAATCTACCGCGAGAGAGCAGTTATCTTTCTATGGAGGCATAGACGGCGTCTGCGACAGTAGAGTGATGACGGCGATGTGCGGCGCCGTGTCACAAAGATGGGATCGTTTGTTCGGGGAGGAACAGAGACTAGGTATTTGGCAAAACCCTACACGCATGGCTGGGCCACTTTTGGTCCGGTCTGTTAAAAGGCTGACGCACATCCGCCCTAAACGGCAGGCCCAGTTGCGTTTCATGTGCTTTTGTTTTACTATATTTATTTGTGCGCTTAAGACATTGACAAACTACTGAGTGTGACATATCATCATTATGTTGTATTAAAATTGGTTAAGCACAAAAAATTAACTAAATCCAAGAAGCATTGAGTCTATATTTAGTTAAGCAAACGATATTAGCTAGTTAAAACTCGAATACATCATAGAAGATTCTAGAATTAAGCAAACAAAGGGAATTCAAATTTTTCCAATATTTTTTTATTTTAGATTAACAATTCAACAAATTTTTAGAAACAAATCTCCAATATTTTTTGAATAGACTATATTTTACCAATATTTTGCTTAACTTTTCTAGCCAAATTGTGTACATTTTGGACACTCCACATTGTCTCAATAATTCAACACAACAAGATCGCTAGGAGAAAATTGGAACTCAAAACAAGATTAATGAATTACCTAATTTGCACATATGATCAGCTATGTAGAATAATTATAAAGGATGACAATACCAACTAGATATTCATATTTAATTGAACGGTGAAGGTGTTTCTATCCAGCCTAGAGAGGTCTACATCCCATGCAATATTGGCATGGCCCCACATCTACCATAGGTGTGTGTGTTATGGCTTGGCATAACACTCTTATACTTAGACCTATCAAGTGGGTGGGATCAAGTTGGTCAAGTGTAGCGACTCACACAACCACTAGATTGATGATGGTGTTTCTAGCCAACCCAGAGAGGTCTATAGCCCATGCAATGTTGGCGTGGCCCCACATCTACCACAGTTGCGTGTGTCATGTCTTGGCATAGTAGTGTTATAATAAGATCTATCAACAGTGTGGCATCATGTTGGCTGAGGCACACAAACATAGGTTGATGATGGTGTTTCTAGCCAACCTAGAGAGCTCTATAGCCCATACAATGTTGGCATGTGTCTACATATGTCACAAGTGTGTGTCATGGTTTGGCATAGCAAATTTATATTTAGATCTATCAAGTAGGTAGGATCATGTTGGCCAAGTGATGACTCATATAACAACAAGTTGGTGAAGGTGTTTCTATCCAGCCCAGACATGTCTAGATCCCATGCAATGTTGGCATCGCCCCACATCTGCCACAAGTATATGTCATGGCTTGGCATAGCACTCTTAGATCTATCAAGTGGGTGGGATCATGATGATCAGGTGTAGTGACACACAACTAGTAAGTTGATAAAAACACATTGCTAGGAAAAGAGGCCTAGGTGAGACCAAAAGGGTAGTTCGTAAATTTCTTAATTTTTCGATGTTCATCAAATGATCCCCAAAAAATTGCACATGCTATACCAATGGTTCCTGTCAATAATATGTAATTTATTTGAAAAAAATCAAAAATGTAAAATAGCTATTTTGTTTAAATTTTTAAATAGAAAAAATAATAAAAATATAGGATAGAAGAAAAAAAGTAAGACTCGGCGTGCAGACGCCCAACTCCTACTCCCACGCCCGCGTCACGACTGCATTAATAGGTGGGTACAATTACAAGCAGGTCCTTAGAGATAAACAAAAATACAGCCATGCCTTGGACTTTTATAAAAAGGACCTTGCACAAAAAGAAGAAAAAGCAATCGGATCCACTAGGTCCTTCTCCACCGGAAACAATGGCGAGCTCGATGCCGTGGCCGATAGCTCTTGCGTCGGGGATGAAACCACTTGACGTAGGCGCGTCGAATCTTGCCATGGCCGAGACGCAAGAGGGCCTCCACTGGAGGTTGAAGAAGAAGAGGCAAACAAGCCTTATTGAGAGGGATGCAAGGGCCTCTCCATCTTGCCACCCACCCTGCCTGCCACCGATGGAGCTTAGCGAAGCAGAAGAAGCATAGGACGTGGTGGGTCTGGCTGTCGGAGATCGCCATCCTACCCTCAGACGCCATAGTGGCAAACTCCACAAGGGGAAAACCAGAAAAGCCTACTCTACTACTGTACAGGGGAGGGACCCTCACCCGACTCGACGTCGGCCATAGCCAGAGAGGAGCAGGGAGGGGCCTAACGGCCCAAGACTTGGAGGTGGACGAGGGGAACAGGAGGGTTCAGAGAGGAAGAAGAGAAAGTATCCCGACCAACCAATGGCTGTTTCAACATCAATACTAACATTAGTAAACGAAAATAAACATCATCATACATATACTGATGATGCAATCCTTCACAAGATCACCATAGCCTTAGTCAAGGTACTCCATGACCTTCACAAGGGCAGAATGGTTGGCCTTGTACACTTGTTTGTAATATATTTGCCGGTCGAATAAATATTTTCATTGCAAATGGACAATGCCTACGTTGATATATCATACATGGCGCGCACAGCCTAGCCTACTCATCGGAGTTGGAGGAGGAGTTGGACTGGTAGCAGCGACGACACATGATGTGGTCGAAGATGCTGACGCCGAACTTTCCTTCGCCGTCGTACCTGAAGATGAGGATGTTGCCCGCTTCGATCTGGTGCGAGCGGGCGAAGCGCTCCCAGCCGTTGTCGAGGTACATCTGGTCGAGGTGGTCAGACTGCAGGTCGACTAGGTACCTGCCTGTCCTGAAGCCGTTTGCCCGCAGCATGGCGAGCGGGGGCTCGTCTCCGATCAGGGACACGAACCCGCGGGCAGGATCAGCCTGTCATGTGGCATGCTGAGGTGGATGTCCATGGCGAACTGGGCACCTGGGTCGAATTCTTTGAGCGACTATGGTGGTGAGGGAGAGCATGGTGGCGCGGTGATTTGGCCGCGTCCTCCACGCCTCCCTCAACGTCCACGGCCACCGCTCCCTCCCCTCGATCCAGCGCCACTGGCCATGGCTAGCTACAGGTAGTGGAGAATGAAAAGGAGAAGAACGAGAGGATGTGGTTCTGTGAGGAGAAAATGGCCGCGGACGGTCAGTTAAAAAGGGCCGGCATCGGATGCCGGTGCCGAGGCCGAGGATACAACATTGAAGTGTCTAGGCAGTCAGTGTGTAGTCTCATCACCATTGATGGCGCAGGCCGCCGCCAGTCAGCGGTTGGGTCTGAATCGGTGCCTATGCGCATCTGAATCAACACCGCGGTGGCTCATGGGTGGGCTAGCGGCACCAACGGGAAGGACGAGCTGTCCGCGCGCGTCCGGTGGGAGATGCGTTGGCCCGGTGGAGATGCACGTACGAGATGCGTCAGCCCGGTGGAGATGACCTGAGGTGCTACCAGGTCCCAGCGGTAGGGCGCGCGGTTGGCCGGCCCAGTTCTCACATTCGTTAAGATAAAACCGTAATTCCTTAGGCCGCAGGACTGCACACCATAATACCACCCTCCTCCCTTCCTACACAATGAAGCGAGTCCGTGGTGATGAGCCGAGGCTGCAGCCAAGTGGAGGATCAGAGGATGCCCTACGGTGCGTGGTCGTGGTCAGGGGTCTTTGCTCCGGCGATTCCGGACTCTTGGCCCCACCGTAATTGCTCTGGCTTCCGACGCAGCGGTCGTCGGTGACCACGAGGATTAGGTGAAGGACGATGTCGTGGCTCCCTCTGCAGATCGGGACGAGAAGCAGGCGAAGCGCATGGAAATCTTCGATTTCAAGGAGGAGGACTACGACCCGGATGCAAACATCGAGGAGGACTACGAGGTGTACCCGGATGCAAACGTCGAGGAGGACTACGAGGTGTACCCAGATGCAAACATCGCCCACCTTCGAGGTCTGATGTCTACACACTTCTATTCTTGTAGACAGTTGTTGGGCCTCCAAGTGCAGAGGTTTGTAGAACAGCAGCAAGTTTCCCTTAAGTGGATCACCCAAGGTTTATCGAACTCAGGGAGAAAGTGGTCAAAGGTATCCCCTCTCAAGCAACCCTGCAATCAAGATACAAGAAGTCTCTTGTGTCCCCAACACACCCAATATAGGTGCACTAGTTTGGCGAAGAGATAGTGAAATACAAGTGGTAACCATGCCAGAAAAGAGCTTGACGGTGAGGTAAAGACCAAAGCAAGCAAACATGCAACAGATCTAGTAGAAAATGGTGTTTCAATGTTTAGAAACAAGGCCTAGGGATCATACTTTCACTAGTGAACACTCTCTCATATAAATATCCTCTCTTCATGATACTACTCTTAATTACTCTCCGGTTGGACACTCTAATCCATGGTAGGGCTATAACAGCACACCTCAAAGTCCGCCTTCCCCAATCTAGATAACCCCACACTGTCACCTTGAGCGCTAGATGGTTCCAACAAACACCACAATTTCATAGAGACATCCAACTCCAAATATAACTCATAACAAATATTCAATCTAGCCAAAGTGCCACACACGGTATGCGCGTTGTCACTTTCACACACGTGGGGAAAAGCATAGATCTATTAAAGCACAAAGACTATTTATGTAGACTCAAACCTAAGTGCCACCATGGCGTGCACGCTATCACTTTCACACACATGGGGAGAGCAGAGATCTATTGAAGCACTTGAGTAGCAAGGTAGATCTACTTGATTACAAAGCTCATGACCACAAGATCATGCATAGAGAGAGAGAGAGATGAACACATAGCTACCGGTAGAGCCCTTAGCCTCGAAGGAGAACTACTCCCTCCTCATCATGGGAATCAGCAACAGTGATGGAGATGGTGATGGAGATCGATGGAGATGGCTCTGAGGGCACTTCCCTGTCCCGGCAGGGTGCCGGGAAAGAGACTTTCTATCCCCCGAAACTCCCCTTCGGTGGCGGCGACGCAGCAGAGGTTTTCGTGGATTTATTCTGGATTGCCTTAGGGTTTTTGGGTCGGAGGATTCTTATAGGCGAAGGGGGAGGCCAAGGAGGCGGCCAGAGGGCCCACACCCTCCCTAGGAGTGGGCCAGGCTTGGCCGCACCCGGGGGGTCTGGCCACCCTCTAGTGCCTCTCAGTCCCTCCTTCTGGATTCATGTCCCTCACGGAAAGTTGTTGACTTTGGCTTTTGTCCCGTCCAATTCCGAGAATATTTATTTTCTTCCTTTCTGGAACCAAAAACAGAAGAAAACAGGCAACTGGCACTGTGGCAACTTGTTAATAGGTTAGTTCCAGAAAAGATATAAAAACACCTCAAAGTGTAGACAAAGCAAAGGAAAGTAGACATAAAACAAGCATGGAGCATCAAAAATTATAAATACGTTTCCGACGTATCAAGCATCCCCAAGCTTAACTCCTGCTCGTCCTCGAGTAGGTAAGTGATAAAAAGAATAATTTTTGAGGTGACATGCACCATCAAAACCAAGATCAAACCATTTGCAAGCATTGAAAGATGGTATCACAGAACTCTAAACATGTGCATGAAAGATGGAGTTCTAACAGTAAGACAAAGTAACTATGCATGCAACATGAAAGGCTACAAACAAAGATCATGAATAACATACATTGAAAAACGTTTGTTTGTTTCACACACATAAAACATAGGATAGTGGCAACCAGCTTGTCCCTCATAGAGTAGCAAGTAGATGCATAGGACACCTTCAAAGTTCACAAGGGTGACTAGAAACAAATAGCACAAGAACAAGTAATATCACAATATGCATCAATCAATAAGCTTTGGAACACTGCACACAGAATGACAACTATGCTCTCTTAATGGTGCCTAAAAGTAGAAGGTGGAGACTCAATAGTGGAGGAAGAAAAGCCTTTTATAAAGGAAGAAGGGATTTCAAGTTTCAAAAAGAGCTTCCAAAAATTATGGTACTTGTTAGCTTTCATCCCTCATTGCCCCTATCATAAGCATCTTGAAGTGGTTAAGGTTAAAGTGAACAAAGATGGAGTATATGCTTGACGAAGTATAAGTTGGCAATCTCAAGTCCCTTGAATACAAGGGCCACACCTCATGCTACTCAACTTCAGTCACCTGTAAGTTCTTGTCATTGTAAGTATTTGCATATCATTGAGAACCGCCAATGCGGTACCCCTTGCACATGGTACAGGATCTATCCCATAACCAAAATGACAAGGCAAGCAGACAATGAGCATCTCAGCAATCTTATTATTTACCATGGGAATATGGTGCTTTTTTCTCTCTTTCCTCTTTTCTCAATGTGTCTCTTTTTTTATAAGAGGAATGCTTCATAGATGTCACTATGGTGATGCTACAAGTTTCCACCATGATTAGACATGGCTTAGGCTAGCAGCCCAGGCGTTTCTCTAACATAGGATACAAAATCCATGGACTTACAAGTTCCCTCTTTATTTCACACTGATGATATCCATAGACAAAAGAGCATGATATCAACTGAGTACAAAGTACAAGTGCAATGTTGAAAAGGTTCCCCGTGACAGCATGGTTCTGCTAATTCCAACATATAAGTGCAAGCATATACAACATAGATGACACAATGGTTCAAGTTTATTAGGGGCAAAGAATATAAAGTGTGCCATCAAGTTTGTGAGGGCTTTAATCACTAAGTTTTCACATAACAAAATAGTTTTTAATTGGAAGATAGCTGAAAACAAGAATATACTTGGAATGCTGTAACACACCATGCATAGGAGTTTATAGTGGGCACTTTGGAATAACTTTATTTATTAGGAGTTGGAAGCATGAGTAGAACTTACTCATACAAGTGGAGGCTAGCAAAAGACTGGGAGCAACCAACTAAGAGAGAAATAATGGCCATAATCATGCAGAGCAACAAAACATTACTAATCAAAGCATAGAGTGGTACTACAAGTCAAGGACTAAATGATCATAGAGGGTATGGTGACTGGTTCATAGTCATAACATGGTGTAAGCATGTGTCAAGTAAACCCAAACAAATCATCAAAGGAGAATACCACAATACTATGCTTTTTGCATGCTAAAACAACGCATAATTTCTTCAAGGCACACTAAGCAATCCCAATTGTTTGGAACAAGACATGCTACAGCAATAATTACTAAGCATAAGGTCAAATCAACACCTAGCATGTCATGCTAAAGTCTAAGTCGCAGTCAATGCAAGCTCCCTTTTGTACCACTATAAGCATGAAACTTTCTACTCTTTTCCAACACCAATCAACCTATTTGAAACAACTCACAAAGATAATAATCAATAAAGACCAGTGAGCCTGTCTCACAAATCCACAAAGAAGAACTACAAAGTTCTAAGCTGAAAGCACAAGAAAACTAGGGGTAAACACAGTGCTAGCAAAAGAGAACACTCACAGAACAATAAGAATGAAAACTAGAGTATTCTAGGCAATGAAAACATAGTGTGTCTCTCTCCAAAAGAAGTGTGTTGTGATCAACCAACTTACTCAAGCAAACTAAGAAAACGAAAACCAAAAACGAAAACTAATACGCTCCAAGAACAACACAACAATGCATGAAACAATAAAAACGAAGTGTCTAGCAAGACCTGAGCTTTTTATTGATGAAGAAGGGGATGCCTTGGGCATCCCCAAGCTTTCACGCTTGTACCTCTTGAATATTTATTGGGGTGACACGGGGTGGCATCACCAAGCTTGAGCTTTTGTCCATTCTTCATCTCATTACATCATTCTTTCTCTACACCTGAAAATTTTCCTGCATACAAAACTTCACACAATCTTCATTAGCAACATTAGTGTATTCAAAAGATAATAGACCTTTGGGTTTAACTTTAGAACAGCAAAACTTTCACTAAAAATACAAGCTAATGTAGCAACTCCTTCAAAAAGCTCAATTTCCCACAAAGAACCCAAAAAAGAATCAATAAGAAGCAAATGCAAATAGTGGCAGAAATCTGTCAAAACATACTAGCAGGTAGAAACCAATTTTTTCGAAGACCTTCTGTTGCTCCAATCAAAAAGTGTTGAACTAACGAAAGTTAGCTAACATACTGGGGGATTTATTCGTAAATGTTCAGCTCAATTCGAGTTACAGAGACTCCTCACGAATTTTTATGGTGGAGGACATAAATCTGTTTTGGGACAGCAACTCCCCAAATCTTACTTCCCTCTCATTAGAGGTCATTCTTGGCGCACAAAAAAGGATAAGGAGAGGTCATTACTGAAGTAATAACTTCCAAGACTCAAGAAAACTCTTGGGTTATCTCCCAACAAGTACTTTTCTTTAACGCCTTTAAGTTAGGCTTTATAGTTTGAGAAGATGCTCACATAAGACATATGAATTGAAGTATAAGAGAGCATCAAGAAGAAAATTCAACACATTTAAGTCTAACTCACTTCCTATGCATGGGAATCTTGTAAATAAACAAGTCATGAAAGCACAAAGCACCAAGCATAGGAAAGCAAAACAAGTGCAACTTCAAGACTTTCAACATAAAAAGGGAAAACTTAATATTTTTGAGATGCATAAGACCATGTTTCCCTCTTGATACGTCCAAAACGTATCTACTTTATCGAACACTTTGCTATTGTTTCTTCTCTAAACTTGTGTGATTTGGATACAACTAACACGGACTGATGCTGTTTTCAGCAGAATTACCTTGGTGTCTGTTTTTGTGTAGAAAATGAACTATCAGGAAAAATCCCGGAAAATATGCCAAAAACTATTTCTCACCAGAAGATCCACGGATCCAGAAGGGGAGACAGAGGGGAGGCCTGGGGGCCCAGACCCACCCCAGGCACGGGCCCACTGACCCCGCACCTGGGGAGGTCTGGCCACCCCAGGTAGCTCCTCGGCCTCCCTTTATGCCTATAAGTTGCCTTCTGACCTAAAAACAGAGGGGGGTCGATAGTTTTCCAGAAAGATTTCTGCTCCACCGCCGCCACCAGAAACCAAGATTCGGATCCAGAAACTCCGTTCTGGCACCCTGCCGGGACGGGGAATTTGGAGAGGAAACCCGCCACCGTCATCACCAACGCATCTCCATCAAACATCGATTTTTCCCTCATCCATGAGTGAGTAATCACCCGATGTAGCCTTGGGGATGGTAGGGATTGGATGAGTTCTATCATGTAGTTGAATAAGATCTGTTAGATCATAGTGCCTAGTATCTCTATTAGTGCTATTTGACTTTGTTGCAACTTGTTGTGCTTAATGCGTGTCACTAGGGCCCGAGTGCCATGATCTCAGATATGAACTTATTATTGAATCATTATGATAGTATTGTTTGTGATCTTATCTGCAAGTTGTGTACACATATCATTATCCAGATCCAAAGGCCCCAAAGTGACAAAAATTGGGACAACCGGAGGGGATGGTTGTGGTGTGAGGATCACATGTGTTCATGGAGTGTTAATGCTTTGCTCCGGTGCTCTATTGAAAGGAGCACCTTAATTGATAGTAGTTCCCTAGAGGCCCCACGGCCACGGGCTGGCTGGACAGAAGATGTTGTGCAAGTTCTCATTGCGAGCACGTATGACTATATTTGGAGCACATGTCTAGGATTGTTTAGTACTTGGATGCTTGTTATTATTTATCTGCAATGCCCTAGATATTGAAGTTACATGTTTAGACTCGTCCATGCAACGCCCGTCATCCATCCCTATGCCTACCGCACTCGAATCCTACGGTTACCGATACTGTTACTACTGCTGTTGTTTCACTATTGATGTTGTTGTTGTTGCTTTGATGTTTCTATTGATAAACTTCTATGAGCAAGAACTATTTCCAGGTGAAGCTGAACTGACAACTCAGTTGTTAAGGCTTGCAAGTATTCTTTGGCACCCCTTCTATCGAATCAATAAATTGGGTAATACTACCCGCAAAGACTGTTGCGATCCCCTATACTTGTGGGTCATCAAGACTATTTTCTAGCGCTGTTGCCGGGGAGCATAGATTTATTTGTAAGTTCACTTGGATCTATTATTGTTCACTGCTACTCCTTTCATCATGGGGAAGTCTCGTGATGGAAAGTTCCCTATTTTACCATCCACTACAAGAAGAGGTACAGTCCTAAACACCTCTGTTGCTCTTGATTCCCCGTCTGTTATAAGTAAGCTTGTCACACCACCACCACATGCTCATGCTACACACACTGCTACTACTGCTGAATCTAAAACTACTTTTGATACTCATGATGTTACTTCTATTGTGCTTGATGCGAGTGGTTCATTAGGTCCTTTTCTAGATGCTACTATGGCTAGTCTAGGAAATACCGAAACTCCTAGTGAATACACTGTTACACCTGCTAGCTCACCTGAGTCTAGTGAGAGGTATGATATTAATGATGGTTACATAGAGCTCACTGATGAATTTGTTGAAGAGTGCCGAAACACACATGGTGCTAGTGCTATTAAGAGTCTCCTTGCTAGACGTACTATTATGCCCAAGAATTCCTATGATCCTAAGTTTTCCACCTCTCCCATAGATATTAAAGATAAATATTATGATTTCTCTCTTGATTTATCTTATTTAGATATTGTTGAGAAAGAAACTTTTTGTGGTACTCAAAATGAGAGTGCTGTGGCTCATATGAATGAGCTTTCTACTATGAGTGCTTTGTTCTCTGGTGATTTTAAATGTGCAGGTACTTTGTTGCTAAGATCTTCCCTTTTTCACTAAAAGGAGAAGCTAGGGCTTGGTTTAATAGATTACCTCTTGGTTCCATTGATAGCCCTGATTGCTTGATTGCTTCTTTCTTCCATAAATATTTTCCTCCCAGTGCTAGACATGTTGCTTTGCAGAGACTTTTTGATTTTAAACATGGAAAAGAAGAGAAATTGCCTGAGTCATGGAAAAGATTTTGTTCCTTGATTCATGCATATCCTGGATGTCCATTACCTTAGAATGGGCTTCTTGATATCTATTATAATGGACTAACTGATGATTCTAGGACCTACCTAGATAGCTTTGTTTATTGTGTTTTCAGGAAAAGGACTCCTACAGATGCTGAAGAATTAATGAACAAGATAAGCAAGAATTATGATGATTGGACTTCAACTAAGCTGAATACACCTGAGCCCATTACTCCTGAACCAGTTGTTCCAGAACCAGTTCCACCAACAACAACAAAGAAGAGGGGAGTTATTGCATTAAACGATGAAGTGATGAAGGAATCTAAAAAGTGTCTAAAGGAGAAAGGTATTAGAGCTGAATATGTGAAGAATCTACCTCCTATAAAAGAATTATGTAAGACAATTCCCCACTCATCTAATATTGAGGTACGTTCTCTCCAATTTAATGAAGGTGATATTCCTTATGGTAAGCCTCCTGATCAATTCTTAGAGGAACTTGACACATTTATTATTAAATAAGGTAATTTTAATAAACAAGTTCAGAATCATTTATTGGAAAACTCTAGAGCTATCCATGAGTTGAAAGATATTGTGGAAAGATCTTCTAATGATATTAAAATGCTTTGTAAACACTTTAAAATGGTTCAAACCCAACTTGATCAACTTGCTAAAGTACAAAAGGATATGCTAGTTAATGCTTCAGGAAATAAACATGCTTATGGAATTAGAACTAGGAGTGGTGCAGCTACTCAAGATACTTTATATCCTGAAGGACACCCTAAAAGAATAGAGCAGGATTCCCAACAAGGTGAGGATAGTGGTTGAGGAACCACTTGAACCTGCTGTAGATCCTAATAGTATATTTGTCTCTGATGCTGAAACTGAGAGTGCTAATAATAATGAGTCTACTGATAAGGAGGAAGGTGAGGAAGAACCTGAGAAGCACACTAAGAACACTAGGTACACAAAGGAAGATTTTATTGCTAATAAACATGGTAAAGAGAGAGAACCTTGGGTGCAGAAACCTATGCCTTTTCCAGGTAAGAAACACAAGTCAAAGGAGGAAGAACACTACAACAAGTTTTGTGAGTGGATGAAACCTTTATTTTGCAAATTCCTTTGACTGATGCTATTAAGTTGCCTCCTTAATACTTATTCAAAGTATATGAAGGATATTGTCTCTAATAAAAGGAAGATTCCTAATGAGGAGATTTCTACTTTGCTTGCTAATTATTCCTTCGATGGTAAGGTTCCAAAGAAACTTGGTGATCCAGGTATACCAACTATTCCCTGCTCTATTAAGAACAATTATGTTAGAACTGCTTTATGTGATTTGGGAGCTGGAGTTAGTGTTATTCCTTTTTCTCTCTATAAGCGACTCCAGCTAGAAAAGTTGATACCAACTGATATATCTTTGCAAATGGTTGATAAGTCAACTACTATTCCTGTTGCTGTATGTGAGGATGTTCCTGTTCAAGTGGCTCATAATTGCATGGTTTTAACTGATTTTGTTGTGCTTGAAATTCCTGAAGATGATAATATGTCTATTTTCTTGGGAGACCTTTTCTTAATACTGCAGGTGCTGTCATCAATTGCAATCAAGGAAAAGTAACTTTCAATATTAATGACAAAGAGCACATTGTCTATTTACCCAAGAAGGTTGTTAGAAGCTATTGACTGAATTGCATTGAAAATATTGAGAGCATCAAGGTTGGAGAAATATATTGTCCCATTCCACAAGAAAATTTTCAAACTATTTGATTGGGACCATTGCTATCAGGTATGAGGTAACATAATCACCTTGTGGAATACAAAGTTTTGTTCCATATAAGATTGTTTTGGTAACAAGACTTGATCAACCTTGTTAACAAAAGGATTTGAATGAACAAAATAATGTTTTCAATGTGGTTATACTTGCTCACTTTTATTTTTCTCCTTTCCAATATTTGCTTTTCGTCGTGCCTAACTTAAAGGCGTTAAAGAAAAGTACTTGTTGGGAGATAACCCAAGAGTTTCCTTGAGTATTCGAATTTATTACTTCAGTAATGACCTCTCCTTATCATTTTATTTTGCTTTTTGTGCCAAGAATGACCTCTAATAAGAGGGAAGTGAGATTTTGGGAGTTGTTGTCCCGAAACAGATTTCTGTTCTCCACCATTAAAATTCTCGAGGAGACTTTGTAAGTCGGATTGAGCTGAAAACTTATGAATACATCCCCCAGTATGTTAGCTAACTTTCGTTAGTTCAACACTTTTTGATTTGAGTAATAGAAGATTTTTGAAAAAATCGGTTTCTACCTGCTGGTCTGTTTTGACAGGTTTCTGCCATTATTTTCATTTGCTTCTTACTGATTCATTTTTGAGTTCTTTTTGGGAAATTGAGATTTTGAAGGAGTTGCTACAGTAGATTGTGTTTTTAGTGAAATGTCTTGCCGTTTCAAAGCTTTGCCAGAGGTCTAATATATTTTGAATAAACTAATGTTGCTAATGAAGATTGTGTGAAGTTTTGTATGAAAGAAAAATTTCAGGTGTAGAGAGAGGATGATGTAATGAGATGAAGAATGGACAAAAGCTCAAGCTTGGAGGGAGCCACTCCGTGTCACCCCAAGAATTACTCAAGAGGTACCAGCATAAAATCTTGGGGGTGCCCAAGGCATCCCCTTCTTCATCAATAAAAATCTCAGGTCTTTCTAGACACTTCATTTTTATTGTTTCATGCACAATTGTGTTGTTCTTGGAGTGTCTTAGTTTTTTTTGGTTTTCTTTTGCTTTGTTTGGTTTTTCTTTGTTTGCTTGTTTCTAAAAAAATCAAAAACACCAAAAATATTTGTTGTTCTTCTTTGGTTTTGTGAGTTCTTTGCAGGGTTCAGCCGTCCTCAGTGGATTTTGGTTTCATGTTAATTATTCAAGTCACACAAGTGAAGGACAATAATGAATATTAAGACAACTCAAGGTGTGGTAAGAGGCTGGTAACGAACTCTATTTGTTTCACTTTTGTACATATACTCATCATAGTGAGCATGCTTAGCCTGTTTGTGTAAGGTGTATGTCATTTTGGATGCTTAGTAGTTCTTGCTTGTCTATGATTAGCTCCAGCTTGCTAATAGTTTGTAGCATGTCATATGAATGATTGCTTGCATTTTTTTATTCATACTTTGGTATGATATTGTGGTATCCTCCTCTGACTGTTCATGTGAATCGACTTGGCACATGCTCACGCATGCAAATGACTAATCAATAGTCAGTAAGCCTCGATGATTTATTTTGCCTCAGAGTTCTTGTATCACTTTCATGCCATAATTAGTCCTGTTTTGTTGCAAGCATGATTATGCAAGCTATTGCTCTCTCGTTTGTCGCTCCCTCTCTATTGCTAGCCTTCACTTGCACTGAGTACATGCTCTACCTGTGCTTCCAAATTCCCAAAACCAATATTGCCAGCTGTGTCCACCATACCTGCCTATTAGCATCATTTGCTATTTCAGTGCATATTCTACATGCCGTGTTTTCTTCCAAAATAAACTGTTTGTCTGTTTTGAGAAAGTTAGTTAGTAAAGCTCTCACGAACTTGATGGCACACTTTATTCCTTGTGCTTAATAATCATGAACCATTGTGACTAGTCCATGAAAGTTATATGCTTGCTAATTATATACTGGGAGTCAGCGGAACTGTGTTGTCACGGGGAACGCTTTCAACACTTTTTGGATATCTCATTCAGTTGATTCCTTGTTATTTTTTTATGGATGTCGACGATGTGAAATAAAAGGGGAGGTTGTGAGTTCATGGAGTTTATACATTGTTTTAGAGAAATGCCTGGGCCGCTAGCCTAAGCCATGCTTAATCATGGTGGAAACTTGCAGCATCACTATAATGAGCATCTATGAAGCGTCCTCAATAAAAAGCTATGCATATGGTAAATAAAAATATTGCTGAGATGCTCATTGTCTGCTTTCCTGGTCATTTTGGTTATGGGAAAGCTCCTGTACCATATGCAAGCGGTACCCCGTTGGCGGTTCTCGATGATATGCATGTATTTACAATGACAAGAACTTTCAGGTGACCAAAGTTGAGTAGCATGCGGAGCGACCCTCGTACTCAAGGGACTTGGGATTTCCAGTCTATGGTCTATCAAGCATATGATTCAGAGTGGACCTCACTTTCACCTTAACCACATGAAGATGCCTATGATAGGGGCAATGAGAGCTCAAAGCTAATGAGTACCTTCCTTTCAGCATTAGGAAGCCTTTCAAACCTTCACAAAACCATTTTCACAATTTTGTTGAGTCACCACTTATTCTATGAGCACCTTCTTGAGAGCATAGTTGTCATTTTTGTGTTTGTTCCAAAACTTGGTTAATTATGTCATGACTTTGATGCTTGTATCTCTGATATCTTTATCTCTAGTCTTCATGTGAACTTCAGAGGTGCCTTGGCATTTATATTGTGATCTTCAAACAAAGGCAAGCGAGATACCACTCTATCATACCTTATTATGAGCATTGCAATGTTGCTTATGTTTATGTTTCATGCTACTTATTATTATTGAGTTGGTTTCTCGGCATAGCTTGCAATGACTATTGAGTAGACCTAGTTGCATACTCCTTATTGTGAATTGTCTAAGCATCTACTCCTGTGCTAAGAATATATATATCATATGAAGCAAAGTGTTCGTGAAAGTTCTTTTATCGCACTCAGTTTTCAACTGAATTGCTTGAGGACAAGCAATAAGCTAAGAATGGGGGAGTTAATACGTCCAAAACGTATCTACTTTCTCGAACACTTTGCTATTGTTTCTTCTCTAAACTTGTGTGATTTGGATACAACTAACACAGACTGACGCTGTTTTCAGCAGAATTACCTTGGTGTCTTGTTTTTGTGTAGAAAATGAACTATCAGGAACCCGGAAAATATGCCAAAAATTATTTCTCACCAGAAGATCCACGGAGCCAGAAGGGGAGACAGAGGGGAGGCCTGGGGGGGCCAGACCCACCCCAGGCATGGTCCCACTGACCGCGCACTGGGAGGTCTGCCACCAGGCAGCCTCGGCCTCCTCCCTCCACGCCTATAAGTTGCCTTCTGACCTAAAAACAGAGGAGGGTTCGATAGTTTTCCAGAAAGAGTTCCGCTCTACCGCCGCCACCAGAAAGCAAGATTTGGATCCAGAAACTCTGTTCTGGCACCCTGCCGGGACAGGGAATTTGGAGAGGATCATCGCCATCGTCATCACCAATGCATCTCCATCAACCATCGATGTTTCCCTCATCCATGAGTGAGTAATCCCCCGTTGTAGGCTTGGGGATGGTAGGGATTGGATGAGTTCTATCATGTAATCGAATAAGATCTGTTAGGGCATAGTGCCTAGTATCTCTATTAGTGCTATTTGACTTTGTTGCAATTTTTTGTGCTTAATGCTTGTCACTAGGGTCCGAGTGCCATGATCTTAGATCTGAACTTATTATTGAATCATTATGATAGTATTGTTTGTAATCTTATCTGCAACATGAACAAAATGAACAATATAACTATCACATAAAACATTCTTATCATGAGCCACATGCATTTAATTATCACTCCCCACATGAGCATAGTCACTCTTATTAATTGTAGTGGGAGCAAATCCAACAAAATAGCTATCACTATTATTCTCATCACCATAATCATCAAATATAGGAGGCATATTGTAATCACAATAAATTTTCTCCTCAATAGTAGGTGGATTGAAAATATCATATTCATCATTGTAATCATCATATATTGGAGGTTTGGTATCATCATAAGCAATAGAATAGATATCTTCCAAAGTTGGGGCACTAAAAAGGTCATTTTTATCAAAACTAGCTTCCCCAAGATCAGACTTTTATATAGCATTGGCAACAATGGTGTCCAAAGAATTCATACTAATAACATTGCTATTAGCATCAAATAAAGTTCCATAGGTTTTTCAATTTTCTCTTCAAACACTTCATGTCCTAACTCAAGATAAATACTATAGAGCTCTCTAATTTTGTTGTTGTTTTCCATTAAGCCTAACTAGTGAAAACAAGAAACAAAAAGACAAAATTGCAGAATCTAAAGGAAATAACTTCAATCACTCACACCGGAGGATGTGAGTACCTTTTACCTTACCTCCCCGGTAACGGCGCCAGAAAAGATCTTGATGTCTACACACTTCTATTCTTGTAGACAGTTGTTGGGCCTCCAAGTGCAGAGGTTTGTAGAACAGCAGCAGGTTTCCCTTAATTGGATCACCCAAGGTTTATCGAACTCAGGGAGGAAGTGGTCAAAGGTATCCCTCTCAAGAAACCCTACAATCAAGATACAATAAGTCTCTTGTGTCCCCAACACACCCAATATAGGTGCACTAATTCGGCGAAGAGATAGTGAAATACAAGTGGTAACGATGACAGAAAAGAACTTGACGGTGAGGTAAAGACCAAAGCAAGCAAACATGCAACAGATCTAGTAGCAAACGGTGTTTCAATGTTTAGAAAAAAGGCCTAGGGATCATACTTTCACTAGTGAACACTCTCTCATATAAATATCCTCTCTTCATGATACTACTCTTAACTACTCTCCGGTTGGACACCCTAATCATCGGTAGGGCTATAACAGCACACATCAAAGTCCGCCTTCCCCAATCTAGATAACCCCACATTGTCACCTTGAGCGCTAGATGGTTCCAACAAACACCACAATTTCATAGAGACATCCAACTCCAAATATAACTCATAAAGAATATTCAATCTAGCCAAAGTGCCACACACGGTATGCATGCTGTCACTTTCACACACGTGGGGAAAAGCATAGATCTATTAAAGCACAAAGAGTATTTATGTAGACTCAAACCTAAGTGCCACCATGGCGTGCACGCTGTCACTTTCACACACATGGGGAGAGCAGAGATCTATTGAAGCACTTGAGTAGCAAGGTAGATCTACTTGATTATAAAGCTCATGACCACAAGATCATGCATAGAGAGAGAGATGAACACATAGCTACCGGTAGATCCCTCAGCCTTGAAGGATAACTACTCCCTCCTCATCATGGGAATTAGCAACGGTGATGGAGATGGTGATGGAGATCGATGGAGATGGCTCTAGGGGCACTTCCCCATCCCGGCAGGGTGCCAGAACAGAGACTTTCTGTCCCCCGAATCTCCCCTTCGGTGGAGGTGGCGCAGCAGAGGTTTTCGTGGATTTCTTCTAGATTGCCCTAGGGTTTTTGGGTCGGAGGCTTCTTATAGGCGAAGGGGGAGGCCGAGGAGGCGTCTAGAGGGCCCACACCCTCCCATACGTGGGCCAGGCTTGGTCGCGCCCAGGGGGGTCTGGCCACCCAATGCCAGTGTCCCTCACGGAAAGTTATTGACTTTGGCTTTTGTCCCGTCCAATTCTGAGAATATTGATTTTCTGCCTTTCTGGAACCAAAAACAGAAGAAAACAGGCAACTGGCATTGTGGCAACTTGTTAATAGCTTAGTTCCAGAAAAGATGTAAAAACACCTCAAAGTGTAGACAAAGCAAAGCAAAGTAGATACAAAACAAGCATGGAGCATCAAAAATTATAGATACGTTTCCGACGTATCAAGGTCCCAAAGAATGCTACGAGTTTGAGGTTAAGGTCACTGACAAGTACAAGTCGTTTCTCTATTAGAGTGTTAGTTGATTATTGTTCGTATGTTTTGCTCTCGCTGTAGATTGATTTGATCTGCCACCAAGTTGATTTAGCCATATTTTATTTTCAGTTTTGCTAGTTCTCAAGCGCCTGAGAACTTCTTAGGTCTCAGTCATCTCTTTCACCATTAGATTTACCTCGTGATTCGTGCAAAGTGAAAGTTACACATGAGTTGCAACTAGGGTGTAACTGAGAATTTAATGAGTTGCAACTAGGTTGGAACTAAGAATTAGTATAAATATTATGAGTTGCAACTAGGTTGCAACTGAGATTTTAGCAGAAATATTAGGATGACATCAGGTGCCTGAGATCTAGGCATAGGGTTGGTGGTTTCATCGTATTGTATATTGATTCGATCTACGAGTTATTAATTTTATTCATATCTAATCAGATTATTTAATTATTAATAATGATAGAATACTAATTTTATAATCAACGTGATTAAGTACCAACTAATTTTTGTAGGTTGTAACCATAAATTTGTAATCAAAGTTATTGCACTTGTTTTCATGAAGGCATATATTTATTGTGTACTACCTAAGTAATGCACTTGGTAGTAACCATATCAGATGCATGCAAGTTGATTAGATGCACACTTTTCTTAATGTAGATTAGTACCAATATGACGATTCCATATTTGATGCATACACTTTATCTTATATTTTCAAAATTCTCGGATGCATGTTACATACCAATCGATGTATTGCCAAGATGAGATGCATGCCCGTTTTATCTTATAATTCAAATTCTTACATATGATTTTATTCATGATGATAATAATTTTTGAAAGCTTGAATTTATATTTCAAGTAAATTAATTTTCTCACTTCTTCGTATTTAATAAATCCAGGAGTATGACAACATGGGAGATGACAAGGAGGCCAGGGACAACAAAAGCATGAACATACATAAGAAGCTCAAGTATGTCAACACTGATACGGTGCCTCTCGACGCCGATCCTAAGGCCAAGATTTGATTGTGCTACCAATGCTTTGGTCCCCTATAAATTTTAGTTGTTCTCGTTGAAACTATTTGTTGCAGAAACTGATGTTATTTTGTCGTTTGTGATGGAACCTCGTTTAATCCATATATATGCCTTACGAGTGTCTGCTACTTCGTGAGATGTAGTTTTGGTTCGTGTTCATCCACACAGAATTTTTTAGATGGTTGTTTATTCATGCACACCAAAATTCTTGGAGTATTAGATAGATTGGTCTGATCCAATTATTTTCTAAAAATTGCAATGGAGATAAAAACTATGGTATACCTTATTATTTCAATATTCCAAATGTTACATTTTTATAGAAAATAGGACACCAATTACAAAGGCAAAATGCGAAAGGGTTTCTAGCCAACTCAGATTAGTCTAGAGCCCATGCAATGTTGGTATGAGGCTCTGTGAGGTACAAGTGTGCATCATAGCAGTTAATTAGAATTAACAACTAGGTGGGATCATGTTTGAGCAAGTGTTGGCTCATACTACTACAAGTTGGTCAGTTGTTTCTAGACAACTCAGTTTGGTTAATTTTAGATCCCATGCAATGTTTTTATGGGTAATTATTTGCCTATAAACACCTTCATGAACTTGTGCTTGCATGAGTCATCACTTGGATAACATGATCCTTCCCAGTTGATAGATCTTATTATAACACTTATAGAAACACCTTCACCAACTTGTTGTTGTATGAGTCATCACACCTGATAGATCTAACTATATTTTTGCTATGCCAAGCCATGACACACACAACTGTGGTAGATGTGGGCCCATGCCAACATTGCATGGGATCTAGACCTCTCTGGGTTGGCTAGAAACTGCCGTCATCAACTTAGTGGCTGTGTGAGTCACTACACCTAACCAACATGATCCCACCAACTTGATAGATCTAGCTATAAGAGTGTTATGCCAAGCCATGACACACTAGCTTGTGGCAGATGTGGGGCCATGCCAACATTGCATGGAGTCTCTAGACCTCTGTGGGCTGGATAGAAACACCTTCCCCAACTTGTTGTTGTATGAGTCATCACACGTGACCAACATGATCCTACCTACTTGCTAGATCTAGCTATATTTTGCTATGCCAAGCCATGACACACAAAACTGTGGCAGATGTGGGCCCATGCCAATATTGCATGGGATCTATACCTATCTGGGTTGTCTAGAAACACCTTCATCAACTTGTGGTTGTATGAGTCACCATTTGGATAACATTATCCTACCTAGTTGATAGATCTAAGTATAACACTGCTATGCCAAGACATGATGAGACACTTTGTGGCAAATGTGGTTTGCATGGGCTATAGACCTCTCTTGGTTGGCTAGAAACTCTTCATCAACTTGTGGTTGTGTGGCTCAGCACTTGGCCAACATGATCCTACCTACTTGATAGATCTAAGAATGAGAATGTTATGCCAAGACATGACACACACTTGTGGCGGATGTGGGCTCATGCCAACATTGCATGGGATGTAGACCTATCCAAGCTTTCTAGAAACACCTTCATCAACTTGTGGTTGCATGTGTCATCACTTGGATAACATGATCTTTCCCAGTTGATAGATCTCAGTATATAACATTGCTATGCCAAGACATGATGAGACACTTTGTGGAAAATGTGGGCCCATGCCAACATTGCATGTGCTATAGACCTATCTGGGTTGGTACAAACTCCTTCATCAACTTTTGGTTGTGTGCCTCGGCACTTGGCCAACATGATCCCACCTAGTTGATACAGCTAAGTATGAGAGTGCTATGTCAAGCCATGACAAACACATGTGGCAAGTGTGGGCCCTAGCTAATATTGCATGGGCTATAGACCTCTCTAGATTGGCTAGAAACTCCTTCATTAACTTGTGGTTGTATGAGACATCACTTGGATAGCATGATCCTACCTAGTTGATAGATCTAAGTATAACACTGCTATGCCAAGACATGATGAGACACTTTGTGGCAAATGTGGTCCCATGTCAACATTGCATGGGCTATAGATCTCTCTAGGTTGGCTAGAAACTCCTTCATCAACCTCTGGTTGTGTGACTCACCACTTGGCCAACATGATCCTACCTAGTTGATATATCTAATTATGAGAGTGCTATGCCAAGACATGATGAGAAACTTGTGGCAGATGTGGGCCCATGCAAACATTGCATGGGATATAGACCTCTCTTGGTTGGATAGAAACTCATACAACCACATGTTGATGGTGTTTCTAGCCAACTCAGATAGGTCTAGAGCCCACGCAATGTTCGCATTCTTTGCATAAATTTGAAAGCTACAATACATCATTCTAAAAGTGCTATGAGTAAAGGTGGAAGGTGTGAAATGAATTCATTAAAAAATTGCACTTCGAATAAACCTGAGCATGATGTGGAAACCTTTTAGGGCATGAAAACCGTACCTTACCCATGTTTATTACTTATTATACTATTATATAATGATGATGTTTGAGTAAGTACACCGACGCTAGCACATCATAGTGGTACGAGCCATGATAGCATGTGGTTTTATGCCCGAGATCACGCATCTGTGATATACCCCGTGTGAACAATTTTATATGCAAAAATTACGGTGTAGGTCAGGTTTTGGGACACTATTGGGCCTGCCTTCACGTTATATACTCCATGACCCCTGATTCCCTGGTTCCTTCTCTGGCGACGGCAAAGACGGTGGGCGGTTCATCATGGAGGCTGCGACGATCGACACGACACGACGACTGGAGGTAAACGAAGGTTATGTTCTTGACCCCCTCCTCTTCTACACAACGTAGTTGCGCAAGTACTGATATGGTTTGCCGCTACTATTGTTGGGAGTGGTTTTGGTAATGGAAAGGGGTGGAAATGAAATTAACTATGATCTCCTAAATTCTATCGCATTGTACTTTTATTTTAGCTAATTCATGGACCCTAGGGAATTTTGTTGGTGAGATTTCATTTCGGAGGGGATTTCATCAAAGTTGGGCCAAATCTGGACTACGTTGGAGGAGATGATGCGCTTTCAGAGATAGAGAGGAAAAAACTTTTGCTGCAGGAAGTCAAGGATTTGTTAAAGATCACATGGCATCGAAGGAAACGATAAAATTATATTTTCTTATTCCAGGTAAAGATCTTGTGGGGTGTTGCTCTATGATGACAGTGGTTGTGTCGAGATGGCTCATTATGTTCACCCTGGGAGAGTGGCTGATGTGTACGTTGAGTACAACGGTGAGGAAGACAGTAAGCATAGTAGCATCAAGTGTGCTTTCAAGGATGAAGTGTGGGAATTGAGTGATGGAGAGGAAGAACCAGATGTTGTTGTCATAACTGCAGTTAAACCTGCTGAGTATGAAACTAGATGTTGCCCACTGAGGCAGAAGAAATCATCCAATAAAAGACCAGTGTAAATAGAAAGTGATGAAGATGATGTGATAATTACAAAACCAGTATTATCTTAAGTGGTGAATCGTACACAAGGTGCAGATTTTTCATCTTTAGGTCAAGATCATCATCCCATGCTAGCAGCTTCGGGCCATGACCAGCAATCAAATCCAGTAGCTCCAGGACAAGACGGTGAAGTGAAATATATTATACTGTCAGATTCAGAGAGTGACGTGGAATATGTTGCACATAATAATAACAAAGGGGAAGATTCAAAGGTTGTGGAGATAAGAAGGCAAGGTAGAAATTTTAATAAATGTATGACAGACTCCAAGAGCTGGATTGGTATAGATGCAACTGCCACTAACCCTCCATCTACCCCTGCATCACATGGAACTGCAACTGTCCCCTCAACTGCAAGGTCTTAACCAGCTGTAAGAACTGCAGCCCCTGCAGGTGCAAGATCTCTACCTACTCCTGGGGAGCATCTGGTAGCAGAGGAAGACGAGCAGGAAGAGCCAAAAGGGGAAAAAGAGTGCCAGCATCTCGCGTTCCCATATACTCTTATTTCACTTGCAGTGGCAACTACTGAATGTCATTTTCTTATGTTAATGTAATGTTGCATACAGTGCGGAAACCTTCTAAGGGACATGTTATGACCTTACCTGAATATCTATGATTTTTGCTGAATTTATATGATTTTTGCGGAATTTATATGATTCTTGTTAAATTTATTCTGGTAATTTGACCAAAATATACACTATTTCTGCTATCTTGGGAGTACAAGATAGAAGAGGGAGACATCATCCTCTTCGACTTTAATCCAGATACTGATGGTGGACTACATCTGATCATGGTAGGGCTAACAACAACTGAAGACCCTACTGAAAGTACTTATTAGTAGAACCTACTGGAACCTGTTATGTTAACTTGATGTGCGTGTGTGCAAACTAGTGACAGTGCTGGAACATAGAGAATATACCATCGGGTTCCAATCGCATCAGTTCTACCATTAGCATGTACTGTGATTCATCATGAGCCGGTGCAACCAGAAACCAGAGATGCATCTAATTTCATCTAATAACACCATGTTGTATCCTCATATGTGATGCCCACACGAAAACCAGGGATAAGAATCTGTACAACCAAGAACAGTGCATGCTTTCATGCAACCAATTGTGATCTTGGACACAGAATGCGAATTAATCATCGGCTGGGCAGAGCACCTCTCATCATCACCTTGTAGGACTGACAAAAAACATACTCCCTCTGGTTTATATTAATGGCCTCAACTTTGCCTAGATACGATTGCATCTAGTCTAAATACTTAACTAGATACATACGAATTTGGATAAAGTTGAGTCCATTAATATGGACTAGAGGGAGTACACAATTTCAGCACATCACATTCTGCTAAGCACATATTGCCTCACATATACCAAAGGTATTCTCCCAGGACCAACACAAATGAACACACAAATATTCTATAGAGCTGGTGAGACCCAAAATTATATTGTACAGATCTAGGATGCTGGAACATAATGATAGAGGTTTGAAATCTTTCGCGGCCATAAACAAACATAATAGATAAGTTCTTAAACTAAAACATCTTCATAACATGAAAATGATCCTTGTTCTTCAGTTCGAGGTATGGATGGGTTCGAAAGAGTCATCGAGATGATTCTTGTAATGCACCTTGTTTATCTTTGCCTTGTCAAAGTACTTGATACACTTCGTAACACTGTTGACAAGATAAAACTTGATCATGAATCTATCAACAAAGAAATTCCTCTATGCCATTGCTTCAGCGTTGACAGGGTCGACAAATTTCATGTACAGGCTCCCATCTTGATCAACAGCATGTTTGAACCTAAAGTATGATGGAACAACCCTGAGTGGATAGAAAATAGTACCAGTACGAAACATGTACTTCACAACAACTCTAGTTAGGCCTGCTGGAGTACCCTCAGACACACCAAGAATATTCATGGTTGTTTCTGATAGATGAGGATTCTTCCATTTCTCAATTGGGTCTCCCTGGCATGAAAATCCAGTAGGGTAACTTAGTTGACACATGCAATCAACTAAAATGTGGTCATATTACTATGGATATGTAAACAACGGCATGTTCAATAGCTTGTCCTCCTTCCTTGGCACAAGATTGACCTCAACAATCTTGTAAATCTTGAAAACCACGTGAGCTAAACTAAATGCTTTCTCCTTTGCAGACGCACTCTCAAGAACATCATTATCAACAGTGGAAGTGGCCCTCACAAACACTTCTGCTTCATAGGCATCGTTCAGCACAAACTCAAACTCTCTTCTGAGAAGAGTCTTTGCTATATGCAAAACTGTGAAAAATCCTTCGATGCACGTACTACCCAATAACCTGAAAAGGAATAAGCCATTGACCGGACCTGTCCTTTCTCCTAGACGGGCCAGAACATGCTGAGTGACCTGTGGCTTCCTGTGCTGGGAGATGTACCCTGTTTCCTTCACCCACTGGTGCATAATACATTAACAAAATCAACCCAGATGCATTGAACAGAGGAGAACAAATCCATCAATAAAAAACCACCAAGTGTACTACATCTTAGTAAAAAAATATGGCTGGCAATGCAGTTATATCATAATGAAAACAAGTTCAATTATCCATATATTCTTACCAAGTTTCAATCTACACAATCATGTAATTAAAATAAAATTCAGTTCTTCTAATATTAACACATCAGACAGAATACAAACAGTTGTAAAACACTTTCGAGAAGATAATGAACCCCAAAGAGGGGAGCAATCATCACAGATATTACATACTACTGTCACATCTATATACTGATGATAAGGTATCTTTGATTTGCATATTATCTATTGCAAAAAAAGGCAAAACAAAGGGCCATATCCTCTTGCAATTGCAACACCAACTTTCTGTCTAAATGAGACCCACTTAGGTGGTACATTCACATTCAATTAATATTTGATAAATTCCTGTGCCTTATTCACAACAAATACCAATGTTTGAATAAATTACAAATAAAAGTTGGGCAATAAATGGAAAATAAAAGGTTGACATGTATAATTGATGGCAAGATTCTACTTAGATCAGGGCCTCTTTCAGTCTATACATCTATCAGAAAACTTACTGACTCGTCTTTGTCGGAGGAGTACCCAAGGTGCACCTTCCTCTTTTGCCCACCTTCTGCTGCTCCCCTTCCTGTTTGAATAAATAAACAACACTTCAACTAACATGATCAAGTTCAAAAAGAGGTAATTATGGAAATAAAAAAATTGGCAGGTTATAATAGAAATATTAATGGGAAGTAAAACTTCTAAGTTCAAATACTTTCTGAAATTATGGATTAAGGCAGTGGAAGGAAATGAAATCCTTTATGATGGATATCTAAACACTACTCATCTCTAAATGCATTGTCAGGTTCCACTAGACCAGCAACAATTCAATTTAAATCCCTGATCTGAAAGTATTTCACAGATTTCATAGCACATGACAATACGTTCTGATGTTATGATTAAGATTCTACCGGATAATAGGGTATTGTAAAACAAGATTAAGTTTTTTAATTGTATCTGTATGCTTATCTAATTTAAACCTACACAACCTTGTAATTCAAATAGAACTCAGTTTTGTAATTTTAACACATCAGACAGATTACCAAAGGTTGTAAAACACTTTCAAGAACATAAAGAACCCCAAAAGAGGGGAGCAATCTTCACAGATTATATACTACTGTCACATCTATGTATTGATGAAAAGGTGTATTTGATTTGCATATTGTCTATTCCAAAAACAAGCAAAACAAAGGGCCCTATCCTCCTACAAATGGAACACCAACTTTCCATCTAAATGAGACACACTTAGATGGTACATAACCATTCAATTTAATATTTGATAAATTGCAGTGTGTTCTTCAGAACAGATTCCAGTGTTTGAATAAATGACAAATAAAAGCTAGGCAATAAATGAAAAATAAAAGCTTAACATGTATAATTGCTGGAAAGATTCTACTTAGATCAGGGCCTCTTTCAGTCTATACATCTGTCAGAAAACTTACCGACTCGTCTCTGTCGGAGGAGTACCCAAGGTGCACCTTCCTCTTATACCCACCTTCTGCTGGCTCCCCTTCCTGTTTGAATAAATAAACAACTCTTTAGCTCACAGGAGTAAGAGTATAATAAGTTTGAAAAGAGGTACTCCCTCCATCCAAAAATAACTTATTATGGATTAAGGCAATGGAAGGAAATGAAATCATCTATGATGAAAATGAACCGTCAATTTATAACTGTCATGTATATCTAAGCACTACTCATCTCTGTATGCTTATCAATTTTCGACCTACACAATATTGTAATTCAAATAAAACTCAGTTTTGTAATGTTAACACATCAGACAGATTATAAAAGGTCGTAAAACACTTTCAAGAACATAAAGAACCGCAAAAGAGGGGAGCAATCTTCACATATTATTACCATCACATCTATGTACTGATGACAAGGTGTCTTTTATTTGCATAATGTCTATCGCAAAAACAAGAAAAACAAAGGGCCTATCCTATTGCAAATGGAACACCAGCTTTCCATCTAAATGAGACACACCTAGTAGATAACCATTCAATTAATTTGATAAAATCCAGTGCCTTCTTCACAAAAGATGTCAGTGTTTGAAGAAATGACTATGTAAAGCTGGGCAATAAATGAAAAATAAAAGCTTGGAATGTATAATTGCTGGCAAGATTATACTTAGATCAAGGCCTCTTTCAGTCTATACATCTATCATAAAACTCACCGACTCATCTCTGCCGGAGGAGTACCCAAGGTGCAACTTCCTCTTCTGTGCATCTTCTGCTGGCCCCCTTCCTGTTTGAATAAATAAACAACACTTCAGCTCACATGATCAAATTTGAAAAGAGGTAATTATGGAAAGCAAAATAATTGGCAGGTTATAATATAAAGAATGATGGGAAAAAACTTTTAAGTTCAAATACTATCTGAAATTATGGATTAAGGCAATGGAAGGAAATGAAATCCTCATCTCTCAATGCATTGTTAGGTTCCACTAGACTAGCAACAATTCAATTTAAAGCCCTGATCTGAAAGTATTGGAATTTGACTTTAGATTCCATAGTGTCAACACCCGGATTTTTAATCCCAGATGCTTGTTATGACATACATCGCAATCCCAAGATTACCATTTTTGCGAGACATAACAAATTGGATATCATAGTACATCATCCATTACAAACCATACATACGGTCTTACACAAATAAGGATCTCATGATCCAGTCTTAATACAATTCAAGCAGCGGAAATAACGTAATAATAACGATGGCGTGGGTGAAGCTCCATCTTCATGGTCACAGGCAATGCTGATGATGGGAGATGGTCCTAGTTGTCGTAACCTTCCTGCTGTCCGTCTTCCTGATACTCCTCTTCATAGTCTGGCCACAGGAATAGCCAGGGACAAAACCATGAGTACTCTTTAAGTACTCGCAAACTAATACTAACAAGTGAAGTGGTTTTTGAGTAGGATATACTAAGCTCTAGAGTTGTTTTGCAAAAAGCCAGGTTTACCTTAACTAAGTTCAGAAGCAAAGAAAGCTAGTTGAAAGTTTCATGACACCTAAGTGGGAACTTGAATTTCATGTCACAACTCTGTTGTGGTCAAGTCAAAGTCATAATTCATTTCACAAATCATTTTGAAAACATCTGACGACGGAACAGTATGTCCACTCCAACTGTCCATAACCGTGGACACGGCTATTCGAATAGTTTGACACTCTGCAGAGATTGTACACTTTCACCACAACATTCAATACATCCGTTAGGAACAATCCTGAAGTCATCATACTCAGTATGCGCATAATCAATCCTAACCTTTCAATTACACGCTGTAGTATAGGCACCTCTCCTGTGAGTTTGACCTCCCAACCATGACCAACTGTCATCTTGGGAACTGCATAGGTGGACAATCTTCACAAGGTAGCCTCAGCTCAAACCTTGGCCGCAAGGGAACCCATACTAAGGTATATAAATTTCCAGTCAAGCCCTACCCAAATTTCGGGTATTGTGGGTGTACGGTAAAATTGCAATGGTATCGCATCCAAACAACCATCAGTTTTATAAAGGGCTAAGGCTCATGCCTTAACATTTTCATCATCAAAATCATCTGGTGTTCAAGAACACATGTCAAAACATTTCAGTAGAATGACTCATCATTCTAAGGTTTTCATAACCATTTTCACCAAGTATTCCCATCTAAAGTTGATAAAATTTTATGCTTAGCACTAGCATCTACAAGTGGGGGTAAATACTAAGGAGGGGTGGTTAACAAGTGAGAATGATCTAAGTTCAATCTCATGCCTCAGGATGACATCAAGATTAACTAACTTAGGTCAACTTTTATGCTCTGTATGCTACCTTCAAATATCCTTCTGAAATCTACAAGTCACTAAGTAAACTCTAAGAAAAAGCTTTAATAAAGAAATAAAATACTAAGCTTGCAAGTAAAACTAGGATGGGGTATCATCACATGTATCTAACCAAGCAGGCTCAATGCATGGCATAGATTATCTAACTTTCATAGTTGCAAGGGTTAGCTTGCAAAGTTAATAGCTTGCTAATTCAACTAGTAGTATTAGGCTTGCCTTGTGCAGAGCAGTGGTTGAAGTTCTCCTCGGCTTCTTCCTCGTAGTATCCTCCTTCATCCTCATATCCTTGGTCGGTACTAGCGTCTATAAATAAATACGAGGTACACAATCACCACACAATACTTAACTATTTCTATTTATCACACAAAGGTTCACACTAGATGATCTAGCATCATCACTATTATCACAAAGATTAAAGCACTTGTCTTATTTATTTATTTTATTTTAGAAAAGTAATTTCTACTTAAGATTTAATATTCTCCAACTCAAACATGGGATCATGTTGACACGTGTCATCACCACACATTTCAGTACATGGGAATGTGATTTAAAGTGGTGTCACAATTTAATAAGGTTGAACCTTTTTATTTTAATTAAATAAAATGACTAAATTGGCCTATGAGGCATTCTTTTATTACTTGATCATTATTTTTGCATGTAAACCCATATATTTTATATATTCTGAAGGTATGGTTAAATGTGATTTTTGAGAGTTGGAATCAACTCAAAAGCTTTCATGGTTGAATTTTGAAAAATGTTTGAATGCATAAAAGATTCTTCCTTGTTATTTTTACCATGGGTGATCTACAAATCTAAATGGTTTGAATCCAACGGGCTTGGATTAAGCACTCCGGTACCTTTCTAACAAAATTGGTTTCATGCATTTTGGTTCAGTGAATCGAGCTGGGTTGATTTTTGAATCTAGGTACAGAACTGATTTTGAAACTAAATGAATAAACCTAAGTTTGAATTGTTGGGTCGCGCGGGAGGTTTAACTGGGCCGGCCCACTACGCACAGCGTGCGCGGGCTGGTTAAGTGAATGACCCCACTAGTCAGCAAGACTGCGAGTGGCGAAGGGGTACCAGGCGATCTAGGTCGTGGGATCTAGTTCTAATCCTACGGCTATGGTTCATCGTCCACGCCTGAATAGGACGCGGCGAGGTTGAACCCTAGCGCGGCTAGTGGGGGTCGACGGGGGCTCCGGCAATGGTCGGCAATGGGGGCGAACGACAAAGTCGACGATGGTGATCCTTCTGGTACTGGCAGCTCCTCCTGGGGCGGCTCCAATCGACGGCGCCTCTCCTCTTCTGCAGCGGTGGACTCCGGTGAAATTCCGGTCACCTGGTGATTTCCTTGTTCTAGGGGTGAGTGGATGTGACAGGTTAGAGGTGGGGAGTGAGATGGTGTGCTCAAATCGAACGGGGGTGGCCTCCTTTTATAGTGTCTGAAGGGGACCAACGGGCACGGGTGGAGCTCGTCGTGGTCGTCAGCACAGCGTGCTAATGGCATGGGCGACAATAGGGGATGGTGCGTTGCCTCCTAGCGAAGCTCAACGGCTTGATGGCTCGGCGTGAGGCGGTGAGGAACGGTCGGAACATTGCGGTGCTCTGGGCGAGTCCGACGGTGGTTTTAATGGCGTACAGCGTCCATGGTCCATGCAGCGGCGAACGGGGTTGTCTGGCGGGTTGCTGGGGTGCTAGAGATCATGCACGCAAGCGGCGAGGGCGGTGCATGGTCTATGGGCTCATGTCGCTGATGGCGCACTGTCGCGCTCTCGGCACGCACGTAGAGATACTGGGCGCGACCTGGTCGTGTGGTCCATTGGCTGGCAAGGCCCAAGCGTTGGACAGGGGGGTGGTGGTGGACGGTGGAGAGTGTCCCAGACAAGGTTGGCAAGGCTAGAGCTTCTCCTAGCTCGCTGGCGACATGGGGGTGGCAAGTGTGCTCTCGGCATGGTCACCATTGATGGCTATTGCATGCTCACAGTGGGCTAAAGCTAGTTAACTTAGTTTGATCATCTACTGAGAGTGTAGGGTGAGCTAGAGAGGGAACAAGGTTGGCCAAAATCACTACTCCTAATAGTGTTTGATGTTTGTTTGTTGCTGATTACAAGGTGTTTGATAAAATGGCTGAAAGAAATTCAAATTTGAATTTTGGAGTGGGTTTGCTAGTTACATACTAGGGAATCTTGGGTTAGTTGGATTTGTCAAGGGGCACTGGTTTGGTTGGGTTTTGAAAATGTGGGATCTTCTCATATGTTATAGATTCAATTTTAAATTGTCATTTGAATGGGGTTTCCAAATGTTTCTGCAAGTTTGAAAGGTAGGCTTTGATTCACTTTTACTTTGTCTATCAAGGGTTGAAAAGAATTGGAAAAGTTTCTATTTGAAATCTTGGACTAGAAACACTCAAAGTGACCTAGTGAGCAAGATTGGCAAAAATGACCATTTACTTTATTTGTTTTGTTTTTGATGTTCACTTGATTTGTTTCTGATTGGAAATGTTTTAGATGATGTTATTTTCATCGTTAAACCATTCCTTGCTATTTAGATTAATCACACAAGTCCATTCATGCATTCATACAATCATAACATACACACATGCATTTATTTGGTTTTTATTTAATCAAAGTTTTTGTTAACCCTAATTTTAGTGATTAGAATTTGATAATCATGATCAATATTTTTGGGATGTTACACATAGCACATGACAATAGGTTATGATATTATCATTAGGATTCTACCGGATAATAGGGTATTGTAAAACAAAATTAAGTTTTCTAATTGTCTCCGTATGATTATCAAGTTGAAACCTACACAACCTTGTAATTCAAATAAAACGCAGTATTGTAATTTTAGCACGTCAGATAGATTACAAAAGGTTGTAAAACACTTTCAAGAATATAAAGAACCCCAAAAGAGGGGAGCAATCTTCATAGATTACATACTACTGTCACATCTATGTACTGATTACAAGGTGTCTTAGATTTGCATATGTCTATTGCAAAAACAAGAAAAAAAGGGCTCTATCCTTCTGCAAATGCAACACCAAATTTCCATCTAAATGAGACACACTTAGATGGTACATAACCATTCAATTAGTATTCATGCATAGTTTAAGGTACACAAAAACATAAAAAGAACTCACTATGGTCCACTTGGCAAATGACCAAGAGAGAAAAAGATATATGACAACATATAAGATGCAACTGCCAACCTATTCCATGATGCCAAAGTTCAAACTCAATACTATAAATAATGGGAGCAATTTGATAAATTCCAGTGCATAGTTCACAACAGATACCAGTGTTTCAATAAATGACAAATAAAATCTTGGCATGTATAATTGTTGGCAAGAATTATTATATAGTTCATCAGCCACAAGATTATAAAAAATAAGTCTATTTGTCTGTGGTCAGGGTCTCTTACAGTCTATTTGTTGGTGGTCACAAGTAATAATTATATAGTAGATCAGCAACTAGAATATAAACAATGGATGAACAAAACTACACCCTGAAGCACATGCTCCCTCGACAAATAGTACAAGACTGAAAATAATAATTCCATACATATAAAAGTTGTCAAAGAACACACATACTTAATTTCAGACACATAAATTTGTAGTATCATTTCATGCAAAATCAAACGTTTAAGCTCTGGGTAAAAGGAAAAAATTTAAAGCTCCTAACATATATAATTTTGTGTGGTGCACTTAGACTGTGTAAACATGATGCATTTATATACATCTTTAGTAATGTCCAGAGATGAATAATTTATTAACATGTGTACACTTTTTCTGAATGATTAGATATCATAAATTATATTTTTTATACCGCACATAAATATTATAACTTATTAGTTGACGAAGATGTATATTGTCATTATGCAATAATGAATTCCAACATTCAATCCAGAGAAATTTTATCATACACATAATTCTTCAAATTATAAACATTCAATACCTATGATCCTCTCTGCAAAGTCCTATCAACGATGCATAGAGTGTGTCCATCTACTCTTCAATGCCCCCAAAAGGTGTTGACCACTGAACGAAGTACTACACCAACCTCGTACTAACATTCAAATCCTAAGAATCAACCCTAAAAATCAAACCCTAGTTATAAGTACAAAAAAATGAGAAGTGGAGGTTAAAGAAAACACATAGATGCACCACCGCAAGCTGCTGGGCCTTCACCACCAGATTCTCATCAGAGCCGTGCTTCGCGCCCAGATCTAGCACGTCCACCTCAACAACCGCCGCATTCTCCTTCTTGTCCTGATCTGGCGCCGCCGTGACAAAACCGGCCAACTTGGCCGCACCACCAACCGAACTTCCGTGGGAACCGCCAACCTCCTTCACCGCATCTATGCCGGTGACGGCACGCTTCTTGTCCACAGTAGCAGCGGCCGTGTTGGCTGTGCTGCTCCCCGCCTTCATCGTTGGCGGAGTCGATGAATGTGCGGGGAGTGGGAGAAGAATCGAGTGGGAGGGGCTAGAGTGGATGGAGTGAGATGAGGGTTTTCTCTTCCGATTTGGGGGTAAATGGGTGGGGAAAAGGAGACGAATCAGCCGACGAACCCTTTTATACGTGGTGTCGTTTTGGTTTTTCCCATGTCACTCCTCCACCACCATGTATGCCTTAAACTTCGCGTACGCGTACGGTGCGTGAAAAAGCATGACCAGAGCAGTAGGGTTCCTAGGCCGGCCTGTTATCTAGCGCCCGCTTCCAATTTCTATCACACAATTTTTCATGTATGGGATTGAACATACTTCAAATATAAATTACCTGAAATCTTCAGCAGAAGTATATTAGTTTACTATAATAAGTTGATCACTTAGGACTCGTTTGCTTCAATTCAAATTCAAACAATAGGAGTGTCATATGGAATATGCATCACGGGTTTTTCATACTTCCAATTATCGATGCATCTTACATTGTAAATTAATGAAATTAAAATTGAGCACTAAAAACACATGAACAACTATGCATAGACATACACATATATATAAGTGTAGCATCAAGTGTGCATCATACCATGGCATAGCAAGTTTTTACTCATACTACAACAAGTTGATGATGGTGTTTCTAGTCAATTCACATCGGTCTAGAGCCCAATGCAATGTTGGGATATATGATCCTATATGAGGCACAAGTGTGCATCATGCCATGGGCATACCACTTTTATACTTAGAATCAATGTCATGATTTGGCATAGTAGTTGTATAGTTTGATATAACAACTAGGTGGATCATGTAGACCCAGTGTTGACTCATACAACCACAAAGATGATGAAGGTGTTCATAGACAACTCACATAGGTCAAGAACCCATGCAATGTTGGCATGGTGCTATACGTGCTACAAGTGTGCATCATCCAAAGGCATAGCACACTTGTGGCAGATCTAGACCTATCTCAGCTGTCTAGAAATACCTTCATCAACTTATGGGTGTATGAGTCATCACTTTGGACAACATGATCCTACCTAGTTTATAGATATAAATATAACACTTGTAACACCCTCAGAATCGATCCTATGCAAGTTTCAACGATTCCCGCCAAACCCGCATAGAAACAATTCAAAGGTGCCCACCTAGCACTTTCGTGCGGGTGGAAAACGAAGTAATACCATTACACAATAGTCCACGATGGAACCCACAGAACAGATATATACAACAGCGACTCATCGAGTCAAGAATACAATATACAGTACAAAGATCCAAATCACCTTGAAAACGATACAACGTCCGAGTACGGACAAGATGCAAATCAGGCTAAGAGCCCTGAAGAATAACCAATGGCGTCCATAACCCTGCCCAGGCCAAGCCGGAAGGGTAACCCTGCTAACAACGTCAATCTCAAAACCTGCTTAAACAAAAGGGGTGCCGACAAAGGGCAAAGGAAAAATAGAGCGGTCAGTACTGAGGCCAGTACACGGCGAGACTAGAATTCGGCGGTCCTCGCCTACATAGGTATGGTCGACTGAAGCGGCAGCACAGCATGCACTAAATAACCAATAGAGACTCAATACAAGTGGTGGCTATCAGATAGGGATAAGAAAGACCTATTCGGATCCAACCTGAAACTATCACCAAGCATACCCATCCTGGTATTTCCCCCTCGAGACCAAACGAGGAAGTCAACCGAGGAACTCACACGGTTGGCAGTTTTATTTATTCCGTTATAGTTGCGGCAATTACTAGTCAGATATAGATAGCATGAGTCATCCTGATATAATAAGCAGTGGGCAGTTTTAGTTAACCATTCCATTGTAGTTGTAGTACTTACTAGTCAGATACATATAGTATGAGGCATCCCAAAACCCAGCAGTTGTTGGCACTTTTATTTAGCCAGTTCGTTGTAGTTGCAATACTTACTAGTCAGATACAATGGTAACAGGTGACAACCCAAACCAGCAATTGTTGGCACTTTTATTTAGCCATTATAGTAAAGCTAATTACTAGTCATTATAAAGTCAAATTTATAGCACTACTTTAGTTATAGTTGTCTATGATCGAGATACTGTGCTCCAAGTCGTCCATAACCGCGGACATGGCTTTCAGAAAGTTTTACCCTGCAGGGGCACAAATACCAACACACGCACGATCAACCTCGGGAAAAACCAAATAAAAACCCAACGAGGCATCACGACAGAGCAATTGCAAGATTTATATAAATTTCAGGGGGCCACCCCACCAAGCTACCCGCGACGAAGTTGGCCGGCTCCGAGACGGACCTAGAGGTTTGTGCCAATGGCTGTAAACAACTAGGAACCCGAAAGTGTGACTGGGCTTGTTGATATCGCGAAAACATTCCACATTTGTTCCTAAACAGTACATGCACTCCACGCGCAATCATAAATAAAGCAGTAAAGCATGGCATAATAACAGGATAGTAATAAAGCCCCAAACTACATTGTGGCCCCAAGAAATAAATATGACTCAAGCTCTGGCTAGGGGGATTCATGGTCCCACATGCGGATAGTGCGAATATTCAAAGAACAGGTATCAAGTACTCGGGGTCCTACGGGACACAAGTGGACGGTTAAAAACCAAATAACATCTATTGCCCACCTGTGCTTCTGCATTATTTACCTACTTCAATTTTAGTTATTAAACGGTAATTAAAGTCATGAGCATCTCCAACGTTAAATATGCGGCATTTCTCCAACAACGGTGGTACTTGAGAACATCAAAACAACACCTGAGCAAGCAACTATGACTCGCAAGGCCGACTATCTACCAAACAACAGGTAATAGGAGGTGTCCAAGGCAATATAATGGCTGCAAGGGATATCATGGGTACGGAAACTAAAGCATCACAACACAGTCAGCAATAGATCAACAGGAGGAAATAAAGACTATAAAAGTAAGATAGGTAGAAAGGGGGAGAATGCTCGCCTGAAAACATTGCCGAAGGTTCATTCGAAGACCGGGGATCAGGTCAACACTCACATCAACTCATCGGCCTAGTCCGTGAAGAAGCAAAACACTAGCACATTCACCGGATACACTATTTAATACTACGACAGAATATCGGGCATGATGCATGTATGATGTATGACATGGCAATGATACACGGCAATTAGGCAATGTTAAGCGGAACCGGGGTCCCGACAATTAATTATTAAATTCATGTTGTTTAGATACCCCGTAATTTAAATGTTGTCTTATCAAGGCAAAAATATGTCCTCGGTTCGCTACACAAATTTAAATGGGGGTAATTTTAGACTAGATTCGCCCGCATATGGCCTCCATATTTAATTTAGGTGAATCATCGAGATACCCCCCAAACACCCACTATATGTATGCAAGCATGATCAATTCTATGCAACAAGTAATATCATTTATAAAATATGGGTCACATAAAAGAGGGTCACACATCGAGGTATCGGTGATCTTGGAATTCAGAGGGGGTTCGGCTTCGGGCGCCGGGATCGGTCTTCGGTACTTCGGATCCGGGGTTCGGTTCTTCGACTCCGTGAAGGGGAATTGGTGGTTCCGGGTTGGCGATCCTGTCGACGTGATGTACACCAGGACCTTAGCACTAGGCAGACAAGGTTACTACAACAGGACATCTATACTTCCAGTATATTAAAGCCACATACACGCTGGGCAAACATCCAGAGTACGGAACATGGTCCTCGTGTCAGACTAGCAGCAAAGATGGGGCGAGGCAGGGGTCGTCGAGGCCGGCAGGGTGCTGGTGACACGCGGACGAGACACAGGCAACGGCGTGAGCCCGACGAGATGGCACGGCGAGCTCAGGGACAGCACCACGATGGCGGCGCAGAGGATGCAGACGCAGGCGGTGCTGGGGCGATGGACGCGGGCGCGCGGCGGCGGCTGCAGAGCTCGGCAGAGGACGGCCATGGCGGGGCGGCGACGAGAGGCCGGAGAGGAGGGTCGGCGGGGTCCACGGGGCGCAGGCCGATGGCGAGGCAGGCGGAGCGGCCGGAAAGGGGTGCTGGCGGGCTCGGGCAGTGCTCCTGCCTGAGGGGAAGGGCGATAGAGGGTGGCTGGCGGGGTGTTATGCGGAGGCGAGCTCGGGGTGGCGCGCAGGGAACTGGCAAGCGGCTCAGCCTGAAGCATGGGCCTTTCGAGCAGGAGGAAGATGGGGTCGCGGTGGGGTAGGCTCGCGAGCGGGAGGAGGCCCGCTGGTGGCGGCGGCTCTCTGAAGGAAGGAGAGAACGGGGAGGTGGGGGCTGCGTTGGGGAGACGAGGTGGGTGCAGGTCGGCGGAGAGGCTTGGCGAGGTGGGGCCAGGCGCTGCAGGGGTCGGGGAACGGGTCAACAGACGGGGTGGGGATCGATCGGTTGTGTACCGCACGGCTGCATGCATGCCGAGGGAGTGGCGGCGGCGTGGTGGGGTGGAGGTTGGGGAAAATAGGATTTGGTTAGGATTGGGATTAGGGTTTGGTGGTAGGGCTGGGTGGCTTTCGGTTGGGCTTACGGGCCTGGCCGGTTGCCTCCGGGGTTTTAAAAATAGTTTTATTTTATTTAGATTGTTGTTTGATAGTATATTTTATAGAAGGCTTTTGTAAATAGTTTTTATACAAACAACATATCCGGAAGAGGCCGGGGTTTGTATTTTAAATAGAGGGGATTATTTTATAAAACAACATGGCCTTTAGAAAATAGTTTTGGCAATTAATATGCAAGATGATGTCATGATGATGTCATGATGATGCACAAAGTATTTTAAACATGCGATTTTATATTACTAGTTTTCCCGGGGTGCTACAATTCGACACCACTAACAATGGATCTCGCCCTCAAGATCCGCCTCATGGTACAGGGAAGAAAGCCGAGGTCTGAATCCTCTCGCTTCATGTAGATCTTCACGACACAACTAACAAAGATTCCTTCTCCACCTTGAAATCAGCGACACCACCAACAAGGGGTGTTGCTCATGTTTGTCGAGAGAGCACTCCGGATAAACAAATAAGAAGGTCGAGGTCTCAAAAAGTAAAGGCCACCTCTAACTTCTATGGAATGAGTGGAACTGCTTAATCCATCGATTCAATATACAGGAGAGAATGATAAGAGTAGTCGGATGGTGATCAGTCCATCGCGCACTCAAAGCATTACTCTGCACATGAATAGGGGAATTATGCAACCAACTCGCGGAATCGGACTGAAGATCTCGACAATCGAGTTTCAGAAACAAAAGAGTGGTATAGGCTCTTCACCAGATCGGATGCAGATGAGGTCGTCGCGTTGTAAGACACCGAAAGATACAAAGAAAAATTTAGTGAATTTTTAGTCCACTAAAAGATACAACAGATGAAAACTTCATCAGATAGCATGAAGACCGAATGTTGAAGCACCGTTACAAGAGGAAGGAAGCGAAACCCTGAAGGTACGACGGAAACCCAACCATGGTAATTCCTGGACTCGAAGAAAAGATAAGAGAGCAGATTCAAAACACGCAGAGGTAAGAGGAGAATAGCATAGGGTAAGGAGTAAAAGCAGACCTAATCAGATCTATCCAACCGATTTTTCAAAAATAGTTTTGACACTCTACAACGTTCGTTAGCTAGGTTATCCTACAGGCTGGACCAGTGGGGTATCGCAACTGCTGAGCTCTGATACCACTCTGTAACACCCTCAGAATCGACCCTATGCAAGTTTCAACGATTCCCGCCAAACCCACATAGAAACGATTCAAAGGTGCCCACCAGGCACTTTCGTGCGGGTAGAAAACGAAGTAATACCATTACACAATAGTCCACGATGGAACCCACGAAACAGATATATACAACAGCGACTCATCGAGTGAAGAATACAATATACAGTACAAAGATCCAAATCACCTTGAAAACGATACAACGTCCGAGTACGGACAAGATGCAAATTAGGCTAAGAGCCCTGAAGAATAACCAATGGCGTCCATAACCCTTCCCAGGCCAATCCGGAAGGGTAACCCTGCTAACAACGTCGATCTCAAAACCTGCTTAAACAAAAGGGTTGCCGACAAAGGGCAAAGGAAAAAGAGAGCGGTCAGTACTGAGGCCAGTACACGGCGAGACTAGAATTTGGCGGTCCTCGCCTACATAGGTATGGTGGATCGAAGCGGCAGCACAGCATGCACTAAATAACCTATAGAGATTCAATACAACTGGCGGCTATCAGATAGGGATAAGAAAGACCTATTCGGATCCAACTTGAAACTATCACCAAGCATACCCATCCTGGTATTTCCCCCTCGAGACCAAACGAGGAAGTCAACCGAGGAACTCACACGGTTGGCAGTTTTATTTATTCCATTATAGTTGCGGCAATTACTAGTTAGATATAGATAGCATGATTCATCCTGATATAATAAGTAGTGGGCAGTTTTAGTTAACCATTCCGTTGTAGTTGTAGTACTTACTAGTCAGATACATATAGTGTGAGGCATCCCAAAACCCAGCAGTTGTTGGCACTTTTATTTAGCCATTTCGTTGTAGTTGCAATACTTACTAGTCAGATACAATGGTAACAGGTGACAACCCAAACCAGCAACTTTTGGCACTTTTATTTAGCCATTCCATTATAGTAAAGCTAATTACTAGTCATTATAAAGTCAAATTTATAGCACTACTTTAGTTATAGTTGTCTATGATCGAGATACTGTGCTCCAAGTCGTCCATAACAGCGGACACGGCTTTCAGAAAGTTTTACCCTGCATGAGGGCACAAATACCAACACACGCACGATCAACCTCGGGAAAAACCAAATAAAAACCCAATGAGGCATCACGACAGAGCAATTGCAAGATTCATATAAATTTCAGGGGGCCACCCCACCAAGCTACCCGCGACGAAGTTGGCCGGCTCCGAGATAGACCCAGAGGTTTGTGCCAATGGCTGTAAACGACTGGGAACCCGAAAGTGTGACTGGGCTTGTCGATACCGCGAAAACATTCCACATTTGTTCCTAAACAGTACATGCGCTCCACGCGCAATCATAAATAAAGCAGTAAAGCATGGCATAATAACAGGATAGTAATAAAGCCCCAAACTACTTTGTGGCCCCAAGAAATAAATATGACTCAAACTCTGGCTAGGGGGATTCATGGTCCCACATGCGGATAGTGCGAATATTCAAAGAACAGGTATCAAGTACTCGGGGTCCTACGGGACACAAGTGGACGGTTAAAAACCAAATAACATCTATTGCCCACCTGTGCCTCTGCATTATTTACCTACTTCAATTTTAGTTATTAAACGGTAATTAAAGTCATGAGCATCTCCAACGTTAAATATGCGGCATTTCTCCAACAACGGTGGTACTTGAGAACATCAAAACAACACCTGAGCAAGCAACTATGACTCGCAAGGCCGACTATCTACCAAACAACAGGTAATAGGAGGTGTCCAAGGCAATATAATGGCTGCAAGGGATATCACGGGTACAGAAACTAAAGCATCGCAACACAGTCAGTAATAGATCAACAGGAGGAAATAAAGACTATAAAAGTAAGATAGGTAGAAAGGGGGAGAATGCTCACCTGAAAACATTGCCGAAGGTTCATCCGAAGACCGGGGATCAGGTCGACACTCGCATCAACTCATCGGCCTAGTCCGTGAAGAAGCAAAACACTAGCACATTCACCGGATACACTATTTAATACTACGACGGAAGATCGGGCATGATGCATGTATGATGTATGACATGGCAATGATACACGGCAATTAGGCAATGTTAAGCGGAATCGGGGTCCCGACAATTAATTATTAAATTCATGTTGTTTAGATACCCCGCAATTTAAATGTTGTCTTATCAAGGCAAAAATATGTCCTCGGTTCGCTACACAAATTTAAATGGGGCTAATTTTAGACTAGATTCACCCGCATATGGCCTCCATATTTAATTTAGGTGAATCATCGAGATTCCCCCCCCCCCCCCAAACACCCACTATATGTATGCAAGCATGATCAATTCTATGCAACAAGTAATATCATTTATAAAATATGGGTCACAGAAAAGAGGGTCACACATCGAGGTATCGGTGATCTTGGACTTCGGAGGGGGTTCGGCTTCGGGCGCCGGGATCGGTCTTCGGTACTTCGGATCCGGGGTTCGGGTCTTCGACTCCGTGAAGGGGAATTGGTGGTTCCGGGTTGGCGATCCTGTCGACGTGATGTACACCAGGACCTTAGCACTAGGCAGACAAGGTTACTACAACAGGACATCTATACTTCCAGTATATCAAAGCTACATACACGCTGGGCAAACATCCAGAGTACGGAACATGGTCCTCGTGTCAGACTAGCAACAAAGATGAGGTGAGGCAGGGGTCGTCGAGGCCGGCAGGGTGCTGGTGACACGCGGACGAGACGCAGGCAACAGCGTGAGCCCGACGAGATGGCACGGCGAGCTCGGGGACAGCACCACGGTGGTGGCGCAGAGGATCTGAGCAGCAGTCTTTGAGGCGATGGATGGGCGGCAAGGCTGCAGAGCTCGGCGGAGGACGGCCATGGAGGGGCGGCAACGAGAGGCCGGAGAGGAGGGTCGGCGGGGTCGACGGGGCGCAGGCCAAGGGCGAGGCAGGCGGAGCGGCCGGAGAAGGGTGCCGGCGGGCTCAGGCAGTGCTCCTGCCTGAGGGGAAGGGCGAAAGAGGGTGGCTGGCGGGGTGTTGTGCGGAGGCGAGCTCGGGGTGGCGCGTCGCAGAGGGCCACGGGCGGCTCCGGCGGCCCACGAACGCGGCGGCGCGCTCGGGCAGGAGGAAGATGGGGTCGCGGTGGGGTAGGCTCGCGAGCGGGAGGAGGCCCACTAGCGGCGGCGGCTCTCTGAAGGAAGGAGAGAACGGGGAGGTGGGGGCTGCGTTGGGGAGACGAGGTGGGTGCAGGGTCGAGCAGAGAGGCCGCGAGGCGGGGTGGGGCCAGGGCACACACGGGGTCGGGGAATGGGTCAACAGATGGGGTGGGGATCGATCGGTTGTGTACCCCACGGCTGCATGCATGCTGAGGTAGTGGCGGCGGCGTGGTGGGGTGGAGGTTGGGGAAAAAATAGGGTTTGGTTAGGGTTGGGATTAGGGTTTGGTGGTAGGGCTGGGTGGCTTTCGGTTGGGCTTACGGGCCTGGCCGGTTGCCTCCGGGGTTTTAAAAATAGTTTTATTTTATTTAGATTGTTGTTTGATAGTATATTTTATAGAAGGCTTTTGTAAATAGTTTTTATACAAACAACATATCCGGAAGAGGCCGGGGTTTGTATTTGAAATAGAGGGGATTATTTTAGAAAACAACATAGACTTTAGAAAATAGTTTTGGCAATTAATATGCATGATGATGTCATGATGATGCACAAAGTATTTTAAACATGCGATTTTATATTACTGGTTTTCCCGGGGTGCTACAACACTGCTATGCCAAGACATGATGAGCCACTTTGTGGTAGATGTGGGCCCATGCCAAGTTGCCAACATTGCATTGGCTATAGACCTCTCTGGGTTGGCTAGAAACACCAGCATCAACTTATGGTTGTGTGACTCAACAGTTGGCCAACATGATCCCACCCAGTTGATACATCTAAGTATGAGAGTGCTATGCCAAGCCATGACACACACTTATGGCATATGTGGGCCCATGCCAACATTGCATGGGATCTAGACCTATCTAAGCTGTCTAGAAACACCTTCATCAACTTGTGGTTGTATGAGTCATCACTTGGATATCATGATCCTACCTATTTGATAGATCTAAGCATAACACTGTTATGCCAAGACATGATGAGACACTTTGTGGCAAATATGGGCACATACAAACATTGCATGGCTATAGACCCATCTGGTTGGCTAGAAACTCCATCAACTTGTGGTTTTGTTGCTTAGAACTTTGCCAACATGATCCCACCCAGTTGATCCATCTAAGTATGAGAGTGCTATGCCAAGCCATGACACACACTTGTGGCATATGTGTGCCCATGCCAACATTGCATGGGATCTAAACCTATGTGATCTATCTAGAAACACCTTCATGAACTTGTGGTTGTGTGAGTCATAACTTGGATAGCATGATCCTTCTCAGTTGATATATCTTAGAAATGATGAGACACTTTGTGGCAAATATGGACTCATGCAAAAGTTGCATGGGCTATAGACCTCTCTTGGTTGGCTCCTTTATCAACTTGTGGTTGTGGGGCTCAACACTTAGCCAACATGATCCCACCAAGTTGATACATCTAAGTATCTGAATGGTATTCCAAGCCATGGCACACACTTGTGGCAAATATGGTCCCATGCCAACATTACATGGGATATAGACCTATCTGAGATGTCTAGAAACACCTTCATCAACTTATGGTTGTTTGGGTAATCACTTGGATAACATGATCCTACCTAGTTGATATATCTAAGTAAAAGACTGTTATGCCAAGACATGATGAGAAACTTTGCGGCAAATGTGGTCCCATGCCAATATTGCATGGGTTATAGACCTCTCTAGGTTGGGTTGAATGTACTTCATCAACTTGTGGTTGTGTGGCTCAGCACTTGGCCACCTAGTTGATACATCTAGGTATGAGAGTTCTATACCAAACCATGACACACACTTGTGGCAGATGTGGGCACATGCCAACATTGCATGGGATGTAGACCTATCTAAGCTGTCTAGAAACTCCTTCATCAACTTGTGGTTGCATGAGTCATCAATTGGATAACATGATCCTTCCTAGTTGAAAGATCTTATTATAACACTTATATGCTAAGACATGATGAGACACTTTGTGGCAAAGGTGGGCCCATGCAAACATTGCATGGGCTATAGAACTCTCTTGGTTGGCTAGAAACTCCTTAATCAACTTGTGATTGTGTAGCTCAGCACTTGGCTAACATGATCCCACCCAGTTGATACATGTAAGTATGAGAGTGCTATGCCAAGCCCTAACAAAACCTTATAGCATATGTGGTCCCATGGCAACGTTGCATGGGATGTAGACCTATCTAATATTTCTAGAAACACCTTCATCAACTTGTGGTTGCATGACTCATCACTTGGACATCATGATCCTACCCAGTTGATACATATAAGTATAAGAGTATTGTACCAAGACATGATGAGACACTTTGTGGCAAATGTGGTCCCATGGAAATATTGCATGGGCTATAGACCTGTCTTGGTTGGGTTGAATGTACTTCATCAACTTGTAGTTGTGTGGCTCAGCACTTGGCCACCTAGTTGATACATCTAGGTATGAGAGTGCTATGCCAAACCATGACACACACTTGTGGCAGGTGTGGGCACATGCCAACATTGCATGGGATGTAGACCTATCTAAGCTATCTAGAAACTCCTTCATCAACTTGTGGTTGCATGAGTCATCACTTGGATAACATGATCCTTCCTAGTTGAAAGATCTTATTATAACACTTATATGCCAAGACATGATGAGACACTTTGTGGAAAAGGTGGGCCCATGCAAACATTGCATGGGCTATAGAACTCTCTTGGTTGGCTAGAAACTCCTTAATCAACTTGTGATTGTGTAGCTCAGCACTTGGCTAACATGATCCCACCCAGTTGATACATGTAAGTATGAGAGTGCTATGCCAAGCCCTAACAAAACCTTATAGCATATGTGGTCCCATGGCAACGTTGCATGGGATGTAGACCTATCTAATATTTCTAGAAACACCTTCATCAACTTGTGGTTGCATGACTCATCACTTGGACATCATGATCCTACCCAGTTGATACATATAAGTATAAGAGTATTGTACCAAGACATGATGAGACACTTTGTGGCAAATGTGGTCCCATGGAAATATTGCATGGGCTATAGACCTGTCTTGGTTGGGTTGAATGTACTTCATCAACTTGTAGTTGTGTGGCTCAGCACTTGGCCACCTAGTTGATACATCTAGGTATGAGAGTGCTATGCCAAACCATGACACACACTTGTGGCAGGTGTGGGCACATGCCAACATTGCATGGGATGTAGACCTATCTAAGCTATCTAGAAACTCCTTCATCAACTTGTGGTTGCATGAGTCATCACTTGGATAACATGATCCTTCCTAGTTGAAAGATCTTATTATAACACTTATATGCCAAGACATGATGAGACACTTTGTGGAAAAGGTGGGCCCATGCAAACATTGCATGGGCTATAGAACTCTCTTGGTTGGCTAGAAACTCCTTAATCAACTTGTGATTGTGTAGCTCAGCACTTGGCCAACATGATCCCTCCCAGTTGATACATGTAAGTATGAGAGTGTTGTGCCAAGCCCTAACAAAAACTTGTGGCATATGTGGGCCCATGGCAACATTGCATGGGATGTAGACCTATCTAATATGTCTAGAAACACCTTCATCAACTTGTGGTTGCATGACTCATCACTTGGACAACATGATCCTATACATTTGATACATATAAGTATAAGAGTGGTATGCCAAGACATGATGAGTGATGTCTACGCACTTCTATTCTTGTAGACAGTTGTTGGGTCTCCAAGTGCAGAGGTTTGTAGAACAGCAGCAAGTTTCCCTTAAGTGGATTACCCAAGGTTTATCGAACTCAGGGAGGAAGTGGTCAAAGGTATTCCCTCTCAAGCAACACTTCAATTAATATACAAGAAGTCTCTTGTGTCCCCAACACACCCAATACACTTGTCAGGTGTATAGGTGCACTAGTTCGGCGAAGAGATAGTGAAATACAAGTGGTAACGGTGCCAGCAAACAGCTTCTGACTTGTTGTTGACGTGGGGTAACGTGTGTGAGTGCCAGAAAAGAGCTTGACGGTGAGGTAAAGACTAAAGGCAAACTGAAGGAAGCAAGCAACATGCAACAGATCTAGTAGCAAACGGTGTTTCAATTTTTAGAAACAAGGCCTATGGATAATACTTTCACTAGTGAACACTCTCTCATATAAATATCCTCTCTTCATGATACTACTCTTAAATACTCTCCGGTTGGACACTCTAATCATCGGTAGGGCTATAACAGCACACCTCAAAGTCCGCCTTCCCCAATCTAGATAACCCCACACTATCACCTTGAGCGCTAGATGGTTCCAACAAACACCACAATTTCATAGAGACGTCCAAATCCAAATATAACTCATAACAAATATTCAATCTACCGGTAGAGCCCTTAGCCCTTAACCCTCCTCATCATGGGAATCAGCAACGGTGATGAAGATGGCGATGGAAATCGATGGAGATGGCTCCAGGGGCACGTCCCGGCAGGGTGCCGGAATAGAGACTTTCTATCCCTCGAATCTCCCCTTCTGTGGCGGAGGTGCTACACGTGGATTTCTTTTGGATTGTTTAGGGTCTTCCCATCGGAGGCTTCTTATAGGCGCAGGAATCATGGTCGGTGGGGGTCCAGGGGGCCCACACCCCCTCCAGGCGCCTCCAGGGCTTGCCCGCGCCTAGGGGGGTTTGGCCACCCTGTGGCCTCCCTCCGGCTCTGCTTCATGGTTCTGTGTTGCTCCGGGAAAATAATAACTTTGGCTTTTGTCCCGTCCAATTCCGAGAATATTGATTTTCTACCTTTTTGGAACCAAAAACAGAAGAAAACAGGCAACTGGCACTGTGGCAACTTGTTAATAGGTTAGTTCCAGAAAAGATATAAAAACACCTCAAAGTGTAGACAAAGCAAAGCAAAGTAGATACAAAACAAGCATGGAGCATCAAAAATTATAGATACGTTTCCGACGTATCAAGCATCCCCAAGCTTAACTCCTGCTCGTCCTCGAGTAGATAAGTGATAAAAGAATAATTTTTGAGGTGACATGCACCTTCACAATAAAGATCAAACCATTTGCAAGCATTGAAAGCTGGGATCAAAGAACTCTAAACATGTGCATGAAATATGGAGTTCTAACAATAGGACAAAGTAACTATGCATGCAACATGAAAGGCTACAAACAAAGATCATGAATAATATGCATTGAAAAACGTTTGTTTGTTTCACATACAGAAAACGTAGCATAGTGGCATTCAGCTTGTCCCTCATAGAGTAGCAAATAGATGCATAGGACACCTTCAAAGTTCACAAGGGTGACTAGAAACAAGTAGCACAAGAACAAGTAATATCACAATATGCATCAATCAATAAGCTTTGGAACACTGCACACAGAATGACAACTATGCTCTCTTAATGGTGCCTACAGGTAGAAGGTGAAGACTCAATAGTGGTGGAAGAAAGGCCTTTTTTGTAAAGGAAGCAGGGATTACAAGTTTCAAAAAGAGCTTCAAATATTATGGTACTTGTTAGATTTTAGCCCTCATTGCCCCTATCATAAGCATCTTGAAGTGATTAAGGTTAAAGTGAACTAACTATGGAGTATATGCTTGACGAAGTATAAGTTGGCAATCTCAAGTCCCTTGAATACGAGGGCCACACCTCATGCATACTCAACTTTGGGTCCAGGTAAGTTCTTGTCACTATAAGTATTTGCATATAATTGAGAACCACCAACGGGGTACCCCTTGCACATGGTACAGGAGCTATCCCATAACCAAAATGAGAAGGCAAGCAGACAATGAGCATCTCAGCAATCTTCTTATTTACCATGGGAATATGGTGCTTTTTCCTCTCTTTCCTCTTTTCTCAATGTGCCTCTCTTTTTTATAAGAAGAATGCTTCATAGATGTCACTATGGTAATGCTCCAAGTTTCCACCATGATTAGGCATGGCTTAGGCTAGCGGCCCGGGCGTTTCTCTAACATAAAATACAAACTCCATGGACTTACAAGTTCTCTCTTTATTTCACACTGGTAACATCCATAGACAAAAGAACATGATACAAAGTACAAGTGCAATGTTGAAAACGTTCCCCGTGACAGCACGGTTCTGCTAATTCAAACTTATAAGTGCAAGCATATACAACAAAGTTGTCACAATGGTTCAAGTTTATTAGGGGCAAATAATAGAGTGTGCCATCAAGTTCATGAGGGCTTTAATCACTAAGTTTTCACATAACAAAATAGTTCTTAATTGGAAGATAGCTGAAAACAAGAATATACTTGGAATGGTGTAACACACCATGCATAGGAATTTATAGTGGAAACTTTGGAATAACTGGGATTCTTGGGAGTTGGAAACATGAGTAGAGCTTACTCATACAAGTGGAGGCTAGCAAAAGACAGGGAGCAACCAACTAAGAGAGCATAATGGCCATAATCATGCAGAGCAACAAAGCATTACTAATCAAAGCATAGAGTGGTATTACAAGTCAAGGACTAAATGATCATAGAGGCTAATGGTGACTTGTCATAGTCATAACATGGTGTGAGCATGTGCCAAGTCAACCCAAACAAAGCATTAAAGGAGAATACCACAATACTATGCTTTTGCATGCTAAAACAACGCATAATTTCTTCAAGGCACATTAAGCAATCCTAATTGTTTGGAACAAGATATGCTACATCAATAATCACTAATCATAAGGTCAAAACAACACATAGCATGTCATGCTAAAGTCTAAGTCACAGTCAAAACGAGCTCCCTTTTGACCACTATAAGCATGAAACTTTCTACTCTTTTCCAACACCAAACAACTTATTTGAAACAACTCACAAAGATAATAATAAATAAAGATCAGTGAGCTTGTATCACAAATCCACAAAGAAGAACTAAAAAGTTCTAAGCTGAAAGCACAAGAAAACTAAGGCTAAACACAGTGCTAGCAAAAGTGAACAGTCACAAAACAATGAGAGTGAAAACTAGAGTGCTCTAGGCAATGGAAACAGAGTGTGTCTCTCTCCAAAAGAAGTGTGGTGTAACCAACCAACTTACTCAATAAAACTAAGAAAACAAAAACCAAAAACAAAAACTAAGACGCTCCAAGAACAGCACAACAATGCATGAAACAATAAAAACAAAGTGTCTAGAAAGACCTGAGATTTTTATTGATGAAGAAGGGGATGTCTTGGGCATCCCCAAGCTTTGACGCTTGTACCTCTTGGATATTTCTTGGGGTGACACCATGCTGTCATCCCCAAGCTTGATCTTTTGTCCATTCTTCATCTCATTACATCATTCTTTCTCTACACCTGAAATTTTTCCTTCATACAAAACTTCACACAATCTTCATTACCAACATTAGTGTATTCAAAAGATAATAGACCTTTGGGTAAAGTTTTGGAACAGCAAGACTTTTCACTAAAAACACATGATACTATAGTAACTCCTTCAAAAAGCTCAATTCACCTAAAGAGAACTCAAAAAGGAACCAATAAGAAGCAAATGCAAATAATGGCAGAAATCTGTCAAAACAGACCAGTAGGTAGAAACCTATTTTTTCGAACATCTTATGTTGCTAAAATCAAAAAGTATTGAACTAACGAAATTTAGCTAACATAATGGGGGATTTATACGTAACTTTTGAGATCAATCCGAGTTACAGAGACTCATCACGATTTTTTTTGGTGGAGGACAGAAATCTGTTTCGGGACAGCAACTCCCCCAAATCTTACTTCCCTCTCATTAGAGGTCATTCTTGGCACAAAAAGCAAACAAAAGGGATAAGGAGAGGTCATTACAGAAGTAATAACTTCCAAGACTCAAGAAAACTCTTGGGTTATCTCCCAACAAGTACTTTTTTTAATGCCTTTAAGTTAGGCATGATAGTTTCAAAGATTCTCACATAGGAAATATGAAATGATTTAAAAGAGAGCATCAAGAAGAAAATTCAAAGAACAATTAATTCTAACCCACTTCCTATGCATAGTAATCTTGTAAAGAAACAAGTCATGAAATCACAAAGTAACAAGCATAGGAAAGCAAAAGAAGTGCAACTTCAAAATTTTCAACATAAAGAGGAGAAACTTAATATTTTTGAGATGCATAAGACCATGTTTCCCTCTCTCATAATAAATTTCGGTAGAATCATGAAAAAAATTAACAATATAACTATCACATAAAACATTCTTATCATGAGCCACATGCATAAAATTATCATTACTCTCCACATAAGCAAAGGCATTCTTATTAGTGGGAGCAAATTCAACAAAATAGCTATCATTACTATTCTCATCACCATAATCATCAAATATATGAGGCATATTGTAATCACAATTAACTTTCTCCTTAATAGTAGGTGGAGTGAAAATATAATATTCATCATTGTAATCATCATATATTGGAGGTTTGGTATCATCATAAGCAATAGAATAGCTATCTTCCAAAGTTGGGGGACTAAAAAGATCATTTTCATAAAAACTAGCTTCCCTAAGCTTAGATGTTTCCAAAGCATTAGCAACAATGGTGTCCAAAGAATTCATACTAATAAAATTGCTATTAGCATGCAAATAAATCTCCATAGGTTTTTTAATTTTCTCTTCAAACACTTTATGTCCTAACTCAAGATAGACACTATAAAGCTCTCTAATATTTTTGTTGTTTTCCATTAAGCCTAACTATTGAAAACAATAAACAAAAAGACAAAAATACATAATCTAAAGGAAATAACTTCGAACACTCACACTGGAGGATCTGAGTACCTTTTACCTAACCTCCCCGGCAACGGCGCTAGAAAAGAGCTTGATGTCTACGCACTTCTATTCTTGTAGACAGTTGTTGGGCCTCCAAGTGTAGAGGTTTGTAGAACAGCAGCAAGTTTCCCTTAAGTGGATTACCCAAGGTTTATCGAACTCAGGGAGGAAGTGGTCAAAGGTATTCCCTCTCAAGCAACCCTGCAATTAAGATACAAGAAGTTTCTTGTGTCCCCAACACACCCAATACACTTGTCAGGTGTGTAGGTGCACTAGTTCGGCGAAGAGATAGTGAAATACAAGTGGTAGCGGTGCTAGAAAATAGCTTCTGACTTGTTGACGTGGGGTAACGTGTGTGAGTGCCAGAAAAGAGCTTGACGGTGAGGTAAAGACTAAAGGCAAACTGAAGGAAGCAAGCAACATGCAACAGATCTAGTAGCAAATGGTGTTTCAATGTTTAGAAACAAGGCCTAGGGATAATTCTTTCACTAGTGAACACTCTCTCATATAAATATCCTCTCTTCATGATACTACTCTTAACTACTCTCCGGTTGCACACTCTAATCATCGGTAGGGCTATAACAGCACACCTCAAAGTCCGCCTTCCCCAATCTAGATAACCCCACATTGTCACCTTGAGCGCTAGATGGTTCCAACAAACACCACAATTTCATAGAGACATCCAACTCCAAATATAACTCATAACGAATATTCAATCTAGCCAAAGTGCCACACACGGTATGCATGCTGTCACTTTCACACACGTGGGGAAAAGCATAGATCTATTAAAGCACAAAGAGTATTTATGTAGACTCAAACCTAAGTGCCACCATGGCGTGCACGCTGTCACTTTCACACACATGGGGAGAGCAGAGATCTAATGAAGCACTTGAGTAGCAAGGTAGATCTACTTGATTACAAAGCTCATGACCACAACAAGATCATGCATAGAGAGAGAGAGATGAACACATAGCTACCGGTAGAGCCCTTAGCCCTGAGGAAGAACTACTGCCTCCTCGTCATGGGAATCAGCAACGGTGATGAAGATGGTGATGGAAATCGATGGAGATGGCTCTGGGGGCACTTCCCTGTCCTGGCAGGGTGCCGGAACAGAGACTTTCTGTCCCCTGAATCTCCCCTTCGGTGGCGGCAGTGCTACAGAGGTTTTCGTGGATTTCTTCTAGATTGTTTAGGGTTTTCCCATCGGAGGCTTCTTATAGGCGCAGGAATCAAGGTCGGTGGGGTTCCAGGGGGCCCACACCCCCTCCAAGCACCTCCAGGGCTTGCCCGCGCCTAGGGGGTTTGGCCACCCTGTGGCCCCCCTCCGACTCTGCTTTGTGGTTCTGTGTTGCTCCGGAAAATAATAACTTTGGCTTTTGTCTCGTCCAATTCTGAGAATATTGATTTTCTGCCTTTCTGGAACGAAAAACAGAAGAAAACAAGCAACTGGCACTATGGCAACTTGTTAATAGGTTAGTTCTAGAAAAGATATAAAAACACCTCAATGTGTAGACAAAGCAAAGCAAAGTAGATACAAAACAAGCATGGAGCATCAAAAATTATAGATACGTTTCCGACGTATCAAGCATCCCCAAGCTTAACTCCTGCTCGTCCTCGAGTAGGTAAGTGATAAAAGAATAATTTTTGAGGTGACATGCACCTTCACAATAAAGATCAAACCATTTGCAAGCATTGAAAGCTGGGATCAAAGAACTCTAAACATGTGCATGAAATATGGAGTTTTAACAATAGGACAAAGTAACTATGCATGCAACATGAAAGGCTACAAACAAAGATCATGAATAATATGCCGAGACATGATGATACACTTTGTGGCAAATGTGGGCCCATGCCAACATTGCATGGGCTATAGATCTCTCTTGGTTGGCTAGAAACTCCTTCATCAACTTGTGGTTGTGTGGATCAGCACTTGGCCAACATGATCACACCCAGTTGATACATCTAAGTATGAGAGTGCTATGCCAAGCCATGACACACACTTGTGGTGGTTGTGGGCCCATGCCAACATTGCATGGGATCTAGACCTATGTGAGTTGTCTAGAAACACCTTCATGAACTTGTGGTTGCATGAGTCATCACTTGGATAGCATGATCCTTACCAGTTTATATATCTTAGTATAACACTACTATGCCAAGAAATGGTGAGACACTTTGTGGCAAATGTGGACCCATGCCAACATTGCATGTGCTATAGATCTCTCTTGGTTGGCTAGAAACTCCTTCATCAACTTGTGGTTGTGTGGATCGGCACTTGGCCAACATGATCCCACATAGTTGATACATCTAAGTATGAGAATGATATGCCAAGCCATGACATACACTTATGGCAGATGTGGGCCCATGCCAACATTGCATGGGATCTAGGCCTATCTTAGCTGTCTAGAAACACCTTCATCAACTTGTCATTGCATGAGTAATCACTTGGATAACATGATCCTTCCTAGTTGAAAGATCTTATTATAACACTTATATTCCAAGACATGATGATATACTTTATGGCAAAGGTGGGCCCATGCAAACATTGCATAGGCTATAGACCTATCTAGTTGGCTAGAAACTCCTTGATCAACTTGTGGTTGTGTGGCTAAGCACTTTGCCAATATGATCTCACCCAGTTGATACATGTAAGTATGAGAGTGCTATGCCAAGCCATGACACACACTTGTGGCAGATGTGGGTCCATGCCAACATTGCATGGGATCTAGACCTATTTGAGCTGTTTAGAAACACCTTTATGAACTTGTGGTTGCATGAGGCATCAGTTGGATAGCATAATCCTTCCTAGTTGAAAGATCTTAGTATAACATTCTATGCCAAGAAATGATGAGACACTTTGTGGCAAATGTGGACCCATGCAAAAATTGCATGTGCTATAGACCTCTCTTGGTTGGCTAGAAACTCCTTCATCAACTTGTGGTTCTGTGGATCGGCACTTGGCCAACATGATCCCACCCAGTTCATACATCTAAGTATGAGAATGCTATGCCAAGCCATGACACACACTTGTGGTAGATGTGGGCCTATGCCAACATATTATGCAATATAGACCTATCTGAGTTGTCTGGAAACACCTTCATCAACTTTGATCTACTCCCTCCATCTCATATTATGTTGCGCATAATTTTGCGTGCAAGTCAAAAATTTCAAAGTTTGACCAAGAATATACAAAATAATATAAATATGTGTGATATAAAATGTATATATTATGAAAATATAATTCAAGACAATTCAAATAATATTATTTTGGCACCGTATTAGTTTATAGTTGTATCAAACTATTTGGTCAAACATTATACAGTTTGACTTTGATAAAATCTTATATGGAACCTAAATTGGGACTGAGAGAGTAACAACTAGGTGGGATCATGTTGACCAAGTGTTCACACATACAACCACAAGCTGATGAAAGTGAGCACTTGGTCTAGAGTCCATGCAATGTTGGTAGTATGAGGTGGACGTCACGTGCGCCGGTGACGTCAGCGGAAACGAATCGACGGGACGTATAAGGGCCCTCTCGGCCGCTCTGTTTATCCAGATTCCCACCATTTTCCCCTCCTCCCTTTTGTCTCACCTGATACTGAAAGGAATGAGGATTGAGAAACCCTACCTCACGTCGTCGTCTCCTCCGCTTCCGGCCTGAGTGTTGTCCTCCTCCGCGCGATTTCGACTCTGACAATGGCGGGAGTGGGCTCCGGAGCCGATGCGAGCGGTTCTGCTAGGGTGGGGATGGGAGCCGTGACCCGCCCAAATGCAGTCGATGAGGTCGAGCGCCATGGCGGTGGCGGTGGTGGTACGTCCGATTTGGCCTATGTGGCTCTGGTAGAGGAGGAGATGCTGGATGCGGAGGTCGGTGAGGTGGAGCGGCTAGATCTGAACGTGGTGCTCGGCACCGGGGAGGATCTGTCGCTGGTGCAGCCTCAGGAGGTTGCTGCGATGCAGGTAAGAGGTTTTTTCTTCTAACTTTCGTTTTCCCTCTTTAGATTGTTTGGATGGAATCTCGGTTCTGTAGATTTAGCTATATCAGTATTAGGGATTGACATCTGTTAGGGATTCTTTGGATGGAAGCTTGGTTCTGTAGATTCTTGGTGTAGATTTTTTTTAAGGATTTATATATTTCAACAAAAGTTATTCGTTGCAGCATATATCTAGCCCTAGGAAATAGTTCAGTGCATCGGATTATTCGGGATGATTAACTATGAAATTACACAATGTTGCATGCATATTTTTGTTGTAGTTTTTTTCCTGAACTAGTATGATCATATCTTAGACTGGTTCTGTTAAATGAATGCGTAGCTGCGAGGGATGTCCCTAAGATATGATATTCAATGTAGTTTAAGTAGTTAGTATAGTGAAATATCAGTTTATCATTTTCCTTAATTTTTGCACGGTGATCAAATAGTAAATGGCTACATGCTCTAAACTATATTAGCATACTGAGTAGACCTTTGCGGCTGTTTTTGGACACTTGAACTAGAGAGTTGTCCTAAAAGTTCAGTCAGATCGTCTTCATGATCTATTATTGAACACCCTGGTGGTTTGTGTTGTTTATACCTCTACTCTCTGACAATTAATACAATAATCTTAGCCTTTTAGGTTACCTTGTTTTTGTGGCTGCAATACTTGTAGACTGATGTCAGCTGCCTCTTCAATTTTGCAAGTTTTAAACATTGGTTCCTGACTATCTAAGGCAATAACATGTATGGGCATCAGATTTAGTTGATGCAGTCCATGCTATATCCTGAAAAGGTCTGTAGAGTTTTAAAATGTTCTAATCCTTGAACATGTTGCAGCAGTTAAATGTTTCTTTATTAAATGATGTCTCCTGTTTTGGAATATTTCTTTCATGGATCATGTAGTAGTGATTTTTTCATGTTGTGATGTTGGGATTGTTGATGTGTTGTTGCCATGTTTAAGTAGTAGAAGATTGGGTCATATATTTGATAGAAGAAAGTTTGCATTTGTTGTATTTTATTTTTATGTAACATAAGTGCATAATCCTTGTTATTTATTGTCATCTAGCATAAATATATTTGATATATTAGTTAATCATATTGAATGATATTGCCCTTTGTGAAATCTTTCTTTTATGGATCATCTAGTAGTGATGTTGCCATAGTGAGATGGTGGAATTGCAGCAGTTATGTTGGGAAGTTCTAGTAATAGGAAAATGTGATTATATGTATGATAGAACAAAGGTTGCATAATTATGGTGCAATTATGTACATGTAACATAATTGCATAATCCTTGTAATTTAATGGCATGTAGCATAAATAGCATTGATGTACTACTTAACCACTATTAGTTTAATGATCAGATTTGTGAACCTTTAATTGTTATGCTATAAATTTTTGCTAGTGTTGTTCATTTACTTATATTGAATGCTTTTAATAATTATTGTTTTAACTATTTCTGGCAGGCACCAAACCCAGGTGTTGTCTATGATGTACTCTCCCCGTGGCCCGATGAGAAGGTTTTTTCTTTGAAGTTGTTCTAGTGCATTTAGACATGCACAAAAGTTGTAGTTGTTGTATTAACTAGGAAGTACTAACTGTTTTGTTGTTTTCTTGATTGCGTAGTACTTTTCTGGTTCAGATGTTGATGTGGAGCAACGGACCTACAATTCCTTTGTGAAGAAAGAAGAGAAGAAGCTGAGGCGTCAGGGAATTTCTGCCTACCTTCCATTCACCACAGAGTACTACAGGTGCCCATTCCACCACTTCAAGCCACATAGGAACCTGAGGGTGGGGCTTGCCCAGCATGTCCGTGAGATGGCCACTCGAGGACGTCTAGGTGAAGACTTTCAGGGTGACCTGCGTGATCATGGCAGGCATGAAGCTCTCCTAAGGGTCCTCGAGCCAGATGAGTTTGATTTCAGCGAGTCGTAGGATGAAGAGGAGTGAATGGAAGTTGGTAGTTTGTATGGTACATCATCATTATAGTGATGATGTTTATGTAGGGTAAATATGTTGAACTGCTTAAGTAAGTCTCCGGGTCGAGAACTTGGTTATTTTGGTTGTGTGATGTGCACTGGTAACCTTCTGTTGGTGATGTTCCCGTAGGACTACTATGTTATCATTCTACTAGTAATGTATATATGGTTATGGTAATATGTTGTCATTTGCTTCTTTATTATTTCCCTATCTGTGATGTGGCATGATAGCAGTGTTGTCACTTAGTAATCTATTTTTCATTATGTCATTTCTAAATTGGATGGTTTTGATAGTTGCCGCACATTCTAGTATTGTTTGAAAATTTGAAATGGTTTGAGTAATTAGAATTATCTAGATTTTGCAATGCTGTATTATCTTCTGTAACATCAAAACAAATAGAAGTGTAGAGAAAGTGCTCTATATCCATTATGCCAGCTAAACTTGTATACATAACGTCTGAGTTTATGTTTAAATATAGGGGAAAAGGGTAAAGAAAAATAAAAAGAAGCCCGTCCACTAGCAGGATATTTCTCAAGCTAACCACGGCCTTCATACGACTAGAAACAGAACAAACGGTCAGGATACAGGCCCGTGCGACGGGATTGGTAAAATATAGTCTATTCAAAAAAAATAGAGAATTATTTGTAAAAATTAGTTGAATTTTGAATATAAAATAAAAACTACTATGAAATTAATTAGTAAGTTTTTTCATGTAGATGTTCAGCAAACAAACAGGCTTGTATGTATAAGATGGTAAGTAATTAAATTTATGCAGACTTATTCAGAATGCAAAATATTATTGTATTTCAGAAGGGGATGAAAAAATATGTCTACCTACACTAGAATACCATTGCTGGCCCACGATGTAGGCCCGCGTAGCGCAAAATTTTAATGTGTAGTCCAACAGGCAGATAAATGACAGCAGTATGTGTGAGCTGGAATTGTTGAGAGAAGCTCATTCCAATGTCATGAATGCAGGATATATAAGCTAGTAGAATCGTTTCTCGCTGGACGGTGTGGGACTAAACTCCCACCCGCGTCAGTCCTTCCCGCTATGATTTTACGTTGGGTCCGAAAGAGCCCAATTACTGTTTGATGCCCGAGATTAAGATGGCCCGCCCCAATCTATTTGACGCCCGGACGCAGCCGTGACGCGGGCGCGGGAGTAGGAGTTGGGCTGGCTTGTTGCCTGCACGCCGAGTCTTACTTTTTTTCTTCTATCCTATTATTTTCTATTTAAAATTTTGAACAAAATAACTATTTTACAATTTTGATTTTTTTCAGATAAATTACATATTCTTGACAGGCACCATTGGTATAGCATGTGCAAAAATTTTGGGTTCATTTGATGAACATCGAAAAAATGAGAAATTTACGAACAGGCCATTTTGGTCTCACCTGGGCCTTTTTTCCTAGCAATGTGTTTTTTTAGACTTTCGTGAAACAACCTGGATTTTTTTACACATGCTAACATACACAAACTAAGACACATGTACAAGGTTTCACACAAATTTGAATATTTTTGAATTTTTTGTGGCCCGGTCAAATTTAGGCCAAAAATCAAGGTGTCTAGTAAGGATGCCTAGGGGTTAGACCTTTGTGATGTGAGACATGCTCCATGCTGAAACATGGCATCCTCTACCTAGAAGAAATTTTAGATGTGTCCAAGGTTTCACACAATTTTGATTTTTTTTTTTTTTTGAATTTTTGGTGGCCCGATCAAATTTTGAATTTTTGCATGGGCTTTAGACCTCTCTGGGGTGGCTAGAAACACCTTCACCAACTTGTGGTTGTGTGACTAAGCAGTTGGCCAACATGATCCTACCTACTTGATAGATCTAACTATAAATTTTCTATCCCAAGCCATGACACACACAACTGTGGTAGATGTGGGATCATTCCAACATTGCATGGGATCTAGACCTCTCTGGGTTGGCTAGAAACACCATCATCAACTTAGTGGCTATGTGAGTCACTGCATCTGACAAAAATGATCCCACCCACTTGATAGATCTAGCTATAAGAGTGCTATGCCAAGCCATGACACACACTTGTGGCAGATGTGTGGCCATGCCAACATTGCATGGGGTATAGACCTCTCTGGGCTGGATAGAAACACCTTCACCAACTTGTTGTTGTATGAGTCATCACACCTGACCCTACCTACTTGATAGATCTAACTATATTTTTGCTATGCCAAGCCATGACACACACAACTGTGGTAGATGTGGGCCTATTTCAACATTGCATGGGGTCTAAACATCTCTCTAGGCTGGATAGAAACACCTTCACCAACTTTTTGTTGTATGTCTCATCACACCTGGCCAACATGATCCTACCTACTTGGTAGATCTAGCTATAATTTTTCTATGCCAAGCCATGACACACACTAGTTGTGGCAAATGTGGGTCCATGCCAACATTGCATGGGATCTAGACATCCCTGGGTTGGCTAGAAACACCATCATCAACTTAGTGGTTGTGTGAGTCACTACACCTGACCAACATTATCCCACCCACTTGATAGATCTAGCTATAAGAGTGTTATGCCAAGCCATGACATACACTAGCTTGTGGAAGATGTGGGCCCATTTCAACATTGCATGGGATCTAGACCTCTTTGGGTTGTCTAGAAACACCATCATCAACTTACTGGCTGTGTGAGTCACTACACCTGGCCAACATGATCCTACCTACTTGCTAAATCAAGCGATAATTTTTCTATGCCAAGCCATGACACACACTAGCTTGTGGCAAATGTGGGTCCATGCCAACATTGCATGGGGTCTAGACCTCTCTGGGCTAGCTAGAACCACCATCATCAACTTAGTGGTTATGTGAGTCACTACACCTGGCAACATGATCTCACCCACTTGATAGATCTAGCTATGAGAGTGTTATGCCAAGGCATGACACACACTAGCTTGTGGAAAATGTGGGGCCATGCCAACATTGCATGCATGGGGTCTAGACACCTCTCTGGGCTGGATAGAAACACCATCACCAACTTGTTGTTGTATGTGTCATCACACCTGACGAACATGATCCTACCTACTTGCTAGATCTAGCTATAATTTTGAGTCTGCCAAGCCATGACACACACTAGCTTGTGCAAAATGTGGGCCCATGCCAACATTGCATGGGATCTAGACCTCTCTGGGTTGGCTAGAAACACCATCATCAACTTAGTGGCTGTGTGAGTCACTACACCTGACCAACATGATCCCACCCACTTGAGAGATCTAGCTATAAGAGTGTTATGCCAAGCCATGATACACACTAGCTTGTGGAAGATGTGGGCCCATGCCAACATTGCATGGGATCTAGACCTCTTTGGGTTGGCTAGAAACACCATCATCAACTTAGTGGTTGTGTGAGTCACTACACCTAGCCAACATGATCCTACCTACTTGCTAGATCTAGCTATAACTTTTCTATGCCAAGCCATGACACATACTAGCTTGTGGCAAATGTGGGGCCATGCCAATATTGCATGGGGTCTACACCTCTTTGGGCTGGCTAGAACCACCATCATCAACTTAGTGGTTGTGTGAGTCACTACACCTGGCAACATGATCCCACCCACTTGATAGATCTAGCTATAAGAGTGTTATGCCAAGGCATGACACACACTAGCTTGTGGAAAATGTGGGGTCATGACAACATTGCATGCATGGGGTCTAGACACCTCTCTAGGCTGGATAGAAACACCTTCACCAACTTGTTGTTGTATGTGTCATCACACCTGGCCAACATGATCCTACCTACTTGCTAGATCTAGCTATAATTTTGAGTCTACCAAGCCATGACACACACTAGCCTGTGGCAAATGTGGGGCTATGTCAACATTACATGGGGTCTAGACCTCTCTGGGCTGGCTAGAACCACCGTCATCAACTTAGTGGTTGTGTGAGTCACTACACCTGGCCAACATGATCCCACCCACTTGATAGATCTAGCTATAAGAGTGCAATGATATAGTTACATCTAACAACTAGTTGGGATCACACGTTTACCAATCGTTGACTCATTCAACCAGAAGGTGATCAAGGTGTTTCTAACTAACTCAGATATATATAGCTATATAATTTCACCCTAGACTAGGAAGTTTGATCAGCACAAAATACTTGTCTCTGTTCGTTCTCTCACAATCACACTCGCTCTGAATTTGCCAATGAAGCCTTTCTCTACAACGAGGAGCGTGTGCCGTGGCGAAGCCTGCGCTTGATGTCGATCACCAGGGCCTCTCCCTGGTGATCTGGACTTTGTTTTGTTCACCATTAACGAGGGTGCACACCGCACCTTCACGTCGGCCACCGAGGACCAAGCTGCAGCGGCGACGTGCGCCGGCGAAGCTCCGAGTACTACGCACGGACCACGTCGGCGAGTTCACGTGTCGGCCATGTTCGATGTGCACAGTGCACCGACACCGGCATCAAGTGCGACCTCACGGTGCCGTAATCACCCCAGCAGAACAGGGTGATCGCGCGGTGCAACCAGGCGGTTGTAGCAGCGGCTAGAAGCATGCTGAAGGCGAAGGGCATGCCAAATTACTTCTGGGCGAGACCGTGCTAACAGCGGTCTATGTGCTGAACTTGAACCGGGCGTTCACGCGCAGCGTCACCGGCATGACGCCATATGAGGCTTGGTATCTACGGATGAAAGAACATGTGGGTCCCCATGTGTGGTTTCGGTAATTAATGACAATCTTTATGGACTAATGTGTGTATTAAGTTATACTTGTAGGAATTGTCCATCGGCATCGCTTGGAGCTTGTGTCGGCTTCAAGGTCGATGAAATTAGAAGAAGATATGTTGTGCAAGATCAAAATGCGCCATCTATAGAAGATCTCATGTTTGATGCTTGCCATCCTCGGTGATCATGGATCGATGATGAGGAATCAATAAAGGCGTTCCATCTTGAGTAGGAAAGATCGTGTAGCATCCCAATTGTCTAACAATTGCAATGCTACTAGCCTAGTCTAGGTATAATGCTACTTCCTACATATAATTGTTGCATCATAAATATATCATGCTCATGTCATCATGCCACCTTGCATTTGAGCATCATATAAAACCCTTTTTGTTCTGGTTCTTCTCTCATATGCATTATTAATTGTATTTGCCTCTTGATATTGTATTTGGTTATTGATATATTGTTTAATGCCCAAGTTGAGTTGGGGGCATATCTTTTAATCAACTCCACCACCTTTCTTGTCACCACCTTATAATTCCACCATCCAACTAAATATGAGCTTGGCACTTATTGGTTTTACCTCTAGCTCATGTGGGTTGGGATGGATCCAATTCTTTTCCACATGCTCTCATCTTGGCATCATGTTGTTTTCACATTATTGATGTATGAGAGTCCCATGGCCACCTTTGCATGCCTTGTGAGTGGAACCTTTTGTTCCTTGCTTCCATATGGGTTGATTGGGGATATTCTCATGTTGGGGTATTATTGAGGCTATGTATGCATCTAGTGGGACCTACACACTAGCATGGCCAAATAATATTCCAAATATGAGCATATTTCATCTACTCCACATGGGACCCCAACACCATTCTTTTGGCTTGGCCTTAATTCCATGTTTGAGATGCATGTGTTAATAAATGCCCATGACCATTTACAATTGTTTTCACAATAATAGACATGGTATTTAATACCCATGCATGGGCCATGCAAAGCATCACCATTCTTTATCCTTTGGGTTTTCTTTGGTTTTTAAAGTGGATCATCCTCTATCTCCCCTCTCTTTTGGCTTGATCTAGTTTGATCTTGCTCAAACCCATCACCACCTTTATCTCTTCCTCCCTTTGGTCTAGCTCATGTTTGTTTTGGTTTGTTCTTGCTTGAGCTTGTCTTAATCATGCTTGATCTAGGCAAAAAGAACCACTCCATATATCACTCTCTAAACCTAAACCTTACACTCATCTCTCCTCTCTTTACCACCCTCTTTCCTTAACCCTCTCTCTAAACCCTAGCCCGAGGCTACCACAACCCTAGCCCTAGCAAACCCTAAACCACCCCATCTACCCTAGCCCGAGCTCACCTCCCCTCTCGGTTACCCTCTCTCTTCTCCTTCCCTCACCTTGGCCCCACCTTGCAGCCTCTCCGCCTCCCCACCTCTTTCTTGGGCTACAAGACAATGAGACAAGTAGAGGAGAGAAGACCTAGCCCGATCCCCCTCTCCTCACCTTTTCCCAAAGCTAAAGCCACCACCCCCATGTGCCTACCCTCCTCCCTCATCTAACCACACCTTACCCCCACCTCAGAGCTACCAGGAGGCACCTGCACTCTCTCCTTCCGTCCCCACAACAACCTGGCCATGGTCATGGTACCTCTAAACCCTAGCTCGCCAGATCGATTGAGGCGGTTGGAGCCATGCAAGAGGGAGTCTCGAGCCAGTGAACCTTTTGCCGCCTCTCCTCAAGATCACCCCAAACCAGAGCCGCCTGAGCCGGAGAAGCCTCGCCGCTGCGTTCGAAAGCAGGTCCGTCGCTGCCACCAAGCTCGAGCTAGATCCTCTCCACCATTCGCACATCTCGCCACACGCCACCGTGAACTCGCCTCTTGCTTCTGTCGTGCCTCACACCGTAGTCCGCCTCCGGCGTTCTTGCTATACGAAGTCAGAGCCCTTGTTGCCCTCTTCGCTTTTTCGTTTTTGAGCGCCGTGTTTAGTCAAGGGCGTCGCCATCGTCCGCCGGAAGACGGCCGGATCCGCCACAAGACGGCCGCCTCTCTGTCCACAACAGCACCGGCTGCCGTTTTATGAGAGCACTGACGCTTTCTCCCGCTTAAACCTGCAGCCCCACGCCCAATTGGCCACCTCATGCATGATTTATGAAAACCCCGAAAACATGGCCACCACGGACCAGTCCCCTCCGCGCTGGGATCGCCCCACGTGTCCAAGACACGTTTGCCACAAGAAGGGCCCGCAGCCTGGGACCCACCTGTCATACTCAGAGGCTAGGAAGCGCCGCGGTGTAAAAAGCTTTTCATGCTACTGAGCTGCCAAGATATATGACCCCACCTGTCACCGTCTCTGTGGCTAGAACCAGGCTGGGTAACAAAAGTATTTCTGTCTATCTGTTTTATTTAAATTCTTTTCAAATTAATTCAAATTCAAATCTGTTTTAAAATAACTTTTCAAATATTATTCCAAATAATACAAATAATATATGTTTTCAAATCAGAAAAATATGAGGTTTTCAAATATGCCATCCAAAATATATTTTGAACACTTTATTTTCCAAGTTAATTAAAATTACAATAAAATGCCCTTTTATCTTAATTAATTAATAACTTTTTGTTTTATAACTCCAAATTTGACAAATAATATGTCTAAAATGATTAGCTCGACGAGACCTTTCTGGTTATGCATTCCATGTTCAGTTTTGCAGCATGCATCATATAAATATAATGTGTACATCAACTAATATGAGAATAAAATGTGGTCAAAACTCAATAAAATGATTTATTCTTGTATTCCACACCTCACCCATGCCATGCTACTTTATTGCCATGCAAATTGTGCATCATTCATCATGGCATGATTGTTTGCTTGACGCATTTTATTCATATGCTTGTGCACTTTATTTATGTTGGCCCTTGTTTGTTTGGTTCTTCTTCGAATAGACGAAAGGGGATATATCAAGATACCTGTGAGCACTACCTGCATCCTTCTCTTGCTTCAACTGAGCTGCCAGGCAAGCACTACCACATGCTTGCATACATATAGTACCGATTGCCTCTATCTTATTCTTGCATCATTGAGTCGCGATGGCATTAATCTGAATCCCAAGTATTGCATAGCCTTTACTTTTAAACCCCACCGCAGCTTGTTCCTCCATTCCATGAGCCATTACTACAGGAGTTGTTTGAGCCATGCGAGTCGTAGAACAGCATGTGTAGGGTATGTGAGTGTCTGATGGATAACGAGGTACCTATACAACTTAACCTGAGTAGTAATGGGATAACTAATGAAAGTGGCATCGGTGAGCCATATTCGCTATTTGGTTTTTCAGCTCACTTGTGTCCTGTGAGACCCCGAGTACTTGATTCCTGCTCCTTGAATATTCGCTTATCCACATCCGGGAGGCTTATGAACCCCCCTGAGCCAGAGCTTGATTCATTCTTATTTCTTGGGGCCACAAACTAGTTTGAGGTTTTATTTACTATCCTGTACTTATGCCATGCTTTACTGCTTTATTTAAAATTGTGCGAGGAGCACACTGTACTGTTTAGGAAAGCGGAGTGTTTTCACGGTGTCGACAAGCCTCACATTTTCGGTTCCCAATGTTTCACAGCCATCGGCGCAAACCTTGAGGCCGCCTCGAGTCACCTAACTTCGCTATGGTAGCTCAATGGGGTGGCCTCGAAATATTTCTCAATCTCGTGATCGCTTTGTCGTGGATCGCCTCGCTGGTTTTGATTTGGTTTTTCCGAGGCATATCGAGTGTGTGTTGTTATTTGTGCACCCCCGCAGGTAAAACTTTCAAAGCCGTGTCCGCGTTATGGACGACTTGGAGCACAGCCGATCATAGACAAGAATAACTAAAGTACCGCTTTTAATTTGACTAAGTACCTGACTAGTAAATAGTGCAACACTCACGGAATGGATAATAAAACTGCCAACGGATGGGGGGGTTGTTCATCCGCTTCCTCGTCGCTAAGCGAGGAGGAGGATGGATCTGTTAAGATTACCGTTTTAGCTGCTATAACTGTTGTTATTCATTCACGGACATCCGTCTATCTCTGGTTAGGCGGATGGTTGCCGAGTATCTCTAGAATTGTTAGGGTTTATCTTTTGCTGCAATTGCGTCACCCCAGGTTATGTCCCCTTTAGAGGCATAAAGTCTTGCTGAGTACCCCTAGGGTCTCACACGATAAATTATTGGTTCAGATGAACAGGTACACTCGCAAGATGGATACTGGATGGAAGAGACGGACGATGTGGGCAACGATCATTCGTGTAGAGATTCCGAACGGGATCCGTGAGATCTGTGGCGGATGTGTTTATTTACGGGCATCTTATGCCGATTTGCTTCTTATCCGTATTTGATTTTGTCTTCCGCTTCACCGATACTGATGTTTGATGTATGAGGAGATATCCTAAACTATTATATCTATCTAGGATATTTGGATCTTGCCGTATGGCGTTGCTATATTTCCTTTCTTTGTAGATGGAATGGCTCTGATGTACTATTGTATGGTGGCTTGCATACATACTCATTTGTGTATGTAGTTGATCCTTCGCCGCCGATTACGCCGCCTGCTCTTGTCCCGATGTTTGAATGGTTGGGACGACCGAAGGTCTACCTGTGGAGTGGAATTTGGGCCCCAATTGCATTATTTCAACCATTTCTGCTCATCCAGCTTGTAACTAGGAGCGAGGTAATTACCGAGGTAGTTACAATATATCGAGCCATCCCGACCTTCGTGGTCTCAGCCAAATGGTCGTTGTCTGTCTAGCAAATATTTTTGGTAGCTATGTATACTAGGAAAAACAAAACGTAGAGTAGGACTGCTTCCACTTTTCTTCTTAACCAACCACCCACCCTTTTCTCGTAAGGAAGTGTAACGCTTTCAATCCTCTTCTAAAATTCAAACTAGGATTCACGTGTTCGCTTTCCGTAGTACCATAGAAAGTGTGTGTGTAAATCCTTGTTTATCTGTTGCATCCAGTTTTGTTGTCTCTATCGCTTTTGGTTATCATGTTGGTACATTCCATACAAATGCTTTTGAAAACCGGGCGATATATCGACTCCTTGTTAACCGTGCCATCTTCTTAAGGGTGTCCTTCCTTCTAGCAACTCCTCTTCTGTAAGCATCTGCTAACAACCTCTATCGATAAGTGATTTTATGATCTATTGGTATTTTTAATGCCAAAATTGGAAATTTTTTCTTTGATACATTTGTGTTTCCACACTTTTCTTTCAAATGTGAAACATTATCTATCTCCCTTTTATCAGCATGTCCATGCTAACTCATTCTTTTGTAACCGGCGCTTAATCCTAGAGTTTCTTTTCGTCTCCTTTTCTCTTGGACTAATTACATAACATGTGTCGATCCGATGATGATGATTGTAATTTGGTTCTCGGCATACCTATATTCCACTCATGATAAGTAATTTGGTGATCTTATGCAGAGTGGAATATGGAAAAATGCTATCAACCGTCACCATCTAGAGGATAAGGTTATCTCCTGTGATTTTGAGTACACTGTGATCATATCTATGCATATTCAAGCATCTTTGGCAATCCGGAGTTTCTCAAGGCACTACGGCGGTCTATCATCTGCCCATCATGCTGCACATCTTTCTGAACCCCATATCTGCACAATTCTCCTGGAAACGTGGGAATTGCATCTTTTCGTCTCTGGTAGCTTTGCTTGAGGTATGAGCTATCATCTTTTTCTTCCTCCAAGATCTCTTTATCTTGTGACCGGTGATCCAATCGACAATGTGAACCAGGTGACATCTCTTTTTCTTCCGAAGGACCAGATAATCTATTCTTCCAGTGCATCTTCTTCAACACGAACCCGTGCTCTTAATATTGATCTTTCTAAGAGCGTTGAGCTCAGAAAGTGTTTCGAGCATTTCTTCGTTTCTTCCGCCTCTTGAACTTGATATTCTGGGAATATCCTGTTAATCCATGGTGGTATATGTTGATAATATGCTTGCCTATTCGATACCAATGGAAGAACATGGAAGATCATCTGTGTCTCTTTCTCTCAAGCTTTGTTAACACTGCCTGTGTGCAAAGTTCTCAAAGCGTGAATTCTGACTTTTTGAAGTCACCTATCTCGGCCACGTCCTTCTGCTAAATACATTGCTTCAATTCTGGAATTAGCAAGTCCATTGTTAATTCCATCTTCCATCTTCAATCAAACCCGGAGTTTTCCTTGTTGGCGTGTTATCATCGTCGTTCCGCCATAGTTTTCCTCAAAACTGCTAAATCTTTCTCAATCATTTCCAGAAGAACATGGAGATCTTTCACCTCAGTCTCGTCAAGTAATCTCTTCAAACCCTCTCGTTCTATCATCTATGCTCAATCCACCGGAGGCCATGAAGACCTTCCAGATCTTGTTTTCCTCTGTTCAAGTTGGTGCTATCTTTTCTGTAGCTGTTGAATCTTGCAGTTCTTCTCTGTAATCTTCCTTCATATCTTTCCGGTGGCTTGGTACTTCATACATGACGACAACATCATCTTTATCTATCTATTAATCCGGCGAATCGTTTGCATCTATCCTTGTTTTCTAACGAAGTTCCATGACTTATTGACAATACCTTTAGTCTGTTTCGGTAGTTGGGTTGCATGATTTTCTTATTCATGTGCGGAGTAATGCTTTGAGTGCGGGATGGAGTAGCTACCATATCACTAATCTTATCATTCGCTCTTGCACATTGAATTGGTGAGTTAATGTGATTTCACTCATTCCACGGAAGTTAGAAGTGGCCTTTATCCCTCGATATTTTTACTTCCGTCCTTGTTTTCCGGAGTGCTCTCTCGAAGAAAGTAATCAATAATCTCTTATGGGTGATCTCATCCTTTCTACACGGAGCAAAATCCTCAATTATCTGGTGGAAATAGACGCAAACTCTTTTCTGTCCTCGTCATTCTACCGATGCTCGACATCCCCAAACAAGATGAAAGGAAACTATCTCTCTTTGTTTCATCAATTCTTTTTCTGTGGTAAGCCAGTTATGGTTGATGCCATCAGCCGCAAATCTATGGCGTTAGTCTCAAGGCTAATGAAAGCAATAAGTATCTCTACAATAAACTCCAGATCCTCCATATTCCTTGCTTCTCGGGATTCCACCATAATCTGGCTTCACATCCGTCTCTAGAAGTTATATCCGCGCACCTCAATTGCGTGATCCTTGGTTCTTACCGGCGCAACAAGAATCTAATCCGACGATGTCTGACTAAATCTTTCTGTTGATATCAAGGGACTCTATTGTTTGAAGGCAATATTGTTTCCGTGCTTCCTTTCTCCAATCCGAGAGAAGATACGATGCTATTGTCATAGTGGTTCAAAACCTCTCCAATCTAGCTCTTTTTCTTCCGGCGAGATAAAGATTCATCCTCTCTCGTATCAGTAAATCTTTAATCTTAATGGTGTGTTTTTCTTTATCCAGGATACATCATCTTGTCTTTTCTTTCACAAGTGGTTCTATTCTTTTATCATGTTTCTTGGGAAAACCGGAGCTATGTCCATCCTATCCTTCTTGTATCACGACAATCCTTCAACTCTTCTAACCGTTGTTTCTCAAGCAAAACTCAAGACTCGCAACAAGTCTAGCAAGTTTTGCAAGGTGTAATGGTCGCACCATTCCGTTGTTCATCAACTTGGGAACGTGAGGGTCACCTTCGTTCCGAACACCCGCCTCTCTTTGTGTTGTTTTCTTTTTCCTAGGAATCTCGGGGCGAGATTCTTGTTTAGTGGGGGACAGTTGTAGCATCCCAATTGTCTAACAATTGCAATGCTACTAGCCTAGTCTAGGTATAATGCTACTTCCTACATATAATTGTTGCATCATAAATATATCATGCTCATGTCATCATGCCACCTTGCATTTGAGCATCATATAAAACCCTTTTTGTTCTGGTTCTTCTCTCATATGCATTATTAATTGTATTTGCCTCTTGATATTGTATTTGGTTATTGATATATTGTTCAATGCCCAAGTTGAGTTGGGGGCATATCTTTTAATCAACTCCACCACCTTTCTTGTCACCACCTTATAATTCCACCATCCAACTAAATATGAGCTTGGCACTTATTGGTTTTACCTCTAGCTCATGTGGGTTGGGATGGATCCAATTCTTTTCCACATGCTCTCATCTTGGCATCATGTTGTTTTCACATTATTGATGTATGAGAGTCCCATGGCCACCTTTGCATGCCTTGTGAGTGGAACCTTTTGTTCCTTGCTTCCATATGGGTTGATTGGGGATATTCTCATGTTGGGGTATTATTGAGGCTATGTATGCATCTAGTGGGACCTACACACTAGCATGGCCAAATAATATTCCAAATATGAGCATATTTCATCTACTCCACATGGGACCCCAACACCATTCTTTTGGCTTGGCCTTAATTCCATGTTTGAGATGCATGTGTTAATAAATGCCCATGACCATTTACAATTGTTTTCACAATAATAGACATGGTATTTAATACCCATGCATGGGCCATGCAAAGCATCACCATTCTTTATCCTTTGGGTTTTCTTTGGTTTTAAAGTGGATCATCCTCTATCTCCCTCTCTTTTGGCTTGATCTAGTTTGATCTTGCTCAAACCCATCACCACCTTAATCTCTTCCTCCCTTTGGTCTAGCTCATGTTTGTTTTGGTTTGTTCTTGCTTGAGCTTGTCTTAATCATGCTTGATCTAGGCAAAAGAACCACCCATATATCACTCTCTCTAAACCTAAACCTTACACTTATCTCTCCTCTCTTTACCACCCTCTTTCCTTAACCCTCTCTCTACACCCTAGCCCGAGGCTACCACAACCCCAGCCCTAGCAAACCCTAAACCACCCCATCTACCCTAGCCCGAGCTCACCTCCCTCCTTACCCTCTCTTCTCCTTCCCTCACCTTGGCCCCACCTTGCAGCCTCTCCGCCCTCCCCACCTCTTTCTTTGGCTACAAGACAAGGAGAAAAGTAGAGGAGAGAAGACCCAGCCCGATCCCCTCTCCTCACCTTTTTCCAAAGCTAAAGCCACCACCCCATGTGCCTACCCTCCTCCCTCATCTAACCACACCTTACCCCACCTCAGAGCTACCAGAGGCACCTGACCCCTCTCCTTCCGTCCCACAACAACCTGGCCATGGTCATGGTACCTCTAAACCCTAGCTCTGGCAGATTGATTGAGGCGGTTGGAGCCATGCAAGAGGGAGTCTCGAGCCTGTGAACCTTTGCCCTCCTCAAAGATCACCCCGAACCAGGAGCCGCCCTGAGGCTGGCCGAGAAGCCTCGCTGCCACCAAGCAGGTCCGCCGCTGCCACCAAGCCCGAGCTAGATCCTCTCCACTTCGCATGATCTCGCCACACCGCCAACTCCTGGTGAGCCCCTACTCACGGACTTGCCGCTCCTCTCTGGTGCCTCAGAACGCTGCCGCCCTCCGTCGAACAGCCGGCTAGACAGACGCTGCTCGTCTGCGCCGCGTCGCCACCGCAGTTTTTCGCCTCGTTCTTCATCGTGCCCGTAGCGTAGTCCTCCGTGCGTTCTTGCTATACGAAAGCTGTAGCCCTTGTTGCCCTCTTCGTTTTTCGTTTTTGGAGCGTCGTGTTTCGTCCAGCGGCGGCGTCGCCATCGTCGCCGGAAGACGGCCGGATCCGCCGCCGCACGGCCTCTGTCTGTCAGCGCTCAACAGCAGCCGCTGGCCGTTTTGCCAAGAGCACCCTAACGTTTCTCCCGCCTAAACCCGCAGCCCCCACGGCCCACCTGTCAGCCTCGTTGTGTATTTGCGTGAAAACCCCCTGGAAAACATGGCCACCATGGACCAGTCCCCCCCTCCGCGCGCCTGGGATCGCCCACGTGTCCAAAGACACGTTGGTCACAAGTATGGGCCCCTTCAGGACCCACTGGCATACTCAGAGGCTAGGAAGGTCAAGTGTAAAAAGCTTTTCGCTACCTTGAGCTGCAGTCAGCATATGACCCCACCTGTCACCGTCTGTGGCTAGAACCAGGCTGGGTAACAAAAGTATTTCTGTCTATCTGTTTTATTTAAATTCTTTTCAAATTAATTCAAATTCAAATCTATTTTAAAATAACTTTTCAAATATTATTCCAAATAATACAAATAATATATGTTTTCAAATCAGAAAAATATGAGGTTTTCAAATATGCCATCCAAAATATATTTTGAACACTTTATTTTCCAAGTTAATTAAAATTACAATAAAATTCCCTTTTATCTTAATTAATTAATAACTTTTGTTTTATAACTCCAAATTTGACAAATAATATGTCTAAAATGATTAGCTCGACGAGACCTTTCTGGTTATGCATTCCATGTTCAGTTTTGCAGCATGCATCATATAAATATAATGTGTACATCAACTAATATGAGAATAAAATATGGTCAAAACTCAATAAAATGATTTATTCTTGTATTCCACACCTCACCCATGCCATGCTACTTTATTGCCATGCAAATTGTGCATCATTCATCATGGCATGATTGTTTGCTTGACGCATTTTATTCATATGCTTGTGCACTTTATTTATGTTGGCCCTTGCTTGTTTGGTTCTTCTTCGAATAGACGCTGAGCAGGGGATATATCAAGATACCCAGGAGCACTACCCAGATCCTTCTCTTGCTTCAACTGAGCTGCCAGGCAAGCACTAACACATGCTTGCATACATATAGTACCTATTGCCTCTATCTTATTCTTGCATCATTGAGTCGCGATGGCATTAATCTAAATCCCAAGTATTGCATAGCCTTTACTTTTAAACCCCACCGCAGCTTGTTCCTCCATCCCATGAGCCATTACTACAGGAGTTGTTTGAGCCATGCGAGTCGTAGAACAGCATGTGTAGGGTATGTGGGTGTCTGATGGATAACGAGGTACCTATACAACTTAACCTGAGTAGTAATGGGATAACTAATGAAAGTGGCATCGGTGAGCCATATTCGCTATTTGGTTTTTCAGGCTCACTTGTGTCCCGTAGGACCCCGAGTACTTGATTCCTGTTCCTTGAATATTCGCGCTATCCACATCCGGGAGGCTTATGAACCCCTGAGCGAGCTTGATTCATTCTTATTTCTTGGGGCCACAAACTAGTTTGAGGTTTTATTTACTATCCTGTACTTATGCCATGCTTTATCGCTTTATTTAAAATTGTGCGAGGAGCACACTTTGTCTTTTAGGAAAGCGGAGTGTTTTCGCGGTGTCGACAAGCCCACCACATTTTCGGGTTCCTAGTCGCTCATAGCCACCGCGCAAAACCTTGAGGCCGCCTCGAGTCAGCTAACTTCGCTATGGGTAGCTCAATGGGGTGGCCCCAAATATTTCAACTCGTGATCGCTTTGTCGTGACTGCCTCGTTGGGTTTTGATTTGGTTTTTCCGAGGCATATCGAGTGTGTGTTGCTATTTGTGCACCCCTGCAGGGTAAAACTTTCTGAAAGCCGTGTCCGCGGTTATGGACGACTTGGAGCACAGTTTCTCGATCATAGACAAGAATAACTAAAGTACCGCTTTTAATTTGACTAAGTACCTGACTAGTAAATAGTGCAACACTCACGGAATGGATAATAAAACTGCCAACGGATGGGGGGGGTTGTTCGTCCGCTTCCTCGTCGGTAAGCGAGGAGGAGGATGGATCTGTTAAGATTACCCTTTTTAACTGCTATAACTGTTGTTATTCATTCATGGACATCCGTCTATCTCTGGTTAGGCGGATGGTTACCGAGTATCTCTAGAATTGTTAGGGTTTATCTTTTGCTGCAATTGCGTCACCCCAGGTTGTGCCCCTTTAGAGGCATAAAGTCTTGCTGAGTACCCCTAGGGTCTCACACGATAAATTATTGGTTCAGATGAACAGGTACACTCGCAAGATGGATACTGGATGGAAGAGACGGACGATGTGGGCAACGATCATTCGGTGTAGAGATTCTGGGAACGGGGATCCGTGAGATCTGTGGGCGGGATGTGTTTATTTACGGGGCATCTTATGCCGATTTGCTTCTTATCCGTACTCGGATTTTGTCTTCCGCTTCCGCCTGATACTCTGATGTTTGATGTATGAGGAGATATCCTAAACTATTATATCTATCTAGGATATTTGGATCTTGCCGTATGGCGTTGCTATATTTCCTTTCTTTGCAGATGGAATGGCTCTGATGTACTATTGTATGGTGGCTTGCATACATACTCATTTGTGTATGTAGTTGATCCCTTCGCCGATTTCGCCTGCTCTTGTCCCGATGTTTGGAAATGGTTGGGACGGCCGAAAGGTCTACCTGTGAGTGGCATTTGGGCCCCACCGTACTATTTCAACCATTTCTGCTCATCCAGGCTTGTAACTAGGAGCGTAATTCACCGAGATAGTTACAGATCGTCTACATCGAGCTCAAGTGGAATGCTCAAGGCAAAGGTATAATCTTGATAGGTTTTCCCTTTTGCCGGTCTCATATTGTTTGTGGAAGACCGGGTTTAGGATAGATAACCGTACTATTAAGAGGGGCTCTCGAATGAGTAACTCGATCACATCGTTTAGAGAGAGCTCAAACCTTTGCATACTTGCATCATCATATTTGGTTGTTATTTGGTCTTATCCATGTGAGGATATAGAGCTTGTGGTAATCTCCATAACAAGCTCTTGTTCAACAAAATCGGATCCCTCTTTTATATCTTATTGCGATTTTGATCTATGCGGTTTTTCGGTTTCTCACCAAGTGAGGTATCTCACGTTATTATACTTGATACATTCTCACTTGGTGATAACCAATATTTTCACCTTTTATAGGGAAGCTCATGTCATCCTCTTTCCAACGCAATTGGAATCGGGTCGATCGGAGTTACCAATCAAAAGTTATAGTCGTTTGAATATCTGCTGGTCTTATTTCCTAGGTACCAAAATGCGGTAGTACCGCATTTTAGTACCTAGCGCGGCAGAAGGTTTTCGCAAGTTGCCAAAATCCACTGCCGGTCTAGGTACCAAAAATTGGTAGTACCGCATTTTAGTACCTAGCTCGGCAGAAGGTTTTTGACAAATTGCCAAAAGCCACTGCCGGCTAGGTACCAAAAAGCGGTAGTACCCCATTTTAGTACTTAGCGCGGCAGAAGGTTTTTGACTTCGTCATTTGGATATATCCTTCCTTGCTGGACTATGATGTTTCTTTGTATGATCTTTTAGAGGTTGTTGTCCTCTTCGAAACTAGCCCAAGATCATTGAAATCGGAGTCCAGATGCAAAAGTTATGGTTGTTTTCATTCTGTGATGACCACTAGTACCGGACCAGGATCCGATAGTACCGGGTCCGGTAGTACCGCATTTTGGTACCGGGAAGCACGGAGAAAAATGTGTTTGGCACACCAGGAACTCCAGGGAATGTCCGGTAGTGCCGGGAAAGTCCGATAGTACCGGGAATCGCGTTTTTGGGCTGCAGCGGTTGGATTTTGGAGGGACCTATTTAAGGGGCCTTCTTCCCCAATGGTTCCTCAACTATTCTTGCAAGTTTTCCCCTCCATTTTTGACCTTCCAAACCTTGTTATCTCTCAATCCCTCCAATGATTCTTTCCCATATTTGAGTGGAAGAGAGAGGAGATCTAGATCCACGTTTTGACCTAACCGATTCATCTCTTTGTGAGTGTATATTTGGGGATCTAGATTTTGGGGGATTTTGTGTCCCTCTTTGATTCCTCCTCTCTTGTTCCCCCAATATCTTTAGTAGCTTTGTTGGAACTTGAGAGTGAGGGATTGGAGCACCTTTGTGGTGTTCTTGCCATTTGCATTCAGTTCATCGATTTGAGTTACTCATTGGAGCTTGTCCCTCTTGGGTTCTTGGAACCCTAGACGGTTTTGTGGCCTTGGTGGCGTTTGTTGGGAGCCTCCAATTAAGTTGTGGAGAAGTGCCCTAACCTTGTGAGAGGTTCCGGTTGCCATCGACAAGTGCACCGATAGTGGAAGCGTGGATCGATCCCATTGGGGTGAGATTCACCGGAGAATAAGGGAGGCCTTTTGTGGCGTAGGTGGTTAGATATCACCCCCTCTCCAAACGAGTCGTACTCCATGTTGGGAGGAACTCGGTAAAATATCGTCATCCCCGCGTGCCTCGGTTATCTCTATACCCGAGCTCTTATGCACTTTACTTTGTGATAGCCTTCGTGCTTGAAGTATATATATTGTTATCACATAGTTGTTTGTCTTGCTTAGCATAAGTTGTTGGTGCACATAGGTGAACCCTAGTTTAATTCCGCCTTTGTGCTTGACAAAGTAAACGCTAGCATAAGTCTAGGTTTTGTGCTTGACAAAGTAAATGCTAGTTTAATTTCACCTTTGTCGAGCCACTCTCGGAAAAGTTTTAATTGCCTATTCACCCCCCTCCAGGCGACATATGTATCCTTTCAGCGGACCTTCGGCTACGCCGCGCACGTATGTGAAGAGCACGCATCCTCACCTGAAGAAGCTGGACGATCGGAGCACGCCAATGGTCTTCATCGGATACGAGAGCGGCACCAAGGGCTACCGTGTCTACGATCCCGTCGCCAAGCGTGTGCACGCACACAAAACATAGTCTTTGACAAGGACGCGAGCTGGGACTGGAGCACGCACGAGGACAACCCTGTGAGCACGGCGTTCACGGTGGACTGCTACATGCACTCGACTCCACGCGCATCGCCACACCGAGGTGGCGTGCCAGACTCGCCAAAGATCGCCTCTCCATCGACACTAGCTCCCGTAGAGCACACATCGTCGGCAGCGTCATCCTCGCGCACCGAGCTAGCCTCTCCGACACCCGAAGCTGAAGCCGTGCCGCCATCACATCTGCCTCGTCGTGAGGCGCACCCGATGACCACGCGCACCATGGACGGCATCTTGCAGCCGAACACCCGCCTCGCCTTGTCGCCAAAAGGGATATGTGAAGCAGTAGGGCATCGACGTCGCGGAGGCCTTTTGCGCTGCACGGCCGAGTCCGTGTGGTTTCGCTGCGCCGCCAGCACCATGGGTGGGCTGTGCACCATATGGACGTCAAGTCTACTGGCCAGGGGCGCTAGGTGATGGGCCTGCATAATCCCCTCTACGGACTCCGTCAGGCACCTAGAGGCTAGAGCCTGGAACGCGAAGTTGGACGCCACGCTCGACGCACTCGGCTTCAGTTTAGGTGTTAGTCTGTCAGAGTTTTAGTTTCGTCAGGTTAGCACTTAGCCATTTTAGTTGGTTGATTTAGTCACAGGTCTAGCTCCGGTTCTGTTGTTACAAACTGGAGCGAGTTGCGTGGATAACGATCTGTTCGTGGGATGGCACGAACACAAGGATCATGGCCACGTTTTCCCACTATAAGAAAGAATAAAAGGAGAGAAAGTTAGCCAGAAATATGGAATATGCATCATGCCATGGGTCTAGAGCCCAATGCAATGTTTGGATATATGAGGCACAAGTGTGCATCATGACATGGGCATACCACTTTTATACTTAGAATCAATGTCATGATTTGGCATAGTAGTTGTATAGTTTGATATAACAACTAGGTGGGATCATGTTGACCAAGTGTTGACTCATACAACCACAAAGATGATGAAGGTGTTCATAGACAACTCCCATAGGTCAAGAACCCATGCAATGTTGGCATGAGGCTATACGTGCTACAAGTGTGCATCATCCAAAGTCATAGCACACTTGTGGAAGATCTAGACCTATCACACTTGTGGCACACATGTGGTACAATGCTAGCATCATTAGGCTAGATACAATGCTAGCATCATTAGGCACGTGGTGATACACCCTTGTGCCAAATTTGAGTCCATTTAGCTAGCATCAATACATCAAAACATGGCTTATGAATTTGTAATTTAACAATATGAATATTTCACTATTATTAGTTATGATTTAGGGAGGGGTAGTGTATGCATCATTCAGGTCTAACAATAGTACTTTTAACACTAGTACTTTTAAATGTAATATTAAGTCATAAAAATGAGATAAGACTTAACTTATAAATTACAATACTATCTATCATCACATAAGCACTAAGTTGATGAAGGACTTTCTAGCCAACCTATAGAGATCTATAGCCTTGGCTAGAAACTCCTTCGAAGGACTTTGAATTCATCAACTTAGTGATTACTAAGTTGGCTAGAAACACTTTGTCGCAATTGTGGACACATGCCAACATTGCATGGTATGCATGTTGATTTCATAGACGATTAATAAGGAGCTTGAGGCCAGCCGAGCTACCACGAAACCAAAACACAAAGATGTCACCAGCTCTCATATCAAACTTGTTCACAACCTCCATCCACTTTGATGTTATCATGGCACCACATTTCAGTTTGCCTCTAGTGTTTGACTTGGTCATCACCATTTTAACTTTTGCAACTTCCATATTGTTCCAAAATACTTGAATGTTTGCCGGTAGTTTATTATATGGAACAATATGCTCCATAGTGAAGCTCCTCGAAAAGTACTGCATATAGATTACACCAATATATACATACAAATGTCAGTATCTAATAGTAGTAATGTAACAATTTGAAAAATTGTTACTAGTTCAAAAGTTTTACCATTTTTGCTTTGCCTTTCAAGGTGTTTGATTTATTTATGGTGCATACATAAAATGGTCTTTTTGGGAGGTTCTTATCAACTCCATACTTCAGTACATTAATTTCGGCATCATCCATGCTACACGGTTGCCATAATAGCAGAAACATTCAAATTCTTTCTCAAACTTTATTCCGGGACCTGCATGTAACAAATACATACATAAGCAGCAATATTATAACTGCATTGATTTTTTTATTTTACATTACATACCTCTTATATGCAGAGGTTTATTATAGCATCCCGGTTAAATCCACTTCTAGAAAATCGCCTGTCTTTATCTTTGTGCATCATCATGACATCAGCATGCATATTTTTGCCTAAAACTATTTTGCTAAAAGCCCTATTTTTATTTTCTACAAATACCCCTTCTCTATTTTAAATATAAAACCATGTTCCTGTCGAGTCCTTATTTTTTTTAAAAACATATTTGTAAATGTTTTGTTTTAAATAAAATAAAATAAAATAAATAATAAAAACTATTTTGTGTGGGGGAGGCAGTCCAGCCAGCTAGGCCCAAAAGCCTAACCGACCAGACCACCCCAATCTGGTAACCCTAACCCTAGATCCCTTAGAACAAACCCTAGTTTCCCCCAACCAGTAACCCCCCAGATCCTCCCTACCCGCGCTGCCAGACACACTAGCACAGTGCACGCCACGCTGCAGCGGCTAGCGCCCGCTCGACCTCACACGGCCCCACGCGCGCGTACATCGCACGGGACACCCACCACGTCCATCCCACTCTCCCTCTCTCCCCGATTCTGGCCCCTGCCACTAATCCCGTCCTCCATGGACCCACCACCCCATCTCGAGAGACCCATCCTTCCCGCACGACCCGCACCCACCTCGTCTCTCTCCTCGCATCGGCGCCTCCTCCCTGATCTACACAGCGCGCCGCCGCCTCCTCCCTAGGCCACATAGCACCGATGCCAGGGCCCTTTGCTCGTCCCCGACACCGGCATCGCCAGTGACCTTGGTCACATGCGCCGCCACCATGACCCCTGTCTCCGTCTCACCTTTGTACTCGTGTCGCCGTCGACCTCAAGCTCAGCGTCGCGGAGGCTGCACCCTCCTCCTCGCAGGACGCCGGCCCCTGCCCGTAGTCCCGGCCTGAGCACCATCGCCCGCGCGCCCCATGGCCGCGCCTTCCTCCCCACCCCGACCCCTGCATCTCGCTTCCCTGCCCCCTGCAGCGGCCCCATCTTGTTTGTCGCCAAGGCCGGTGCCTGCGCCTCTTCCGGCCACCGCCGCCTCTCCACAAGATGGCACTGCTCTCTCGCGTCCGAGATGCCCTCCGTTAGCAGCCATGTGAGCTCATGTATCCTCACGGCCGAGACATGTCCTTGGCGCTGTTGCGCGTGTGCGTATGTGCCTCCTGCACTAGTTCCTGCGTGTTTGCCTCTGTGGCCAATCGGAGCACTATATCTTTGTTTCTATGGCCGTGTAGTGCTCCTTTGCCTTAGAGTGTTTTTCCCGTGTGAATTTTTGTGCAGTTTTGCTCCGAGATTCCGACGCCCGACCAAGTCCGTCATCGACATCAACACCGGAAACCTCGAGCACCTCGACATGGAAATCCCAAGGACGTCGATAGGAAACCGATGAACCCAAACTCGAAGCTCTCCATCACGGAACCCCAAGATCTTCTCGGAGACTGAAGACCCGAACCTCGTCGAACCCCTGACCCCTCGTGGAACCTCAAGATCGCCGAGACCGCCATGTGTGACCCCTTTTCCGAGCCCCATATTTTTATAAATGATATATACTTGTCGCATATCAATTGTTCATACTCGTATACATATTGTGGGTGTTTGGGGGGTATTTTGTCGGCTCCTCTAAAAAATTAAATATGGAGACCATATGCGGGCGAATCTAGTCTAAAATTAGCTTCACTTAAATTTTTGTAGCGAACCGATGTCATGTTTTGCATGTTAAGACAAGATTTAAATTGCGGGGCATCTAAACAACATGAACCGTCTAATTAATTGTCGGGACCCTGGTTCCGCTTAATATTGCCTAGTTGCATCGCATCCTTCCCATGTCATACATCATACTTGCATCATGTCCGATCTTTTGCGTAGTATTAAATAGTGCATCCGGTGTTTCTTCTAGTTCTTTGCTTCTTCACGGATTAGGCCGATGAGTTGATGCGGGAGTCGACCCGATCTTTGGATGAACCTTCGGCAATGTTTTTCAGGTAAGCATTCTCCCCCTTTCTACCTATCTTACTTTTATAGTCTTTATTTCCTCATGTTGATTTATTGCTATCTGTGTTGCGATGCTCTAGTTTTCGTACCCGTGATATCCCTTGCAGCCACTATATTGCCATGGACACCTCCTATTACCTGTTGTTTGGTAGATAGTCGGCCTTGCGAGTCGCAGTCGCTTGCGTAGTGTTGTTTTGCGTCGTCGATGTTTCACAATTGTTGGAGTAATGCCTCATGTTTAATGTTGGAGATGATCATGACTTTAATTACCGTCTAATAACTAAAATTGAAGTAAGTAAATAATGCAGAGGCACATGTGGGCAATAGATGTTATTTGGTTTTTAACCGTCCACTTGTGTCCTGTAGGACTCCGAGTACTTGATACCTGTTCCTTGAATATTCGCACTATCCGCATGTGGGCCCATGAATCCCCTTAGTATGATCTTGAGTCATATTTTATTTCTTGGGGTCACAAAGTAGGTTGGGGCTTTATTACTATCATGTACTTATGCCATGAGTATGCCATGCTTTACTTATTTATTTACTATTGCGCGTGGAGCGCCTGTACTGTTTTGGAACCCCGTGCCACATTTTCGCGGTATCGACAAGCCCAGTCACACTTTTGGGTTCCCAGTCGTTTACATCCGTCGTCACAAACCTCTAGGTCTGTCTCGGAGCCAGCCAACTTCGTAGCGGGTAGCTTGGTGGGGTGGACCCCTGAAATATTATATGAATCTTGCCATTTCTTTGTCGTGATGCCTCGTTGGGTTTTCATTTGGTTTTTCCGAGGTTGATCGTGCGTGTTTTGCTATTTGTGCCCCCTGCAGGGTAAAACTTTCTGAAAGCCGTGTCGGCGGTTATGGACGACTTGGAGCACAGTATCTCGATCATGGACAACTATAACTAAAGTAGTGCTATAAATTTGACTTTATAATGACTACTAATCAGCTTCACTATAATGGAATGGCTAAATAAAAGTACCAACAACTGCTGGGTTTTTGAATGTCTCATGATATATGTATCTGACTAGTAAGTATTGCAACTACAACGGAATGGTTAACTAAAACTGCCCACTACTTATGTTATCAGGATGACTCATGCTATCTATATCTACTAGTAATTGCTGCAACTATAATGGAATGAATAAAATTGCCAACTGTGTGAGTTCCTCGGTCCGACTTCCTCGTTTGGTCTCGAGGGGGAAACGCCAGGATGGGTATGTTTGGTGTTAGTATTATGTTGGTTTTGAATAGGTCTTTCTTATCCCGCTCTGATAGCCGCCAGATGTATCGAGTCTATAGGTTGTTTAGTGCATGTTGCGCTGCCGCTTCAGTCCACCATACCTATGTAGGCGAGGACCGCCGAATTCTAGACTCGCGTGCATCGCCTCGATCGACCGCTTCTTTTTCCTTTGCCCTTCTTGGCATCCTTTTGTTTCAAGCAGTTTTGAGTTCGACGTCGTTAGCGTGGTTACCTTCCGGTTGGCAAGGTGGTTATGGACGCCATTGGTTATTCTTCGTGGCTCTTAGCTCGTTTGTATTTTGTCCGACAGATCATGTATCATTCAAGGTGATTTGGATCTTTGTCAGATATCTCAGATTCTTGACTCATGGAGTCGTTGTTGTATATATCTGCTCTGTGGGTTCCATCGTGGACTATTGTGTAATGTATTACTGCTTTCCACCGCACGAAAGTGCTGGTGGCACCTTTGAATCGCTTTCTATGCGGTTTGGCGGAATCATGAAACTTGCATAGGGCCGATCCGAGGGTGTTACAGAGTGGTATCAGAGCTCAGCAGTTACGATACCCCACTGGTCCAGCCTGTAGGATAACCTAGCTAACGGACGTTGTAGAGTGTCAAAGCTATTTTGGAAAATTTGCGTGTTTTGAATCTGCTCTCTTATTTGTTCTTCGAGTCCAGGATTTCTCGTGGTTGGGTTTCCGTCGTACCTTCAGGGTGTCGCTTCCATCCTATGGTAATGGTGCTTCGACATCTGGTCTTCATGCTATTTGAGGGACCTTTCCTATGTTGTACCTTTCAGTGGACCGAAAATTCACTAAAAAATTCTTTGCATCTTCTGGTGTTTTCCAACGCGACGACATCATCTATGTCAGATCTGATGAAGATCCTGCATCATTTCTTTGTTTCCAAACATCGCTTGTCAAGATCTTCAGTCTGAATTCTGAGAGTTGGTTGCATAATTCTCCGTTCTTGTGCAGAGTAATGCTTTGGGTGCGCAATGGACTGATCACCATTCGACTACTCTTATCATTCGCTCTTGTACATTGAATGGTGGATCGATGCAATTATACTCCTTCCGTAGAAGTTAGAGCTGGCTTTATCTTTTGATGCCTTTACCTTCGTCCTTTGTTATCTGAAGTGTTCTCGCAACAAACGTGAGCAACACCCATTGTTGGTGGTGTCGCCGATTTCAAGATGGAGAAAGAATCTTTGTTAGTGGTATCGCAAAGATCTACATGAAGCGAGAAGATTCAGATCGTCGGCATTCTTTCCCATACCAAGAGGCGGATCTCGAGGGCGAGATCCATTGTTAATGGTGTCGAATTGTAGCATCCCGGTTAAATCCACTTCTAGAAAATCGCCTGTCTTTATCTTTGTGCATCATCATGATATCAGCATGCATATTTTTGCCTAAAACTATTTTAATAAAAGCCCTATTTTTGTTTTCTACAAATACCCCTTCTCTATTTTAAATATAAAACCACGTTCCTCTCGGATCCTTATTTTTGTCTAAAACATATTTGTAAATGTTTTGTTTTAAATAAAAGAAAAGAAAATAAATAATAAAAACTATTTTGTGTGGGGGAGGCAGTACAGCCGACTAGGCCCAAAAGCCCAACCGACCGGACCACCTACCACCCCAATCTAGTAACCCTAACCCTAGATCCCTTAGAACAAACCCTAGTTTCCCCCAACCAGTAACCCCCAAGATCCTCCCTACCGCCGCTGCATTAATACAGCACAGTGCCACTGCCGCAGCTGCGGCTAGCGCTCGACCACCCGCCCACACACGCCAGACATGGCATGCGACACCCATCGTGTCCATCCCACTCTCCCTCTCTCCCCGATTCTGGCCCCTGTCGCTAATCCCGTCCTCCCTGGACCCACCAACCCATCTCGAGAGACCCATCCTTCCTGCACGACCCGCACCCACCTCTTCTCTCTCCTCGCATCGGCGCCTCCTCCCTGCTCTGCATAGCGCGCCGCCGCCTCCTCCCTAGGCCGCATAGCACCAATGCCAGGGCCCTTTGCTCGTCCTCGACACCGGCCTCGCCAGTGACCTTGGTCACGTGCACCACCATGACCCTCAGATCCGTCTCACTGCACCACTGCTGCTGCCGACCTCAGCTCGGCCCGCAGAGGCCGCACCCTCCTCCTCGCAGGACGCCGGCCCCTGCGTGCAGTCCCAGCCCGAGCACCATCGCCAGTGCGCCCCATTACCGTGCCTTCCTCCCCACCCCGACCCATGCATCTTGCTTCCCCGCCCCCTGCAGCGGCCCCGTCTTGTTTGTCGCCAAGGACGGTGCCTGCGCCTCTTCCAGCCACCGCCGCCTCTCCACAGGATGACGCTGCTCTCTCGCGTCCGAGATGCCCTCCGTTAGCAGCCATGTGAGCTCATGTCTCCTCACGGCCGAGACATGTCCTTGGCGTTGTTGCACGTGTGTGTATGTGCCTCCTGCACTAGTTCATGCGTGTTTGCCTCTGTGGCCAATCAGAGCACTATATCTTTGTTTCTGTGGCCGTGTAGTGCTCCTTTGCCTTAGAGTGTTTTTCCCATGTGAATTTTTGTGCAGTTCCGCTCCGAGATTCCGACGCCCGACCAAGTCTATCATCGACATCAAGACCGGAAACCTCGAGCACCTCGACTTGGAAATCCTAAGGACGTCGATAGGAAACTGATGACCCCGAACTCGAAGCTCTCCATCACGGAACCCCAAGATCTTCGCGGAGACCGAAGACCCGAACCCCGTCGAACCCCCGACCCCTCGTGGAACCCCAAGATCGCCAAGACCGCCATGTGTGACCCCTTTTCCGAGCCCCATATTTTTATAGATGATATATACTTGTTGCATATCAATTGTTCATACTCGCATACATATTGTGGGTGTTTGGGGGGTATTTTATCGACTCCTCTAATAAATTAAATATGGAGACCATATGCGAGCGAATCTAGTCTAAAATTGGCTTCACTTAAATTTGTGTAGCGAACCGATGCCATGTTTTGCCATGTTAACACAAGATTTAAATTGCGGGGCATATAAACAACATGAACCGCCTAATTAATTGTCGGGACCCCGGTTCCGCTTAATATTGCCTAGTTGCATCGCATCCTTGCCATGCCATACATCATACTTGCATCATGCCCGATCTTTTGACGTAGTATTAAATAATGCATCCGGTGTTTCTTCTAGTGCTTTGCTTCTTTACGGATTAGGTCGATGAGTTGATGCGGGAGTCGATCCGATCTTCGGATGAACCTTCGACAATGTTTTTCAGGCGAGCATTCTCCCCCTTTCTACCTATCGTACTTTTATAGTCTTTATTTCCTCCTATTGATCTATTGCTATCTGTGTTGTGATGCTCTAGTTTTCGTACCCGTGATATTCCTTGCAGCCACTATATTGCCATGGACACCTCCTATTACCTGTTGTTTGGTAGATAGTCGGCCTTGCGAGTCGCAGTCGCTTGCGTAGTGTTGTTTCGCGTCATCGATGTTCCACAGTTGTTGGAGTAATGCCTCATGTTTAATGTTGGAGATGATCATGGCTTTAATTACTGTTTAATAACTAAAATTGAAGTAAGTAAATAATGCAGAGGCACAGGTGGGCAATAGATGTTATTTGGTTTTTAACCGTCCACTTGTGTCCCGTAGGACCCCGAGTACTTGATACCTGTTCCTTGAATATTCGCACTATCCGAACGTGTGCCCATGAATCCACTTAGCATGAGCTTGAGTCATATCTTATTTCTTGGGGCCACAAAGTAGTTTGGGGATTTATTACTATCCTGTACTTATGCCATGATTATGCCATGCTTTACTGCTTTATTTACTATTGCGCCTGGAGCACTTGTACTGTTTTGGAACCCGTACACGTTTTATTTGATCGACAAGCCTACCACACTTTCGGTTCCAGTTGTTTACAATCGTTGTCACAAACCTATGGGTCCGCTCTTGAGCCGCCAACTTCAGAAGGGTAGCTTGGTGGGGTGGCCCCCTGAAATATTATATGAATCTTGCGATTTCTTTGTCGTGATGTCTCGTTGGGTTTTTGTTTGGATTTTCCGAGGTTGATTGTGCGTGTGTTGCTATTTGTGCCCCCTGCAGGGTAAAACTTTCTAAAAGCCGTGTCCACGGTTATGGACGACTTGGAGCACAGTATCTTGATCATAGACAACTATAACTAAAGTAGTGCTATAAATTTAACTTTATAATGACTAGTAATCAGCTTCACTATAATGGAATGGCTAAATAAAAGTACCAACAACTGCTGGGTTTTTGAATGTCTCATTATATATGTATCTGACTAGTAAGTATTGCAACTACAGCAGAATGGTTAACTAAAACTGTCCACTACTTATGTTATCACGATGACTCATGCTATCTATATCTGACTAGTAATTGCTGCAACTATAATGGAATGAATAAAATTGCCAAATGTGTGATTTCCTCGGTCCGACTTCCTCCTTTGGTCTCGAGGGGAAAACGCCAGGATGGGTATGTTTGGTGTTAGTATTATGTTGGTTTCGAATAGGTCTTTCTTATCCCTCTCTGATAGCCGCCAGATGTATTGAGTCTCTATAGGTTGTTTAGTGCATCTTTCTTATTGCTTGATCCATCATACCTATGTAGGCGAGGACCGCTGAATTCTAGACTCGTCGTGTACTGGCCTCAGTACTGACCGCTCTCTTTTTGCCTTTGCCCTTTGTCGACACCCTTTTGTTTCAGCAGGTTTTGAGTTTGACGTCGTTTGCAGGGTTACCCTTCCGTCATGGCCTGGGCAGGGTTATGGATGCCATTGGTTATTCTTCAGGGCTCTTAGCTCAATTTGCATCTTGTCCGTACTCGGACGTTGTATCGTTTTCAAGGTAATTTGGATCTTTGTACTGTATATCTGTATTCTTGACTCATGGAGTCGTTGTTGTATATATCTGTTCTGTGGGTTCCATCGTGGACTATTGTGTAATGGTATTACTTCGTTTTCCACCCGCACGAAAGTGCCTGGTGGACACCTTTGAATCGTTTCTATGCGGGTTTGGCGGGAATCGCTGAAACTTGCATAGGACCGATCCGAGGGTGTTACATTTATGCAACTTAAGAGCGGCACGAACATGACGAGTGCGAGCATACTCCTCGATCTAACCAGAAAGTGCCATGTACACAAACGTTTTAGAATAAAGAAATCTATATTCTACCACCTCTTATTTAGATACTTGAACAAATTTTGCATGTTCATAAACACGCATGATATTCCAAAGCACCGAGTAGTGTCCATTAGATAATACAATTTTATTAATAGTACATATAGATCTGACAGGACATGCTTTCAGTGCTAACATATAATAGAGTGTTATTGTACTAGTTCATATGTAGATCTGATCTACACAATTATGATCGTCATGCATTTTTAAAATTTGATCGTATTTCCTCTAGATCTGACAAAATTTATGTACATCGCTCGTTCTAGATTTTCATATAGGAGTTGGCGAAAACATACCTGATCCTTGAATCTCTGATCCATGAACCTGTGTCGTTGCAGGTGTTGAATACTGGAGGCGGTCCTCGATGGAATTTTTAAGGTTGTTGTCGTGGAGGCGCTCGTGTGAGGAGGGATAGGAGGCGAGTCGTGGGCGGAGGCGACCGTGGAGTGACTAAATACCTAACGCGTCTACGTCGTCATACCCGCGCGCGTCTGCTGGGCACGGTTGGGCCGACCCAAATAAGAAAGCAGCCGCTGCAGCGATAACAAGGGCACAAGAACACGAGCTGGGCTGGGCTAAGTCTGCGTATTTTAGAATGTGTAAAAAATATTGAGGTTATTTCGTGAAGGAAAGAGGCTCAGGTGAGACAAAACAGACTATTTGTAGATTTGTCATTTTTTGGAAAAATAGGTTCAGGTGAGACAAAACAGGCTTGTTTGTAAATCAAAAACTATATAAAAAGGAAAGAAGAGCAAAATAAGGCTACAATAGGGCAACGCAACCAGCCAGCCCAATTTGTCAACAAATCAAAGAACCCTCCCTATCTCTCTCTCTCTCTCTCTCTCTCTCTCTCTCTCTCTTCTGGAAATAAATCCATGCACCACTTTTTGTCTATCTCTGCCAGGCTCACCACATTCATTCCTTTTCCCAATTTGGTAGCAAATCTATACCAGCATCTATTTCTCAATTGCTTAACTATTTCCCTTGAACCTTTCCGGAATAGGAAATCCCACCACACACCAGCATGTACAAAAACAAATGTAGGTAGTAAGCATCTAGAATGTAGAAACATAACAAGCAACTAATTAAGCAAGGTTCAACACAAACTAATTAAGCATCTAAAATGTAGAAACATAACAAGCAACTAATTAAGCAAGGTTCAACACAAACTTGATAAGGCAGAGGTTCAACACAAACGTTGCTAAGCAGCCAACATAAACATAGTTCAAACAAAAGCATGCTGCTTAAACCAGCAGCAGCACACACAAACAGGCACATCAGTACATCACTGTCTCCTCCCGGTCCTGCTCCTCCTGGTCCCGCTTCCACTGCTTCCTGCTGCCCATACCCGAAACCTTCGGTGACTTAGTCTTGGGAGCAGGCACACGACCGAGCTCGATAGCTCGGTTCAGTTTGTTCCTGAGGAAGATTCCATAGGCCATGTGATTGGCCATAAAGTCATGGACATTGACAGTTTCCCAAACTTTAACACGGCCAAATCCACAGCAGCATGCTGCAGGATGCTTTGGAAGTCCATTTTTATGCTCCTTTTGCAGAAGGGGCAGCTGTTCATGCCATCAGTCTAGGGTTCACTCCAGAACCGATCAAACCTCCCCGCTTTAAGCTTGTTGAGAGTGGCCCTGGTCTTCCTTTGACACGAGTTGACATCGCTGTCAACATCATCAGTAGCCTGCTGAAATATGAAAAATACACATGTGAAGCAAATATGTAGAAACTGCAACTAAAATTGAATGCTTAACAAAGGAAGCAAGATATAACAGTCTCCAGCTAGCAATAACAGAAAGTAATCAAGGGATCAAGCAGATAATCCACTTTCGTCGGTCAATAAGCTAGCATTAATCCATAGAAATGAAAACAATAATCCACAGATCCACAAATATTATTCGATTATGTCCATAATCGAACCCTGGCTAGCAATAATCCACAGATCCACAAATATTAATCGATTCTGTCCATAATCAAACCCTAGCTAGCAATAATCCACGGATCCATTAATTACACATCAATCGTAACAGATAACAAACGAATCTGACGCTAAGTGAAAACTCTAGGCCGCAACATTTAACAGATATTAATTGGAACTTACCTCCTCATCGTCGTCGATGATGTTCTCGTCGAAGGCCGGCAGCGGCGGCATGATGATGAGCTCGACCTCCTCGTCGTCATCATGCGGCTGCTTCCCAAGATTGTATGCACAAGTACTGATAGCGGTGGGAGCCGATGAGGGTCCGATGGGCCGCCCTTCAGCAATGGCCTCCGCTTCATCTTTCGCATCCGCTGCGGCTGTGATTGCCGCCCTTGCGGCATTTTGTGCCTCCGTCGCGGCTCTGGCCGCCTCCTTCGCGTCTAACGCCAGCATCGCGGCCTTCTCCTTCGCTGCGGCGACCGTGTCGGATGGGTGCTCCATCGCCGGAATGGGAAGGGGAGCGGAAGCGGAAGGGGAGAGGGTGTTTTCCTGGTCGGCGGAGAGAGAGAGAGGAGTAGGGAAGGGTACTGGGTAGGGGCCTAGCGGGAGTTGGGAAGCGGTGGCGTGATGGAGTGAATGGGGGGAGGCGGAGAGAGATAGAGGTATGGGCTCTATATGGTGAGATGCCGACGTTTCGTGCTCCCGCAGTTCACACGTGTACGGTTCAGCAACATACACATCCGCACCTGCTCACACACAGTTCACCATGCATTCACGATGCGCCTCGGACACGCCTATGGTACATGCACGGCTCTCACACGCTCGGTGGCCCCATTCGCCAACAATCTCTCTTTTTTTGACGAATCTCTCTCTCTCTCTTTGCGGACCCCCGCCAGTGGCCCACCCACTCTTTTCCGATCGTGGCTACCTCCTTTTGCAACTATTTGAAGTTGAGTTTGGAATACACAATTTGAATTTTAATGCACGGTTGAGTGTGTGTAATATCTAAGTTTAAGGTTTTCTTACAACAAAATTGACACTTGTCCAACATGTCCCACCCAGTAGATAGAAACAACAGGAAAGCATATAGTTTTCGGACTACGCAAAAGATGTCCCCCGTTGCAACTCATTGTTCAGATAGTTCAGTTTACAATTGCAAGATAGAAACACATAGTTCAATTCAGCAGAGCAGCCATGAGGAAAGTCTGCTACATTACAGTCATAGCCTAGCGATGAGCTGCTTGTTTTCATCCTCAATCTCTTCAAGTCATAGGCGACGTACGAGCATGTCCTGCTTGATCTTGACCTGCTCACTGAGCAAAGCCTCGAGCTTCTGAAGTAGGTTCATGTTATCGACACGGAGATCGACATTATCATCTTTTAGCCTCGCATTATCCTTCGAGAGCCCCTCGTTGATGGATGTATTCAGTTGGTTCGAGGCTTGGATCTTCTTATGAAGTTTCTTCCAGGCAGCATTGTCCCTTTTCAGCTCGTCGCGCTCCTCAGTAAGGGTATTCACAACTAATTTGAGCCGTTCTAATTCCAGTTCTTGTGTTTGCATTTTCTTCCTATGGCTGCTTATTCGTGCATTAAGCCAAGCATCCACCTGATTGATGAGTTTTGGCTTCTTTTCCTAGGACAAAGAATACGTGGTTTCAGTCCTATCACGAAACTGGAACAACAATAACGTGTCATTATAGCACCAAGCTTTATGCAGAAATGGGTGGTGTGGAAAAGATCCAGGAGCAAAAACCCCAAATCCTAGTTGCAAAAACCCCAGTGTACAGTGTTTACCTTGCTGATCCGGGGATCTGGGGCGAACATGTCTGCCAGTGAACTGACGGCTCTAAATAAGGAGAAGTAGGTGATAATTAAGGAGAAGAAGAATGCTGGATAACACTATTAAGGAGAAGAAGTACATGACCTACCCGGAGGATCCCTCACCTGCGGGCACAGCCATGAGCATATGCTGTGACTCTTCAGTGTGTAAAGCATCACGATGAGCTCTCTCTCTCTTCTCTCCTCGCGCATTGTCGCCACGGCACGCTTCCAAGAGGGAGCTATGCCTGCGCAGAGGGAGGGAGCAGGAGCGGGATGAGCAGGAGAAAGAATAAAGGGAGGAGGGCGCTAGTGACGAGTGGAGGTAGATAGTAAAAAAGGCTAGACAGACCAGTCTTATGCACCTCACCGTCCTCTTCCCTACTGTGCGATTTGACTTCTCAAAGAAGTTTTGTGCACATGTGGCAGGCAGAGAACTGCAACGATGCGACCGATCGGATGCTCCATTAAGTCGATTGACGATTCGATGACACTTTGGCGCTGATACAATGGTGCACGCGTTTAGCCTGCATACGTCATGATGACACAGTCCTGCGTCGTCATGATCACATTTACAATTTACTTCTAGTTTTGTTTAACACGGGTGGTGTCAGATGTGCACCGCGTCGGAGGTGGCGGGGGTGCTGCTATTTCCCGCCTGTTGATGAATGGGGAGTGCGCCTTCCTGATGTATCGCGAGCCCCTGCTCTTATCCGCGCGTGCAACACAAACGGCCCACCGGTTGGAACAGAAATGCATCCCAGCAAACCACATAGAGGTATTGCCACGTCAGACTGCTGAGTTGGACGACGGGAATCCACATCGCGTCGTAGAATACGCGCGTACTGGTCCGCTTCGGCCCCGTACAGGCTTTGGCGGGCTCTACATGAGCGATCTAACCTTTCTGTATGCCAATCCTACCCCCAGGCGCGAAGGGGTATCCGCCCATCCTAGCCCTCGATCGTACCTGAATTTTTCGTTCTTTCCTTGAGGGGCCTATTGAATCAGAAGTCATTATGAGCATTACAATGTTGCTTGTGTTTATGTTTCATGCTACTTATTATTATTGAGTTAGTTTCTCTTCATAGCTTGCAATGACTATTGAGTAGACTTAGTTGCATACTCTTTTTTATGAATTGTCTAAGCATCTACTCCTGTGATGAGAATATTTACATCATATGAAGCAAAGTGTTCGTGAAAGTTCTTTTATCGCACTCAGTTTTCAACTGAATTGCTTGAGGACAAGCAATAAGCTAAGCTTGGGGAGAGTTGATACGTCCAAAACGTATCTACTTTCTCGAACACTTTGCTATTGTTTCTCCTCTAAACTTGTGTGATTTGGATACAACTAACACGGACTGACGCTGTTTTCAGCAGAATTACCTTGGTGTCTTGTTTTTGTGCAGAAAATGAACTATCAGGAAAAATTCCGGAAAATATGCCAAAAATTATATTTCACCAGAAGATTCACGGAGCCGAAGGCAGAGGCGGAGAGGGAGGCTGGGGCCTACACCCAGCGCGGCCCACCTTCGGCGCTGAAGAGTCTGCACCCCCTCGGCCTCCCTCTACGCCTATAGGTTGCCTTTCGACCTAAAAACCGAGGGGAGTTCGATAGTTTTCCAAAAAGTGTTCCACTTTGTCACCGCCACCAGAAACCAAGATTCAGATCCAAAAACTCTGTTCTGGCACCCTGCCGGGATGGGGAATTTGGAGAGAATCATCGCCATCATCATCACCAACGCATCTCCATCAACCACCGATGTTTCCCTCATCCATGAGTGAGTAATCCCCCGTTGTAGGCTTGGGGATGGTAGGGATTAGATGAGTTCTATCATGTAATCGAATAAAATCTGTTAGGGCAGGGCCGGCTCTATGTTTTGGAGGGCCATAGGGCGAGGTCGACAACATGGGCCCTTATAATACTATATATATGCACACGTATATATTAATATGTAAAGAAGTATGAATGACTATTTTTTTGCAAAGTATTAAGAGTTAACATCTGACAACACATTCTTAATTCAAGACATTATTGTTAAGCCTTAAACCATGTCATATAATGACAGATAAAATAAAAGAGTAGTTAAATAACCTATTGCTGCAAAATCAACTTCTCCCAAATCAGATTCTTGCAATTGATTATCGGCGTTGATATCAAAATTGACCGAAAAATACTTATTTTAAAACACCTCTTTGTGATTCAATAAACCGACTCTTGGTTTTTAATTTATTTTCTCAAAGCAGGACTTGTGTTCTTCGAACAACATTTGAACACCTATAATTGTGAAGGAATTAGATAGTACTTAAAACTAAAGCTTCAAGTCCCTAATCTCACATTGCAATTGGATTCATGGCGATTGAACGTGCTGAGGGCTAGGACAGCAGAGAAAAGGCCATGAGGAGCGGGAAAGGACGCAGATGGATTCACAAGTTCAAATGATCAATTTTGGTTCCTAATAGGCAATGACGAATTGGTGATCTTCAATCTAGAGAAGGGCGGCTAGGACAGTCCGCAGTTAAATAGATAATAGTAGGAAATTGGGGATACAAACATGCGAACACGAACTAGACTACATAGGAGATCGATTCTTGATTTGAGTTTGTCCATTCTTTCTCCATGCTAGGCCTTTTAACTGAATTTTTCTAACCCAAAACCAAATAGCTGACTAATAAAAAAACATGCAAATCATGGGCCCCTGAAAGGCATGGGCCCTAGGGCGCCGCCCATGTTGGCCATGGGTCAGAGTCGGCCCTGTGTTAGGGCATAGTGTCTACTATCTCTATTAGTGCTATTTGACTTTATTGCAACTTGTTATGCTTAATGCTTGTCACTAGGGCCCGAGTGTCATGATCTCAGAACTGAACTTATTATTGAATCATTATGATAGTATTATTTGTGATCTTATCTGCAATTTGTGTACACATATCATTGTCCGGATCCAAAGGCCCCAAAGTGACAATAATTGGGACAACCGGAGGGGAGGGCTGTGGTGCGAGGATCACATGTGTTCACGGAGTGTTAATTCTTTGCTCCGATGCTCTATTAAAAGGAACACCTTAATTGCCAATAGTTTCCTAGAGGCCCCACTGGCAATTTGGTCGGATGTAAGATGTTGTGTAAGTTCTCATTGAAACGCATAACTATAACTATATTCGGAGCACATGCCTAGGATTGTTTAGTACTTGGATGCTTGTTATTATTTATCTGCAATGCCCTAGATCTTGAAGTTATATGTTTAGACTCGTCCATGCAACGCCAGTCCATCCATCCTTATGCCTACCGCACTCGAATCCCACTGTTACTGTTACCGTTACTATTACTATTGCTACTGTTCCACTCCTGCTGTTTCTTTACTGTTGCTACTACCAAACTGTTGCTACTGATAAACTTCTGTGAGCAAGAACTATTTCCAGATGCAGTTGAACTGACAACTCAGTTGTTAAAGCTTGCAAGTATTCTTTGGCTCCCCTTGTGTCGAATCAATAAATTGGGTAATACTACTCGTGAAGACTGTTGCGATCCACTATACTTGTGGGTCATCATACATGCAAGCCGAATCTTCTTCAAGACATACTGAAACAAGCCATGCTTCAGAGACATCAGTGATAAAACCCATGCTGCAGAGATTCTACAGAGAAATCCATCCAACTATCCATTCATGACATAAGGTTGAACATGACTGGAACCACATTAACCTATTCTTCTGAACCTTATGTCTCACCAGGAGTGTAGAGCCGAATAATGTGCCCTTCCCAATCTGCGCCAACACCTCATACTGATCAATCTCACCGTAACCTGATTCACCCCCAAAAAAAAACTTGCTTCCTTACAAAAAGACATACAGCCGTGAAGGACAACCGTGAGAAATATGCCGAGTAAATTGTTTGGTATAAATGTGTTCAGATTGTTCTTTCAACTCTCCTTCCACAATCCCCAATTATTTACTAATCGACGAAAATAGGAGGCTATGAACAAAAAATGCTTCAATTCACGCTATTCCCCATATTCACGCATGGAGATGGAGATTGTTGAGAGCATCACTGTCTTGCCTTTGCTGATTCTTGGAAAAGAACACATGAAGAGCACAAAAAAAGATAGACATGGAAATTGCAAACATATTGGAGGGATTGCAATGGACACAGAAGAAGACGAATCCGAATATAGAAAAGTCCAAAGCGAAATTGATGGCTTCCAGCAAAAATCAAACAGAGATGAGATTGTGGTGTCTCTCCCAGCACCCTTGCCATGGTTGTTGCACGTCCTCCTCCAGAGCACTGATGTACTACTATCCCATGAGAGAGAGATATAGAGAGAGGGCATGATTGGGGACTTACCGATGAATCTGTGCTGGTGCTGGGAGGGCTCAATCGACATGGATGTCCCCTACCATAAGTTAAAATATCAATTCCAGGATAACTTGCAAAATACATGTACAACAGAAACCGATCCGCCGTAAAATATACCTGAGGATGTGAAATTTAACTCCCAATCACAGTATTTCAAAGCCAAATTCTATAGAGGTTTTACAGGGGGTTCTTCTCTATACACTAACATGGCAGTGACAACAAACCACATGAAAACAAAATACTTGGAAATAATGCTCTTTTAGGGAATCATACGAAGTATGCTAAATGAATAGTTCAAATTCAATGAAGCAAAAGAAAAATACAATCCAAGGTCGGATCACAACTGTTCAAAAAAAACTTCACTGGTTGTTAACACATAATTAATTGAAATTTATTATAAAAACATTAAAATATATCTAGTCGCTTTCAACCTCATCCTATTTGCTCTTTCTAGCAAGATATTTAGGCATTGATAATTATCCACAATCTAGCAACCGCCTAGGATTTTATCACCTCTTGGAAAACAAAGATCTAAAATGAACAATTGTTATGAACTGAAAATAACTATATCTTTTAAGCTCTATCTACAATTCCTAGTAAAAAACTCATAAAATCTACAATATAATCCAGGGCATAGCAGCATAAATATGGGTTACCATCTGCTGCTACTTCTCGGTCTTGCTGTCCATAACGCCCAACGCCGAGGAGTCGCCAACATAGCAGAGGTGGGTTCCTTGACCACGGGTCCACCAAGTATTCTGGTTTCATGCCCCCACGCCATCAGCGCCAGCTCCCAACCAATATCCTGCAATGGAACCACAAAAATTAATAGTTTCATGCCTCATAAGCATATCATCAAATAGTTGACCTGCAACAATATATCTATATAAGAACACACACAAGCTCATGAGAAATTAGAGACGAACGTTGCAGCAGCACTACCGTGAGAGAGGAACAAACAACAACTCATTTAATGGAGGGAGAGATAGAGCAGCGGTTGCTGCTGTAGCGCATGTACGCGAAGCATCGACAATCTGATGCTCCTCCCGCGATGGAGGCAATGTGATGTGGTGGGACGAGCGGTGGCATGTGCTTCCTCTCCCGGCAAGGAAGACGTCACGAAGTGTCGGTTAGAGCAGTGACTTGTGCTTCTTCCCGATCATGGTGAAGCACAAGCCCGACCAGGAGGAACAATGGAGGAAGGTTGCTGCTCTCCGTTCTCTCCTCCTCCTAGGGGTAAGAAGCTGCGAAGTACAACGGTGACGGGGAGAGAAGAGGGGAATCGCGGGAGAGAGGATACGGAGTGCGCCAGCCGCCGCACGCGAGGAAGAGGAGAGGGAGGGGCGCGCGAGTCATGGTGGTCCTGGGAGTGGCGGCTAGGGCTATCACCAGTGGGGAGTTGCAGGGGCTGGAGGACATAGTCGCCTGATGGCTGGAGGAGGACGAGCAAGAAGGGATGTGCGCAATGGAGGGAGGCGGAGCGGCCTTGACCGCCGCACGCGGGAGGAGAAGGGGGTGTGCGGGAGGATGGAGGAGAAGGGTAGGGTTTCTACCGTGGGGTTTTCTTTTATACGTCGTGGCTAAAACTGATCAACGGTGAAAACTGGCTGGAGAAACCAATCAGACCGCTCATCAAATCTGAATTTTGTGGGACATCGTACTACCTCGTAATTATGTTACTTAATTCATTGTCAAACACAATAAGTAAAGTATCATCATATCGGCCAACATAGAGCGTCCATATGCCAACAAGACAACAGGATTGCAAGAATTTATGCTCCTTTCACAATGAATATGTTTTTCTAATTGACAATGACTCACAACCAGTATCCAAGAGTACAAAATAGCACATAATGGTTAAAAATAACCTTTTTACTATTGTACTTAGAAAAACTCGGTAATCTACAAGCTTCCAGCACGGTACGTCCCCCAACCCATCGTACGTATCATGATGCGATGTCTCGTGATCAGCTGTAAAGCTCTTTTTTTCCATGTCTTTACACCTTCACTCGCCCTGTCCAGTCTTGTCCATCACATTAAGTCATCGACCAACTAGTACATTCTACCTATATATATATATATAATATATATATATATGCACCTTGGTGCCCAGACACCAAGTATGGTACGCATTTTTTTTAAACTACACATACCTAAGATATACACACCTAATATATATACCTAAGGTATCACATACCTAAAGTATACGTACATGCATACGTGAATATATATGTAACTTGGATACGTACGCTTTAAATATGTGATACCTTTGATAAATGTAACTAAGATACATATAACTTAGGTATATACATGTTAGGTATGTGAAATTTGCGTACGTAAGGTATGTAAGAATTTGAGTGAAATATAGGTATGATGCCCGGGCACCATGGTGTTCCATATAAGGGTATATATAACTTAGGTATATATATATATATTGGTGCCCATGCACCAAACCTGCATTTCGTACATTACCGAGACATACATACCTAAATTTCACATACCTAAGGTTTACATATCTAAAATATACTTATCCAAGTTATATATCTAGGTATCACATACCTAGGGTATACCTACCTAAATTGCATATATAAACGCGTATCCTAGATACGTACACCTTAGATATGCAACATCTTAGGTATGTATAACTTAGGTATATGATACCTATGTATGTATAACTACGATATGTATACCCTCAGGTATGTGCCCTGATGCCCAGGCAACATACACAATATAGGTATGTTTTGCTTTGAACCAGGTATATATATTCACACACTTTGGCCCACATTGTTGCGGCTCCAAGCTAGCTAGCTGGTTCTTGCTTCTCGCCTTCTCCCACCTCTGAGCATGGCGAACTGTAACATCTTAAAAATACTAAACTTGTATCATCAAACTCTAATCATCAAATTTAGGGTTAACAAAAATTTTGTTAAATAAAAATATGAAAGCATGCATGAGAGTATGCATTTCATTTTGAATTCTTTTGAACCAACTTGTTTGAGTGATCCTTTGCTTCTAAATGGATGCTTAGGTGAAATAAACATCATCTAAACAATTTCCAAACTTTTCTCAAAGACAAGTAAATCAAAACAAATAAAATAAGGGAATGGTCATTTTGACCAATTTAACTCCCATGCCTACTTTGGCTGTCTCAAACTTTCAGAACTTAACAGAAACTTTTCTGGATCTTTGCACCCCTTGATTGTACTCGTAACAAAGTATCAAGGCCCACTTTGTGATCATCCAGAAACATTCAAATGCATAGTTTAAATGACAATTCAAAATTGAATCTTTATCATATGGGAAGATCCTACTTTTTCAAACACCACTCAAACAAGCTCAACTTTCAAAACCCAAGCATCTGCAGACTCACCAGCACCAACCTAGCACACCCATCAAAAATCTTTTCAAAATTCAAAACTTGAATTCTTGCGGCCATTTCATCAAACACATTGCAGACACAAATCATCAAAATCTTAAACACTATTGTGATCAGTGATTGAAGCCTAACTTGTTCCCTCTCTAGCTCACAACCATCTCAGTAGATCATCTAGCAAGTTAAACCAAGCACTAGACTCACTGTAAGCTGGGCAATGACATCAATGGTGAACAGCCGAAGCTCACCATGCCACCCTAGTGGAGACAGCAAGCTAGGAGAAGATTTAGCCGTGCCAACCTTGTCTAGGAGGCAGCCCACCGTCCACCGCCCCCTGTCGCCACCAACCTTGCCAACTCCTGGACCACACGGACCGTGCCAAGCTACTTCACAACCATGCAGCATGCGCCAGGCGCCACTCGACCAGCCCACAGACCGTCGCGCCGCCCTCGCGCGTGCATACATGATCGCCACCGAACCAGAGACCGCCAGACATCACCGTTTGCCCCATGACGCATGACCACCGCCATCAGAAGACGCCGCCTGCCGTGCGAGCATCGAGCGTTCCAGACCAAACCACACCGCCCCTACGCGCGCATTAAAGCCGTAGAGCATCGCCAGGAGACCACCAAGCGATCGCCACCGTCGGCCATGCCTCTAGCCGCCCGTAGCCATGTCGCCACTGTCGCCTGCCCATCCCGTTTGGTCTCATCGTCGCGACTATAAATAGAGGCCACCCCCAGCCGAATTGAGCACACCATCTCACTCCCCTCTCCTCACTGATCGTGCCACCCCGTTCCCGGAGCAAGGCGAGCAACGCCGCGAATTTTGCGAACTGCCGCTGCTAGAGAAGAAGGGGCCAGCGATTGAGCCGCCCAAGAGAAGCTGCGGTACCGGAGGTTAAATCGTCGACTTCGTCGTTCGCCCTCGCCGACCCTCTGAAGCCGGTGAGCCCCCAACGACCCCCGTCAGCGCTAGGTTTACATCTGCCGGCGTTGCCCAACGTCGACGATGACCCTCAGTCGTTGGATTAGAACCAAATCGAACGCACCACATTGCCCCATACCGCTTCGCACCCCCTGTCTCACTGACACGTGGGGACAACCACTTAACCAGCCCGTGTAAGCGCTATGTACAGTAGGCCCGATGTCGCTTCCGCGGCCGGTTATTTGAATTTAACCTTTTCCATTTTATTTGAAACACACTTCTATACCTAGTTTCAAAAATCAACCCAGGTCGATTCAGTGAACCAAATTGAATGTAACCAATTTTTTTAGAAAGGTCTGGGAATGCTGAATCCAAGCCCGTTGGATTCAAATCATTAGGATCTGTATATCATCCTTGGTAAAAATAACAAGGCAGAAGCTTTTCTGCATTCAAACATTTTTCAAATTAAAATCATAATAGCTTTTGAGTTTATTCCAACTCTCAAAAATCACATTCAACCATACCTTTCAGAATATATAAAAATATATAGGTTTACTTACAGAAATAATATTCAAGTAATAAAATAATGCCACATAAGCATTTCTAGTCACTTTATTTAATTAAAATAAAAGGTTAAACCTTATTAAATTGTGACACCACTTTAAATCACATTCCCATGGACTAAAATATGTGGTGATGACATGTGTCAACATGATCCCATGTTTGGTTTGGAGAATATTAAATCTTAAGTAGTTTTTCAATGAGTAAAAATTACTTTTCTAAAAATAAAAGGATTTAAACCAAGCTTTAATCTTGTAATGTTAGTGATGATGTTAGATCATCTATAGGACCCTTTTGTGTGATGATTGCAAGTAGTTAAGTATTGTTTGGTGATTGTGTATATCGTATGTATTTATAGACGCTAGTACCGACCAAGGATACGAGGAGGAAGGAGGATTCTACGAAGAAGAAGCCGAGGAGAACTTCAACCACTGCTCTGCACAAGGCAAGCCTAATACTAGTAGTTGAATGTGCAAGCTAACACTTGCAAGATACTCTACTGATGCAAACAAACCACTACTTGTTACTATGCCCACTATATGCCTTAAGCATATGTGTTATACCCCAATTGATACCCAATCCTAGTTTTATTTGCAAGCTTTCTACTTTATTTCTTTATCAAATCTTTAACTTAGAGTTGACTTAAGTGACTTATAGAATTCTAGAAAGATATTTTTTGAAGGTTGCATAAAGAGCATAAAATTTGGCCTAAGCTAGAAAACCTTGATGTCATCCTAAGGCCTGAGATTGAACTTAGTTAGAACACCCCTTATTTACCACCCCTCATTAGTACCACTTGTAGATGCTAGTGCTAAGCATAAAACTTGATCAACTTTAGATGGGAATACTTGGTGAAAATGGTTATGAAAACCTTAGAATGATGGACCATTTTATTGAGATGTTTTGACATGTGTTTCCGAACACCAGATGATTTTGTTGATGAAAATATTGAGGCATGAGCCTTAGCCTTTATAAAACTGATGGTTGTCTGGATGCAATACCATTCCAATTTTTACCGTACAACCACAATACCCGAAGATTGGGTAGGGCTTGACTGGAAACTTATATACCTTAGTATTAGTTCCCTCACGGCCAAGGTATGAGCTGAGGCTACCTTGTGAAGATTGTCCACAATGGTACCCAAGATGACAGTTGGTCATGGTTGGGAGGCCAAACTCACAGGAGAGGTGCTTATACTACGGCGTGTAATTGAAAGGTTAGGATTGATTATCCGCATACTGAGTACGGTGAATTCAGGATTTGTTCCTGACAGATGTATCGAATGTTGTGGTGAAAGTGTACAATCTCTGCAGAGTGTCAAACTATTTGAATAGCCGCGTCCGCGGTTATGGACAGTTGGAGTGGCCATAATATTCCCCCGTCAGACTTTTCAAAATGACTTGCGAAATGAATTAAGACTTTGACTTGACCACAACAGAGTTGTGACATGAGATACAAGATCCCACCTAGGAGTTATAAAATTGTAACTAGCTTCTCTTTCTTCTGAACTAGTAGAGATAAATCTGGCTTCTTGCAAAACAACCCTAGAGCCTAGTGCCATATTATCAAAAGCCCTTTCACTTGTTAGTATTAGTTTGCGAGTACTTAAAGAGTACTCGTGGCTTTGTCCCTAGCTATTCATGTGGCCAGACTATGAAGAATAGTACCTGGAGGATGGACCCTAGGAAGGTTACGACAACTAGGATCATCTCCCATCGTCAACATTGCCTATGACTCCGAAGATGGAGCTTCGCCTACGCTACCGTTATTATTACGTATTCCGCTGCTTGAAGTTATATTAAGAACTGGATCATGAGATCCCTATTTGTGTAAGAACTTATGTACGATTTGTAATAGATGATGTACTATGGTATCCAATTCTGTTATGTCTCGCAAAAATGGTAATCCTGAGATTGCGATGTATGGCATAACAGGCATCTGGGATTAAAAATCTGGGTGTTGACAAGTTGGTATCAGAGCCATCCTGACCATAGGAGACCCTAGTTAGACTGGACGTTTGAATCAAAAACTTAGTTTCAAAACCAAAAGAAACAAATATTTACAAAAACTTATTACCATTCTTATCACTTACTTCTTTCATGAAAATTCATGTCCCTCAAAAACTCTTGCAAAATACATCAAAATTTGACACACTTGATCACTCTACTAACTTACTCATCTTATATTCTTTTAGATGGACGTGGAGTATAACAAGTTTTACCAATTGGGAAATGGCGGAGACCTTATATTTGAGAGGGATTTGGACCAGCTTTCGGAACTTCTGGAGCATCCACACCCCGAGTTCTTCGGAGCTCAGCTCAATGATCAAGGAGGAGAAGATCTGCAGTGGCTAATTGTTGCAAGTCTCCGAGGAAAGATTGAACCTCCCACTGCTGAGGGAATTCAGTTTACCTTGAGAGAGAACAACTGGCTGGATGGACTAGCCAGGGCCATGCAGGAAGCTCTTTCCCGTCTATGTGGGCAGAGCATCAATCAGATCAAGGGAATCCGCTTTGAGTTTTTCCCAAGGCCTGATGCTAATGGACAACCACTGGAATCCCCATACCATCACGAGTTGAAGACCCAATTGGAACACCTTAGCTTCATGATGTACAATCGTCAGCATGAGTTGGATAACTGCCGTGACTACTCCAACCACAAGTCTGCCATCATCAAGACGAAGGATCAGACCATCGCCATGCTGGCAAAGGATCGCAAGTCTCGCCGCCGTCAGCTCGACAAGAAGGAGCGCATTATTGCCCGTCTTCGCCACCATATCTCGTCTTTGGAGGAGACCATCCACGAGAGAGACATGCAGTTGGAGGAAAGGGAGAACGCCGGAGAGGATCTTCATGGAGACCCCTACTCCTATCTCAGCAATGATGATGATTTTCTGGAGGATCGGGCTATGGATTTCTTCACCGATGAGGAAGATTACGCCTTCATCTATGACGACGAGGATGATGAGGATGACGACTACACAGACTCCAAGGAGTAGTAGCACTTAAGCACTACCGTAGTGAGTAGTATTTGGTCCCACTATATCGTAGTTTCGAGGATGGTTCTTAAAACCATCTGTTTTTCTTTGTTGTGGTGTGTGTTGTACCATGTGCTATGAATGAATGAATGAATGAAAAGCAAATTACTAGAAAATCTGAGTCAAACTTTAAAAACTTTTCAAAGCCCCAAAACCTTAGAAATTTCCCTCTTTTCTCATAATATATCTCAATCTTCAGATGCCACGTGGAGGAAGTGGTTCATCCCCGGACCCGATGTTGCAGATCCTGCAAATGTTGACTTCTGACCGCGAAGTTGAAAGAGCGGAACGTCAATCCAACCTAGCCACCCTGCAACAGATAGCTCAGCTAGCCCACAACAACCAAGGCCACGGAAATCAAGACAACCATGGATCTAAGCTCAAAAATTTCCAGAATACCAACCCACCTGTTTTCACTAAGTCAGAAGAACCCCTAGACGCCGATGATTGGCTGCAAACCATGGAAAATAACCTAGAAGTCGACGGAGTGGAAGCCAACGAGAAAGTTCTGTTCGCCACCCACTACCTAGCCGGAGATGCCAGAGCATGGTGGAACAGTGTTCGCGCAATAACCGGAGGCCAGATGATGACCTGGGAGGAATTCAAGGTCAAGTTCAGCAGAACCCATGTGCCACCGGGTTTGATCAAGAGGATGAGAGACGAGTTCAGAGAACTAAAGCAAGGAAGAATGACTGTAGTGGAATACAGTGACAAATTTTTGTCATTAGCTAGGTATGCCCCAGATGAGATTGACACGGAAGCCAAGAAGAAAGAAAGATTCCTGAATGGTCTGCATGATGAGATGCAGACAGTGTTAGTCAATATCCCCTTTGCGGATATTGAAGCCCTTGTCGACTCAGCCATCCAGATGGAAGGAAAGATCAACCAAGCCAATGAGAACCGCAAGCGTCGCATGATGCATCAGCCAGGAACCCATCAGACCCCAAAGTATCGCCCTAACCCATCTCTCGGATTTTCCCCAAGAACCAATAGACCCCCGATGAACCGTCCGACCTATCCCAACCGTGGAAACCCTAGGCCCGCAGGAAATCACAACAACCCCAGCAACTCTAGCAATTTCAACCGTGCCCCACCCAAGTTCAACAACAACAATGCTACCGCCAACACCAACACTGCCCCGAGGACTGGAAGCAATGTTGTGCCTGTAGCAGCAAAGGACAAGTCGCAAGTGACTTGTTATGAGTGCGGAAATAAGGGTCACTACTCTAATGAGTGCCCCAACAAGAATAATGCCGCAGCACCCAATGCCAATGTCCCAGCCCAGCAACAGCGTCGTGTTCAGCCAGGAAGAAGGTTTGCCCCAGGGAATTCACTCAACCGCAATGGCCGTCTTTTTCTCATGCATGCTGAAGAAGCTCGGGAAGCGCCAGACGTCGTGCTGGGTATGTTTTCTGTTAATTCAGTACTTGCACGAGTGTTGTTTGATTCTGGTGCATCGCACTCATTTGTCACCGAAGAATTTGCATGCACTAGTAAAATTCAACCAACCAAACTGAAGCATGTTATGATTGTTCAAATTCCCGGATCAACCACCAAGGCTAGGCAAATTTGCAAAGCCGTCCCTATCCGAATCCCTGGCATAGATTTTTATGCAAATCTGATAGTACTCAGAACTAAAGGTTTGGAAGTAGTACTAGAAATGGATTGGATGTCCAAACATAAAGGATTTATTGACTGTGCCAAGAAAGCCATAACCATGACCAGTACAGCCGGAATATCAGTCGAGCATATATCTGATAACCTTACCTCGCCAATTCAAATGCAACAAGAGTATAGCCCAACCTACCATTGACCAAGTCCGGATATTCTGTGAATACCCCGATGTATTTCCAGATGTTTTGCCCGGTATGCCCCCAGATCGGGATATCGAGTTTATCATCGAACTAATCCCGGGCGGACCCATAGCTCAGAGACCCTATAGTATGAATCCGTCAGAGTTAGCAGAACTGAAGAAGCAACTGGATGCCATGCTGGAAATTGGATTGATTCAACCAAGTGCGTCACCATGGAGATCACCTGTATTGTTTGTGGACAAGAAAAATGGAGGTAACCGTTTTTGTACGGATTATCGGAAGTTGAATGATGTCACCATCAAGAACAAATACCCCTTGCCCAAGATAGAAGATCTGTTTGATCAGTTGACCGGTGCCAAAGTGTTTTCTAAGATTGATCTTAGAACTGGTTATCATCAACTCAAAATTCGTGCAGAGGATATTCCCAAGACTGCCTTTACCACCAGATATGGATTGTGCAGTATCTGATCATGTCTTTTGGATTAACCAATGCCCTCGCTTATTTCATGAATCTCATTAATAAGATTTTTATGGACTTCCTGGATAAGTTTGTCGTTGTTTTCATCGATGACATTCTAATTTATTCCAAATCAGAAGAAGAACATGAGCTACACCTAAGGACCATTCTTGGAACCCTTAGAGAGCATCAGCTGTATGCAAAGTTTAGCAAATGTGAATTCTGGTTACAAGAGGTAGGATTCCTCGGTCACATTGTATCAGCCGGAGGAATTTCCGTTGACCCTGCCAAAGTGAAGGATGTAGAAGATTGGCAAGCCCCAACCACTCAAACCTAAGTTCGCACATTTCTCGGATTGGCGGGATATTACCGCAAATTCGTAGAAGGATTCTCGAGTATCGCCAGACCTATGACCCAATTGTTGAAGAAGGACAAGAAGTTTGAATGGACCGACAAATGTGAAGCGAGTTTTCAAGAGCTCAAAAGGAGACTGATTTCAGCCCCAATCTTAATCATGCCAGATATCACGAAGCCCTTTGATGTGTATTGTGACGCATCCAAGATCGGTCTCGGATGTGTGCTAATGTAAGAAGGCAAAGTTATATCTTATCTATCTCGACAACTGAAGCAACATGAGCAAAATTACCCAACCCATGACCTCGAACTCGCAGCCGTAGTTCTAGCCCTGAAGACATGGAGGCATTACCTGATGGGAAACCGTTGTGAGATTTATTCGGATCACAAGAGTCTGAAATATATATTCACTCAGAAGAAGCTGAATATGAGACAGAGGAGATGGATTGATCTAATCAAGGATTACAATCTGGACATTCACTATCACCCTAGTAAAGCCAATGTGGTAGCAGATGCCCTTAGCCGATTGCCGTGCCGCTTGAACTCCATGATTTTGAAGGAGCAACCAAGCTTGCCCAAAGAAATGGAAGATTTTCGAATGGAATTAGTGAGTGAAGAATTTTTGGCTAGCATAGAACTTTAGCCCACTTTGATCAGTCAGATCAAAGAGGCACAAAAGGGAAATGCTAGTATCGACGGAATCAAGCGTCGTATTGGTACAAGCAAAGTACCCGGATTCACCAAAGACGAAGGAGTGCTGTGGTACAAAGGACGCCTTTGTGTACCAGCAGATTCTGAGTTGAAAGAAGTTATTTTGAAGGAGGCTCATGATACTCTTTATTCTAGCCATCCCGGAGGAACTAAGATGTATCAAGATTTGAAAGAGCAATTTTGGTGGCATAAGATGAAGAGAGAAATTGGAAGTTATATCGCCAAATGTGACATATGTCAGCGAGTCAAGGCAGGACATCAAAGACCCGCTGGATTGTTGCAACCCTTGTAGATTCCGGAATGGAAATGGGATTCCGTTGGAATGGACTTTATCACCAGATTGCCTACTTATAGTAGGGGAAATGACTCTATCTGGGTCATAGTGGACCGATTGTCCAAAGTCGCCCATTTCTTACCCGTCAAGACCACATATCAGAGTTCGAAACTAGCGGAGTTATACATCGCTAGGATCGTCAGTTTGCATGGAGTCCCCAAGAACATCGTATCGGATCGAGGAACTCAGTTTACTTCGAGATTCTGGAAGAAAGTCCAAGAAGGTTTAGGAACCCGCCTAGATTTCAGCACCGCGTATCACCCTCAGACCGATGGACAAACGGAGCGAGTAAACCAAATACTCGAAGATATGTTGAGAGCCTGTGTGTTAGAATATGGATCTAAGTGGGAAGATTGTCTGCCGTTTGTAGAATTTTCATACAACAATAGTTATCAAGCTAGTTTGCAAATGGCCTCATTTGAATTCATGTACGGAAGGATCTGTCGCACCCCTTTGAACTGGTCGGAAGTAGGAGAGAGTCAGATCTTCGGACCCGACATCCTACGAGAAGCAGAAGAGAAGGTTCACAAAATTCGTGAGCACCTCAAGACCGCCCAGTCCAGACAAAAGAGTTACGCTGACAAGAGACGTAGAGACCTTGCCTTGAACGTAGGCGATTTTGTGTATATGAAGGTGTCGCTATTGAAGGGAATGCAGCGTTTCCAACTCAAAGGAAAGTTATCCCCCAGATATATCGGACCCTTCAAGATTTTGAACCGTCGAGGAGAAGTGTCGTATCAATTGGAACTACCCGAAGAGATGTCAGCCGTGCACAACGTGTTCCATATCTTGTTACTTCGCAAGTGTCTCGAAGTCCCAGAGAAGACCGAAGTGTTCAAGAACATCGATCACCGGACCATAGAGATCAACGATGACCTGACCTATCCTGGAGTACCCATCCGTATTTTGGAAGAAGCTTTCAACTACCGAACTCAAGCATCAAGTTTCTCAAGATTCAGTGGAGCAACCACACAGAAGAAGAAGCTACCTGGGAGCGCGAAGATCACATCAGGATGGATTTTCCCGATCTCTTCAAATCCTAGGTAATCTTTTTTGTCCTTTTTCAAATCTCGGGACGAGATTTTGTTTAAGGGGGGAAGGTTTGTAACATCCCAAAAATACTAAACTTGGATCATCAAACTCTAATCATCAAATTTAGGGTTAACAAAAACTTTGCTAAATAAAAATATGAAAGCATGCATGAGAGTATGCATTTCATTTTGAATTCTTTTGAACCAACTTGTTTGTGTGATCCTTTGCTTCTAAATGGATGCTTAGGTGAAATAAACATCATCTAAACAATTCCCAAACTTTTCTCAAAGACAAGTAAATCAAAACAAATAAAATAAGGGAATGGTCATTTTGACCAATTTATGTCCCATGCCTACTTTGGCTGTCTCAAACTTTCAGAACTTAACAGAAACTTTTCTGGATCTTTGCACCCCTTGATTGTACTCGTAACAAAGTATCAAGTCTCACTTTGTGATCATCCAGAAACATTCAAATGCATAGTTTAAATGACAATTCAAAATTGAATCTTTATCATATGGGAAGATCCTACTTTTTCAAAAACCACTCAAACAAGCTCAACTTTCAAAACCCAAGCATCTGCAGACTCACCAGCACCAACCTAGCACACCCACCAAAAATCTTTTCAAAATTCAAAACTTGAATTCTTGCGGCCATTTCATCAAACACATTGCAGACACAAATCATCAAAATCTTAAACACTATTGTGATCAGTGATTGAAGCCTAACTTGTTCCCTCTCTAGCTCACAACCATCTCAGTAGATCATCTAGCAAGTTAAACCAAGCACTAGACTCACTGTAAGTCAAGTAATGACATCAATGGTGAACATAAGCTCACCATGCCACCCTAGTGGAGACAACAAGCTAGGAGGAGATTTAGCGTGCCAACCTTGTCTAGGAGGCAGCCCACCGTCACCGCCACTCCTGCCCAAACCGAACCTTGCCAACCCTGGACCACACGCACGGACCGTGCAAGCTCGCCAAAGAACCATGCCGAGCATGCGCCAGCGCCACACTCGACGCCCAAGCGCCCTACTTACAGGCATACATGATCGCCACGAACCAGAGACCGCCAGACATCACCGTTGTCGCATGACGACACCACCGCCATCGTAGAAGACGCCGCCTCTGCCGTGCAGAGCATCGCGTGTTCCAGACCAAACCACACCGCCCCTACGCGCGCATTAAAGCCGTAGAGCATCGCCAGGAGACCACCAAGCGATCGCCACCGCCGGCCATGCCTCTAGCCGCCCGTAGCCATGTCGCCACCGTCGCCTGCCCATCCCGTTCGGTCTCGTCGTCGCGACTATAAATAGAGGCCACCCCCAACCGAATTGAGCACACCATCTCACTCCCCTCTCCTCACTGATCGTGCCACCCCGTTCCCGGAGCAAGGTGAGCAGCACTTTGCCGGAATTTTGCCGGAGCCTGCCGCTGCTGGAGAAGAAGGGGCCAGCGATTGGAGCCGCCCCAGGAGAAGCTGCCGGTACCAGGAGGTTCGTCGTCGTCGACTTCGTCGTTCGCCCGCCTCGCCGACACTACTTTGAGCCGGTGAGCCCCAACGACCTCCAGCGGCGCTGGGTTTACATCGCTTGGCGTTGCCCAACGTCGACGATGACCATCAACCGTTGGATTAGAACCAAATCGAACGCACCACATTGCCCCATACCGCTTCGCACCCCCTGTCTCACTGACACGTGGGGACAGCCACTTAACCAGCCCGCGTAAGCGCTGTGCTTAGCAGGCCGGCCCAGTATCGCTTCCCGCGCAGCCCAGTTATTTGAATTTAACCTTTTCCATTTATTTCAAACACACTTCTGTACCTAGTTTCAAAAATCAACCCAAGTCGATTTATTGAACCAAATTGAATGAAACCACTTTTGTTAGAAAGGTCTGGGAATGCTGAATCCAAGCCCGTTGGATTCAAATCATTAGGATCTGTAGATCATCCTTGGTAAAAATAACAAGGCAGAAGCTTTTCTGCATTCAAACATTTTTCAAATTAAAATCATAATAGCTTTTCAGTTGATTCCAACTCTCAAAAATCACATTCAACCATACCTTTCAGAATATATAAAAATATATAGGTTTACTTACAGAAATAATATTCAAGTAATAAAAGAATGCCACATAAGCATTTCTAGTCACTTTATTTAATTAAAAATAAAAGGTTAAACCTTATTAAATTGTGACACCACTTTAAATCACATTCCCATGGACTAAAATATGTGGTGATGACATGTGTCAACATGATCCCATGTTTGGTTTGGAGAATATTAAATCTTAAGTAGTTTTTCAATGAGTAGAAATTACTTTTCTAAAAATAAAAGGAATTAAACCAAGATTTAATCTTGTAATGTTAGTGATGATGTTAGATCATCTATAGGATCCTTTTGTGTGATGATTGCAAGTAGTTAAGTATTGTTTGGTGATTGTGTACATCGTATGTATTTATAGACGCTAGTACCGACCAAGGATACGAGGAGGAAGGAGGATTCTACGAAGAAGAAGCCGAGGAGAACTTCAACCACTGCTCTGCACAAGGCAAGCCTAATACTAATAGTTGAATGTGCAAGCTAACACTTGCAAGATACTCTACTGATGCAAACAAACCACTACTTGTTACTATGCCCACTATATGCCTTAAGCATATGTGTTATACCCCAATTGATACCCAATCCTAGTTTTATTTGCAAGCTTTCTACTTTATTTCTTTATCAAAGCTTTAACTTAGAGTTGACTTAAGTGACTTATAGAATTCTAGAAAGATATTTTTTGAAGGTTGCATAAAGAGCATAAAATTTGGCCTAAGCTAGAAAACCTTGATGTCATCCTAAGGCCTGAGATTGAACTTAGTTAGAACACCCCTTGTTTACCACCCCTCATTAGTACTTACCCCCACTTGTAGATGCTAGTGCTAAGCATAAAACTTGATCAACTTTAGATGGGAATACTTGGTGAAAATGGTTATGAAAACCTTAGAATGATGGATCATTCTATTGAGATGTTTTGACATGTGTTTCCAAACACCACATGATTTTGGTCATGGAAATATTGAGGCATGAGCCTTAACCCTTTATAAAACTGATGGTTGTCTGGATGCGATACCATTCCAATTTTTATCGTACAACCACAATACCCGAAGATTGGGTAGGGCTTGACTGGAAACTTATATACCTTAGTATTAGTTCCCTCACGGCCAAGGTATGAGCTAAGGCTACCTTGTGAAGATTGTCCACCTGTGCAGTACCCAAGATGACAGTTGGTCATGGTTGGGAGGCCAAACTTACATGAGAGGTGCTTATACTAGGGCGTGTAATTGAAAGGTTAGGATTGATTATCCGCATACTGAGTATGGTGAATTCAGGATTTGTTCCTGACGGATGTATCGAATGTTGTGGTGAAAGTGTACTATCTCTGCAGAGTGTCAAACTATTTGAATAGCCGCGTCATGATTATGGACAGATTAGGTGGCCATACTCGTTCCCCGTCAGACTTTTCAAAATGACTTGTGAAATGAATTAAGACTTTGACTTGACCACAACAGAGTTGTGACATGAGATACAAGATCCCACCTAGGAGTTATAAAATTGTGACTAGCTTCTCTTGCTTCTGAACTAGTAGAGATAAATCTGGCTTCTTGCAAAATAACCCTAGAGCCTAGTGTCCTATTATCAAAACCCCTTTTACTTGTTAGTATTAGTTTGCGAGTACTTAAAGAGTACTCATGACTTTGTCCCTGGCTATTCCCGTGGCCAGATTATGAAGAGTACACGGAGGATGGATCCGGAAGGTTACGACAACTAGGATCATCTCCATTGTCGATTGACGTGGACCTCAAGATGGAGCTTCACCTGCGCTACCATTATTATTACGTATTCCGCTGCTTGAAGTTGTATTAAGAACTGGATCATGAGATCCCTATTTGTGTAAGAACTTACGTACGGTTTGTAATGGATGATGTACTATGGTATCCAATTCTGTTATGTCTCGCAAAAATGATAATCCTGGGATTGCGATGTATGGCATAACAGGCATCTGGGATTAAAAATCCGGGTGTTGACACGAACTCCACGGTCCATCATGCAACCACCATGACAACGTCTCCTCAGTCTGTGCAAGGCGAGAAGGACGACCGACAGGCGCCGACCGTCATCAAGGTCGTAATCGACGAGGACGAGGAGGAGGCAGGGGCGTGGACTACACCGGCAGGGCGCAGTGGCTCCGCGCGGCGGTGCTGGGCGTCAGCGACGGGCTGGTGTCCGTGGCGTCGCTCATGATCGGGGTGGGCGTCGTGGACCAGGCCGCCAGGACCATGCTCATCTCCGGGCTCGCCGGCCTGGTCGCCGGTGCCTGCAGCATGGCCATCGGTGAGTTCGTGTCCGTGTACGCGCAATACGACCTCGAGGTGGCCGCACAGCTGCTGAGACGCAAACGTGGTGGTCTCGAGGAGGAGGAGCGCGGGCAGCTGCCGAGCCCGACGAAGACGGCAGCCTGGCGTTTCGCACGGCGCGGGCCGGCTGGGCTGGCGGGTTCGTGGCCGCCTGGTCGCCCGCGTTGCCGCCGTGTGCGCGGTGACCACGGCCGGACTGGCTGGGTTTGGGGCCATCGGAGGGGCTCTCGGCGGCACCAGCCCTGTAAGGTCCGGCGCCCGGGTGCTACTCGGTGGATGGGCCGCCATGGCCGTGTGCTACAGCGTGCTCTGGCTGTCCAGGCTCGCCTTGAGGGCACAAGTGTCAACCGACTTGGGGTAACACATTATATGTGTGTGTGCATGTGCACTGTATAAGGCGTGTTTGTGTTTGTACGAGATCCATCTTTCTTTTATGAAACGACGACTGTATACAAAGCTTAACTACAAGATATTATGAGTTTCAGTGTATATATATATAAATAAAGGAATACATCAAGATTAATTAACATTCATGAAAAATAGCTAGCTTGTAGAAAGTAGATTGCACTAAATAATCCTCACCTGCCTTTTCATACTCAATTAGAGTAACATATACTATAGCTATTCTTCGAGCTAGCTGTCTAATCTTTGGTGTGTTCTACGCGTCATTAGCTATCTAATCATTTCTGCATAAAGGAAACAACATTAGTCTAGCACCATTTATTAACCTGACAAGGAAATTGTTCAGTGTTCACCGTCACTACGTCGTCCCTCTGGCAACACCTACACCTGCTGCTCCACCACATCCTTCACTTGTCCCGAGCTGTCATCACCGCTCACGCCGTGCTCGTCATCGTGTTCCTCTTCCCAGTCCTCGCACACGTCTAGGAAGTATAGCGCAGACCATGGCGGCAAAGCGGCGAACATGGGGATGGGGCGAAGAGCGAGGAAGACAGGCACGAAAGTAGAAGGCCGGACGCCAACGACGAAGTAGCCGCCACGGTTGAGCGTCTGCGTGGCGTAGTCGACGGCAATGCCGAAGCGGCCGAATCTTGTGATGGGGACGTTCACCAGTCTTTGGTGTGGTCTGTAATCACCGGATGGTTGCCGTTGAGGAGGAAGGCGACGAGGAAGCAGACGAGGATCGCGAAGAACTTGGCCGACAACGCCGCCTCCCCGTCGCAGTCCGGAGAGGGCCGCCTTGCCGCCCGACGCCGATGATGAAAGCCGAGGCGTGATGGCCGTGGAAGCCAGCCGTCTACGCCATGATGTTGTTCCGGATCTGCCTTTGCCCGACCCGCACAGGTTTCGCGACGGCTCCTGCATGCATGCACCCATCAGTCGAATAACCGATCGAACATACAAAAAACCGAATCTGTGGAGTCAAGACGATCAAGAATCGCCGGAGAAAAAAAACAGCGCCGCGAGGAGAGCATGAGCACCGTGATCGATCGGAGGAAATGGGCGGTGGGTTATTATAATTATAATGACGGACCTCCATAATGTGGCGGACCCAGATGCGGCGGTTGATGGAGTTGACGCCGATGACGGTGGTCGCCGGGCGGCGCCGGATACGTACGAGAAGCCACGCGTGGTACCCCACCATCAGCGCCAGCCCCAGCGGCACCAGCACCAGCACGTAGTCTAGCGCCTCCTTCCCCATCTCTCTGCCTGTCCCCTTCCTGCCCGAGGAAGAAGAGAAGAGGAACAGAACCTCACACTGAGCTTAATGGGCCTCAGCTCAGACCCAGGCCCGTATTGGCTGGACTCTTTGGGCCGTGATGCCGCCCACATCGACTTCTTCCTTTTTATCGCCCACGCATGTCTCGACTGTAGCAGTTCTTGGAGAAGCAGAGCAACGCGGCGTCGCACCAAGCCCTACTCCGCACCACCCCCGCCGGCGCCGGCGCCGGCGGGACGGGGCGACCAGCCGCAGCAGAGCGATTGCTTCCCTTAGGACGGCGAGAGAAACCCTAGCTACCTCGCCTGTCCCCCCGACCCGGAGAGAGCGTCGAGGAGGAGGAGGAGGAGGCGATGGGGACCATGACGATCGGTGCAAAGTACAAGACCACGGTCAGGGACCCCGGCACCACCGGCATCCTCCGCATGGTGCGTCCCATCCCCAATCTCCGTCTCCAGCCCCTCAGCTTTCCTCCCATCTGAAATCCCCTTTCCATCATCTCCGGGGAGCTCGTATTGGTTGGGTTGGCTTGTGCAACGGCGCTGCTTTTGCTGCTCGGCCGCTGGGTTGAGGGTCGTGTGGGGAGGGGATTTAGTCGTGTTCGGTTTCCCAACCGATCGATCTCGAGCAGGTCGATACAGTACAAAATTGAAGCTTGGATCGGAGGAATGCTAGCGTGTGCCTGTGCCTTGAGCATGGGCCGAATTATTTTGGGGTTTGTGCTTTCCACATCGTTTCAGGTCACCTGGCCCCGTGGTTTGGTCGCAGAACATTGTGTGCCAAACGTGATCCTTCATTTGCTCGTACTGTGTGATTGTGTCCCGGTTTACCCTCCAAGTTGGATTCCAGTTTTGCTTGACAGGAATTGGGCTCGAAGTAGTTGTTTGATTACTTCATTTATTCCTTTCTTGCCCACTGCTACTGATTGCAAATTGATCATTATGAGCTTGCTTGATCTAAATCGAATCAATCATTTGTTCTTGTAATTGCAGAGTGAAGATAAGTTAACATTTACTCCTAATGATCCGCGATCACTAATGAAGCTCAATGTCGATTTCCGAACCATCAAAGGTAACTTACCCTTTGTCCATACGTAGTGCTGGTTTCAAAAACATACTTTACTGTTTTACAAAAATCAAAGTACTGTCATTGTCACGATGACTGATGTGGTTCGAAACTATTAACTTTGTAGATAAATGGGCATTTACTGTATGTGGTTTGTGATTTCCTGTGGAGTTGCTTGAAATTATTTATCACAATGCAGAGTAACTGAATAAATACATCCAAGGTTACATATTCAGTTGTGCCAGAGTAGGCCATGCATCATGGTGGTTGATGAAACACTTTAAATTGATTTCATGTACATTACCAATATGCTTGGTGGTAATTTTGTACTTTATTCTTCCATGCGCTTCAGGTCACAAGTTCAATAAGGTAGATGGTAGCAAACCAACACCACCATTATTGAATCTTTCAAAAGATTCTGACAAGGTACGATCAATTAACTTGAAGCATTCTGTTGTGGTCTGCTTTATAGGCATATGCTCTGCATTTGTTTCTTTCACCGAGGAGATTGTGATATGTATGCTTTCTTTTTCTCAGGGCGGTGGCTACATGTTTGAGTTTGATAATGTTGGTAACCGCGATTCATGTCGCGACTTTGTAGGTAATGCTCATTCAAAGCAATCATCTATTGGTACATCCTTTTCTGTCAGACTTGTTTTAGCATGCTGTTATGTAATATATATATATATATATATATATCACATCGTTTGGGAACTGATTTTTCTGTTTCAGATAGATGATTATTATTTAGTTTTCTGATGTTACTTCTGGTCCTTACTTTAATTATTCTGATTTTGAGTTTCACCTCTAGTCTATACACTTATTCCAAACATAATGTATATATAACTGATGACATTGTCCTTCCAGCTAGGGTTTTAGGCAAACATCAAGGTATTGTGCCTCCTAGACCAAATGCACCTCCTGAAAAATCAGTTGCGTCAACTGGTCCAGATCAGCTCAGTTCCGCCGAAATGGAAAGACGGATGAAATTGCTGCGAGAAGACAGGTAATTTAATTATTTCAAACAACCCAGCATGTTTCTTCTGCTGATAATAACATGAGGTAGTGATGATAATCTAATGCTAAGCCGCAATGGTCTAAGTTGACTTACTCTCTTAAATAATTTTCTGGGCTCTTACATGCTTGTGTTTTTCAATCGGTCAACTGACTCTGAGGTTTTTTTTCTTGTGAAATACACATTTGGTCTAAAGAGGTTGTGCTAATATTTAACATTTACATGTTGTATAAAGAGAGAATGGTACAGACAGATTGGCAAACTATCATGGCCAAAAAATGAGAACATAATTATGTTGTATTGTTGACTTGTTGAACCCTTTTCTGTTTAGCAGTGAAATGCAGAAGTTACATAAGAAGCTTGTTCATAATTATTTTATATTATTGACTCGTTGAATCCTTTTCTATTTGGCAGTGAATTGCAGAAGTTGCATAAGAAGTTTGTTCTTGGCAATATTCTGCAAGAGTCTGAATTTTGGGCTACAAGGAAGGTATTGCACATATACAATTTCTACCTTTTTCATGGTATATTTGTGTCTGATTTATTCAGTTGAAAACAGTACTTATTTTAAGGCCTTCTGCAGAATTTACTTGACGACGAAGCAAACAAAGCATCAAAACAAAAGCCAGGTTTCAAAAGTGCCATGCTAGCTGATGTTAGGCCATCGGCTGATGGACAGGTATGGCATGGGTTGTTTGTTGTTGCAGGCCCATGATTTCTGGTATATTATGAGGTTTCTGTTATAAATGGATAAATGATTGTGTCCTCTCAGATATTGACACTGGTGATTGTTCATGATGTTAATTTACTCACATCTACTTTATGTGTAACCTTCTACAGACAAATAAGGTTACTTTCAGTCTGACTACTGAGATTATCCATCAGGTATGTTCTTTCTACTTTGGTCATGAATCATCATCTAAATGCAGGTCTGGCTGCTAGTATCATTTTTTGATTTCCTAATTGTCATGAGTGCAGTGCTATGCTTTAGTGAAAAGTTATATCTGCTTTGCTGGCAACGGGATTTGCAAACAATTGTGTTGTTTAATCGCTTAAACTTTCATCAACTACTGAGTAGCTCATACCTATTGCTATCCGTGGAAGAAAGATGTCCGGTTCTGGTGGGCTTTTCATGTTGATTTGTTATTGACTTACTGGAGTCGTTTGCTGGTCCACAGGCCACTCCCTTCTCATTCTGTTCTTAGTTATTTTTTCTGAGAGTACGCCAAGACACTCCTTTAGTTATTATGTTCCATTTTCCAAATACAGTTAGATCATATCAATGTGTTATCATCCTTTGTGAGTCATTTACCCAGATTCACTGGGGCCAAATTCCTAATGAGTGCCCAGAAGAACATTACCCCTTTTCACGCACATGTGAAACCACCCATGAGGCCACACACATTGTGACCTGATATCTCAATCCGGTCGAGCAGGATTTTTTGCAACTATGGTCCTTGCTCCAATCGAGCTTGTTCTGGTCCTTGAGCTGGGCTGCATCAGCTCAATAATAGTAGTATACCTGGCATACATTATTAACCTTGTAAATGCTAAATGACAAGATTATTTATTTGGATGTTGGAAACTTGCAGTACTTAAAAGTCCATCAAATTACTTGATGTGAACATTTTTTTTTATGTTTTGCAGATTTTTGCAGAAAAGCCAGCCGTGCATCGGGCGTTTTTGGATTATGTTCCGAAGAAGGTAGATACTGAATATTTGTATTATACTGTTATCATGCGTGTGTCATTAGCTTTAGGAAATCTGGGTTTAAGTTGGAGTTAGTTTTACAATATATCTGTATCGTTGTAAAGTGGATTTGAATTCTCATTTAGGTTTGTTTTCCTTCATCTCTCATGAACTATGTCCAAAAAGTTGTCCGAAAAAGATTTTTGGACAAAATACTGTAGAGCTGAGTATCTACTTAGGACAAAGAATACTTTAGCTGCAAAAGCTGAGGCTGCTGAAGACGAGGAATTAGCTATGTTCTTAAAAAATGATGATATACTTGCCAAAGAGGCAAAAGTCAAGGTATGATTCTGGCTGTATATTGTTGTAATTCTACCTATTTTGTAATGCCTTGTGCCATTCCTTGTGATTCTTCTTTTGTTTTAGTGACTCAATTCTTGTTTACAGATAAAACGAGTAGATCCAACATTAGACATGGAGGCAGATGCAGGGGATGACTACATCCATCTTCCGGTGCGTTTTTATTCTAGCTACTGCTTTGCTAAATCTACAATTTCGCAAAGCCAAGCGGTTTATCGTGATTCATTATCTCTTGAAGTGCTTATCCTATCTTGAAAGTGGTCATATCATTGTTCTTTTTGGCACATAGGATCATGGAATTCTCCGTGATGGCAGCAGAGAGACAGTTGATGCTGATAGTGAATTAGCTAGGAGAACACTTTCTCAGGATCTAAATCGGCATGCTGCTGTTGTTCTTGAAGGGAGATCAACAGGTAGAAGTTTTGTACTCAGCTAAAAAGTTTTTATGTTGTATATTACTATTATGTCATGATAATGACCCCAGATATTTGGGTATGCAAACAGTTCTGCAATTACACTTGTTTATTCTGGCTTCCTATCCATCTAAATGATGTACTCTGGTACTAATTCTTGATCAACTATGTCCTGAAAGATAATGCATTGAAAATTGTACAAATCGATGGTCCTAAACTGCTGGTTGAAAAGCTATAGTGTTGTAGTAATTATTGTATGTTTGTGTGCTGTCCCCTTCGTGTTAGAGGAATTCTAACTTTAGGTTACATTTTTTAGCTCTGCATTTACTTATTGACTGTTAATTTCAAAGCATTGGAGATGTTTTTCAGTGCGTGAGGTAATTATATTGTTTTATGGGTGCTTTTGCAGATGTCGAATCAACTGATACAAAGACTGTGGCTGAAGCACTTGCAAGGTCCAAGAAGGGTTAGAAATCATATCTCAGTTTGTGTTTTATTTTTCACCTTGAATAGTTTCTTATTGTGCTGATGAGTTATATACTGCAGAACCACCTTCAAGTTCTGTTTCTGATGATGCTAGTCATGAGAGATTGGTAAAGGTGGCCCGCATGACTGAGATAGAGGATCTGCAAGCTCCACGAAGTCTCCCATACGCACCACTTTGTATAAAGGTAAGGTTGGTTCATATGGCTTAAGAACAGATATATCAACCACCATAATATATTGCAAGGTTATGGATTCTTATGCCTTTCTTATCTTAATAGGATCCTCGAGAGTATTTTGATTCCCAACAAGCAAATGCTCTGAGACCTTTAGGTGGCAGCAATGATGGAAGAAAGGCCCGCAGCTGCAGCCTGAGTACAGATGACGCATTCCGTCATTTGATGGACCAGATATCTTCCGTCAAAGATAATAAATTGAACATTCCGGTTCTTCAGTCAGATGTGGCTCTTAAGGTAAACAGTTCAATTTGAGACCTGATCCCAATCTTCTTTATGAACTTTATTATGGGTATTAGGACATGTAAGATCCAGCTCCGCAAATAGAGCAGATTAAGTATTAGCTAATATTTTTTCTGTTGAAATACTTATTCATATCAAGGGGAATGTACAAAAATTAGTTTAGATAACTGGTATCCCAATCTTCTTTATGAACTTTATTATGGGTATTAGGACATGTCTCCTCGAAAGATCCAGCTCCGTAAATAGAGCAGATTAAGTATTAGTTAATATTTTTTCTGTTGAAATACTTATTCATATCAAGGGGAATGTGCAAAAAATAGTTTAGATAACTGGTATGGATAGTGGATACCACAAGCTTATTATTAGTTCCCGGTCGGCTGTGAGTGTTAGATTTTGTTGTTCCTTTGCTAGTCAGGTCGCTTGCAATGATGGTGGTCAACTAGCATGTGACAGGTTATGTTTGATGTTCAACTCTGATAAAAATAAGAGATGGTCATTTTCTCCTTTTCTTGTTTGATTTATGGGGGTACATCATCACAACGCCCTCTCTTTGCTCATGGGTGTGACTGTTTCATCTCCCTTTTGTCCTGGGGTCAGCGTAGGTCAGTGTTGTCTGTTCTGTCCATAGCTGGGTTGTGGTAGTGTTTCTCTGTGCCAGTAGATATTTTACTGAAACGAATACGCACTTCCTAAACTTTTGAAGAATAATTGCATTGAAATTTGAACCAACCAATCAGCTCCCAACCATTTCTTTAATGCAATTATAAGCCCAACATTTCTGTGAGTGCAGTGATAGTTACAAACACTTCTACTGAAATGTGTAATGTGTTTGGTATGACCTGAGAAAACTTCTATTGACTGTTCGTGTAAATTTCTATGTATTACTAACACCTCATCTTGCCCACAACTTGCATTGCCAAGAAAACAGCATCTATACAGGAGTGGTTTTTCATATAGCTCTTGTACATTCCCTCTGCTTCACACCCTCTTCGTTTGTACATTATTTTTCCTTTTTAACAAAATTTCACTGTCGGGGCCTCCCTACAGTTTTCTGGTAAAAAAAACTAGTTTGTCTTGTTCCTGTCCAATTCTTATTGCATGAGATCCATCCCGTCTTCTACAACTATGTTCGACTTATCATGTCATCCATATTCCAATACTTTTTCCTGTACAAACACATATTATGCATGATGTTGTATTGCTGCTACCGTGGCTTCTCTACTCTTAAGCTACTAAATTGCATGAGCAGGCAAACCTAACTACCTACATGGTATGGGCCTAGGTTCTTAATGAATTGAATGAAGGAATTTCACGCTCGCGAAGGCTTAATCTTAAGAATCCCCAAGACAGCCTCCTTGGTCATCTTCCTCACCGTACTCGAGATGAACTTATGGATGTGAGTTGCTCTACCTTTTATGCAGAAGATGTAACTATAGTTTTAGTGTGTTCTAGAATATTTATTTTTCCAGACTTGATCTGAATGTACCTTTTTTGTTATGTATATTTTGTTCAACCATTTTAAAATCATATCACTATACTAGAAATGTTTTGTATGTACATATTGTTCTTGTATTGATTGAGTTTCTTGTGAACTATCTATTTTCTTAGCATTGGACAGCTATCGAGGAGTTGCTACGCCATTTTTGGTCATCATATCCTATAACGACCACAGTCCTGTATAATAAGGTGCATTGTCCCTCCTATCTTATTTGCACTATTTTGCAACCAATGGGTGGTATTTGGGTGGAGGTTCGTAAAAGTACCATAGTGGCTAGCTATATTTTGGTTCATAGAATGGTTACGGGAATTTAGTCTTTCTGTTTCTCAAGAATGAGAAGAATATCATTGCATATTAAAAGCGCCGTGTTAACTAATGTGCATGCAAGTATAAATGAGCAGCTTTGCTGGTAGAGTTTGATGCATTGCCAATACGGGTGTCTGTTTTCTCACTATTATTTGTAATTATGGAGTTAAATGCAGTGTCTTACTGTCATGAACTTATGATCAGAAATTGACTACCACCAGGTTTGCTTTTGGTTTTCTCATACTGCATTGATTCTAATAAAAAACAATTGTTAGAAAATAGCAGATGTTTAATTGTGTATTATATAGTCCAGTATTGGTATACATAGCGTGCCTGCAAATCAAGTATGTCTGGATTGACATTCTTGTTCCACTATAGTCTGCTCTTCTCTCACTAATTCTAGGCAGTCCAGCTGCCTGGTAGAACTGCTAGATATAGTAAACTGTCTTTAGTTAAAACGTCCAGACCCTTTCTTTTTAGTATCTATTGCTTCAATGTTTATGTACTCGTAGTTGTTCCACAGATTCAAAGGCTTAAGGATGCAATGACACAGATATATCAGAAGTTACAGGTAAATCTCCCCCCAGCACAGTTGATACATGGATTTCAATATTCCCTATTCTGATGCCCCTAAAACGTGAATTACAACTGAGTTTACTGATGCTGCCTTTGACTTTTATTATTTAAATGCAATTGTTATGGAATTGTTTATGTTGTTGCTAAAAGATTGGTGATGAGATTCCATGTGCAACTTTGTACGTGCAGGAAATAAAGGAATCAGCACAGCCTGATGTAAGACATGAAATATCTCAGCTTGTAAAGCCCATGACACAGGTTCCTATCATCGTTCCTTACTGTATTTCATTACTATCCGCTAAAGAGCTTTATCTGAACTTCGTTGTGATGATGTAGAGCAAACTATGCTCTTTCCCTTTCTCATAAATTAACTGGGTGCATCCATATTTGTATTTTCTTGAAACCAAGGGAAAGCTTGCCTTTTCATCATCAATAATAAAGCAGATGCCCACACACATCATAGCAAATGTTTATTTTAGTGCTTTATTTTTATTTTTATTTCTGTTCTTCATCCTCATTTCCATCACATAATAAACCACCTGACACATGCATCGCCATGGATTTAGTTTCCTTTGATATTTTTCAGCAATGTGATTTACTTGTATATTTTTCCCAGGCACTGGATGCTGCCTTCAACCATGATATTGACCAGCAGCAGAAATCTTCTAAGGCTGGGAACAAGCCCAACGGGTTTTGAGCAGAGAAGGCATGAAATATATGGATTCAACTTGGTTACTACTAGAGAGCGAAGGCCTCCATGAGCTCTAGCTGCATTGCTGCCCTGTTTATGGGCTTGCATTTCATTCAAGAGCTGGCTCCTGGAGGCTCGAATTTTTGCCCTGTTGTTTTTATTTACACGCGTGGAGCATTAACATTCTATACATGCCAATTTTGCAATTGCTCCGAGGCACGTTTGCATTCTGCCTGGTTATATTTACTTTGTACCCTTGCAGTTGCCATCTGCAAATGATTATACGGAAAGAAGATCCTAAGAAAGAGATAGTTCTGACGTTATCTGTCATTCATGCTTGGGAAACACAGCATTTTCCAAAAAAAAAATACTTTTATGTTTTTAGGCAGGTAATATAAATTGTCTGTAACGTGCAGCTTGCACAATCATTTCTTTGATTACGAAATAGTGAATTATGGAGTACAAAAGTACTAAGGCACATAAATTGACGAATACTACTCCCTCCGTCCCAAAATAGACGTCTTAGATTTTTCAAAATTTGGATGAATCTATATACTAAATAGTGTCTAGATTCATCTAAATTTTGACAAATCTAAGACATCTATTATGGGACGGAGGGAGTATAATTTTCATCTGAACATTCTCCCAATCACCTTCTTTGCATAAATAGTCAAATCATCAAATTCATAAAAAAATTGGACAGCTAGAGCGGATTAGCTGTACCATGGTTTGTAAGATTGGTGAGTGCAGTAGAAAGCACGGGATGTAGCAACGCTGGGCAGTTGGTGGTTTGGGTTTGGTCGACACGCGCTGCTGCTAGCTAGGCGAGACGTGCCTGCGCTGCACGGGAAGACAGACTATAGTGGTGAGACTGGTCGATGAAACGGGGATGCCATTTTTGCGCCAGACAAACACGAATATGGTACTAGTACGTACTACGTACTAGTAGTAGCTGTCCTGTCTAGCTAGCTATGCCGTCCTTCGTGCCGGAGCTGTATCGATGGAAGTTGCGTGCTGCCACCCGGGCTTTCTCCACAGCCAGCTTTTTCATCAAGGGAAAATATGGCAGACTAGTGGTGGGACCAGTATTTGGCTCTTGTGACAACACAAGATGAAAAAGGAGCTCAAAGCACACAAGAGGAAAAAGAAAAAAGAATTAAAAAGTAGCTCAAAGCAAAGAAGAGGAATTACACGCCCGGTGGGACTCGAACCCACAATCGCCTGATTAGAAGTCAGACGCCTTATCCATTAGGCCACGGGCGCTCTCTTGTTAGAGTGGCAGTCTGAACATATGTGACTCCTTGCGCACCCGTGATGCGTCTCTATTTTTTTTTTTTTTTGAGAAAACGTCTCCATTTTCTGATATCAACAAAAGGCATGCAACTGCAAACACACCAATCTCGTTTTGAATCATATGTATATATTAACTAAATGCAGGCCACAAATATTTTTCTTTCAAAACATAAAAGATCATACATTCATTTTATGAACTTCACTGCCTAGATAAATCATGCCCCCAAAAGCTCCATAACCATGCCAAGAGGTCTTTTGTATTTCTCTCATCCTATATCACTAATTCATCGACACATCATGTATCTTTGGGACATTGTAACTCTAGGTCAATTCAACAAACTTTAGTATTGGTAGTGTTATGAGTTATGAACAAACATGCTAAAAATCATTCATGGGGTGTAAGATACATATTTTATGCCAAAACCAGCTTGTTAATAATTTTACCAAACTTTTTTAGCCTATAATATGCGAGACGAACCACTCGAAAAAAATGGAACTCATCAATGGTGCCATGAAGGAAAATAATGTTACATGGGCCGATCGATTCCGTCTATCTTTGAGTGTGGCTTTATAGAATAAAGTTTGGCAATTAAACAAATTATCCTAGTTTCTATCACAACACTCTCATCCATGCATGTTTGCCAAATAGTACTCAGACCCAACCATTTCTAGGCAACATGTGGCACAACTAGTGATAACATCCATGAATCGCACCAACAACCAACCCCTGGCCCTACATGCAACCAACATTTCCAATTTCACGACAGAGATAGTTAATCTTTAGTTTCAAACAAAACTGGCACGTGACACAAAACCAAACAAATGATGGGTGCATAAATCAATCCAAGAGGTGCATACGTTGTGGGTGGCCATGGCATGACCGATGGATCTCTAATCCATCTATGCCCTAGGTCTCTCGTACACATGGTAAGGTGCTAGTTTGAACTATGGAGCTAGAGACGATGACAGAGACTCCTTAGCAATAACTTGGTTTTGGGAAGGCTATGCATGAACCAAGCATTGCATAATTAAATCATGCATTGTGTGTTTGTATTTTCTATGCATAATCTTGTTGCCAATTTTGTGCCATTGGCACAAGTTTGAAAATTTTGGCACATATATATATCTTAGCCTTTGACATACATGAATTTAGACAGAAAAATAAACTCATCTAAAGTATGGCATAAGCAAGCACCCACAAAACCTGGTGATAAACATACTAAGTACTTAGATTTTTGCTAAGCAAACATGATGAGCAGCCAAGAATAGCTTGATATGTGCCATAGAATTGTGCAAGCATGTGTGACAGATAAATTTACTTACCATGGCACACCACAATTATTTAAACTGGCTAGACTTTACTACATGTTAACATTACCATAACTCAACTTGTCTATGTATACGTGTGGGATTGGGTGGTTGATGACTATGAGAAAAAACTCGAGGCACCTTATAGTCCTAAATTATTCACTATGTCTGAGCTCGTCGTCAAAGATGGATTTGTTTCTCGCCGATGTGTGTGGTCGGCTATCTGGCATGAGCCAGCATGTCCGTGCATCTTTGTTTGCGGTGATTGCTCCTTTGATGGTCAACATGTCTAGCATGAGTCAACATGGGTATTGTGCATCTCTGTTTGTGATGATTGATCCTTTGATGGTTGACGGTGCTGAAGTCAGAGTCGTTGGATCGAAAGTAATAGGACACTTGTAGCAGCCTTGGTTGGTGCTAATAGCTATGGCGGTGTGTGCGTGGCATCTAAGTTGGTAGCTAGGTCGTGCGTTGGGTGTGCTGTAACGGTTTTTGCCCGGTTTCTCATTAATGAACTGGACATCTCTATTTTTTTTAGTAGTTAATAGATTGAGGCTGATGACCCGTTTCGAAATGAAAATAGTTGACGTGGCAAAGCATGGAATACCACATATCCAATTAAATTGTTCCACATGGCAGGTGGAAATTCAAATTAATATGTCGACAAGAAAGAAGATAGGTTGAAGACAACTGCAAAAACTCGAGCCACCTTACAGTTCCAAATTAGTCACTACGTTTGAGGCTCATCATCAAAGATAGAGTTGTCCCTCGTCGATGTGTGTGATCGTATGTCTGGCATGAGCGAGCATCTCGATGCATCTTTGTTCGCGATGGTTGCTCCTTTGATGGTCGACGTGTGTGGTTAGCTGTCTGGCATGAGTCAACATGGGTATTGTGCATCTGCGTTTGTGATGATTTCTCCTTTGATTGCGCCGAGGTTAGAGTCGTTGGATCACAGACGATAGGTGACGACGATGACACTTGTAGAGTGCCTTGGTTGGTGCTAAAATCTAAGACGGTGTCTGCGTGGTGTTTAAGTTGGTAGCTAGGTCATTCGGCGCGCTGTGTTGTGTGTTGTGGGCGTGCTGTAACGGTTTTTGTTCGGCTTCCCATTAATGAACTGGACACATCTCTTTTTCTTAGTAGTTATTAATAGATTGAGGTCGATGGCCTGTTTCGATAAGAAAATAGTCGACGTGGCAGACCACATATCCAATTGAAACATTCCATGTGGCAAGTAAAAACCCAATCAAATTAATACAATATCGAGAAAAAAGAGAATAGGTCGAAACAATAGACATCTGCAAAAAATAAATACTAGAAAATCCAAGCCATCTCGTGATACTCCCTTCGATCCATATTAATTGACTTTGATTTGTTAAAAATTAGATGAATCTATCTACTAAATAATGTTTAGATCGAATTTAAACAATTTGAGTCAATTAATATGGACCGGATCGAGTAGAACAAGAACTTGTACATCCACATGATCGATATGCCTGCCCCCTCTGTGCGCTGTCCCCGGTCAAACTATTGTTTGTGCTGATGTACAAAGTGGTGTGCCACTGCCAACCAATCAATACCCGGCCTAGCGTACATGGCAGATATATACAGCACGGATCAGATGGATGGGGACAGAGCCCAGCCGGGCGGTCAAAAAGGAAGGCAGAAGCGATCACCCCCCTGCCATTTCGCAGCCTTCCACCCCCATGCCAGGCCAGGCCCACCACCCTGCCACCGGGTTAGCATAACGCCCGAGCCGCAGCCGTGGGATGCGGTGCGAGCGGCCAGGATGGGGTTGCCGAAAGTAGTTGCACCGTGCGTCCTGCGTCGGGGCGGGTGCCTTGGCTATAAGAGGAAGGGAGCTGGTGGGTGGAGAGAGGGTTTTTGCAGTCAGTCTGACTTGGAGAGAGAGAGAGAGAGAGCTGGCCTCCATCGCCTGGCTCTTCCCATTCTCGCCTCTCCCCTCGCTCTCTGCTTCTCCCTCGCTCTCTGCTTCTTTACCAAAATATACACGAGAGAAAGAGGAGGACGAAGGGGCGCTGCAAAGGTTGGGGTTTTCTCTTCTCTCTCCCCCGTTCTTGCCCCCTCTCGGATCTTGTTGATGTTCTTCCTTGCGCTGCGTACGGTTCCTTTTTCTCTCCACCTTCTTCTCTGTTTCGTGTTAATTTTGTCTCGATCGTGCTGTTGGCTGGGCCTGCTGGCGCCACCGCTGCTCGTGCCTGGCCTGTTAGGCGGCTAGCCCTAGCCGGCGAGACGCGAGGCGAGCCAGTGGCCGGAGCGGCGGAGGCGCGGCCGCGCGGAGCTAGGTTTCCACGTCGCCGCGTCTGCTTCTCTCTCCCTTGCTTCCTTCTACCTCTTGCTTTTTGTGCGTGCGTGCTGGATCTATTCTCTGGTAGCTAGCTAGTCCATGATTTCTACCCCCTCTCTCTCTCTCTGCGTGTCTTCTTGTCTTTCCCCTTCTGTTAATCCTTCTCTTGGACGCATCTTTCCTTCTAAAACCGTGTAATACTAATTAATTAATTAATTAATTAATTCCTTCTTTGTTTCATCAAATCTACCTTCTAACCTAGCTACTACCTTAATCGCCCTTCTGGTTAATTAATTTATCGCAGGCTACGTGGCGGCGTCGGTTCCATCGATCTAGGAGGAGAGGCCAACCGAGGATCGTCAGACTCAGATATGTATGTGTGCAGCAACGCCGCCCTCCTCTCTCTCCCCGTCGTCTGCGATTAAGTGCTTTTCTATATTGCTTGGTTGGTACGAGGTGTTTCTTGCTGTCGTTTCTGCTCGCTGGTTGTTCTAGAGATCTAAAAACGAGTCACATAATATTGTTGAAGCCCACTTATGTGTTTCTTGTACAGTTAGTTGCTTTGCTTACAAATGATGCTTTACAAGAGGTTGTATATTTTCCTGTAAAAGTAGAGTAGTTTGTGATTGAACGGTTATAAAGATGTTTCTGATCCTATCACACTGTAGTAGATAACAAAGTGGACATACAGAAGAATCTTCTATGCAATGTTTCTATCTGAAAACTTCATTACTTTTGTGTAATGCATTCTTGTTCTGCGGTTTATGTGTGCTGTGTATGAGGAGCCCATGGCCTATGACTTTTTTTTTGTTCCATATCTGCAACTCTTCCTACATTCTTCTGCATTGCTTGGTGGGTACGAGGTGTTTCTTCTTTTTGTTTCTGCTAGCCGGTTGTTTTAGAGGTTTGAAACGGAGTTACATTATATTGTTGAAGCCAGACTTATGTGTTCCTTGACCCAGAAACATGATGCTTTGCAACAAGTTATACATTTTCTGGCAAAAGAAATAGTTTGTTGGTTGAACTGTTATAAGACCCTTTCTGATCCTATGAATCACACTGAAGTAGATAACAAAATAAACATACAGCAGAGACTTCTTGTGTTATTCTATCATATGCACATCACTAATAATACTTGCACCCTAGATATTTTGTTGCTTGAGAGTAGTGGTTCTTTAATTGTTTTCGAGAACAAGTTATATGATATATAGCACGTATGCTGTTCTTAAAATAATAATAATTATATGCTGCTTCCCGTGTTTCTTAGCTAGTTAGTTAGTTTGCACAAACCTGAAATGCCAATTCTTGATTGTCCATGCATGTCTGGCTATACAATCACTTTAAATTGAATACCATGTTTCTTCGTGATCATATGCGTTGTTGTGTATTATTCGAGTCATGTTTTCCGTAATTTTCTATCTAAACAATTCAATTTTTTCAGGTCTGCCATGGACTGCAGTTCTGATGAGTCATCAGAGCTAAGTGATACAGATATTGGTGACTATGCTGAGAAGGTGTACAAGGACCTGAAGTCTGGCAAGCTTGTGGCTAGACTAGGCACTGACAGGTTTAGATGCCCGTTCTGCCCTGGGAAGAAGAAGCAGGACTACCGTTACAATGAGCTGCTTCAACATGCCATTGGGGTGGGTGCATCCAACCGCGCTGCCAAGGTGAAGGCAAACCACCAGGCCCTGGCTAATCTTCTCAAGACCGATCATGCTGATGCGGCAAGGTCATTGCCGGTGCGACAAGCCGAAGCACTGTTTAATCCACCTAAGCCTGTGCAAGATCGAGAGCTGTTTGTTTGGCCCTGGATGGGCATCCTTGCCAATGTTCCAGCAGAGCAAACAGAAAAAGGTGGAGCCACTATGATGCAGCAACTAGATCATTTCAGACCCTCACAGTGTAAGACTGTGCATTCTTCCAATGGCTACACCGGCTTTGTGGTCATCCACTTTGAGAAGGATTGGATTGGGTTTAAGGATGCCTTGGCATTCCATAATCACTACAAGTCACGTCATCTGGGTAAAATGGACTGGAATGAGTCAAGTCGACGGGGAAAGCATATTTTCGGTTGGCTAGCAAAAGAAGAGGATTACAATTCAGATGATCCAGTTGGTAGGTTGTTGTCAGAAAGTGGTGAGCTGAAGACAGTGTCTGAACTGAAACTTGAGCTGTCCCGGAAGACTGAGACTCTCATAACTAGTTTGACAAACCAAATTAGTGCCAAGAGCAAATATTTACTCGAACTTGAGTGCAAGTGTAATCAGATGGATCTTGCTCTTCAAAGGGCCATGGAAGACAGTGACTCGCTGCACCAACGCTACAATGAAGGTACCCTCATGGAACTGCACTAGTGGAAAAGTCTCCTGTGCTACACTCTGCATTGCCAACATGATTATGTCAACTGTTTTAATTTTATTTTGTATTTTCTACAGAAATGCGTAATATGCAGTCCAATGCTCGTGAACATTCACGGAGAATTGTTCAAGAGACTGATCAGCTTAGAAAGCAGTTGGATGAGAAAGAGAGTGCCATCAAAAGGAGAGCCAAGCAACTAAATGAAATAGTTGCTCAAACTGACATGGAAAGAAGAAAGCTGGAGAATGAGAGGAAAAAGGTACGAACCTACCATCCCTTGTTTTATGTTACTCTGTATTATCTGAATGTAGAAGTGTATATGTAAGCTTAAGAGATAAATCAATGTCATGTAAAGGCTATCAGCAAACAGACTTTTCTCAGCTACCTCTCCATTCATTGCTTTCAGAGCAGCACCTCCAGTGTATTAGATGAAGGCATATCCCTTTGATCTTTTTGATATCTTGTCCACTGTTATCTTGATTACAATAAATAATTCCATAATTTTCAGTATCCCAGATGAAAAAAGCCAATGAATAATTAGAACTTCATCATCTCTTGGCTAGTATCGCAAACCTTCAACCAACTCACCAAAAGGGTCAAAGGCTTGCCTCAGAGTTTTCTCTGATGTGCAAAATAAAATTCCTGCCATATTAGACCAAACTAATGAATCCACGATCAAAATATAACTGATATTCTACCATGTTGTATATTTCTTATTATGGTTAACTGTGTTTGTCTTACAAAAAGGAGCAACAGAAGTTTTTGATCTGACCAAGTGTGATATCAGCCACCTAGTAACTTTCTGAGGATGTGAAGCTATCATCACGTGAAACTATAAAAAATCTGTATAATCTATCTCTTTTCTCCATGCTTGCATAGAAGTATGGAAAGAAAATTCATGTTGTGTAAATGTACTCTAGAGTCCAGGCTTACTATTTACTAGATATGTTCTTACTGTAGCATATAAGATGTAAACGTATCAAACAGACATCAGGTTTATATCAGATTAAGACCTGAGGTCTAATATTATCATGGAAGAACAAGTGAAAATTCAAATTGACATCATGAGCACTGCTCTCGCTCATTAGTCAGAGTTGCTGCTTTCCAGGTGTAGTATCAAAGTGGGTCATAGTATAGTGCATCATCTATATAAGAATTCAGTCTTTGTGAATAGCAATGGAAGTCTTTCTAGGGTATTGGAAATCCACGCTTCTTTGTAATTTCTCTCTGTTTATTATCAGTCCATTGATATTGTTCTTTTTAGTTAGTATCCTAGCATGCTTGTCATGATATATTTTATAGATCAAGCTTGCTGACTAATTGTCTTACTGCTAATCTAATTCCTCTGCAGAATGATGTTCAAAATGATTCCCTCCACATGGCCAGAATTGAGCAAAAGAAAGCCAATGAAGGTGTGCGAATTCTTGTTGAGAAACATAAGGTATGCATTCCTACCCTCCAACTATTGGTTTCATTCAACCGTCTTTTGAATTCTAGAATCTAGAATTTACTCTAACATGTCAAATACGTTCCAGAAAGAGAAGGAAGCTGCTTTGAATAAAATCTTGATGTTAGAGGAGCAGCTGGATAAGAAGCAAAAGCTTGAGCTGGATATAGAACAACTTAGAGGCAAACTGGAGGTGGTGAAACACATGGAGGGAGAGGGTGTTGATGTGAAGAAACGCACTGAGGAGCTGACTAAGGAACTGGATGAAAGAATTGATGCCATGGAAAACTTGGATGAGCTAAATCAAGCTCTGATCATCAAAGAGAGGATGACGAATGATGAACTGCAAGATGCAAGGAAAGAGCTGATCAAGGTAACATATGTTTTCTCAGATGTGGACAAAAGATGACATTGATTGCATTGCCAAATTTATTTGTTTGCATATTATGACATTGAATCACTTGTGTTTTATAGGGCTTGGCAGATTTGTTAAACCCTCGTAGCAACATTGTAATCAAGAGGATGGGTGAACTGGATGAGAAGGCATTTGTTAGAGTTTGCAAGGAAAGGTATGGCGCAGACGCCGAAACAAAGGCTCTTGAACTCTGCTCCCTGTGGCAAGATTATCTTAGGGATCCTAATTGGCATCCTTTCAAGATGGTCGCCACAGGTGAAACACACAAGGTATGCTAATCGGCTAAATTTGTTAAACCCGGTCTGAATTGTATCTAACACTTGCTGACAAGTGCGTAATGCAGTGTCAACACTAATATAATTTGATGTGTCTCCAGCAAATCATCGATGAAGATGATGAAAAGCTGGTGGGCTTGAAGGAGCAGCTTGGAGAAGAGGTCTACAAGGCTGTGACCACGGCGCTACTGGAGATCAATGAGTACAACGCCAGCGGCAGCTACGTGGTCTCTGAGCTGTGGAACAACAAAGAGAACAAAAAGGCAAGCATGGGAGAAGTTGTTGAGCACATCCTGAAGCACTGGAAGGTGCAGAAAAGGAAGAGATGATGAATTCATCACTCACACTGAAACAAGGTAAGGTGTTTCATCTTAGAGATCCATTAGCTTTTGACCACTTTGTATTTTGTCAGTAAACTGCGAGTTACGTGCTATTCTGAAGGCACACAACCTTTTTTGGTTCCTGCAACTTATACTATATGCAGGACATGTTTAGCAGATGGTGTTTTTTTAACTGTATTGTATGATCTTTGTGATTTTGCAGCTGTTATCATGGTGCAACTGTTAGATGACGATGCTTGTCCATTATTGCAGATTAGGGCTAACTGTTATGCATAAGTTGAATTATTGTTTGTCTACACGAGTTTTTTTAAGTATTTTGCATTCACTTGAGTGTTTTGTTATTCTTCTATTCTAAAGTTGAAGTTGTGATTTGTACAGAAACAGTAGATAGTGTTTGTTTGTCCATGTGAGGATTTGTTTGCCACATGCAAGCGTGCATTCAACTGTTTACGACCCAAGCTCTGCAAACATTCAGCTGTTGCCCAGAGGAATAGAAACCAAATTTGTGTGTGCTTTAGTTTGTCTTTTACTACTAGTACTTTTGACGTATACATACAATTAATCACTGATGCTTCTCCCTCCCTTTTGATGCAGATAAGGCAGTAAGAAGAGCTTGGTGCGGGCTTCACTTGAGCACAAGGCGCTCACTCGTTGAGAAAAATTTCCACCTGTAGACTGAACATCTGAACTGGAGTACTTAACCTTTGCTGTCTGTCTGTGGCTTATTATGTCTGGCGGAGACTTGACTATTACGTTTGGTTTGTTGGGTCTGGAACAATAATATGTGCTTTTGATGGATGCTAAGTACAGGGCCGGCTCTGACCCATGGCCAACATGGACGGCGCTCTAGGGCCCATGCCTTTCAGGGGCCCATGATTTGCATGTTTTTTTATTAGTCAGCTGTTTGGTTTTGGGTTAGAAAAATTCAGTTAAAAGGCCTAGCATGGAGAAAGAATGGACAAACTCAAATCAAGAATCGATCTCCTATGTAGTCTAGTTCGTGTTCGCCTGTTTGTATCCCCAATTTCCTACTATTATCTATTTAACTGCGGACTGTCCTAACCGCCCTTCTCTAGATTGGAGATCACCAATTCGTCATTGCCTATTAGGAACCAAAATTGATCATTTGAACTTGTGAATCCATCTGCGTCCTTTCCCGCTCCTCATGGCCTTTTCTCTGCTGTCCTAGCCCCTGGTACGTTCAATCGCCACAGAATCCAATTGCAATGTGAGATTAGGGACTTGAAGCTTTAGTTTTAAGTACTATCTAATTCCTTCACAATTATAGGTGTTCAAATGTTGTCCGAAGAACACAAGTCCTGCTTTGAGAAAATAAATTAAAAACCAAAAGTCGGTTTATTGAATCACAAAGAGGTGTTTTAAAATAAGTATTTTTCGGTCAATTTTGATATCAACGCCGATAATCAATTGCAAGAATCTGATTTGGGAGAAGTTGATTTTGCAGCAATAGGTTATTTAACTACTTTTTTATTTTATTTGTCATTATATGACATGGTTTAAGGCTTAACAATAATGTCTTGAATTAAGAATGTGTTGTCAGATGTTAACTCTTAATACTTTGCAAAAAAAATAGTCATTCATACTTCTTTACATATTAATATATACGTGTGCATATATATAGTCCTATAAGGGCCCCATGTTGTCGACCTCGCCCTATGGCCCTCCAAAACATAGAGCCGGCTCTGAAGTACTTATTAAGTTTATTTATGGTTGAATCTGTGTTGTATGTCCTTGTTTCTAAAGCTGGTGATTCAAGTAGAACGTCTGTACTACTCGTAGTATATCTGATTAACCTTGCTGTTTGCTGATGGTTGAAGCGCCTCTCAAGTGCCAAATTTTCATGTGGCTTACAATCCAACATCGCGATGTGTGGTGTTCTCTGTTGGCGGTGTTTACAGCAAGGACACGATTTTGTCTGAAGAGGATGGACAAGTCTGCGTAGTCGGCAACCATTTCATTGAAATAAGGCGCACGACGATTTTGCTTCGATAGAAAATTATCAAAACTTTGGTTAAATTTCCCTAAGAAAAAACGCCTATTATGTACTTCCTTCGTTTGGGATTATAAGTCCCGCGCGAATAACTAGGTTGTCAATTTAAACAACAAAATATAAATAGTATAGCATAAAAATTATACCATTAGAAACTTTAGAGGTTATATTTTCTAACGGTATAACTTTTGTGTTATATAAGTTATATTTTATTGATCAAATTAACAATATAGATATGCTCGTACGACCTATAATTCCGAAGAGAGAGAGTACGTAGCAGTAAGTGTAGTATTAGTAGTAGTACCATCTAGGGTGACTAAGTTGGATTTACCATCAGGTTTGTCAGTCACATGTTGGTCCGTCATCCTCTCGTCTCGTTTTGGGAAGTGCTTCAAAAGGTAAAAGAGAGTGCAGGCATACGTCTGTCACATCCCACCCCTTTGCCGATATGATTGTCGACGTGAGGCTTGATCGATTGCCTGAATTCCGGAACAGAGAGAAGCAAAGAGAGGAGAGCGAGCAGAGTGTGGATTCTATTCCATTCTTCAGACTTGATCGATACTTGTCTGACTGCCTGTGCTCTCCCTTTTGTAGCTGACGAGCCATGCCACCAGCCCATACCAGCAGCCCACGGCCCATGTCCAGCATGTACAATTCTCCTCCATATACGGACATGACATTACTGCCTCCAAGAAACATTGCTTGCCCCCAAGCAATGGCTGGTCAAGTAGACACACATGAACTCCAACTTCAGCATTGTTATCCCCAAGCACTATCCACTCACGGATTGCGACAATGCCCGGATCCCATGGCCTTCCCGGGGCAACCCAAATGATGAACTGAGCGATGTGGGCATTATTGGGATTCCACGACAGTTGTACCTGCAGCTTGGTCCGATGGTTGGAGTATAATTCATAGGCATGCTCATGCAAATTTGTCCCCATGAGCATTATATAATTTTCTGCCTTTTTATGGAGTGACCGACTTGTCTCATTCAGAAAAATATAAAAATTGATCCCTGTCTTGATTGAAACCAAATCCGACACTGCAACTCCTTGTATGTATCGATAAGGTTGCCATGCCCAGATACATGCACGTTGCTGCAGGATATTCAAATGGCCAAGTTTTTCTGAGTTGCTTCTTTGGCATGCATTGTGATTGGTATAACTCCATTCCCTATTTCCTTGTGTTGCAAAGATGCCAGGCTCAAAAGCATTTGGTACTGCAGTTGATATGCCTGGATCCCATAGTCTGACAAGTCCACAAGGCTGTTGCTTGATTTTCTTGTAGATGGAGCAGCCAATATTTACATAGTGCAAATCCCGTTGATGCTCACCTTTCCCTGGACTAAAGCAGCTTAACCTCCATGGTGGAATTCCGAACTGAAGTGAACACCAATCACCTGGATCCCATTGCAAGAAAAGTGTACCAATATCATGGCCATGTTGGATCTCTCCCTCAAGTTCGTGATGAGTATCCCAATCTTCTCTAGAAACAATGATGAGCTACCAATGTGAGTTATGACGTAGTCAGCCAGCTCCTCATCCCACACCATGTCCTTGAGACAACTGTCGTTGAACACCTCATCTGCACAATCCAGCTCAAGCTCCAGGAACAAAGAAAATCCTCCAACATCAGTGAACACCTCATCAGCCATTTTGTCAATCATGGGAGGTGTAACAGTATAGTTGCACTTGATGGCCACTGGAATGGCGGTGGTAGATGGCGTGGAGCTGAATTCAGCGTCAGCGGGCATAAAAGGAGTCGGAGAAGAACCTGAACTCGATGCCGACATGAAAGCAAACTTTTGCACATCACCGCCGTCGTGGCAACATTGCACAGAACAGATGGTGGGTGTCAGCATGTTGAACTCGAAGTCAACGTGTGACTGCAATGGCTTGTCTAGCCAAGGCTCCAGGGGTGCGAGGATCGCTGCTTCTGTATTACCCTCGGAAGGAGACTCGAGCGCGGCATGGTTTGTGCCGCCGTTGATGACCAAACCCAGTGTCGAACACCTTGTGGGCGCCACGACAGAGAGGGCGGGGGAGGCACGAAAAACGGTAGCAACCGCGTCGCGGGCATCCCGGGGAACCTTGTGTGATATTGGCTTGGTCTCCAGACGCATCCATGCTTGATCCGACATGGCAGCCGAGGTGGTTGTGGCGGTGGGCGAGAGCGCCGCCGTTGTCTTCTTCAAATTCTCCAGCATATTCTCCTGCCTTGCGGCTATATGGCCCAACGACACGGTGAGCTTCGCCAAGCTCTCATGGATGGCACTCAAGGTCGCCTCCGTTGTTGCCGTCATCACCTCCATCGATTCGACACAGCCAGATGGGGAATATTGGGGGGATTTTTTTTTCTGAGTGAGATTTTGTGGGGAAAATTGGTGGCTCTGATACCAAATTGTCACACCCCGCCCCTTTGCCGATATGATTGTCGACGTGAGGCTTGATCGATTGCCTGAATTCCGGAACAGAGAGAAGCAAAGAGAGGAGAGCGAGCAGAGTGTGGATTCTTTTCCATCCTTCAAACTTGATCGATACTTGTCTGACTGCCTGTGCTCTCCCTTTTGTAGCCGACGAGCCATGCCACCAGCCCATACCAGCAGCCCACGGCCCATGTTCAGCATGTACAATTCTCCTCCATATACGGACATGACAACGTCCACCATGCTGCCGGCGGCGAGGGGCTACTCGTTCTCTACTGTTGCTCCTCCCCACCTCCCACTTTCCTCGGCCGCTTCCCAATGACACTGCCAGTCCGGGTGCCACGCAAATGATCGGGCGCCGTCTCCGCCTGGGTCTCGTTGGTGCCCGCTCCCTCACAACGGCACACGTCCGGCGCGCCTCGGCGGAGGCTTCCGTGTCCACGCCCCGTAAGACCACCACGGCAGACTACAACCGCCTCCTCGCCGGCTACGCGAGGTCGCCCGGCCTCCGCCTTGCGGACGCGCGCCACCTGTTCGACAGAATCCCGGAACCCGACACCGTCTCCTACAACACGCTGCTCTCCTGCCACTTCGCCCGTGGCGACGTCTCCGGCGCCCGGGACCTCTTCTCCGCGATGCCGGACAGGGACGTGGCCTCCTGGAACACCATGGTGTCCGGCCTCTCCAGGAACGGGGCCATGGAGGAGGCCAGGGCAGTGTTCCTGGCCATGCCGGCCAGGAACTCTGTCTCGTGGAATGCCATGGTTTCCGGGTTCGCCTCTGCTGGACATATGGGCATGGCGGAGGAGTGCTTCAGGGACGCGCCAGAGAAGGAGGACGCGGTTCTCTGGACCGCGATGGTGTCAGGGTACATGGATGCTGGCAATGTGGACAAGGCCATGGAGTTCTTTCAGGCAATGCCGGTGAGGAACTTGGTGTCGTGGAATGCCGTGCTTGCTGGCTATGTCAAGAATTCGCGCGCGGAGGACGCCTTGCGGGTGTTCAAGACACTGGTTAGGGACGCCAATGTTCGTCCGAACGAGTCGACGCTAAGCAGTGTGCTCCTTGGATGCAGCAACTTGTCCGCACTAGGATTGGGGAGACAGATACATCAGTGGTGTGTCAAGTTGCCGTTCAGTAGGAGAGTCACTGTGGGCACGTCCCTTGTGAGCATGTACTGCAAGTGTGGGGACTTGGAGGGCGCTTGCAAGCGGTTCAGTGAGATGCGTACAAGGGATGTTGTTGCATGGAATGCAATGATTTCCGGTTATGCTCAGCACGGGGATGGACGGGAAGCTATCAGAATGTTTGAAAAGATGAAGCATAAAGGAGTTGAGCCCAACTGCATTACTTTCGTGGCAGTATTGACAGCTTGTATCCATACTGGGTTGTGTGATTTTGGAATACAATGCTTTGAGAGTATGCAGGAAGCCTATGGAATTGAGCCCAGGGTTGATCATTACTCTTGCATGGTGGACCTTCTCTGCCGGGCTGGTTTGCTTGAAAGATCAGTAAACTTGATTCGCTCTATGCCCTTTGAGCCACATCCTTCTGCCTATGGCACTCTATTGGCTGCTTGTAGAGTTTATAAGAATTTGGAATTTGCTGAGTTTGCTGCTGGAAAGCTAATCGAACAGAACCCGCAGAGCGCAGGCGCCTATGTACAGTTAGCAAATATTTATGCTGCAGCAAATCAGTGGGCCAACGTCTCTAGAGTAAGGCGGTGGATGAAGGATAATGCAGTGGTCAAAACACCTGGATATAGCTGGGTTGAGATAAAGGGTGTAATTCATGAGTTCAGGTCAAATGACAGATTACATCCTCAGCTTCATTTGATTCACGGAAAGCTGGAGCAGTTAGAGGAGCGGATGAAGGCAATAGGTTATATTCCAGATCTTGAATTTTCACTGCATGATGTAGAGGAGAGTCTGAAGGTGCAAATGCTAATGAGGCACAGTGAGAAGCTTGCAATTGCTTTTGGCCTGATTAGTACTGCTCCCAGGTTAACCTTGAGGATTTTCAAGAATCTCAGAATTTGTGGAGATTGTCACAATGCTGTGAAGCTCATCTCCAAAATTGAGGATCGAGAAATCATCCTGAGGGACACAACTCGTTTCCATCACTTTAGAGGTGGCCATTGTTCATGCGGGGATTACTGGTGAAGAATGCCGATAACAATGTATACTGGCAAATTTCATAGGATTGCAGTAGTATTCGATCCTCAACAAGAACATGAATATGATGCACTGGATCCGCAAAGTGCTCAACATCCTAACATGTGAGAAATTTACCATAGTGGCTTCTTGGTGTGAATTACTAGTACAGTTACTGGCACTGTCAATGTTGTACTGCAGACGAAATTTCTGTCCGCAAAGTACATTTAGTTTACCTGTGATGGGTAATCTTGAGATCCCGACTGGGTTGACCCGTTCTTGCCCATTGATGACAAGTGAGGTTATCATTTCAAGTTGGTGACCACATTCAGGAACACTGAGGTTGCAATGAAAATATGGGTTTTTCCTCTACCTTGCATTTGAACGTCATTCCAGCATCATAGTTGAACATGATGGAAACTAGTGACCTTGAAGGAGCGGCTAGGTATCAGACAGGACACCACCGTTGGAGATCGTTGCCCACAGTGTTAGTGGAAAGACGACTTACATAGTCTCTGATCTATGTAAGAATGGAGAGAACATAAAGGCCAGCATATAGCATGCAATACAGTACCGCAGAATCTGCAGACCAAGAAGTAGAAAATGACGTGCGTTGTGAAGCCAAGCCACTATATGTTGCATGCAGACATGGACGGAATAGTAGGGATGTCATCATCATATTGTGCTGAGACAAAGGTTAGCCTTGTTATGCCCGAATAGTAGGGAGTAGTAATAGTTGATGGGATCATCTATACCAGGCATGCATGTGTTTATTTTTGGAGATGATCCTTGCTGCCTGCATAACCTTAGAGCATCTTTCCTTCCTTTCTTGGATTTGAAGATTGGGTTTTCGAAGATGCAATGTAGTTAATTTTTATTTATGATCCATATTTTGTTGCATGAACGGTAATATACTCCTGCACTTACTTGAGGTGCCTGCATAACCTTAGAGCATCTTTCCTTCCTTTCTTGGCGTTTGAAGATTGGGTTCTCAAAGATGCAATGTAGTTAATTTTTATTTATGATCCATATTTTGTTGCATGAACCGTAATTTACTCCTGCACTTACTTGAGGCTTGTGTGGCCCATGACTCGTCTCAACAAGAATGTCCGGAGGTTAACTTTTATCCCATTAACCAGCACCTAATTTACATGTTTCAGCAACCGACAACCTCTTTCCCCTTGCAGAGGAACTACGTCTTTCTGTTAATGCAACATCAACATTACATGTTCATCTTTATATGACTGAATTTATCCCGCGAAAAGGGAAAGCAATGGTGTCTCTAAGTGGGGGACCCTGCGCAAGGATACTTACTTCTGCAATCAATACTTCTGTATGTGGCCACCTCACGGTATTACATCTTGTCAACATTACTTCATTTTGTTTAAATGTGGCTCCTTGTTTCAGTTTGAAGTTCTCTTTACTAGGATATGTGTAAGGATGCTAGTAGTACCATTTCTTGCAGTTAAGATGGCTGTGCATGTTCACCCAAACTTATTGGGGCACTTTATACACACAGTTGATTGTTGTTGCATGGGTGCAAAATCCAGAAGCAGGAGCTTCTGTTGTATAATCTACGTATCATGTAGAAATAACCGACCGAATCATTTTCCATATTTCTTAGAATTGAGGGCTGATCTGAGAGACAGGCACTACGTGTTTCCACCACTTTATGGGTGGTATTGCATATATGGGGATTAGTGTCAAGAATGCCACTAATGGATGTATTACTACCAAATGCCACTAGTAGATGTACTACTACCAAATTCCAGAGTGGATTATGCTTATTGCATTCTACATACCTGGTGCATCTAGTAATGTCAGAAGTCAAGTTGGTGGACCAGTAGGTTCAGTTCAGCTCCTTTTCTTTTTGTCATTTTCCATTCTATTGCAAAATCCTTTGTTGGTACTTTTCTCCCCTTCGCATCACAAAGAGGATGTATCTATTAGTATCTCACTGTATTATAAGGCAGTGATTCACATTCTGTTTGAGAAACAAAATTCATCTGTTGAGTTTCGTATTATATCGGACTCTCCAGGTATATCCCTGGGTCGTTTTTTATTTTCTTCAAAACAAAAAGGCTGATGTTGATGTATTATTTTATGTGGTTTTGCTGGGTTCAGCTTCAGATAATCAAATACAAGATTATTTTTATAGATTGGCTTATGCTCTTCATGGTTTCTATCTTTTTTTCGCGAAAACGCAAAAAGCTTCGCGTTTCGATTCATTGATAGAAAAGGAGTTTGATTCATGGTGTCTATCGCGGTAAGCTAAAGGCTTGTTCTAACCTACAATGAGCCCATTTCTCATCCGGTAAGCTTTGACGTCTTATGTGTATCTAGCCCTTATTAAAGGAACTGGAGACCTGTTTAATAATTTAGGCTGATGATCATGCTACAGGTAATGACACCCAGGTCTGAGGGAGAGTTGGGGATTATTGAATGTGCTTCTTAAATTTCATCTTATGTTTTACACTGCACAAAATTTCTTTTGAAGTAGTAGAGGTATTTTACCTCTACCTATGTGGACTCAAGAATTGTATATATCATGATATCAAATTTCATCAATTTACTTTTTTTTGGCATAATGTGCTTATTTAGATTTCCATGTGTCAGGTGTGCTAAGAACAAAACATAATCAAGAGTATGGTTGTTTGGTGATGTTGTTGCGCTAAACAGAATATTTTTGGATTATCTCGCATTTGCTTGGTCTCACCAAGGATGTCAGGAGAAACCAAGCAATGCCTGTGGGTTATTAAAACGACATTCCTAGGTAAAGAAATTAGCTGTGCAGAGAATATTGACTCAAGAAGTTAAATTACCTTAAACTAACATGTTTAGTTTTTGAGGCTGTTGAGCTGAGACGTCTATGAGCACCCTCGGGACATAGCAACTTTGCCACCATCGTGGTAACGGTGCGTGTGAAGAGATAATAATAATCATAATAATAATTTTAGCCTTGCCACCAAGTTTGGCGGCGGCGACCTGAGCTAATGTTGTCATCCCATTTGCATGGAGACTGCTGTACCCGAGTGAATTGAATGCCCTGGGAACCGCGGAAATAGATGAATACATGGACTGTCTCCCATACGCACGTAGGCCACTTCATGGTAACGTTGTTCTGACGCGTGAAATGGGGAAAGCTAACGGAGACGTGCCAGCGAAGATCTGAACCCACGGAACATGTTAGTGAGCAAGCCATGGACAATGGTCCAGGAAACCGCGTTTGGTCTCGCCTGATGCATTAGTTGGGGATCTGATTAATTCAGGACCTCGAAAAGAACAGGGCACTACTACACTTTTCTAGAATCTCACCCAAAATCAAGCGACTCGCGGCCACGAAGATGCTGGTGCGATTATACCATCAAGGGGGAGCTACCTCACCTACGCAGGGTACAGGAATGGACTTTCCCATGGATCCAGTGAGCAGGTAAAAATTTGCAGATACTTCTGCTGTGCAGTTCTTGTGTTGTCGTTGATTGAATCCGCGATGTGTGTTGTCCTCCATGGCAGTTTGACAATATATGATGGGCGCCTCAGGTATCCGGGGAGGGTGGAGCAGCGGTCGAGGATGGTGTGTGCAGCCATGTGGGCTCGGTAGAGCCAGATCGATCCGTGATGGGCAATTGGGCATCGTCGAGGCAGTAGAAGACGAAGAAGTTGACGGCCAAGCTGATTCCGCTCACTGTACTGTTACAATGGATCCAAAATCTGCAGAGTGGACCAACAGGTAAACTGTCCTCCTGATTAGAACTGTACACAGAATTTTGGATTGTTACATTGTGTACAAGAACATAATTTAGGAGTATGCTGTTAGCATCCAGCGTGGGTGTTGTTTTCTGACCACTGAACAATTTATGCAGTGCAACAGGGTAAAAATGTCTTGTTTTTCCAGCAAGAATTTCTGCACTCCCGAACAATAATGTCTAGCTTTCTGAACATATATCAGGCGTTAATGCCATTTTTCCCCGTGGGGTTCAGTGCAACTTGCAAAAAGAAATTTTTTTTGTACGAGTGCAGCTTCTAATTCCGAATGAAACTCTTTTTTTTAGATGAATTCCGAATGAAACTGGAGACAACAATAAGCGGTATCTCCGTAGGCCTATGTGAACGTACTCACAAAAAAAACTCGAAGATGCTAGGCCCCTGCATTTTAGGTGTGCATGGTTCAGCTCAAAATAAGAAATATTCAGCTCCCAAACGGTTCCCTCCCAGTGGGAAGATTTCATGATAACAATTGTTAAATTTAAAAGTTCCGCAAACAATGTTTGTATATCTGATTTATATACTGGTGCTGGTTGCCTCAGGGCTGTGTGGGTCGAGGGCCGCCAGACAGGACACCTTGCGCTTGGAGACAGAATGTCCTTGAGAAATCAATACATGATTATGCAGAGAAGCTGGGGGATGAAATACTACTATAACATCTACTCCTGGCCTCCTGGGTACATGGATTTGGAATAATATATGGAAAAAACCGCCTAAATGCAGAGAAGACAAATTGCATGCAGGAAATTGTGCGCGGGTGCTAGGTAAGTTTTGCGTGCTGCTTTGGCTTGACATTATTCCCTGTTAGAATACGATGTTCAACTGACCTAGCATAGTATTGCCTTGTTGCTATCATTTTCCTTGAAGGGGAAACCCAAAGGAGAGAATACTAAATCATGCCGGTGTGAGTGCCCCGCCATGATCAGATTATTGCGATCACCGGACAACGGGTGGTATATCACGGAGCACCGCATAAAGCATACCCACAAAATGACTGAGAGTTGTGGCGAGAGCCGTCTCACGAGTACATAGACCTATACACCAAAGATCTTGTTCGCCAGCTAAGAGACAACAATATAAACATTGGAAAGGTGTGTAGCATAATTGCTGCATTCTTTGGCAATGCAAGAAATGTGCCGTTCACAAAACGGTCGCTAAGGAACCTGTTTGGTCAGCTAAGTAAAGAACAGGTATACGATGATGTCCAGAAGACCATTGAAGCGTCCAATAACCTGGGAGCAAAGGACCCGGACTTCATGTTCAGAGTGCAAGCCGACGGAGAGAGTAGAATCAGAATCTGATGTGGACCACAGGGGCAAGAAGACTGCAGTACAAGTATTTCAGTGATGCTATTACATTTGACGCCACATACAAGTCCAGCTTGTATGACATGCCCTTTGGTTTTTTTGTGGGCGTGAATAATCGTTTCCAGAGCATTGTACTCACCAGCGTTATGGCGCAGGACAAGTAGGTGGAGAGCTTTGAATGGGTGTTCACACAGTTCATTAGAATGATGGGTGGGTCTGCCCCTAAAACAATTCTGACAGGTTGGTTGCGCATTTGGCAAAGTTACTATCCTTGTAAAATTAAAGGAGAACAACTAACTGAGATTGTTTTGTCGTGTGTACATGCATATCAGTGACGAGCCATGGAAGTGGCGATTAAGAAAAGTCATTGGTGGTGCAAGTGGCATGTGCTGAAGAAGGTGAAGGAGTGTTTAGGACCCTTGTACATCCAGAAGAATGAGTTCCGAGCAGAGTTCCATAAGCTTGTGAACACCATGCTAACACCTGACGAATTTGAGTCAGCCTGGGGGGATCTGCTTCAGAAATACTCCCTCCGTTTCAAAATATAAAACGTTTTAGATTTGTGAAAAAAAAATATCTATACTTCTTTTACTGTGTAGATTCATTCCAAACCTGAGTGAACCTACATAATAAAAGAAGTCTAGATACATTTGCTTCACAAAGCTAAAACATCTTATATTTTGAAACGGAGGAACTACAATTTGCAGAGCCATCCATACATGACTCAATGTACGAGATAAGGCAGAAATAGGCAAAGCCTTACTACAAAGAGTGTTCTGCGCAAAGATTACGAGCACACAGAGAAGCTAGAGTGCAAGCAGCATGCTGAAAACATATGTTGACGAAAGCTACGACGAGAAAAGAACTAAGCTAGTAAGTGATGGAAAGTTTTTTCGGATTCCGACAGCAGTTCACAGCCCTGATTATTTCTGTTCCCTGTTTTCAGGGGGGCATTTTTGTGCATCACAATTTGGACATCGAAAGGCATGCCAGCAAGGTGTACACACACGAGCAATGTATGAGCAGTTTGGTCATATGCTGTATAGGGGTTTTGCTTACCGTGTGGAGGAGAGAAGGACGAGCTATACAAGGCGTGAGAAGTGGAGCAGGGTTGAATTTAGGGTGTGGATGGTAGGAGAAAAGGAGGAATTCGACTGCGAGTGTGGCCTGTTTGCACACATGGCCATTTTGTATGGGCATGCTGTTATAATACAAGATGTACAATAAGGAAAAACGATAAGTAAACACGACAGAGGGACACGAGATTTAACGTGGAAAACCCCTCCAACATGAAGGGGGAAAAACCACGGGCGTCAGCCAGCAAACTCTTCACTATTTTTGGTGGATGTTTACAAACGCCGTGGGTTATCAAAGATGCGATAAACCCTAGCCAACGGCTTACATGATGTATATATAGATGGTGGCAAGGATCCGCTTCGTCCGAAGTTAGCCTTTCTTCGGTGCACCAATATTTGAATTTGGATCACAATATAACACATGCTCTGAAGGTAAACTTGGAATCCTACAAAAAAATCTACCTTGATTTTATTATGATAGATCATAAACTGAAAATCCATGTTACCATCCTGTAGGTGATGGATTATCTTGGAGTGACAGAGATACCTAAGAAGCACATATTGAAGCGCCGAGGGAGGGATGCTAGGTATGTGCTACCTGATCACTTGAGGCACTACCAGCGAGATCAGTCAAAGGGTAAAGAAATGACACATAGTCATTCTACCATTTACATCCTTGATATGGAACTTGTGAGGCTCGGAGGTTCAGGCGCAGAAGCTTACGAGAAATTGGTGTCCTTGTTTGAAGAGAATCTTGTTGTTAGAAATAAGCAACTTGTATTATCTGGGGGTCTTGTTCAAAAAAATATATTATCTGGAGCCAAAGGCCATAATATATAGTACATGTACAGGTGCAAATATGCAGGAAGCCCCCTAACATATGGAGAAACTACAATATATAAATATATACATCTAACATCCTCCCTCAAACTCATGGTGGATCCACAACACTGAGTTTGGAGAGTAAGAAATCATGCTATGCTCTAGTTTGTGCTTTTGTAAAAAAGTCCGCCAACTGTAACTTTGAAGGCACATACTGAAGCGTAATAACCTGAGCCTGCACCTGAGCACGTGTATAAAAAGCATTAACACCAATATGCTTGGTAAGCTCACGCTTTACCGGATCACGTGCAATACTGATAGCACCTGTATTGTCAGACAAAACTGGAGTGGGTGTCGTAACAGAGATCCCAAAATCCGCAAGCAACCACCGTAACCAAGTCACCTCAGCAGTCAACAAGGCCATAGCTCGCAACTCAGCCTCAACACTCGAACGGAAAACCGCTGTCTGTTTCTTTGTCTTTCAAGCAATGAGCGAACCACCAAGAAACACACAGTAAACAGAAAGGGAACGACGATCCGTAGGATCACTTTCATGCAATAGCATCCGAGTAGCACTGAAGCTGGAGGGAGCTGGAACGAGGAAAGAAAAGACGACGAGTGATCGTGCCACGAAGATAGCGAAGAACACGAAGGAGATGACTATAGTGAACAGTGGTAGGAGCTGAGACAAACTGACTCAGAATATAAACATGATAAAATATGTCAGGACGAGTGACAACAAGATAAACAAGACTCCCAAAAAGATGGCGATAACGCGTCGGGTCAGAAAGAGGATCACCATCAGTAGGACGAAGCTTAACATTAAGCTCCATAGGAGTCTCAACAGTGCGCTCATCCCCAAGAGCAGCACGAGCAAGAAGATCCTGAATTTACTTTTCCTGAGAGATAGAAAAGCCATCAGAAGTGGAGGAGACCTCAATCCCAAGAAAGTAGCGGAGAGGACCAAGATCAGTCATAAGAAACTAATCACGAAGACGAGCCTTAACAAAGGCAATATACTCAGGATCATCACCAGTAATGATCATATCATCAACATAGAGAAGGAGAAGAGTACGTCCACAAGGAGAAATGTGAACGAACAACGCTGGATCATGAGCACTGGGAGAGAAACCAGCAGCAGTCACCACAGAGGCAAAGCGCTCAAACCAGGCACGAGGGGCCTGTTTCAGGCCATAAAGAGAACGCCGAAGATGACAAACCATCCCATTAGGAATAGAATACCCAGGAGGAGGCTGCATGTAAACCTCCTCACTCAATTCACCATTGAGGAAAGCGTTATGAATATCAAGCTGAGACACATACCAGTGTCGAACAGAAGCAACAACAAGAAGAGTGCGCACAATGGTCATATGAGACACATGGGCAAAAGTCTCATCATAGTCACGGCCGTGCTCCTGCTGAAAGCCACGAGCCACAAGACGCGCTTTATAGCGCTCAAGAGATCCATCAGAGCGGGTCTTAATTTTATAGACCCACTTGCACGTGATGGGACGAACACCGGGAGGGGGAGAGACAAGATCCAGTGCCAGTCGCTCAAGCGCAGCAATCTCCTCGGCCATGGCAAGCGCCATTCGGGATGGCCTTCGGCATCCCGATAAGAAGTCGGCTCGAGGGCAGCAGAGAGACCATCTTGACTAGGAGTAACGAATGTGATGGACGACGAAGATGAGTCGCCGAAAGAGGAGAGGGAATCTCGTCAGAAGAAGAAGACATATCGGAAGAAGAAGAAGAAGGGACATCAGGAGGAGGATCCGGAACATGAGAGCGACGAGAATAATGGAAGGGAAAAGAAGACAACGGTGAGGTGGGTGGAGGATCAGGAGAAGAAGGAAGAGAACTAGGTGGGAAGGAAGACAACGGGGTCGAAGGTGAGACATTAGCAATAATAGGTCCCGAAGGAGGATCAATAGGAACAGAGGGAGGTGTGTCAGGAAAAAGTAGAAAGGAGATATCCTCCATCGGATAGGTCAAGGAGATGTGGCGAGGATAGAAAGGACGCGTCTCATCAAACGTGACATCACGAGAAATGCGCATCCGATGACCAACGGGGTCCCAACACCGATAGCCCTTATGCTCATCACTGTATCCAAGAAAGACACACTCAACAGACTGGGCGGTCAGTTTGGTGCGTTCACGAGGGGCAAGAAGAACATAACAAACACAACCAAACGAACGAAGCGCCGAGTAATCAGGAGGATGACCTGAGAGGCGCTCTAGAGGAATACCACCCTGCAGAGCAGCAGTGGGTTGAATATTGACGAGATAGGTGGCAGTGGAAACAGCCTCAGCCCAAAAGTAAGGCGGAAGAGAAGCGACAATCATCAACGCACGAGTCGTCTCAAGAAGGTGACGATGCTTGCGCTCAGCCACACCATTCTGAGCATGAGCACCAGGACAAGCAAACTGAGCAAGAGTACCCTCCTTAGCAAGAAAAGCACGCAGTGAATGAGAGATATACTCTCCAGCAGAATCTGCACAAAACACACGAATAGGAGTGGAGAACTGGGTACGAACCATGGCAGCAAATTTCTTATAGATAGACAAGACCTCACTACGAGAAGACATGAAATATATCGAAGTGTGACGAGAAAAATCATCTATAAAGAGAACATAGTAGCGATGACCCCCTTTCGAGGGGAAGGGAGCTGGACCCCAAACATCAAGTGAACAAGATCAAAAGGACGCTCAGACACCGACTCACTGTGAGGATACAGTAGCTGAATCTGCTTACCAAGCCGACAGCCCTGACAATCCAAAGAAGCGTTTCCGGAGACAGACCCCAGAACACCACGATGAACTAAAGACGAGAGTTGAGAACCACATAAATATCCAAGACAATGATGCCACTACTGAAAAGAGCTAGTAGCGGCATGACTGAATCTTGAGGAAGGCGGCGTTGGCATCGAAGGAAAAAGACGGTGAAGCTCCCAGAGGCCATCATGGCGGCGGGGCCATCACCAAGCATAGTGCGGTCTGACGATCTGAGCGAGCAGGAATCAAAGTCGAGAGTGATGCTACAACGAGAGTCGACGATCTGACTACCAGAAAAGAGTTGCATATTAAGTTGAGGAACATGTGCAACAGAAGGAACATGAAATGAGGAAGTACTAAGAATGCCTCGGCTAATGACTGGGAGGGGGGTACCATCGGCAATAAGAACACGAACAGGAGGGTCGACAGGTCGAACAGAATGCAACAAGGAAGAATCAGGAGTCATATGAAAAGAAGCTCCAGTATCAAGAAGCCATGGGGATGTACCTGGAGAAGGAGGAGGTGGTCGCTCAATGCCAGAAAACTCAGTCGCAGAACCAGTGAGAACACAGGGTGAAGAGTCCCAAGCATCAAGCGAGCATCGAAGCTGCGCTATCTCATGCGTGAAAGAAAGCCGCAGTGGAGAGGTCGAGGTACAATCAGTCTTGCGTGAGGTATCACCCACCTACGAGGCCGCCAAAGGTGGCGACGGAGAGCAACATGCCGATGAAGATGGTCGACGAAAAGCCAGTCTAACCGCTGAAGAAGCCGCAAGAGTCGATGTCGAGCGGCGAGCCGACATAGACGGGGTCGGCGAAGCACGGCCATAACCACGTGAAGAGGCCGCGAAAATCGATGTAGAACGGCACACCGACAAAGACGAAGTCGACGAAAGGCGGTCATAACCGCGTGAAGAAGCCGCGAGAGTCGACGTAGAGCGGTGCGCCGACAAAGACGAAGTCGGCGGAAAGCGGCTATAACCGCGTGAAGCAGCCGCGAGAGTCGACGTAGAGCGGCACGCCGACAAAGACGAAGTCGGCGGAAGATGGCTATAACCGCATGAAGTAGCCACGAGGGTCGACGTAGAGCGGTGCGCCGACATAAACGAATTCGACGGACAAGCACCAAGTAACGAAGAAAGGCTTGAAGAAGCAACAACGTGAATCACCGGACAACGAGGGATAGCAACATAGCCAGACGACGAAGACATTTTCTCTTATTTTTACAAAGCAATCTGGATCAGAAAAATATGGAACCAAATAGACCCAAAGCAAAACCAGAGCACTAGTCGGATCTGCACGTGAGGTACTGTTCAGATTACTCTTGCTTCCTCGGAATTTGATCCGTGCATGGCAATTGATCTGGTAGCACACGGTGATTCAGACACAGCTCGATACATTGGCAAATCGGAAAACGACCAGATCGGAAAACGACCGTTGCAAGCGGAACCCAATCTAAGCAGATACCAGACGGGCTGAGAACGACAAGATTGGCAGGCACACGCGCAGAAAAAAAAAGTAACGGAAAGACAGACGCGAAGGCGTCGTAGAAGTCGATCGACGGGAGATGACCGAAGAAATCGACCGAAAACGGACGAGTTGCGCGTCCGAAAAAAAATACCCTAAATCTGGAGCTCTGATATCATGTTAGGAATAAGCAACTTGTATTATCTGGGAGCCAAATGCCACAATATATAGTACAGGTACAGGTGCAAATATGCAGGAAACCCCCTAGCATATGGAGAAACTATAATATACAAATATATATATCTAACACTTGTGACCTTAGAGCCAATGAGAATGCTAGAGATGAACTGGGAGGTAAAGGGTAGAATTGCAGGAGGTGGCAATAAACGTGTTAAAATTCCATATGAGTGCTCCTTAGATGGAATTGGCGCGGACGGCAATCCGTTGGCTGGGCTCGCTGCTCCATGCAAAAAACTAAAAGCTGGGAGACCTAGTACAAGCAGGGACAGAGCCCCATACGAGGAGAAGAGCAAAAGATCAAGATTTTGCAGCATCAGTAACTGTAAGAAACCGGGACACAAGAGAAGGACATGCCCTAAGGGTAACCAGTCGTCCTGCGCGGGTACACTCAGGTTAGCTAAGGTGAAGACTCCCATGGCACCTTCTGGATACTTGTGTGGCGTAACAAGTGACAGGAGCCTCGTCTCGGGGCACCCACGATGATCCTCAGGTAGTAACATTGAGGGAAAACTATGTTCTCGTTCTAGCTATGCTATCTGGGAGAATCAATCTTCTTACTGCACCTGACGCAGCTTCCTTTCATCATCATTTTTAGAGCCTTGTCCACGGATCATTCACCTACTTGACAGACAAATCCAGTCCGGCATTGCAGCTCATCTCTACGGATTTTAGGGCTGACTTCAGCAAATCCTTCTGTAGCTGGTTTGAATTCTTGTTGAACATTTATACTAGCTGGTTTCTCGGCGTTTATACACTGTCCAAAACAATTCTCATAGTAGTACAACTGAAGAATCTCACGAAGAGCCACCGCCTCCAATTCATTATAGCTGCTTTTATCTCACAAAGTACTCTAATATTTTAGTGGGTAGGCAAACGGCTAATTTATCATAGTACTAGCAATAACGGCTGCCGAATACTGGCGGGATGGGCATATGCAACCTATCTTCTCTTGGTGGCCCATCATATCTAAGCACAAGGATTTGGCTTCTATCACCCTGTTCGTATCTTGGGAAATTTGTAACAAACGCAATGCTAGAGTTTTCCGCAACAAGCACACCCCTCCCGCGGTGGTTTTCCGAGTAATTCTGGCAGAATAAGACCTTATGTTGTAATATGTACTCCCTCTGTTTGGGATTATAAGTCCCGCGCGGATAACTAGGTTGCCAATTTAAACAACAAAATATAAATAATATATCATAAAAATTATATTATTAGAAACTTTAAAGGTTATATTTTCTAATGGTATAACTTTTGTGATATATAAGTTATATTTTGTTGGTCAAATTAACAACCTAGATATACGCGTAGAACCTATAATCCCGAATAGAGAGAGTATCTTTTTGTTGGAGATATGCCCTAGAGGTAATAATAAATATAGTTATTATTATATCTTTGTGTTTATGATAAATGTTTACATTCATGCTATAATAGTATTAACAAGGAAACATTAATACTTGTGTGATTTGTAAACTAAAATAGAGTCCCTAGTAAAGCCTCTTTATAATACTAGCTTGTTGGTTAATAAATGATTGTGGTTTCCTATCATGAACATTGAGATGTTATTAACAACAAGATCATATCATTAGGAGAATGATATGGTGGACATACTCCTATAGATAAGCGTAGCATAAAGATCAAGTCATTTTAATAGTTCAATTGCTATATGCTTTCTAATACATAGTAACCTAATTCCTTCGACCATGAGATCATGCATATCACCTTCACTGGAAGGATGCTTTGATGACATCAAACACCACACCGTAACTGGGTGGCTATAAAGGTGACATTGAGTGTTCGGAAAGTATTGGTTGAGACACATGGATCAAGAGTGAGATTTGTCCATCCATATGACGGATAGATATACTCTAGGCCCTCTCGGTGGAATGTCATCCAATTAGCTTGCAAGCATGTGACTGGCTCACAAGGGATCACATATCACGGGAACGAGAAAAGAGTACTTATCGATGCGAGGTTGAACTAGGTATGCGAGATCAAGCGATCATAACCTCGGATAAGTAAACTATCGTAAGACAAAGGGAAATTGGTATCGTATGTAAGTGGTTCATTCGATCGCAAAGTAATCGTAGAAATATGTGGAAGCCATATGAATTTCCAGATTCCTCTATTGGTTATTGTTCGGAGAAGTGTCTCGATCATGTCCGCATAATTCACGAACCGTAGGGAGACACACTTAAGGATTCGACGTTGTTTGAGTAGTTATGGAATGCTGAGTAAGAGACCGAATGTTGTTCGGAGTCTCGGATGGGATCCGGGATATCACGAGGAGATCCGGAATGGTCCGGAGAATAAGATTCATATAAGGAAAGTCCTGTTTCGGGGTTGGAGAATGGTTCCGGTGTTTTCATCGGGAATGTTCTAGAAGGTTCCGGAAGGTCCGGCACTCCGGAGGGGAAGGGTACATGAATGTGTCATATCAAGTTGGAATGATTGCATCATGTACTAGATGTCATCGCTGAACAAAATAAAGGGTTTAATCAAATCCTAGTTTGAAAAGTCAAACGCCAATTTGAAAAGTCAAACGGCTATTTTGGAAGGTGGATGGGAAGTAGGAAACCTACTTGGGGAGGAGTTCCCTCCCTCCACCGCCGGCCCACTTGGGATCCGAGTTGGGGAGGGACTCCTCCCTTGGCGGCGCGCCTCCCACCTATATAAGGAGGCAGGCGCCCTCCTAGCACATGATTGCCTCTAAACCCTAACCCTAGCCGCCGCCGCCCACCATAGCCTCCGCCGCCTAGGGGATCTCGCCGCCGCCTAGCTAAACCCTAGCCGCTGGCCTTGCTCCTCCTTGGTGCGTCTAAACCCTAGATCGCCGAGGCTCTCTCTCATAGTCCACCATACTCGCTCCGGCTTAAGGCGAAGCCCTGCGAGATCTCCCCTCTACTTCCGGTACCACGCCGTTGTCTTCTTGGAATCGCGAGGAAAGTGCTACAACCTCCATTTCTGCTGGAACAAGGAGAGGAAGGTCTTCGTCGAAAATCGAGCGATGTGACCGATTATGAGGCAGCTGCGGAGCAAGCCTTGTGGGAAGGATCGTCTACGATCTTGAGATCGGGAAAATACGACTACATCACCCACGAGAATCCGCTCTCGTTAAACACTTTGGAATCTTCGAGGGTGAGTTATTCCATTGACTCGTTGCTACAATCTAGTAGATAGATCTTGGCTTGTTTGTTTGTATGCGGTAGAATTTTTTTGTTTTCCATGCTACGAAACCCTACAGTGGTATCAGAGCCATGTCTATATGTAGATCTGTTGCACGAGTAGAATACAATGGTCATTGTGGGCGTTGATGCTTTTGGTTGTCGATTGCTTCTTGTGTACTTTGCATCTTGCGGGATGGTGGGATGAAGCGGCCCGGGCTAACCTTACATGACATCGTTCATGAGACTTGCTCCACGCTTGACATGCAACTTGTATTGCATAAGTGGCTTTGCGGGTGCCTGTTTCTCCCAACATAGTAAAGATTCAATTTACAACGGGTGATTGACAATGCTAGTATCAATGTTGTGGTTCTTGTTCGTAAGTTAGAACGACACTTATTGAAAGCCCCAAACCACGTAAAACATGCAAAGAAAGTAGAGGCGTCTAACTTTGTTTTGCGGGGTGTCTTGTGATGTGATATGGCCATGATTGTGATTATATTTGATGTATGCAATGTTCCTTATTGTAAGTTGGCAACCGGCAGAGCCATATGGTTGTCTTTAATTTAGTTAAGACCCGTGTCTATTCAAAGTAGTTGTAATAGTTGAAGCTAGTGGATGACAACCATGGAAGCGTCATTGACCTTGATGCAATGCGGTGATGATGGAGATCATGTTAGGCTTGAAGATGGAGATCGGAAGCACAAAGAAGAAAGGCCATATCATATCACATATTATGAATTGCATGTGATGTTAATCCTTTATGCATCTTGTATTGCTTAGTTAACGACGGTAGCATTATAAGATGATCCCTCATGCACATGAATTTCAAGTTCTAAAGTGTTCATCCTTAGTAAGCACCGTTGCTAAATCTTGTTGTTTCGAAACACCACGTGATGATCAGGTGTTTTAGATTCCGCAAGTGTATACAACGTGAGAAAGCCAGATTTGCTCAAGAGGAAGCTAAGGTTTGATCTTGACGAGCCTAGCATGTACAGACATGGTCTCGGAACACGGATCACCGAAAGGTAAAGCATGAATCATATAGTAGATATGATGAACATGTCGATTGTTCGCCATTGAAACTATATCAACTCTCGTGATGATCGGTGTTGATGTGGTGGATTTGGTTTGTGTGATCACTAAAACAATGTGAGGGATATTGTTTTGAGTGGGAGTTCACCTAGATTAATTTAACTATTAATTAGAACTCAATTTGTCATAAACTTAGTCTAAACTATTGCAAATATGTTGTAGATCAATGGCGGCCCCTACCATCAATTTTAATGCGTTCCTAGAGAAAGAAAAGTTGAAAAACAATGGAAGCAACTTCGCGGATTGGTTCCGCAATTTGAGGATTGTCCTCACAGCTGGTAATTTGACCTATGTCTTTGGATGCACCTTGGTGACCCACTCCGCTACTCGCTACCGATGAAGTAAAGAATGTTTACCTCGCTCGGAAGACTCAGTACTCCACAGTTCAGTGTGCTATATTGTATGGTTTAGAATTGGAGCTTCAGAAAAGGTTTGAGAATTCAGACCCACATGATATTGTCCGTGATCTCAAATTGATCTTTGAGACTCACGCGGCAATTGAGAGCTATGAGGCTTCTGAAAAGTTCTTTAACTGCAAGATGGAAGAGGGCAACTCCGTCAGTGAGCATGTGCTTAAGATGTGCAGGCATAAACAAACTTCAAAGCTTGGGTATAGTGATTCCTAATGCTTTGGGGATTTATCGTGTCCTCCAATCACTACCACCAAGTTACTAGAACTTTGTGATGAACTACAATATGCAAAACATGAACAAGAAGTTGCCAGAACTCTTCACCATGTTGAAATCTGCAGAAGTGGAGATCAAGAAAGAGCACCAAGTGTTGATGGTCAATAAGACCACCAAATTCAAGAAAGTCAAGTCTAAGCAAAAGGGACACTTCAAGAAGGGTGGTAAGAAAGTTACCGCGCCGATGAAGAAGACCAAGGCTGGACCTAAGCACGATCTTGAGTGCTTTTCTGCAAGGAGAAGGTCCTTTGAGCGGAATTGCCCAAAGTACTTGGCGGATTTGAAGAACGGCAACATCAAGAAGAAAGGTATATCCGATATACATGTTATTGATGTGTATCTCACTAGTACTCGTAGTAGTGCATGGGTATTTGATACTGGTTCGGTTGCTCATATTTGTAACTCGAAACAGGTGCTGCAGAATAAACGGAAGCTAGCGAAGAACGAGGTGACGATGCGCGTGGGAAATGGATCAAAGGTTGATGTGATAGCGGTCGGCACGTTACCCCTTCATCTACCATCGGGATTAGTTTTATACTTAAATAATTGTTATTTGGTGCCTACGTTAAGCATGAACATTATATCGGGATCTTGTTTATTGCGAGACGGTTACTTGTTTAAGTCCGAGAATAATGGTTGTTCGATTTATATGAGTAATATGTTTTATGCACATGCACCTTTGATAGATGGTCTATTCTTATTGAATCTCGATAGTGGAAATACACATATTAATAACATTGAGGCTAAACGTTTGAAATCGAGCGATAACTCGACCTATATGTGGCACTGTCGTCTTGGTCACATTGGAGTGAAGCGCATGAAGAAACTCCATTCCGATGGACTTCTATAATCACTTGATTTCAAATCACTTGAAAGATGCGAAGCATGTCTGATGGGTAAAATGACTAAGACTCCATTTTCTGGTATGATGGAGCGAGCTACCGACTCATTGGAAATCATACATACCGATGTGTGTGGTCCAATGAGTGTAGCATCGTGCGGTGGTTATCGTTATGTTCTTACCTTCACGGATAATTTGAGTAGATATGGGTATATCTATTTCATGAAACATAAGTCCGAAACTTTCGAGAAGTTTAAGGAATTTCAAAGTGAGGTTGAGAATCAACGTAACAAGAAGATTAAATTTCTACGTTCTGATCTGGAGGTGAATATCTAAGTTACGAGTTTGGCGAGCATTTGAAGAAATGCGGAATACTTTCACAATTGACACTGCCGGGAACACCACAGCGTAATGGTGTGTCCGAACGTCATAATCGAACTCTCTTAGATATGATTCGTTCTATGATGTCACTTACAGATTTACCGCTATCATTTTGGGATTATGCATTAGAAACAGCCGCATTCACTTTAAATAGGGCACCATCTAAATCCGTTGAAACGACGCCGTATGAATTATGGTTTGGGAAGAAACCTAAATTGTCGTTCCTTAAAGTTTGGGGTTGCGAAGCCTATGTAAAGAAGTTACAGCCGGAAAAGCTTGAACCCAAAGCGGAAAAATGCGTCTTCATAGGATACCCGAAGGAAACTATTGGGTATACCTTCTATCATAGATCCGAAGGCAAAATCTTCGTTGCCAAGAATGGATCCTTTCTAGAGAAGGAATTTCTCTCGAAAGAAGTGACTGGAAGAAAAGTAGAACTCGACGAGGTTGTCGAACCTTCTCTCGAAATTGCGAGTAGCGCAGCACCGGAAGAAGTTCCTGTGGTGCCTGCACCAATAAGAGAGGAAACTAATGATGATGATCATGAAACTTGGTTGTAGTTGCTCTGAGCCTCATGGTCAGCGAACTCGTACCACTCCTGATTGGTATGATCCTGTTATGAGTGTCATGTTGGTGGACAACACCGATGACCCTGCGACATATGAGGAAGCAATGATGAGCCTAGATTCCAATAAATGGCAAGAAGCCATGAAATCCGAGATTGGATCCATGTACGAAAACCAAGTATGGACTTTGGTGGACTTAGGATGGTAGGAAGGCTGTCGAGAACAAATGGATTTTCAAGAAGAAAACAAATGCTGATGGTAATGTTACTGTCTATAAAGCTCGACTTGTCGCAAAAGGGTTTCGACAAATTCAAGGAGTTGACTACGATGAGACTTTCTCACCTGTAGCGAAGCTAAAGTCTGTGAGGATTATGTTAGCAATCACTGCATATTATGATTATGAGATATGGCAGATGGATGTCAAAACAGCATTCCTCAATGTAGACATTGATGAAGAGTTGTATATGATGCAACCCAAAGGTTTTGTCAATCCTAAAGATGCTAACAAGGTATGCAAACTTCAACGGTCCATCTATGGATTGAAGCAAGCATCCCGAAGTTGGAATCAATGTTTTGATAAGGTAATCAAAAGTTTTGGTTTTATACAAACTTACGGAGAAGCTTGTATTTACAAGAAAGTGAGTGGGAGCTCTGTAGCATTCTTAATACTATATGTAGATGACATATTGTTGATTGGGAATGATGTAGACCTTCTTAATAGTGTTAAGGAATATTTGAATAATAGTTTTTCAATGAAGGATCTTGGCGAAGCAGCTTACATATTAGGCATAAAGATTTATAGAGATAGACCGAGACGCCTAATATCATTGTCACAAATTACATATTTGGACAAGGTTCTAAAGAGGTTTGGACTGGAAGATAGCAAGAAAGGGTTCTTGCCCATGTTGCCCAATACGACCTTGAGTAAAACTCAAAGTCCGACAACGGCAGAATATAGAGAAAGGATGAGTAAGACTCCCTATGCCTCAGCCATAGGATCTCTAATGTATGCCATGTTATGTACTAGACCCGACATTGCATATGCTGTTAGTTTAACTAGCAGATATCAAAGTGATCCAGGAGTGGATCATTGGACAGCGGTCAAAAACATCCTTAAGTACTTGAGAAGAACTAAGGATATGGTTCTTTCTTATGGAGGTGATGAACAGCTCGTTGTTAATGGTTACATCGATGCTAGTTGGAACACCTATCCGGATGATTCTAAATCACAATCTGGATACGTATTTACTTTGAATGGTGCAAAGATTATGGAGGAGTGCAAAGCAAAGCGTTGTGGCGAGATCTTCAACTGAATCGTAATACATGGCTGCTTAGGAGGCTTCACAAGAAGCGATATGGATGAAAGAGTTCATTACAGAGCTGGGTGTGGTTCCTAGTGTGCTGGACCCAATGTCTATCTACTGTGATAACATGGGCGCCATAGCCAATGCGCAAGAACCAAGGTCACACAAGAAGCTGAAGCACATCAAGCTACATTTTCACGCTATTCGAGAACATGTCCAAGATGGGGACATAAAGATTTGCAAAGTACACACATATCTGAATGTGGCGGATCCGTTGACTAAACCTCTCCCGAGGGCAAAACATGACCAAAGCGCCATGGGTGTTCGGTATATTACCATGTAATCTAGATTAGATGACTCTAGTGCAAGTGGGAGACTGTTGGAGATATGCCCTAGAGGCAATAATAAATGTAGTTATTATAATATATTGTGTTTATGATAAATGTTTACATTCATGCTATAATAGTATTAACAAGGAAACATTAATACTTGTGTGATTTGTAAACTAAAATAGAGTCCCTAGTAAAGCCTCTTTATAATACTAGCTTGTTGGTTAATAAATGATTGTGGTTTCCCTATCATGAACATTGAGATGTTATTAACAACAAGATCATATCATTAGGAGAATGATATGGTGGACATACTCCTATAGATAAGCGTAGCATAAAGATCAAGTCATTTTAATAGTTCAATTGCTATATGCTTTCTGATACATAGTAACCTAATTCCTTCGACCATGAGATCATGCATATCACCTTCACTGGAAGGATGCTTTGATGACATCAAACACCACACCGTAACTGGGTGGCTATAAAGGTGGCATTGAGTGTTCGGAAAGTATTGGTTGAGACACATGGATCAAGAGTGGGATTTGTCCATCCATATGACGGATAGATATACTGGGCCCTCTCGGTGGAATGTCATCCAATTAGCTTGCAAGCATGTGACTGCTCACAAGGGATCACATATCAGGAGCGAGAAAAGAGTACTTATCGATGTGAGGTTGAACTAGGTATGCGAGATAAGCGATCATAACCTCGGATAAGTAAACTATCGTAAGACAAAGGGAAATTGGTATCGTATGTAAGTGGTTCATTCGATGAAAGTAATCATAGAAATATGTGGGAGCCATATGAATTTCCAGTTCCTCTATTGGTTATTGTTCGAGAAGTGTCTCGATCATGTCCACATAATTCACGCAACCGTAGGAGACACACTTAAGGATTCGACGTTGTTTGAGTAGTTATGGAATGATGAGTAAGAGACCGAATGTTGTTCGGAGTCTCGGATGGGATCTGGGATATCACGAGGAGATCCGGAATGGTCCGGAGAATAAGATTCATATAAGGAAAGTCCTGTTTCGGGGTTGGAGAATGGTTCCGGTGTTTTCATCGGAATGTTCTAGAAAGTTCAAGGTCAAGACTCGGAGGAAGGGTACATGAATGTGTCATATCAATTTGGAATGATTGCATGTACTAGGTGTCATCGCTGAACAAAATAAAGGGTTTAATCAAATCCTAGTTTGAAAAGTCAAACGCCAATTTGAAAAGTCAAACGGCTATTTTGGAAGGTGGAGGGAATGGGAAACCTACTTGGGAGGAGTTCCTCCTCCACCGCCCACTTTGATCCGAGTTGGGAGGACTCCTCCCTTGGCCGGCGCCTCCACCTATATAAGGAGGGGGCCGCGCCTCCTAGCACACACAAGTGCCCTCTAAACCCTAACCCTATCCGCCGCCGCCCACCATAGCCACCGCCGCCTAGGGGATCTCGCCGCCGCCTAGCTAAACCCTAGCCGCCGGCCTTGCTCCTCCTTGGTGCGTCTAAACCCTAGATCGCCGAGGCTCTCTCTCATAGTCCACCATACTCGCTCTGGCTTAAGGCGAAGCCCTGCGAGATCTCCCCTCTACTTCGATGCCACGCCGTTGTCTTTACGGAATCGCGAGGAGAGTGCTACAACCTCCATTTCTTTGAAACAAGGGAGAGGAAGGTCTTCGTCGAAAATAACGCGATGTGACCAATGAAGCTACGCCGAACGCAGCCTTGGAAGGATCGTCTACGCGATCTTGAGATCGGGAAGAGTACGACTACATCACCCACGAGAATCCGCTCTCGTTAAACACTTTGGAATCTTCGAGGGTGAGTTATTCCATCGACTTGTTGCTACAATCTAGTAGATAGATCTTGGCTTGTTTGTTTGTATGCGGTAGAAATTTTTTGTTTTCCATGCTACGAAAACCTACACTTTTAATTTGTCGAACTCCTCTCAATGGGCAAAGCTTTTACCCCGTTTAGAAAAAAATGTTTTTGATGTGTCTACAACACATGCACATATAGTAATAGATAATAAGACACATTACATCCACATCCACAGGAAGCCAAATCTTCTTACTTCCTCCTGTCTATATTAATGGTTTCAATTTTGTATAGATACGAATACATCTGACTTCATTCCTATCTATACAAAGTTAAGACCATTAATTGAACCGAAGATCTACAAGAAGACAAAAGGGTAAACCTGGGCTGATGAAACACAAACAGGAAGCTGAATCTCATCTGACAGAACAGAGTTCACTCGTAAAGGAAGCTCAATCTTATCTACTCCCTCCGTCCAACAAAGGATGTCGGACGAGACATTTTACAAAAAAGCCCAGAAAAATGTCCGACCAAAACCGAGGTCCTCCGTCCTCTTCCTCGCTCTCTCCCCTCTTCCTCACTCTCTTCTCCACTCCGCCCGCCAAGCGCGACGCCGCCCGTCGTGTTGCTCCACCACCCCCTGCAGCCCCTGGCCGCCTTGCTTCCCTCGCGCCGTCGTGCCTTTATCTATTCCTCTTGGGCGTCGTCGCCCCTCTCCCTCCCTCTCGCGTAGCCCTCTTCCTCTTTGAGTTCAAGATATGGTTTTCCCCCTCTGGCGGCCGGATCTGCAGCAGCACTGCTCGATTTTCCGAGCCAAGGGCAGGGAAAAGCTCATTGGCTCGTTTTTCTCAGCTCGCCTCACCTCTCACCTGCCCGACGCCACTGCTCCCCCATCCTCCCCACGCTGCCGCTTCCCCTCTCCTTCCTGCCCCGCCCCATGCCGCTGCTTCCCCCAAGGTCGGATTTTTCTCTCCAAGGCACCGCCTTGCTTCCCCCACAGATTGAGGATCCCGTCGATTTCGATCCCGCCAGTAAGCGGGGAGTCATACGGTGTGGGGTGCGCCGGTGAGTTGGACCGCGGCGGGGCCAGCACGCTGATTAGAGTGGTCGTGGTAGTTGGCAGGGGCACCGCGCCGAAATCTAGAGCATGGCATCGGCATCGCTGGAGGGTTGGCATGGAAGCTACTACTGCCTCCCCGGGCTCCTCCTTGATCTGCTGACGACCACATCCACGAGAGCTGCTGCGGTGAGGCCCCTTTCCTCCTCTGTTACTTCTATGTCATGTCGTGGACTGCTTGCTTAGCTCCAAATGGAACACAGGTCAAGCTAGCAATGCCAATCATCTTAAGCTAAGAATGTTGGATGAGTGAGCCCATCTTGCAATGCTTGCACTCGTGATCTATCAAACAAAGCAGGAGTATGCTGGTTCAGCATCCATTTTTGGCCAATTGTGTCAAGGATCTTTAGGTCTACACAAACCAAGGAAAGGCAAGTATGAGACATCGTGACGATTGATGGTTGTAGAGTAGGAAAATGCTAAGCTGGAGCTGAGAAAAATGGGCACATTGTAAGAAGTTGTAGAGAAGGAAAAAATGCTAAGTTGGAGATGAAAAATGGCCACACTGTGAGAAGTTCCGGTCCCTATGCTAAGATGGAGCTGAAAAAATGGCACACCCTGAGAAGTTTTATAGTGGGAAATGCGGCAAAGTATGTGGGATATTCCCCTCCTTAGTTCTGTAATTCTCAAGTGATAAGAAAAAAAATGGCCCCACCATGAGTATCATCTATATCCAGGTCGATGATACTGTCCATTTTCTGCAACCACGTCCTGTGCATCTGAAGCTCTGTTCTAAATAAATAGTGTTTAGTTTTAGAACCCCTGTTTATTCAGGTTAATAGTTCAAACTGCATGCAAAGAAGCTGCACTGACCGGATACATCAGTTCATATTGATGCTGATACATCAGTTCATACTGTTATAGCACTTGTATTTCCTAATTTGCTTTATTTTTATTTGTTCCCCATTTCATTTTGTCACGTAATTATAAAAACACTGCCATTTTTTTACTTGAATAATAAGTGTTCCGATTAGACTGGATATGAAATTTAAGACAATATGTTCATTTATCTGAATATCTCATTCAGTAATATTTTCATTTCTCTGAACCTTTTCTTGATTAAAACTCTTAGAACTGCTACTCCTAGTGTTAACCATGAAGACATGATCATGAAGAAATTTTGGGCTCAAACCAGGATACTGTAGCTGCATGTTTGTAGAGTACGGTATTTCTCGCTGAAATGTTTGAAGCATCTCTTGCAGGTTGTTTCTATAAAGCAGCTCAATAGGGATGATAATCAGGGAAACAAAGAATTTCTGGTGGAGGTCCTCATGCTCAGTTTACTACACCATCAAAACCTTGTCAATTTGGTTGGATTTTGTGCTGGAGAGCAACGCCTTATTGTCTATGAGTATATGCCCCTTGGGTCATTGGAAGATCATTTGCATGGTAAGACTGTTTGTCTCCTCCAGTGACAGACTCAGGCTTTACATGTGGTTTTTCCTATATTATCTCTATGCATGATGCTTGTGCTACTAGCTCTGTTATTTTCTGGGTCACTTCATAGGTTAGAGTGTTGTTATGTTTCTACTCCGGGCTGCTGCCTGTGGTTGGTAACCAGATTGACCAGATTGTTTCTTGATGAAACAAGGTAAACTAGTTTTTTTTAATCTTTCTTGGTATTGAAATACTTGTGACAGAGGGAGTATATTACCATGCAGCTGGTGCCAACACTGAGTACTTGAGTACTTTTGCATATGGAAGAAAACCATAGCTATGCATACTGCTATGGCAAATTCAGTTTCCAAAGTCATACTGCAGTTTTCAAATTCATAGTGCTATGACAAATTCAGCGATAGCTATGCATAGCTATTACATAGATACACATTGTCATTCTGAACAATTATTAGGAATTGTACTCTCCTATACAATTGTTTGACATTCCTCTCCTATAAAAGATACTCTCATATACCTCTCATGCTTCTATCTCTCCTTCTATAAGTGCTTTGGTTTGTGCAAGTAGCTCTGCGGTGATAGATATAACATTTGGTAGCCTGACGTCTTCTTGTTGGCGTTCCTTGTTGTCTTGTGAAGTCATAGCGTATTGCTCCTCCTACCTTCATAACCTCACCATACAAGATCAGTAGTTATGAAGCTTGAGCCAGGTTTGTCGACATCATAATTGATATTCTTCCTCTACATCCTCTATCAATTCTTTGATACTTGCTTAGGTGCTCTGGTATCGTGAGGGACTGAGCGACGAAGAAACACAAGTCCGTGACATTCATGTCCTGTCAGAGACCAAGTAGGAATAAGAAACTTGTATTCCTCTGAGGGCCAAAGGCCACAATATATAGTACAGGTACATGTGCAAATATGCAGGAAGCCCCCTAACATATGGGGAAACTATAATATACAAATATATATCTAACCCCCCCCCTCAAACTCATGGTGGATCTACACTGAGTTTGGAGAGTAAGAATCATCTTTGCGTCTCAGCATTGCCTTCGTAAAGAAATCCGCCAACCGTAAATATGAAGGCACATACCGAAGCGCAACAACGAGCTCTTTGGAAAGCACGTATAGAAAGCATCAACACCAATATGCTTGGTAAGCTCATGCTTGACGGGATCACGTGCAACACTAATAGACATGTCTTGTCGAGACAAAACCAGAGTGGGTGTGGTAATAGAGACCCCAAAATCCAAGTAACCACCGTAACTGTGTCACCTCGGTGATAACAAGGCCATAGCACGCAACTCACCTCAACACTCAAGCGGAAATCATTATGCATTTCTTCGTCTTCCAAGCAATGAGCCAACCACCAAGAAACACACAATAAGCAGAAAGTGAACGGCGATCCGAAGGATCACTCGCCCACGTAGCGTCCGAATAGCACTGGAGCTGGAGATAGCTAGAACGAGGAAAGAAAAGGCGACGAGTGATCGTACCACGAACATAACGAAGAACACGGAGAAGATGACTATAGTGAACAGTGGTAGGAGCAGAAACAAACTGACTCAGAATATGAAAAGGATAAGAGATGTCAGGACGAGTGACAACAAGATAAATAAGACTCCCAACAAGATGACGATAACGCGTCGGATCAAGAATAGGATCACCATCAGTAGGTTGGAGCTTAACATTAAGCTCCATAGGGGTCTCAACAGTGCGCTCATCCCCAAGAGCAGCACGAGCAAGAAGATCCTGAATATACTTTTCCTGGGAGATATAAAAGCCATCAGAAGTGGAGGAAACCTCAATCCCAAGAAAGTATCGAAGAGGACCAAGATCAGTCATAAGAAACTGATCACGAAGACGAGCCTTAACAAAGGCGATATACTCAGAATCATCACCAGTAATGATCATATCATCAACATACATAAGAAGAAGAGTGCGTCCACGAGGAGAAGTGTGAACAAACAACACTGGATCATGAGCACTAGGAGAGAAACCAGCAGCAGTCACTTCAGAGGCAAAGCGCTCAAACCAGGCACGAGGAGCCTTTTTGAGGCCATAAAGAGAACGGCGAAGACGACAAACCATCCCCGCGGGAACAGAATAACCAGGAGGAGGCTGCATATAAACCTCCTCACTCAACTCACCATTGAGGAAGGCGTTCTGAACATCAAGCTGGGACACAGACCAGTGACGCAATGTAAGCAACAAGAAGAAGAGCATAGTGGTCATATGAGCCACGGAGCAAAGGTCTCATCATAGTCACGACCATGCTCCGCTAAAAACCACGAGCCACAAGACGCAGCGTTATAGCGCCAAGAGATCCATCGAGCGGTCTTAACCTTATAGACCACTTACACGTGATAGACCGAACAGGAGGAGAAACAAGATCCCAGTGCGGTCGCTCAAGCGCAATCTCCTCACCATGGCGGTGCCATTTAGGATGATGCTTAGCATCCCGATAAGAAGTCACTCGGAGGCAATAGAAAGACCATCTTGACTAGGAGAGTGATTTGGGGCACGATTACGAATAGGATGAGTAGAGGAAGCTCATCGAGGAGGAAGACGACTCAGAGACGCACGATGAAGAAGAAGGAATAGCAGAGGAAGACTCCGGAGAACAAGGAGAACTAGACGGAGCAGAGGAGGACGGTGTCGAAGAAGAGGCATCAGGGGGAGGAGATCCTGAAGAAGACATAATAGGAGTAGAAGGAGGTGTGTCAGGAAAGAGATATCTTCCACCGGGTAAGTACCAGCGGTGGGACGAGGATAGAAATGACGCGTCTCATCAAAAGTAACATCACGAGAGATACGCATCCGACCAGCAGGTCCCAATGATAGCCCTTATATGCTCATCATGTATCCAAGGAAAACACACTCAACGGTCGAAAGTCGGTTTAGTGCGTTGAGAGCAAGGAGAACATAACAAACACAACCAAACAAGCGAAGCATGGAGTAGTCTGGAGCTGTCGGATATGCGCTCAAGAGGATACCACCGCAAGCGGAAGGTGAATAATATTGATGAGGTAATGATGTAGCGGCGACCTCGGCCAATCTGGCGGGAGAGAAGAAGAAATCATCATGGCATGAGTGGTCCAAGAAGATGGCGATGCTTATGCTCAGCAACGCCATTCTGGGCATGTGCGCCAGGACAGGAGAACTGAGCAAGGGTACCTTGCTCAGCAAGAACACCTCGCAACATCAGCAGAATCAGCACGAAACACACGAATGGGAGTAGAATACTGAGTATGGACCATGGACGCAAAATATTGATATATGGAGAGCACTTCACTACGAGAGCGCATAAAATACAACCAAGTGTACTGAGAAAAATCATCGATGAATAAAATATAGTAGCGATGGCCCCCTTTTGAAGCAAAAGGAGCCGAACCCCAAACATCGGAATGAACTAAATCAAAAGGTCACTGAGATACAGATGCGCTAGTAGGATAGGGAAGCTAAATCTGTTTACCCAACCTACAATACGATAATGCAAAGACCCATCTCCGAGATGCACCCGAAGACCACGATGAACTAATGACGACAAAGTAGAGTCACAAAGGTGACCAAGACGATGATGCCATTGAAAGGAGTGTAGCAGAGACGATCAAGAAGAACTGGCGATGAAGTGGCGTGGAAGGAACACGCCAGTCTAACTCCCAAAGTCTGAAGAGTCACCTGCGAGGCGGCTCCAACTGTGTAAAGGACGTCTGGACAACACAAGAATCGACATCAAGAATGACGCGACAACCGTAGTCGATGCTGGCTAGCGTAAAAATTCAGCTTAAGAAGATGAACATGAGAAATATCAGGAACAGAAAAAGAAGAAGTAGAAAGGGTGCCCCGACTAGAAACATGAAGAGAGGTACCATCAGCCGTGAAAACACAGATAGTAGAAGGGAGAGAACGAAGATCAGACAGAAAAGAAGACTCAGAGGTCATATGAAAGGAAGCTCCAGAATCCAGATACCATGGGGCGTGACCGTGTGTAGAAAGGTGGTGGTCGCGCAGTGCTCAAGAATCATCCATAGAACCAAGAGTGCGTCGAAGAAGAGCTCAGCAAAGCGTAACGCGAAGACTTCGATAATGTCTGATCGGAGAGCAAGCTGGCGAAGATCCGGAAGGAGCCGATTGCCCACGAGCTGGTGTCTTGGCGTAAATTGGGATCCGTGTATAACAGGTGGCCCAAGTGTGACCATCCTTATTACAAGAAGAGCGGTGACAAAGAGAACCACGGCGACCACGACCACGAGCTTCTTGGTGGTGACTCATGCCTGAGATCTTGCACGACTCGACCACGACTGGAGGAATGGGTAGTATCGGCCATGACAGAGGACCAGGTGAGTCGAGGAGCAGACGATATAGGAGGACCAGGTAGCAAGCAGATGGAACGCAAGAAGACCAAAGACCACGGAGATTTGCCTCAAACCAAGCTTCGAATAACACCTCGTAGAGGCGAGAATACCCACGAAGCTCACCGAAAAGCGCCGGGCTCAAACTCTCAAGTGAGCCGAGGTAAACTCATAAATGTGGTGAAACTCCAAATCCGGCGCGCAATCTGGCGGCCACGAGCATGTGCCACAACAACAAACAGAGAGAATCAAGGCGGCCGGATAGCGGACTGAGTATAGAACTCATCAATAGTAGAATCACCTCAAGAGCATGCTCTGGCGAACCACAGATAGGTAAAGAGCATCCCAGACGGTGATAAGGCCGACGAAGATGTGCCCACCGAGAGGCAGCAATGAGGAGACTCACGAACTTCAAGACATCTTGAGGCGAGAACAGTGAGGAGGTGATATACGAGCATCCTCATCGACCCATTGAGTGTAGGCGGTCGAGCGTGACGATAGGCCTCGAGATCAAGAGTACCGCTTGAACTTGGTCATAAGTCGCAATAAGACTATCATCAAGATCTGAAAGATCCTTTGCCTCCTGAGAAGCATCAATGCCAAGAACAATCGGCGTCGACGGAAGAGGAGCCACAGGAGCAGAGGGGCACGACGGACAGGAGACCTCGCCGGAGAGCACACCCCAAAGACGGAGACCGCGCATAAAGGCAGCGAAATCAGGATAATTCGCGCCATCAAAGATCACCGGGCAGCGAGGAATCGCAACATAACCCGATGAAGAAGACATCTCTCTCGCTTTTTTTTTGATTTTTTTTACTAGATCTGACTGGAAGTCAACGCTCGCAAACCAGCAATCTCCGGCTAATTCCGCCTAGAACAGGGCACCACTAATGATCTGAGCACTGGAACAAGATAGATCGGGGCGGCGCGAACCTATTCCGAAGAAAATCGAGACCGAAAAAGAAACCGAGTGAGACGGACGAGAGGCAGACAACACGCGGCAGCCTTCGGGCGAGAGGCAAGAGCAGCTTGCCGAAAGCGAGGCGGTCTCAGAGAAGCCGAGGCGGCGGAGTCGCGTGGTGGCAGCGACGTTAGCGGCGACGGGCGCCAACGCAGGCGAGCCCGCCTGAGCGAGGACAAGCGGTGTCAGTGGTCGTTAACGAGCGAGGCGAAGCGGCGTCGGGTTGGTGTCCGCGTCCGCGTGGCTGACGCAGATGCGGGGCCTGCACAGACGAGGCGGGCGGTGTCGGGCGGTGTCGGGCGGCGTTGACGAGTCAGAGGGCGGGCGTCGGGGTCCGCGTGACTTGAGCAGAGGTGGGGACGGACGGGACCCGACAGGAGATTGCTGAAGAAGAATTCCGAAGAAATCGAGACCCGTCGCCCGTCGCTCCAGATTTGTTGAAGAAGATTTCCGATCTGAAACCAAATTGGATCTCGATCGGGACACAGATTGATCCAGATCTGAAACGGCGACCGGATCGATTCAGATCTGAGATGAGGCAAAAACAGGTGGCGACCGGCGGCGACGAGGGCAAGCGGCTGACGAGGGGGCCGGTACAACGGTTCTTGAAAGAGGACGGGACTAACGAGGCTCTGATACCATGTTAGGAATAAGCAACTTGTATTCCTCTGAGGGCCAAAGGCCACAATATATAGTACAGGTACATGTGCAAATATGCAGGAAGCCTCCTAACATACGGGGAAACTACAATATACAAATATATATCTAACAATATTAACTCCATATCCAGATCTCTCTCGGCTACTACCTGTCGAAAAACCTCATCAATAGTTATACTGGAATCATCATTTTTTATACTTTAGCATTTATAATACCTCCTGATTTCTAGATTTAGCATGGAGTATTGTTTTAATTTCAGTAATGCATCTCAGTAGCTTATCTGAATTTTAAAGTAAATGCTGAATTTCAGTAAATGCATCTCACTAAGTTTGAAACAAGAACAATGAACAAACTACTGACAAATGGTTTGCTTGATTTAGAACAAAACACAGTAGTAGAACATGGCATTTATTTAAATGGTTTGCTTGATTTAGACGGTTCGACAATATCAATGAACAAACTACATACAAATATACAGGAACAAGCAGAAACTCTGAATTTTTGCTCTGTTATGAACATATACCTTGTTCTTTTTCAGGAACCAAAGGGGAGAAGCAGCGGCGAACCTCCACGGATGGTGGATCGATCAGTGGGGCACAAGGGGAGAAGCAGCAGCAGGAACAGAAGGGGAGAAGCAGCTACAAGTTGAGGAAGATCAGTGGGGGGCAGCAGGGCAGCGGACAAGGAGCGGCGCAGGGCCAGCGGCGAGCGCGCGGAGCATAGGAGGGCCGGCGGCGAGCGACGCGATCCCAGATCAGGATGGGGACGACGCTGATCCAGATCGATCGCCGGACTGCCGGACTGCCGGGCGACGCGATCCCAGATCGGGATGGGGGCGACGCTGATCCAGATCGATCCCAGATCAGGATGGGGGAGACGCGAGCGGAGCGGCGCCGGACTGCCCGGAATCGACGAACGACTTGGAGGACGGAGACGACAAGATTTGAATTTGAAATCTCAAATTGCAGGCCAAATATGAAGGTTTTCAATATATTCAGGACGTTTTTGTAAATTTTACGTTGTGCTATATGGACGGAGGGAGTACTACGAACAGGAAGCCACGCAAACAGGAAGCTAAATCGTAAAGCAGTATAAGATCACAAAGCAGGAAGCCACGCAAACATGGGCTGATGAAACACGAACAGGAAGCTGAATCTTATCCGACAGAACAGAGTTCACTCGTATAACAAAGAGAAAAAAAAACTGAGCTTAAAAAGAAGAGAACAGTAAGCGGAGGCGGGGGTTTGAAACACAACTAGATGAGGATTTCTAGCTCTGACGTTGAAACGGACCCAGATCTAAACGAACTAGTAGTAATAAGATGGTAGAGTTTGTTTGCAGGACTTGACGCGACGTATGGCCATCACCTCATCCGGATCGCCGTCGCCGTCTAGTAGTCGCCGGTGAGCAGCTTCCTGCCGACCTCGAAGGAGACGAAGGCGTCGATGCAGGCGTACTCGACCTGCTCCTGCGACAGGTCTCGGGCGTCCCAGGGGCCCATCCTCACCCTCTGTGGCTTCTCGAGGCTGGCCCCCATGACGGCGCGCGCCACGTCCTTGAGCCCGGCTTGGCGGAGCGAGGGCATCTGCTTCCCGTGCGCCGCGAGGCCCCGCAGGTCGACGGGGTTGGCTACCTTGAGGCCGTGGTCGGTGCTGAGGCGGTCGGCGTCCTCCTTCACGCCGACGCCGACGAAGCGGAAGTCGGGGTCGGCGAGGAAGCGCACCAGGGCGTCGGGGAAGTAGTCGGCGTGGAGGAGCTGGAAGACGAGGCAGCGGCGGCCGACGCAGAGCTGCAGGAGCGCCGCGGGGTTCTGCTCGCGCCTGAAGCTGGGGCGCCACTCCACGTCCAGCCCCACGATCAGCTTGTGGTACACCCAGCGGTACATGTAGCGGATCTGCCGGAGCCAGCGGTTGACGGCTGCGCCGGAGGACGTGACGGTGGTGACGATCTCCTCGTTCCCGAAGGACACCTCCGTGATGAACGTATCGGTCGCCATTGCCTTCCCTTGTTGTGTGCTTTTTTGATTGCTGTGGTACCTCCTATACAACCGATGACGGACCTGGTGGTGGTGCTTATATATAGAGTACCTGCCTGCTCTCAGTTTGGAACATACAGTACTTCATGGAAAACCTAATTGGAGTAATAGTAGTCACGGCAAATTCCTCTCCTCCTTCCGTTCTTCTACTCAGCTAAATTAACTTGCCGTGAGTAGGACAAAGTGAAAAACAAGGAAAGCTTCCCTACTGCACTTCTACAAGGACTTCTTTTTGTTGGAAAATACTAAAACTAACTTTTGACACATAATATATTTCCCTAAATAACAAAACAGCCGTTAACATATGGGAAGAACTAAGCGTCCTTTGGAGGATACCAGGCTTTCCGATCTTCGGCTTGGGGTGCTGACACGTGTCAACCTTGGTCACCCAATCTGTTTTTGCTGCATTGTAGCATAAAAATAATCCGTATTTGCTCCATACATGAAAAGAAATGTTCACCAAAAAAACAAAAACAAAAAGACACACCTTGTGGAAAACTCGCCTGAAACCTATAGCAAAAAGAAAATATCGTTGAAGCAAAAATCTAATTTGTCGGAGACCTCGTAACAAAACATTTCTTCTAATTCACATAACCTATGTAGCAAAAAAATTGTGCAAAAGATTTATGCTATTGTAGCAAAATCGACCTAGCCGGAGATCTTGCCAGCGACCTCGTAGCAAAAAATTCTTCTAACGATGCAAATTCACATAATATATGGAGCGAAAAATTCTTATAATGATGCAAATTCACATAACTTTATGAGCAAAAAAATTATGCAATTGTAGAAAAACCGACCTTGCTCGCTGGAGGTCTCACCGGAAACCTTGTAGCAAAAAATGTTTTATTGTAACAAAACTGACCTCATTAGCAAAAGTATTGTACTAATATAACAACATCGCACAAAGGTTGTAGCAAAAAAGTTCTTTGTATGATGCAAATCCACAAAGCGTATGGTGCAAAAACAACAGTTGATTGTAGCAAAAAAAAATTCTTCACATCATGCAAAGCCAAAGAACTATTGTAACACAAAAAATTTGCAAATTGTGGTAGCAACACTAGAATTTGCAAAGTAGTATTTAGAAAACGCGACAACCGTCTGTAGCAACAGTGCCCAAAAATTACAGCACCACCACTCCCACCTTCATCCACAAGCACCTGCAGGGTCATCGACGGTGAGTGTCGGTTCACAGCACGAGACACCTCCCACTAGTCCTCACCAGAAGTAAGGGAGAGAGAGGAGCCTCGCTGTAACATCCCAAAAATATTAAACTTAAATCATCAAACTCTAATCATCAAAATTAGGGTTAACAAAAACTTTTCTAATTAAAATTATGAAGGCATGCATATGTGTATGCATTTAATTTGAAATTCTTTTGAACCACCTTGTTTGTATGTTTCCTTGCTTGTAAAATGTTTCTTAGGTGAAATAAACATCATCTAAACATTTTCCAAACTTTTCCTAAAGACAAATAAATCAAAACCAATAAAATAAAGGAATGGTCATTTTGACCAATTTAACTTCCATGCCTACTTTGGCTGTCTCAAACTTTCAGAACCTAATGGAAACTTTTCTGGATCTTTGCACCCCTTGAATGTACTCATAACAAGGTATCAAGGCCCACTTTGTGATCATCCATAAATTTTCAAATGCATAGTTTAAATGACAATTCAAAATTGAATCTTTATCATATGGGAAGATCCCACTTTTTCAAAAACCACTCAAACAAGCTCAACTTTCAAAACCCAAACATCTGCAAACTCACTAGCACCAATCTAGCAAACCCACCAAAAATCTTTTCAAAATTCAAAACTTGATTTCATGCGGCCATTTCATCAAACAGGTTGCAGACACAAATCATACAAAATCTAAACACTATAGTGAGCAGTGATTGAAGCCTAACTTGTCCCCTCTTTGGCTCACAACCATCTCAGTAGATCATCTAGCTAACTAAACCAAGCACTAGCACCACTGTGAGCTTGCCATTGTCATCAATGGTGAACAACCGAGCACACCCATGTCACCCCATAGTCGACAACAAGCTAGGAGCAGCACCAAGCCTAGCCAGCATGTCTGGGAGGCAGCCCACCGTCCACCGCCACTCACAGTCCCAGCCGCGAGCGTTGCCAAGCCCTGGACCAAACGCACGGACCGCACCCAGACCGCCAGCAACCATGCCGAGCGTGCGTCAGAGCGCCACCCTCGACCAGCGCCCATAGACCGCGCGCCGCCCTCACCGCGTGCATACACAATCCCCACCGACCCAGGAGACTACTAGACATCCTCGTTCGCCCCCCCGTGACGCACAGCCACCGCTCGCCGTCAAAGACGCCGCCTCTGCCGCGCAGAGTGTCGCATGTTCCAGACCAAGCCGCACCGCCCCATGCCTCAAAACCATGTCGTTGAGCATCGCCAGGGAACACCGCACCGCCCCTACCTTCGCCCATGCCAATAGCCGCCTGTAACATCGCCCCCGACGAGCTCACCGTGTGCCCCGTCGGTCCCCTCGCTCGACTATAAATAGAGGCCACTCCCGCTCGATTTCTTCACACCATCTCACTCCCCTCTCCTCACTGATCGTGCCACACCGTTCCCAGAGCAAGGCGAGCACCACATCGCCGGAATTTCACCGGAGCCCGCCGCCTCTGGAGAAGAAGGGCGCCATCGATTTCGTCCACCCAGAGCTGCGACCACCTGAAGTTCGCCGTCGACTTCGTCGTTCGCCCGCCTCGCCGACCCTCGCCTGCACCCCGGTGAGCCCCCAGCACCCCTCACTGGCCGCGCTAGGTTTCTTTCTCGCCGGTGTTGCTCAACGTCGACGATGACTCTCGGCCGTTGAATTAGAACTAGATCGAACGATCCACTTTGCCCCGTACCGCTTCGCCCCTCCCTATCTCACTGACGAGTGGGGACACCCACTTAAGCAGCCCGCGGGAGCACTTTAAAGCAGCAGGCCCGTTAACTTTTCCCACAAGAGCCAGTTATTTGAATTAAACCTTTTCCATTTTAATTCAAACACACTTCTATACCTAGATTCAAAAATCAACCCAGATCGATTCAGTGAACCAAATTGAATGAAACCAATTTTGTTAGAAAGGTCTGAGAATGATGAATCCAAGCCCGTTGGATTCAAGCCATTTGGATCTATAGATCACCCATGGTAAAAATCACAAGGAAGAAGCTTTTCTGCATTCAAACATTTTTCAAATTTAAACCATAATAGCTTTTGAGTTGATTCCAACTCTCAAAAATCACATTTAACCATACCTTTCAGAATATATAAAAATATATGGGTTTACTTGCAGAAATAATGTTCAAGTAATAAAAGAATTCTCCATAGGCATTTGTAGTCACTTTATTTAATTAAAATAAAAGGGTAAAACCTTATTAAATTGTGACACCACTTTAAATCACATTCCCATGGACTAAAATATGTGGTGATGACATGTGTCAACATGATCCCATGTTTGGTTTGGAGAATATTAAATCTTAAGTAGTTTTTCAATGAGTAGAAATTACTTTTCTAAAAATAAAAGGAATTAAACCAAGCTTTAATCTTGTAATGTTAGTGATGATGCTAGATCATCTATAGGACCCTTGTGTGTGATGATTGCAAGTAGTTAAGTATTGTTTGGTGATTGTGTACCTCGTATTTATTCATAGACGATAGTACCGACCAAGGATACGAGGAGGAAGGAGGATACTATGAAGAAGAAGCCGAGGAGAACTTCAACCACTTCTCTGCACAAGGCAAGCCTAATACTACTAGTGAATGTGCAAGCTAACCCTTGCAAGATAACCTACTGATGCCACAAACCACTACTGGTTACCATGACCACTATATGCCTTAAGCATATGTGATTATATCCACTTGATAAACCAATCCTAGTTTTTACTTACAAGCTTTATACTTTATTTATTTATCAAAGCTATTACTTAGAGTTTACTTAAGTGAATTATAGATACTAGAAAGATATTTGAAGGTTGCATAAAGAGCATAAAATTTGGCCTAAGCTAGATAATCTTGATGTCATCTTAAGGCATGAGATTGAACTTAGTTAGAACTCCACTAGTTTACCACCCCTCATTATTGCTTACCCCCACCTGTAGATGCTAGTGCTAAGCATAAAATTTGATCAACTTTAGATGGGAATACTTGGTGGAAAAATGGTTATGAAAACCTTGGAATGATGGATCATTCTATTGAAATGTTTTGGACCTGTGTTTCCAAACACCTGATGATTTTGGTGATGAAAACGATGAGGCATGAGCCTTAGCCCTTTATAAAACTGATGGTTGTCTGGATGCGATACCATTCCAATTTTATCATACAACCACAATACCCGAAGATTGGGTAGGGCTTGACTGGAAACTTATATACCTTAGTATTAGTTCCCTCACGGCCAAGATCTGAGCTGAGGCTACCTTGTGAAGATTGTCCACTGCAAGACTCCAAGATGACAGTTGGTCATGGTTGGGAGGCCAAACTCACATGAGAGGTGCTTATACTAGGGCATGTAATCGAAAGGTTAGGATTGATTATCCGTGACATCGAGTATGGTGAATTCAGGATTTGTTCTCGACGGATGTATCGAATGTTGTGGTGAAAGTGTACAATCTCACAGAGTGTCAAACTATTCGAATAGTCATTCATGATTATGGACAGCTTGGAGTGGCCATACTGTTCCGCCGACTTTTCAAAATGACTTGTGAAATGATTTGAAACTTTGACTTGACCACAACAGAGTTGTGATATGAAATACAAGTTCCCACTTAGGAGTTATAAAATTGTGACGAGCATTCGTTCTAAACTTAGTAGAGATAAATCTGGCTTTTGCAAAACAACCCTAGAGCCTAGTGTCCTATTATCCAAAAACCCCTTTACTGTTAGTATTAGTTTATAGTACTTAAAGAGTACTCATGGCTTTGTCCCTGGATATTCCCATGGCGGACTATGAAGAGGAGTACCGGAGGATGGACCCTGTGAAGGTTACGACAACTAGGATCATCTCCCATCGTCGCATTGTCGTGACCTCGAATATGGAGCTTCGCCACGCTAGCTATTATTACGTATTCCGCTGCTTGATGTTGTATTAAGAACTGGATCATGAGATCCCTATTTGTGTAAGAACTTATGTATCGCTTTGTAATGGATGGTGTACTATGGTATCCAATTCTGTTATGTCTCGCAAAATGGTAATCCCGGATTGCGATGTTTGGCATAACAGCATCCGGGATTAAAATCCGGTGTTGACAAGTTGGTATCAGAGCCATCCTGACCATAGGAGACCCTAGTTAGACTGGACGTTTGCATCAAAAACTTAGTTTCAAAACCAAATAAAACAAATATTTACAAAAACTTATTCTCATTCTTATCCCTTTGATTCTTTCATGAAAATTCATGTTCCTCAAAAAATCTTGCAAAATACATAAATTTTTGACACACTTAATCACTCTACTAACTTACTCATCCTATATTCTTATAGATGGACGTGAAGTACAACAAGTTTTACCAACTGGGGAATGGAGGAGACCTGATCTTTGAGAGGGATTTGGACCAGCTGAACTTCCGTGCCCCAAGACACCGAGTTCTTTGGAGCTCAGCTCAATGATCAAGGAGGAGAAGATCTGTAGTGGCTAATTGTTGTAAGTCTCCGAGGAAAGATTGAACCTCCCACTGCGGAGGAAATTCAGTTTACCTTGAGGGAAAACAACTGGCTCGATGGACTTGCCAGAGCCATGCAGGAAGCTCTTTCTCGTCTGTGTGGGCAGAGCATCAATCAGATCAAGGGTACTCGCTTTGAGTTTTGCCCAAGGCGTGATGCTAATGGACAACCACTGGAAGCCCCATACCACCCCGAGCTGAAGACCCAATTGGACCACCTTAGCTTCATGATGTACGATCGTCAGCAGGAGTTGGACAACTGCCGTGACTACTGCAACCACAAGTCTGCCATCATCAAGACGAAAGATCAGACCATCGCCATGCTAGCAAAGGATCGCAAGTCTCGCCGCCGTCAGCTCAATAAGAAGGAGCGCATTATTGCCCGTCTTCGCCACCGCATCTCATCTCTGGAGGAGACCATCCACGAGAGAGACATGCAGTTGGAGGAAAGGGAGAATGCCGGAGAGGATCTTCGTGGAGACCCCTACTCCTATCTCAGCGATGATGATGATTTTCTGGAAGATCAGGCTATGGATTTCTTCACCGATGAGGACGATTTCGCCTTCATCGATGATGATGAAGAGGACGAAGCCACAGATTCCCAGGAGTAGTAGCACTTGAGCACTAGCGTAGTGAATAGTATTCGGTCCCACTGTATCGTAGTTCTCAAAATGGTTCTTAAAACCATCTGCTTTTCTTTGTGGTGTGTGTTGTATCGGGTGCTATGAATGAATGAATGAAAAAGCAAGTTGCTAGAAAATCTGAGTCGAACTTTTTTTTTTTAGAAGACCCAAAACTTTAGAAATTTCCCTCTTTTCTCATGATCTATCTAAATCTTCAGATGCCACGTGGATGAAGTGGTTCATCCTCGGACCCAATGTTGCAGATACTGCAAATGTTGACTTCTGACCGTGAAGCTGAAAGAGCGGAATGTCAAGCCAACCTAGCCACCCTGCAACAGATATCCCAGCTTGCCCACAACAACCAAGGCCACGGAAATCAGGACAACCACGGATCTAAGCTCAAGAACTTCCAGAATACCAACCCACCTATTTTCACTAAGTCCGAAGAGCCCCTAGATGCCGATGATTGGCTGCAAACCATGGAAAATAACTTAGAAGTAGCCGGAGTGGAAGCCGACGAGAAAGTCCTGTTCGCCACCCACTATCTAGCCGGAGATGCCAGAGCATGGTGGAACAATGTTCGCGCAATGACCGGAGGCCAGATGATGACCTGAGAGGAATTCAAGGTCAAGTTTAGCAGAACCCATGTGCCACCGGGTTTGATCAAGAGAATGAGAGACAAGTTCAGAGAGCTGAAGCAAGGAAGGATGACTGTAGTGGAATACCGTGACAAATTTTTGTCATTAGCTAGGTATGCCCCGGATGAAATAGACACTGAAGCCAAGAAGAAATAAAGATTCCTGAATGGTCTGCATGATAAGATGCAAACGGTGTTAGTCAATATCCCCTTTGCGGATATTGAAGCCCTTGTCGACTCTGCTATCCAGATGGAAGGAAATATCAACCAAGCCAATGAGAACCGCAAGCGTCGTATGATGCATCAGCCAGGAACCCATCCGACCCCAAAGTATCGCCCTAACCCATCTCCAGGATTTGCCCCAAGGACCAACAGACCCCCGATGAACCGTCCGACCTATCCCAACCGTGGAAACCCTAGACCCGGAGGAAATCACAACAACCCCTACAACTCTAGCAATTTCAATCATGCCCCACCCAAGTTCAACAACAACAATGTTACCGCCAACACCAACACTGCCCCGAGGACTGGAAGCAATGCTGTGCCTGTAGCAGCCAAGGACAAGTCGCAAGTGACCTATTATGACTGTGGAAATAAGGGCCACTATTCCAACGAGTTCCCCAACAAGAATAATGCTACAACCCCCAATACCAATGTCCCAGCTCAGCAGCAGCGTCATGTTCAGCCAGGAAGAAGATTTGCCCCAGGGAATTCGCTCAACCGCAACGGCCGTCTTTTTCTCATGCATGCTGAAGAAGCTCAGGAAGCACCAGACGTCGTGCTGGGTATGTTTTCTTTTAATTCAGTACTTGCACGAGTGTTGTTTGATTCTGGTGCATCGCACTCATTTGTCACCGAAGAATTTGCCTGCACTAGTAAAATTCAACCAACCAAACTGAAGCATGTTATGATTGTTCAAATTCTTGATCAACCACCAAGGCTAGGCAAATTTGCAAAGCCGTCCCTATCCGAATCCATGGCATAGATTTTTATGCAAATCTGATAGTACTTGGAACTAAAGGTTTGGAAGTAGTACTAGGAATGGATTGGATGTCCAAACATAAAGGATTAATTGACTGTGCCAAGAAAGCCATAACCATGACCAGTACTGCCGGAATATCAGTCGAGCATATATCTGAAACCTTACCTCGCCAATTCAAATGCAACAAGAGTATAGCCCAACCTACCATTGACCAAGTCCAGATAGTCTGTGAATACCCCGATGTATTTCCAGATGTTTTGCCCGGTATGCCCCCAGATTGGGATATCGAGTTTATCATTGAACTAATTCCTGGAACCAGACCAATAGCCCAAAGACCATATAGTATGAACCCATCAGAGCTAGCAGAACTGAAGAAGCAACTGGATTCCATGCTGGAAATTGGATTGATTCAACCAAGTGCGTCACCTTGGAGATCACCTTTCTTGTTTGTGGACAAGAAGGATGGAGGTAACCGTTTGTGTATGGATTATCAGAAATTGAATGATGTCACCATCAAGAACAAGTACCCCTTGCCCAAGATAGAAGATTTGTTTGATCAGTTGACCGGTGCCAAAGTATTTTCTAAGATTGATCTTAGAACTGGCTATCATCAACTCAAAATTCATGCAGAGGATATTCCAAAGACTGCCTTTACCACCAGATATGGATTGTATGAGTATACGGTCATGTCTTTCGAATTAACCAATGCCCCTGCTTATTTCATGAATCTCATGAATAAGATTTTTATGGACTTCCTGGATAAGTTTGTCGTTGTTTTCATCGATGACATTCTGATTTATTCCAAATCAGAAGAAGAACATGAGCTACACCTAAGGACCATTCTTGGAACCCTTAGAGAACATCAGCTGTATGCAAAGTTTAGCAAATGTGAACTCTGGTTACAGGAGGTAGGATTCCTCGGTCACATTGTATCAGCCGGAGGAATTGCCGTTGACCCTGCCAAAGTGAAAGACATAGAAAATTGGCAAGCCCCAACCACTCAAACCCAAGTTCGTGCATTTCTCGGATTGGCGGGATACTACCGCAAATTCGTAGAAGGATTCTCGAGTATCGCCAAACCCATGACCCAATTGCTGAAGAAGGACAAGAAGTTTGAATGGACCGACAAGTGTGAAGCGAGTTTTCAAGAACTCAAGAGGAGATTGATTTCAGCCCCAATCTTGATCATGCCGGATATCACGAAGCCCTTCGATGTGTATTGTGATGCATCCAAGATTGGTCTCGGATGTGTGCTAATGCAAGAAGGCAAAGTTATATCTTATCTATCTCGACAATTGAAGCAACATGAGCAAAACTACCCAACCCATGACCTCGAACTCGCAGCCGTAGTTCTAGCCCTGAAGACATGGAGACACTACCTGATGGGAAACCGTTGTGAGATTTATTCGGATCACAAGAGCCTAAACTATATATTCACTCAAAAGAAGCTGAATATGAGGCAGAGAAGATGGATTGAGATAATCAAGGATTACGATCTAGACATTCACTATCACCCTGGTAAAGCCAACGTAGTAGCCGATTCCCTTAGCAGGTTGCCGTGCCGCTTGAACTCTATGATTTTGAAGGAGCAACCAAGTCTGCACAAAGAGATGGAAGATTTTCGAATGGAATTAGTAAGTGAAGGATTTCTGGCTAGCATAGAACTCCAGCCCACTTTGATCAGTCAGATTAAAGAGGCGCAGAAGGGAAATGCCGATTGACGGAATCAGCGTCAGACAGATGACAGTAAAGTACCCAGATTTGCCGAGGACGAAGAATTTCTGGCTAGCATAGAACTCCAGCCCACTTTGATCAGTCAGATTAAAGAGTCGCAGAAGGGAAATGCTAGTATTGACGGAATCAAGCGTCGTATCGGTACAGGCAAAGTACCCGAATTTGCCGAGGACGAAGAAGGAGTTTTGTGGTACAAATGACGCCTTTGTGTACCAGCAGATTCTGAGTTGAAAGAAGTTATTTTGAAGGAGGCTCATGATACTCTTTATTCTATCCATCCCGGAGGAACTAAGATGTATCAAGATTTAAAAGAGCAATTTTGGTGGCATAAGATGAAGAGAGAAATCGGAAGCTATATCGCCAAGTGTGATATATGTCAACGAGTCAAGGCAGGACATCAAAGACCCGCTGGATTGTTGCAACCCTTGCAGATTCTGGAATGGAAATGGGATTCTGTAGGAATGGACTTTATCACTGGACTACCTACTTCTAGTAGAGGAAATGACTCTATCTAGGTCACAGTGGACAGATTGTCCAAAGTCGCCCATTTCTTGCCCGTCAAGACCACATATCAGAGTTCAAAACTAGCGGAGTTATACATCGCTAGAATCGTCAGTTTGCACGGAGTCCCCAAGAACATAGTATCGGATCGAGGAACTCAGTTTACCTCGATATTCTGGAAGAAAGTCCAAGAAGGTTTAGGAACCCGTCTAGATTTCAGCACCGCGTATCACCCTCAGACCGATGGACAAACAGAGCGATAAACCAAATACTCGAAGATATGCTGAGAGCATGCGTGTTAGAATATGGATCCAAGTGGAAGACCGTCTCGCTGCTTGCAGAATTTTCATCCAAGAACAGTTAGCAAGCCAGTTTGCAAGTGACCCCAGTTGAATTCATGTACTAAGGAAGTGTCGCACTTTGAACTGGTCGAAGTAGGAGAGTCGATCTTGGACCCGACATCCTACGAGAAGCAGAAGAGAAGGTTCACAAGATTCGTGAGCACCTCAAGACCGCCCAATCCCGACAAAAGAGTTACGCCGACAAGAGACGTCGAGACCTCGCCTTCAACATAGGAGATTTTGTTTATCTGAAAGTGTCGCCATTGAAGGGAATGCAGCGTTTCCAACTCAAAGGAAAGTTAGCCCCCAGAATATCGGACCTTTCAAAATTCTGAACCGTCGAGGAGAAGTGTTGTATCAATTGGAACTACCCGAAGAGATGTCAGCCGTGCACAATGTGTTCCATATCTCGTTACTTCGCAAGTGTCTCGAAATCCCCGAGAAGACCGAAGTGTTCAAGAATATCGATCATCGGACCATAGAGATCAATGATGACCTGACCTATCCCGAAGTACCCATCCGTATTTTGGAAGAAGCTTTTCGAACTACCCGAACCCGAAGCATCAAGTTTCTCAAGATTCAGTGGAGCAACCACACAGAAGAGGAAGCTACCTGGGAACGCGAAGATCACCTCAGGACGGAGTTTCCCGATCTCTTCAAATCCTAGGTAATCTTTTCGTCCTTTTTCAAATCTCGGGACGAGATTTTGTTTAAGGGGGGATGGTTTGTAACATCCCAAAAATATTAAACTTAAATCATCAAACTGTAATCATCAAAATTAGGGTTAACAAAAACTTTTCTAATTAAAATTATGAAGGCATGCATATGTGTATGCATTTAATTTGAAATTCTTTTGAACCACCTTGTTTGTATGTTTCCTTGCTTGTAAAATGTTTCTTAGGTGAAATAAACATCATCTAAACATTTCCCAAACTTTTTCTAAAGACAAATAAATCAAAACCAATAAAATAAAGGAATGGTCGTTTTGACCAATTTAACTTCCATGCCTACTTTGGCTGTCTCAAACTTTTAGAACCTAATGGAAACTTTTCTGGATCTTTGCACCCCTTGAATGTACTCATAACAAAGTATCAAGGCCCACTTTGTGATCATCCAGAAACTTTCAAATGCATAGTTTAAATGACAATTGAAAATTGAATCTTTATCATATGGGAAGATCCCACTTTTTCAAAAACCACTCAAACAAGCTCAACTTTCAAAACCCAAGCATCTACAGACTCACTAGCACCAATCTAGAAAACCCACCAAAAATCTTTTCAAAATTCAAAACTTGATTTCATGCGGCCATTTCATCAAACAGGTTGCAGACACAAATCGTACAAAATCTAAACACTATAGTGAGTGGTGATTGAAGCCTAACTTGTCCCCTCTTTGGCTCACAACCATCTCAGTAGATAATCTAGCTAACTAAACCAAGCACTAGCATCACTGTGAGCTTACTATTTTCATCAATGGTGAACAACCGAGCACACCCATGTCACCCCATAGTCGACAGCAAGCTAGGAGCAGCACCAAGCCTAGCCAGCATGTCTGGGAGGAAGCCCACCGTCCACCGCCACTCACTGTCCCAACAAGGAAGCGCTTCCATGCTCGACCACACGCAGACCGCCCAGACCGCCAAAGAACCATGCCGAGCGCGCCGAGCGCCACCTCGACCAGCGCCACGACCGCCTCACCGCCACCGCGTGCATACACAATCCCCACCAACCTAGGAGACCACTAGACATCCTCGTTCACCGCCTTGGACGACGTACCACCGCCATTGTCAAAGACGCAGAAGCGTCGCATGTTCGCACCAAGCCGCACCGCCCACGCCTCAAAACCATGTCGTTGAGCATCGCCAGGAACACCGCACCCCTACCTTCGCCCATGCCAATAGTCAGTAACATCGCTTCTAACGAGCTCATCAGGCGCCTGTCGGTCCCCTCGCTCGACTATAAATAGAGGCCACCCCCGCTCGATTTCTTCACACCATCTCACTCCCCTCTCCTCACTGATCGTGCCACACCGTTCCCAGAGCAAGGCGAGCACCACATCGCCAGAATTTCACCGGAGCCCGCCGCCTCTGGAGAAGAAGGGCACCATCGATTTCGTCCACCCCAGGAGCTGTCACGACCACCCGTGAGTTCGCCGTCGTCGACTTCGGTTGCTCGCCGCCGCGACCTCGCCGCACCCGATGAGCCCTCAAGACCCCTCATCGGCGCTTAGGTTTCTTTCTCGCCGGCGTTGCTCAACGTCGACGATGACTCTCAGCCATTGGATTAGAACTAGATCGAACGATCCACATTGCCCCGTACCGCTTCGCCCCTCCCTGTCTCACTGACGAGTGGGGACACCCACTTAAGCAGCCCGCGGGAGCACTGCGCTTAGCAGGCCGTCCCGTTAACTTTCCCGCGCAACCCAGTTATTTGAATTAAACCTTTTCCATTTTAATTCAAACACACTTCTGTACCTAGATTCAAAAATCAACCCAGATCGATTTAGTGAACCAAATTGAATGAAACCAATTTTGTTAGAAAGGTCTGAGAATGATGAATCCAAGCCCGTTGGATTCAAGCCATTTGGATCTATAGATCACCCATGGTAAAAATCACAAGGCAGAAGCTTTTCTACATTCAAACAATTTTTCAAATTTAAACCATAATAGCTTTTGAGTTGATTCCAACTCTCAAAAATCACATTTAACCATACCTTTCAGAATATATAAAAATATATGGGTTAACTTGCAGAAATAATGTTCAAGTAATAAAAGAATGCCCCATAGGCATTTCTAGACACTTTATTTAATTAAAATAAAAGGGTAAAACCTTATTAAATTGTGACACCACTTTAAATCACATTCCCATGGACTAAAATATGTGGTGATGACATGTGTCAACATGATCCCATGTTTGGTTTGGAGAATATTAAATCTTAAGTAGTTTTTCAATGAGTAGAAATTACTTTTCTAAAAATAAAAGGAATTAAACCAAGCTTTAATCTTGTAATGTTAGTGATGATGCTAGATCATCTATAGGACCCTTGTGTGTGATGATTGCAAGTAGTTAAGTATTGTTTGGTGATTGTGTACCTCGTATTTATTCATAGACGATAGTACCGACCAAGGATACGAGGAGGAAGGAGGATACTACGAAGAAGAAGCCGAGGAGAACTTCAACCACTGCTCTGCACAAGGCAAGCCTAATACCATTAGTGAATGTGCAAGATAACCCTTGCAAGATACCCTACTGATGCCACAAACCACTATATGCCTTAAGCATATGTGATTATATCCACTTGATAAACCAATCCTAGTTTTTACTTACAAGCTTTATACTTTATTTCTTTATCAAAGCTATTACTTAGAGTTTACTTAAGTGAATTATAGATACTAGAAAGATATTTGAAGGTTGCATAAAGAGCATAAAATTTGGCCTAAGCTAGATAATCTTGATGTCATCTTAAGGCATGAGACTGAACTTAGTTAGAACTCCACTAGTTTACCACCCCTCATTATTGCTTACCCCCACCTGTAGATGCTAGTGCTAAGCATAAAACTTGATCAACTTTAGATGGGAATACTTGGTGGAAAAATGGTTATGAAAACCTTGGAATGATGGATCATTCTATTAAAATTTTTTGGACCTGTGTTTCCAAACACTTAATGATTTTGGTGATGAAAACGATGAGGCATGAGCCTTAGCCCTTTATAAAACTGATGGTTGTCTGGATGCGATACCATTCCAATTTTATCGTATAACCACAATACCCGAAGATTGGGTAGGGCTTGACTGGAAACTTATATACCTTAGTATTAGTTCCCTCACGGCCAAGGTCTGAGCTGAGGCTACCTTGTGAAGATTGTCCACCTGTGCAGTACCCAACATGACAGTTGGTCATGGTTGGGAGGCCAAACTCACAGGAGAGGTGCTTATACTAGGGCGTGTAATCGAAAGGTTAGGATTGATTATCCGCATACTGAGTATGGTGAATTCAGGATTTGTTCCTGACGGATGAATCGAATGTTGTGGTGAAAGTGTACAATCTGTACAGAGTGTCAAACTATTCGAATAGCCACGTCCACGGTTATGGACAGTTGGAGTGGCCATACTGTTCCCCCGTCAGACATTTCAAAATGACTTGTGAAATGATTTGAAACTTTGACTTGACCACAACAGAGTTGTGATGTGAAATACAAGTTCCCACTTAGGAGTTATAAAATTGTGACGAGCATTCGTTGCCTCTAAACTTAGTAGAGATAAATCTGGCTTTTGCAAAACAACCCTAGAGCCTAGTGTCCTATTATCCAAAAACCCCTTTACCCGTTAGTATTAGTTTGCGAGTACTTAAAGAATACTCATGGCTTTGTCCCTGGCTATTCCCATGGCCAGACTATGAAGAGGAGTACCTGGAGGATGGACCCCAGGAAGGTTACGATAACTAGGATCATCTCCCATCGCAAGATTGCTGTGACCTCAAGATGGAGCTTCGCCTACGCTACCGTTATTATTACGTATTCCGCTGCTTGATGTTGTATTAAGAACTGGATCATGAGATCCCTATTTGTGTAAGAACTTATGTATCATTTGTAATGGATGATGTACTATGGTATCCAATTCTATTATGTCTCGCAAAACTGGTAATCCTGGAATTGCGATGTGTGGCATAACATGCATCTGGGATTAAAAATCCGGGTGTTGACACTCGCCGGGCGTGCTCGAGGTCGACGATGGCCATCGGCGTCACGATGACTGGCGGCGAGGAAGGTGCTCTGGCGGGCGGCGCGAAAGGCGCTCTGGCGGGCGAGGGCGCGTTGAGCGGGTGCAGGCAAGCTGGACGATGGTGTGGTGGTTGTGGTGGGGAGGCGCATGGCTAGGCCGGAGGTAAGGAAGGGCGGGGCTGTGGGAAGATGACACGACAGAGGGTGGGACTTGCCGGCATATCCAGGAGCGACGGAAGCGTCAATTTGCATTGAGGTAGAGACGATAGAAAGGCGAGCGGGGATCTAAAAAAAGCGAGCAGACGATTGGATGGGAAGAGAGGATACAGTTTTAGTGGTGGGACCCATCCACCGCTCGCTCGGGAGGGACGTGTGGTAGCGCTCTTTTTGCAAAATTAGTCCAAATTGCCCCTACGACAACATGTGGCTGCACTCTTTTTGCACAAACACCCTTCAACATTTTTATAATACATATAACTTTAGTGCTGTCTTACACGCTATGGGTCCGAGCTGTCAGTCAAGAACCAGGAAAGGAAATAAAATAATAATTACTAGGCGGGAAGTCAAAAACCGAATCTAGGGGCTTTGGCAAATTGCGATTGCTAGTACATAGCTCAACTCATACTACTGTGATTTTATATAGTTAGCAGGAAATCACACATAAAAGAGCATAGCATTGGAATCCTCTCGATGACGAGCTCATTTCTGGATATAAGAGCGTTCGAGCAGTGGACCGTATTTTGAGCACATACTGTGTCCGTCTTATCCGTTTGGGGTATGTCCCGGACGCGTTGTCCTCTCGTGTTCGCGGCCGTGCCCAAACAGGAGAGCAATTATTTTTATATTAAATAATTATATAAAATAGTTTTACATATCCGGAAACTAAAATGTAATGCAAATAGACTACGCCGGCGTCTACTCTTCGTCCTCCCTAGGACTCCTCCCATCTAGGACTCGTCATCATCGTCAAGTGTGAGTTCGACAACAAGTGTCGTGCTAGGAGGAGGAGTCCTCGGTGGAGGAGGTAGGAGGTGTGGGTGGTTCCCTACGGCGATGTGGTCCATGACGGAGGCCAATGTGCGGCCCGACACGCTCCACCAGACCCTACGCCCTTCATTGTTGTTGTGTTGGCAGTGTACAATTGTCGTAGTAATAGGCGAGCTTCCTCTCCTGAGACCCACGGAGGAAAGCAATCCGTAAGGGTAGATTGTTAGGATCACATTCTAGATCTTTCGACAACGCTGACATGGACCGCTCTGCCACTCGTGGAGGATGACCGCACAAAGCTCCTCACCGCGCAACACCGGTGGACTTAGGGTTTCGTGGAAAAGAGAGCGTTGAGGATTTCATCGGCTGATCAGACAAACAAGGGAGTCGATATAGTTTGATTATTGGAAAATCTCGGTTACAAAGGTGCCAATTTGCTAGTTGCGATCTAGCTCACGCCGGATTGCTGGAAAACTAAGGTGCTCTCTCCTTCGGGTCCTCACAGCCTTTATATGAGAGGCTGGGTCCTGGATCCGTTGCTGAAGAGGTTACAAGTTTATATTTACAATGCGAACTCTATGTCGGTTCCTGATTATTCCTTAGCAGATAAGGAAAGTCTTTATTCATCGGGTGCTTCTTGTACTTTGTTGGGCCTTCGTGGGCCATAAGATTTTATGCGTCTAGGATGACTAATCATAGAGACCCGATAAGTCATACCCATGTCAGTATCCCCTGACTCTATCTGAATCGTAGATTTGGGTCGAGTCTCAAAACATTGTTTAGCTGTTTACCCAAAGTTTTTGCTGTAAGAAGATGTTTTCTTTTATTCAAATATCATAGGGATTTGGTACAACTAGTCTGTTGCATCCGATGGATCGGGAATCAGTTAATTGCACTTGGACAAAAACAACGTAAACCTACATCAAATTCAAGTCCCTAGGCGTGAACTCTGTATTTTCTAGCGTAATTCTGTTCAGGCCGCGTAGGTCTTACCGAATAGTGATTTCTAGTGCTTTTATTTCAGGTACACGACGCGTACTTCGGTACTTTTTATCGTATCATAGATACGGATAAATACTTACAAAGAGCATTCGTGTGCGATTACTAGGCCGTACTTATCTTCATGTCGTGGACACGGTATTTAGACATGTTATCGCAACGGACGCGGCCTGAGAAGATTTTATCGACTGCTTGTTTGGCTATTGGAATAGCTGAAGTTATCGACTTCTTTTGTATTTTTATCGGTGCTCCTGATGAGAGTAGCCATATAAGAATATAAGCTTGTAATACTCATAGGTTTGCTTTAGTATATCTATCGGGTGCGCGACAGCGCTCCCGATGAGAGTAGCCCCCAAGGCTACAAACGAATACTTGGATTCGAGTATAGGCTCCAATTTTATACTTCTTCAATGCTGAAATGCCAACTCCGTAGGAGGATTTGTTCTATCGGATGCACGACAGTGCTCCCGATTGGAGTAGCCCCTGAGGCTATTTTGCGGTGCTTGCATCGTAGCATAGGCTGAAAAATAGATCCTCTATCCGAGGGAAGTATTACGCTGAATTTTATCGGGTGCATGACAGTGCTCCCGATGGGAGTATCCTCGAGTCTATGTTCGAGTTCATGCATCAGAGCATAGACTCCAAGATTTTTTATTCGGATGAACTTTACCTTATCACTTTTTGATCACTCATGATGTCATTGATGACGAAGATGGCGTGCCGCAGTTATGTCGATGTGACGAGACATTTAGTGGACCCCATTACTCCATTGCATGCTGATGCATGGGCGTAGTAGTGGTGTTACTATTACCGCGTGTCCCCATGTCTTGCGCGAGAACCAAGGCATCGTGCGGTCTCCGCCAAATTTACTGTGATATTGTTAACTGTGCAGGATTTTTTTTCCTTTCCCCCCATTGCCACATGTCAGCATCTTCTTCATTATGTCGCTTCATTGCTCTTGATCAACGGCTCATAATTACTCTAAATTTATTTATATTGAGGGGGTTAGGGATTTTACTGCCCTTCTTATTCTTTGCCATCGTCTTCCTCCTCTGTTCCGTCTCTCCTAGTACTCCATTGTTCTTGCGCGCCCTAGCTCATTCCTGCTTCTGTGCGCCGCTCCCTAGAGAACCATCATGGGTAGATCCAAAGGAGCTTCTTCTGCCACTGATGCCACCTCGAAGAAAACACGGGCCGTTGGTTGGGTGCCCTCGAAGTGCACAACGCATGATCTGTGCGAGGCTCGCAACTTCAATCTGCTGGAGGAGGGCTCCTTCAAGCTACCCGACGACGAAACCACGCTCGCACCGGAAGCGGGATGGTGGGTAATGTTCCTGTCCTTCTTTCTTTGTGGCTTGTCTCGCTTCTGTTTGTTTATGGCATATATATTTATAAGCTTACGCCAAATTCCATCCTCCACATTGATTTTTTCATCACTCTTTGTGAGTGTTTCCTCAGGGTCCATCCCCACTAGGGCCCGTGGAAGAACTTCTATTTTGTTCGCCGCAATGCCACCGACACTGTCGTTCATGACATTGGAGGCGACATTATTTCTGTTCGTTCTGATGTAAACTACTTTGACTTGAAAGCTGCGGACTCCATCCAACGTTGGAAGGGGAAGTGGTTCTATATCAAGGACCAGCAAGTTGAAGGTCAGAAGTTCGGGTTACCCCCTTCAACCCGATGAAAACTTGCCAGAGGCTTATATTCTAGGAGGAGCGTCCCTCAGCCGAAGAAATGAAGGAGGTTAAGACGCTGCTGGACCGAATTGAGAAGTTGTGCACTGCTCGATTGTCGGGTCTTCAAATCCTAAAATATTTTCTACAGATTCGCGTCCAACCCCTCCAAGCTCGGATGGCCGAAATGTGGACCTATGCTGGTAGGAAGGATCCAATGAGGATTACACCCGAGGATATCACACTTATGGTTGTAGAAAAAATGGTGCGCTCTTTCACGACACCGATGAAGAAAATCCTTGTTCACACTGATTGTCGGGTAAAGCCCTTCAACAAGAAGAATCCTGTGTCTGATGTAAGATTTTGTCGTGCTCCTATTCCTTGTTTGTTTGTCCATGCCTTGTTTTTGCATTTTCTTGGGTTGAATTTTTCCCTTTGTAATTGTCTTTGCTGACAGGGCCATGAACACTTATTTTGTCTGCCTTCGCTTCTTAAGGCCGGTGATCTACCCGATAGCACCACCGTATCCGAGGGATACGCTGAAGTTCCAGTCACAGTTGAGGAAGACGAGACTGCATCCGCCAACTCTTCCCATGACACTGTGTCAATTCCTTTGGCTTGCTCTGAGGATTTCAAGATGGTCCCTGCCACTGGGAAGCACAACCTGTTGAAAGGGTCAAAGACTCCGATGATTCAACATGTTCTAAGCCGCAAAACATCAAGCCCATTTCTGCTCCTCCTCCTTGCAAGGGGTTATTTCGGATGGCGCAAGACATCAGCTCATAAGTTATTTTCCCCACATCTTTTTTTATATCCCTGACTCAAAATCATCCAGTCGATGAAATTTTGTTCTTTCAGAAGCGACAAGGATGAGGATGCCTCTCCAAAGTCACTAGTTGGTGCCACTGCTCAATCCCCTCCTGCGAAGTCCACGGGTCCATCGACGGGCATAGCCTATCTTTTGGAAAAAGTTGTTGCAAAGTTAGACCCGAAGGATACGGCATCATTGCCTCCCGAGCCGCCAATGAAGAATAAGAAAACTTCGGGCAAAGGTGTGGCGATAGCCGAGAATCCTTCAGAGACCGACATGAAAGATGTAAGTAGCTTGCTAGTTTTGTTTTCTTGAAATCTTCATCTGCTGCAGCCCTCGAGTGACTTTGTCGTCTTTTGTGTAGCCGCTGATAGTCGATATGACCTCTCGCTTTATCAAGATCCGCCATGAAGCCTAAGAATCCAAAGGTTTGTCCTCTTTATTTTTTACTAACTTTTCTTTATCCGAACATTGTGTTTTCTGATGATCACCTTTTGACACAGCTGACGCCGCCGAATCCGCGGTCATTCGAGACCAAGCACCAAAACGAGTGGACGAGATGGAAGCCGAGCTAAAAAATACAAATTTGTTGCTTGAAAAAGCTGAACAAGATGCCGCTTCTGAAGCTGGGTCACTCAAAAGAAAACCGAAGCCGCAGCCGCGCGAGACAAGGATCTTCGCCTTCTTGTGGAAGCCGAACTCCTCCTTGACCAGTAAGTTATACCATGCCTTTTGTTTACATATTTACCCCCTTTTTATTTATTGAGTTACCGAATTACAATCCCTTTTTGTAGAAATTACTGGCTAGTCTCTAACCCGCTGTAAGAGGATATTAGATCCCATCCATTATAGGATGCCATTGGTACTTTCGAGGCGAACAGAGTTTGAGGGTGCAATATTTTGGTTTGCTCTCGCCGCGCTTTTAAGACTCTTTACGCTGAATTTTTTCCTGAAAAGGACGTACCCACTGATCTTAATGATCTGACGACTATCTTTCTTGTTGATCCAAACCCACTAACGTGATACAGTCTAACACAGTCAAAGAATGGCGTAGAGATTTCGGTGGAATTGGCACTAGCACATGGTGAAAATATCGACTGGAAGAAGGTTAGCTCTTCTCTTCCATTCAATGACGTTGACAAAGATATTGAGCTTAAAACGTATATAAAGAAGGCGAATAAATTCTCTAGGATGTTGCCGTCAATTGGCACGGGTCAAGAAGTCTCTGATGCCAAGGCTTCAACCGATACTCTTTCTTCAAGTGCTGTTACCGCCTCCAAACCCATGGCTGACGCTCCTTCGGCTAGCATCACCGCGTCCGTCGAAACATCTGCCTAGTTCGTAGATTCTCCTAGGTTTCATGCTATAAAAGACTTATTATGTACTTGTTATTTGTCGCATTTTGCTTGCAAAGACAATGTTTTAACCTTGTATATATTGCTCCTCTGTTGTTGGTTCTTTTGCTTGTATCCCAATATCTGAATTTTTGCATTTTGTTGTATCTTGTTCCAGATGATGTCTGATGTTTCTGGTCCCTCAACGGATCCTCCCATGCCTATTGTATGCGCGACGCCACCTGATAACACAGTTACTCGTATAATTGACCCTCCTTTGTATGCTGAGAAGATTCAATGTATAAAGCGGTTGGAAACTGATCTTCGAGCTATGCAAGCCGTGGGTGATGTTGCCCAATCGAAAAACCAAAAAAATTGGAGCGCGAAGCTTTACTTTTGGAATAAATCTCCAGGGTGAGCGAGAATATGCTTTGTAAGTATCTCTCACAGATCCCCCGAGTGTTTTTGAGCAACTCGAAGAATTGACGTTAGATTTTTGATTTCCCTGGGCATCCGATTTAATGAAGTGGAATAAGGGCATCGACTGCATGCTCAGATGAATGCGTTGGTAGAAGCTTCTCGAGGAACTGATGCCGATTTCTGGACTGACCACAAATGCGCATTCACACTTGCACTTCTCCAGGATCAGGTGTCCGAGGTGGAGGAGTTTGTAGAGTGCTGCCGCCAAGCATTGGCCCAGATTTATAATCCGATGTTTCCTCGAGATCCGCAACTTCAAGGCCTGGCTGCACTGATGGAGAATTTCAGCGAGGTGAGAGGATCCACCACTATATCAAGCTTCAGTTGGTTGCTGGTGGAAAGTTTAATTTTGCTTTGGTTCATTCTCATTATTCCCAACTTGGATATAGACTATATATCTCAGCGCCTTCCATCTCTGCCACGTGTTGCTTTTAGCATGGCTCCTCATTATGAAGCTGCTCGTAGCCTTGCTATCCGGATCATCCGAAGGATGTCGGCTGAAGACGAATTTTTTTTCCGTAACTTCGAGGTGTAGTCTAGTACTTCGAAGAAACTCCTCCACATAAGATGTAAAAAAATTGTATGTAAATTCTATTCTATTCTGTATATGGCGTAGACGTATATTTGTGTGTTTGTCATCGTGAAATTTGGAAGTGTTTTTCCTTTATGTGAGACCCTTTCGTTTGCCTGACGCCCTGGGGACGAGTCTGATATTCAAGTCAAGGCTTTTAGGCTGGATGACGTAGTCGAATATTTTTTACGCTATATAGCGAAGCCTGTGAGTATCGGGTGACATATTTTTTGTCAATACCTGTGTTATTATGAGCCCCGAGTATCTGGTAGGTGATAAAAGACAAATTCAAAATATGAACAATGTAGAGTGAGTATTAAGAACTTAGCTTTATTGATCTCCGGGTATGGAGGTACATTTGGCGTGATCGCCTAGAAATAGGCCTTATTGCACATAAAATACGAGTCTTTGGCTAAGAAGTATGGCCGCATGACTTATTGAATATAAACCGCGAAAAGTAAAAGGTCCTAAGCGTAGAAGCATCGCAACCGCACAATATTCCACGGGTTGGAGTACTTGAGTCTGATATTCTTGTCCTGAAGTTTATACAACTTTGGTGATGATGAAAGACCCTTCCCATGGGGATTCCAGCTTGCAGTGGCCATCTTGTTTGAGGCAAAGTACCAGGTTCTCCACGACGAAGGACCTGGGACGCAGCTGACAGCTATGCTTGTTTCGCAGGTTCTGCTGGTACAATGGTGCTCGTTGGACAACAACGTCTCTTGCTTTGTCGAGTGTGTTGACATCATCTTCGAGTGCCTCGTGTGAATCTTCTTCGTCCTAAACGACGACCCGAGGAGAATCATGGGTTATTTCGATTGGAAGCACGTCTTCGATGCCGTGAACCAAAAATAAAGGAGTTTCCTGCGTAGCAGTATTTGGAGTTGTACGTAGGCTCCACAGGACGGAGGTTAGTTCATCTACCCAGGCGCCTTTTGCTCTATCGAGTGGGGCCAACTGTCTTTTCTTGAGACCGCTAGTGACAAGGCTGTTGCCTTTTTTGACTTGCACATTTGTTTGCGGGTGGGATACCGAGGCATAGCTGGCATTTATGTCCATCTCCTTGCAGTAATCCTTAAATTCATTGGATGTGAAATTTGTACCGTTGCTAGTGATGATGTTGTGGGGCACCCCGAAGCAAAAAACTATCGACTTGATAAAGTTGACGACCGAGGTTGCATCTTGGCTAGTCACAGGCGCTGCCTCGATCCACTATGAATTTGTCGACTGCGACTAGCAGAAAGACGTGGCCACCGGGCGAAGATTTATGGAGTTTTTCCACCATATCGAGGCCCCATTGAGCGAACGACCAAGCCAATGGTATGGGGGGGGGGGGCAGTTCTGCTGCTGGTGCATTAGGCTTGTTTGCGAAGCACTGACATGCCTCACATGTCTTTACAATATCCTTGGTGTCCTGGACTGCTGTTAGCCAATAAAACCCTGCCCGAAAGACCTTTGCTGCAATTGCGTGACTGCTGGCGTGATGTCCGCAGACTCCTTCATGTATATCTTTGGGATGAGATCCCCTTGTTCGGGTGTGACGTAGCGCTGAAGTATTCATGAGATACTCCTTTTATAGAGTTTACCATTGACAATTCTGAAGGCTTTGGAATGTCGGGTGATGTGCCTTGCTTCTACCGTATCTTCGGGAAGTTATCCGCATCATGAACGCCACATATGGCTGCATCAATGTGGTCTCTACCACAATAACTTCCACAGGTTCCTCCATTTCTTTGGGGTTCTCCGCTCCGGGTTCCTCGGTTGGTGCAACCCCCGAGTATTGTGCTGTTTTGTTCTTTTTTCCCGTAGTTTTTGTGGTAACTTCCACAATCTTCTTGGGTTTGATAGAACGCTCCATGATCTTCCCCCAAAAAACTCCAGGTGGTACGGGGAGGCATAAAGATCCAATGTTCGCCAGATTGTCGGCTTCCTTTTTGCTTGCTCGGTTGATGTGAGATAGTTCGCACCTATCAAAGTGAGCCTCCATGATATTATATAGATCTCGATATGCGATCATGTGTTCACTAACAGCATCGCACTTGTTCATCACTTGTTGTGCCACAAAGTTTGAGTCACCGAAGATTTTGAGGCGAGTTGCACCACAGGCTCTAGCCATAAGCATGTTGTGCAACACAACCTCATATTCGGCTTCGTTGTTTGACGCACTGAAGAAGCTCATCCGCAAAATGTACTGCATCTTTTTGCCTTGATGAGAGATTAAGATTACGCCGGCTCCTTCTCCTTCTATTCGCTTGGATCCATCGAAGTACATTGTCCACGCGTTGGATAAGTCTGGGGACCTGCACATTGGAGCTTTGTCCACTCCGTGATAAAGTTTGGCAATACTTGGGATTTTATCTCCTTTTGCTTCTCGTAGGTGATATCTCAAGGGGATGGCTCGGTGCCTCAAAGAGAGACACGTCCCGTAGCTTCTAGATTGTTTAGTATGTTGGAGAGAGGGGCCTCATTGAAGACCACTATCAGGTGCTCCAAAAAATAATGGCGCAATTTGCACATTGTCATGAAGACACCATATGCGAGTTTCTGGTAGTACGGGTACCTTTGATTTGAAGGTGATAGAACTTCACTAAGGTAATATACCGGCCTCTAAACACCATGAGTCTTCCCCTCTTCAGGTCTTTCAACAACCAAAACTGTACTGACCACTTGATTTGTGGCAGCGATGTAGAGCAGCAAAGGTTCCTTTTATTTAGGTGACATGACGACAGGTGATGTCGAAAGTGTTTTCTTGAGTGCTTCAAACGCTCGCTGAGCCTCATCATTCCACTTGAATTTTTCTGATTTTTTCATGAGAGCATAGAAGGGGAGCGCTCTTTCTCCAAGCCGAGCGATGAAACTGCTCAGTGCGGCTATGCGTCCGGCCAATTGCTAGACACCTCGTAGATTCGTCGGCTTCTTCATGGTAAATATAGCTTGTATCTTCTCAGGGTTTGTTTCTATCCCTCTTGCTGATACAAGGTTTCCGAGGAGTTGCCCTGCTGGGACTCCAAAGGAGCACTTTAGCGAGTTGAGTTTGATACGTTACTTGTCGAGATTATCAAATGTTTCTAGTAGGTCACTCATAAAAGTCGACTCTTTCTTGGTAGTGACGATGAAGTCGTCGATGTAGACTTGGACATTATTGTCAATTTGGCTTCCGAGACAATTTTGCATCATCCACTGGTATGTAACACCCGTGTTTTTAAGGCAAAACGGCATCATTATATAGCAGAATACACGATAAGATGTTATAAATGTTGTTTTATCTTGGTCTTCTACCTTCATTTGGATCTGATGATATTCGGAGTAAGCGACCAGAAAGGAAAGACATTCGCATCTAGTGGTTGCATCGATAATTTGGTCGACTCGCGGGAGTGGAAAGTGATCCTGTGGATAATGTTTATTGTGCGTAGTGAATTCGATGCACATACGCAGCTCTTTGGTGTTTTTGTTTGGGAAGCACACGGGGTTATCAACCCATAATGCTTGCTTGATTTCCTTGATGAACTTGGCATCCATGAGACATGGATTTCTCGTCCAATGGACTTTCTTTTGGGTTCCGCAAAACGGCGGAGTGATTTCTTTACATGTATGGTGTCAGGATATAAATTGAGTGCATGCTCAGCGAGTTCCCTAGGGATTCCTGGCATCTATGATGGTACCCATGAAAAAATCTCCCAATGCTCACAGAGGAACTCGATGAGCACGCTTTCCTATGTGAGAATGAGGTTGGTGGACACCAGAGCAATTTTATTTGGGTCCGTGGGGTGGACCTAGATTTACCTTGTATCCTTTTCTGTGTTGAAGTCCAAGTCAGGCATAACCCAAGATTCTGGCAGGAGATCCATATCCGCTAATATCTTTAGCTACTTGGACTCTATCTCCATCCCTGAAAGGTCCAACTTTGGTAGACTAGAGGGGGTGAATAGGAGACTACCAATTTTTATCCTGTTAATCAAGTTTAGGCTTTTCAAGAAGTAAGGTTCTCTAGATATGCAACTAGATGAGCAATCCTATATGCTAGAGAAGAAACAACAAGCAATAGAACGATAAATGATAAGAAGTAAAGGTGCGGAGCAAGTAAACCAGAGAGGAGACGTGGAGATGTAATTCCCGTAGCTCACTTCCAAGGAAGCTATGTCTATGTTGGAGAGGTGCCGGGGACACACAAGGTCACCCGAGAGCCACAAAGGCCTCACATTCTTCTCCGATGAGCACCACCACAAAGGTGGCCTCACAATCCACTAACCGGTGACCTTGAACGCACCGACTGAAACCTTTACAAAAAGGTTGAGGGGGAAGCTCCACAACTCAACTGGAGGCCCTCAACGACACCATGGAGCTTCATAATGCATGCCCTTAGCTCCGAGGATGCCCTACACCATCTAGGGTTTCAAGAACCCAAGAGTAACAATATCCACAAAGGATGGGTTGGGGGAATCAAAATTCCTTTGGTGGAATTGTAGATCTAGGTCACCTCTCCCACTCCTCAAAAGATCAAGAGGTTTGAGTGGATAGGGAGAGAGATCTAGGAAGATGAAGATCACGTATTAATGGATGAGAGAGAAAATTGAAGGGTTAGATTGGGAGGAGGATGAAGGGTGCCTTAAATAGGCCCCCTTAAAAAAGAACCGTTGCTAGTTTGCGACACCACCGGAAATTCCGCTCAGCTCATCCGCCCAATATCCCGAAACTAGAAGGGGAGGCTCCAAAGTACGACCGAAAGTTCTGGTCATCCTGAGCAGAACTTCCGGTGGTACTTCTAGAGCAAGTTCTGGTGCAAGTTTTGTCAAATACAATTTTTCAAAACCGAAACATACAGTACCTAGGCGGAACTCGAAACGGAACTAGGAGCAGAAATTATAGGACGCGAAAACTCCTGACCAGAACTTCTGGTGGCTAGGCGGAAGTACCGCTCAAGCTCCCAGTGAAAGAAGATGGGTAGTGCCGGTCACAACTTCTAGTTAGGATTGACCAGATCTTGCCGACCGGAACTACCATAGCAACTTCCGGTGTTAATTCCGACAAATAGCACACTTCAAAACAGAAGGTTACTACCGCTGAGTGGAACTAACATTGGAACTTGAGACGGAACTTCTGCCGCTACTAGCCCCGTAGCGGACTGTGGACGGAACATCCGACGCGTGGCCGAAACCGGCCAGGGCAGAAATAGCTCAAACAGCTCCAAAGGTCACTCTCTCGCTGAACAATAGGATGGTTGTGGAGGTGCAAATTTCGTTTGTGCATGAAAACATGATTCCCCATAACCTTCCTAGGTGGACCCCCTTTTCATAGTATGGCGACTGCCTAACAGAGAGGACTTCGTTGGAAACCCCAAGACCAAGGTGTGATGAGCACAACAACAAGTCTTCCCTCAGTAGAGACCAAGGTTATCGAACAAGAAGGAGGAAGGAAACATCACACAGGTTTTGCTAGCAACACAGAGACCTGCACAACACAAACTCAAGACTTTGCCCCAACGAATCAGTGAGGTTGTCAAGATCACCGGTTTGCTGTAACAAAGGATTAAACGTATGGTGTGGAAGGTAATGGTTTGCAGCAAGTAAACAAGTAACAGTGGAAGATGTATCAATGGTAAAGATTGGACCGGGGTCCATAGTTCACTAGAGGTGCTCTCCTTAGATAAACAACATGGCATGAAGGGTAAACAAATTACAGTAGGGAAATTGACAGGAACTGAGCAAGGCATAACAATGCAATTACTAGTCAGAAAGATCCTATGAGATTCGATTGGCAATACAACAAGAAACATAGACCGCCATCCAACTACATCTATGACTAGAAGTCCACCTTCAGGTTATCATCCGAACCCCCTCTAGTATTAAGTTGCAAGCAACAGACAACTGCTTTAAGCAAAGTGTGTAAGGTAAACAGTCCACATGTTCCATGAACAAGAGACCGTTGTTTTCTCCCTAGTGGCAACAACACATCTACAACTAAAGAGATTTCTGTCACTTCCCTTGGAAACTAGAGGCATGAACCCACTATCGAGCATAAATACCCCCTCTTGGAGTCACTAGCAACTACTCGGCCAAGATAGCTACTAACAATGGAGAGCATGCAAGATCACAAACAATACAAACATGATAGAATCATAAAGACAAAACCATTAATCAAACCAACATAATAATCTCAATATCCATCGGATCCCCGCAAACACAACATGCATGCTTACAAATAGATTAGATCTTGATCATGAACGGAGCTCACAAGATATATACATGAAAGCACAAAGGAGGAGATACAACCATCTAGCTACTACATGGACCCATAGTCCAATGTGGAACTACTCACGCATCATACCGGAGAGAAGGCCTCCGGGATGATCTCCCCTCCGGCAGGGTGCCGGGAAGAACTTCAGATCCCCCTGATCTAGGGACGATGGCGGCGGCTACAGACGGTTTCATGGAGATTTGTTCGGGTCCTTAGGGTTTATGCATTGGGGGCTTCTTATAGGCGAAGGGGGAGGCCGAGGAGGCGGCTAGAGGGGCCACACCCCTCCCAGGCATGGGCCCACCCCTAGCCGCGCCTAGGGGGTCTGGCTGCCCTGGCACACTTCTCCGTCTCCCCTCTTGACTTCTTGTTCCCCACGGAAAGTAATTGACTTTGACGTTTGTCCCGTCCAATTCCGAGAATATTTCTTTACTAACTTTTCTGAAACCAAAAACAGCAGAAAACATGCAACTGGCACTGTGGCAACTTGTTAATAGGTTAGTACCATAAAACATGTAAAAAGCACCTCAAAGTATAGACAAAGCAAAGCAAAGTAGATACTAAACAAGCATGGATCATCAAAAATTATAGATACGTTTCCGACGTATCAAGCATCCCCAAGCTTAACTTCTGCTCGTCCTCGAGTAGGTAAGTGATAAAAGAATAATTTTTGAGGTGACATGCACCCTCACAATAAAGATCTAACCATTTGAAAGCATTGAAAGCTGGGATCAAAGAACTCTAAACATGTGCATGAAAGATGGAGTTCTAACAATAGGACATAGTGACTATGCATACAACATGAAAGGCTACAAACAAAGATCATGAATAACATGCATTGAAAAACGTTTGTTTGTTTCACATACAGAAAACATAGCATAGTGGCAATCAGCTTGTCCCTCATAGAGTAGCAATATAGATGCATATGACACCTTCAAAGTTCACAAGGGTGACTAGAAACAAATATCACAAGAACAAGTAATATCACAATATGCATCAATCAATAAGCTTTGGAACAGTGCACACAGAATGACAACTATGCTCTCTTAATGGTGCCTAAAGGTAGAAGGTGGAGACTCAAGTAATGGAGGAAGAAAAGCCTTTTTGTAAAGGAAGCAGGTATTTCAAGTTTCAAAAAGAGCTTCCAAAAATTATGGTACTTGGTAGCTTTGAGCCCTCATTGCCCCTATCATAAGCATCTTGAAGTGGTTAAGGTTAAAGTGAACAAAGATGGAGTATATGCTTGACGAAGTATAAGTTGGCAATCTCAAGTCCCTTGAATACGAGGGCCACACCTCATGCTACTCAACTTCAGTCACATGTAAGTTCTTGTCATTGTAAGTATTTGCATATCATAGATAACCGCCAACAGGTACCCCTTGCACATGGTACATGAGCTTTCCCATAACCAAAATGACAAGGCAAGCAGACAATGAGCATCTCAGCGATATTTTTATTTACTATATGCATAGCTTTTTATTGAGGTTTCTTCATAGATAGCTCACTATGGTGATGCTGCAATTTTCCACCATGATTAGGCATGGTTTAGGCTAGCGGTCCAGCCGTTTCTCTAACACAGAATACTTACTCCATGGACTTACTACGTTCCTCTTTATTTCACACCGGTGACATCCATAGACAAAAGATCATGATATCAACTGAGTACAAAGTACAAGTGCAATGTTGAAAACGTTCCCCGTGACAGCACGGTTCTGCTAAATCCAACGTATAAGTGCAAGCATATACAACAAAGATGACACAATGGTTCAAGTTTATTAGGGGAAAGGAATATAAAGTGTGCCATCAAGTTTGTGAGGGCTTTAATCACTAAGTTTTCACATAACAAAATAGTTTTTAATTGGAAGATAGCTGAAAACAAGAATATACTTGGAATGGTGTAACACACCATGCATAGGAGTTTATAGTGGACACTTTGGAATAACTTGGTTTCTTGGGAGTTGGAATCATGAGTAGAGCTTACTCATACAAGTGGAGGCTAGCAAAAGACTGGGAGCAACCAACTAATAGAGCATAATGGCGATAATCATGGAGAGCAACAAAGCATTACTAATAAAAGCATAGAGTGGTACTACAAGTCAAGGACTAAATGATCATAGAGGCTAATGCTGACTTGTCATAGTCATAACATGGTGTGAGCATGTGCCAAGTCAACCCAAACAAAGCATTAAAGGAGAATACCACAATATTATGCTTTTGCATGCCAAAACAACGCATAATTTCTTCAAGGCACACTAAGCAATCCCAATTTCTTGGAACAAGACATGATACAGTAATAATCACTAATCATAAGGTCAAAACAACACCTAGCATGTCATGCTAAAGTCTAAGTCACAATTAATGCAAGCTCCTCTTGCACTTCAAGCAAGAACTTACTACTTCTTTCCAACACCAAGCAACTTATATGCAAAACAACACAGTGAGAGCGGGGTCCAAACTACTTTATTCAAGCAAACTAAACAACCTAAGCAAAGAAAATGAAAACCAAGACGCTCCAAGAACAACACAACTGTGCACGGAACAATAAAAACGAAGTGTCTAGACAGACCTGAGCTTTTTATTCATGAAGAAGGGGATGCCTTGGGCATCCCCAAGATTTGACGCTTGTACCTCTTGGATATTTCTTGGGGTGACACCATGGTGGCATCCCCAAGCTTGAGATTTTGTCCATTCTTCATCTCGTTGCATCATTCTTTCTCTACACCTGAAATTTTTCCTTCATACAAAACTTCACACAATCTTCATTAGCAACATTAGTTTATTCAAAAGATATTAGACATATGGCAAAGCTTTGGAACAACAAGGCTTTTCACTAAAAACACAAGCTACTGTAGTAACTCCTCCAAAAAGCTCAATTCCCCAAAATAGAACTCAAAAAGGAATCAATAAGAAGCAAATGCAAATAATGTCAGAAATCTGTCAAAATAGACTAGCAGGTAGAAACCGATTTTTTCGAACATCTTATGTTTCTCAAATCAAAAAGTGTTGAACTAACAAAAGTTAGCTAACATACTGGGGATTTATTCATAAATGCTGAGCTCAATCCGAGTTACAGAGACTCCTCACGAATTTTTATGGTGGAGGACAGAAATCTGTTTCGGGACAGCAACTCCCCAAATTTTACTTCCCTCTCATTAGAGGTCATTCTTGGCACAAAAAGCAAACAAAAAGGATAAGGAGATGTCATTAGTGAAGTAATAACTTCCAAGACTCAAGGAAACTCTTGGGTTATCTCCCAACAAGTACTTTTCTTTAACGCCTTTAAGTTAGGCACAAGAAGCAAGAAGAATCAAGTATTTTCAATGAGGAAGCATTAACATCAAACCTTGATTTCAAAGGAGGAGCAAAAAGCAACTTCTCTCTCCTCATAGGGAAGTGTTCAATACCTTTCTTGAATGGAAAATGATATTTAATGGTGCCTTCTTTCATATTAATGATGGAACCAACTGTTCTAAGAAAAGGTCCTCCCAAAGTAATAGGACAAGAAGCATTGTATTCAACATCCAAAACATAGAAATCAACAGGGACATAAGCATTGTGAAGAATAATGAGAACATCATTAATACTCCCCATGATTTTCTTCTTAGCATTATCATTGACTGGGACATGTAAATAACAATCTTCTAACGGTGGCAAATCAAGCATTTCATAAATCTTCCTAGGCATAATAGAGACACTAGAACCAAGATCACATGAAGCTTTGAGATCAAAGTCATTCACTTGCATATTAATAATGGGTTCCCAACTATCTTCTACTTTCCTAGGAATAGAAGCTTTGTGTTTTAGCTTCTCTTCCTTGATCTTAACAAGAGCATCTGTAATGTGTTTAGTGAAAGCAACATGCATATCACTAGTGTAAGGACTTCTAGCAAGATTTTGTAGGAACATAATCACTTCAGAAATATTGCAACCATCAATATCAAAGTCAAACTTAGCATCACTAGTAGTATGCTCAATAGGCTTAGGCATAGTAGGAGGAGGATTAGGGACTACTTGTGGTTTAGTGGTGATGGTGCACACACTATTGTTTCTATTAATTTCAGCTTCCCTTTCCCACCTAGAATGAAGTTGAGATAATAGCCTAAAATTTTCATCAATAGTAACTTGTATGGCATGAGCAGTAGCAAATGTATTTTCCATAGTTTCAGGTTTAGTAGCCATTTTATTAACCAAGGAAGACTGAGCTTCAGACAAATATGATATATTTTTCTCAACAGTTAAAAGCTTTTCCTCTGTAGTCTTATTGAAAGTGGTTTGTTTACTAATAAAGTCCTTGAGCATGACTTCAAGTTTAGAGGGGGCACTTCTAGCATTATTGTAAGAGCTTCCATAGGAATTGCCATTATTAGGAGGATAAGGCCTATAATTGTTGTTGCTACCAAAATTATTCCTATAGGCATTGTTGTTGAAATTGTTGTTTCTAATGAAGTTCACATCAACTTGCTCTTCTTGAGCAACCAAAGAGGCTAAGGGAGCACTATTAGGATCTAAATGAGCTTTCCCATTAACAAGCATAGCCATAATGACATCAATATTATCTCTCAAAGAGGAAGCTTCCTCAACAGAATTTACTTTCTTACCATGTGGAGCTCTCTCAACATGCCATTCGGAGTAGTTAACCATCATATTATCAAGGAGCCTTGTTGCAGCACCCAAAGTGAGGCCCATGAAGGTACCTCCAGCAGCTGAATCCAACAGATTTCTTGAGGAGAAGTTCAAACCTGCATAAAAAGTCTGGATAATCATCCAAGCAATGAGTCCATGAGTGGGGAAATTCTTAACCAAAGACTTCATTCTTTCCCAAGTTGGAGCAACATTTTCACTATCAAGTTGTTTAAATTTCATAATGTCACTTCTCATAGATATAATCTTAGCAGGAGGATAGTACTTTCCAATAAAAGCATCTTTGCACTTAGTCTAAGAATCAATACTATTTTTAGGCAAGGAAAGCAACCATTCTTTAGCTTTTCCTCTCAAGGAGAAAGGAAAAAGCTTGAGCTTAATAATATCTCCATCTACATCCTTATATTTTTGCATCTCACAAAGTTCAACAAAGCTATTGAGATGGGCAGCAGGATCATCATAACTAGCACCAGAAAATTGCTCTCTCATCACAAGATTCAACAAAGCAGGCTTAATTTCATAAAAGGTAGCATCAGGAGCAGGTGGAGCAATAGGTGTGCTAAGGAAATAATTGTTGTTGGTGCTAGTGAAGTCACACAACTTGGTGTTCTCAGCAGAGTTCATTTTGGCAAAGGTGGGCAGGCCAAAAACAACAGCAGCAGCTAGAGTAGGAACTATTTTTTTTGTGTTTTTGAATAAAGCAAGCAAACCAAACTAGACTAATTTTTTTTGGAGTTTTTTGAAAAGAGGCAAACAAAACCAAGAAAAAGAAACAAAGCAAACTAAAAACAAAGTAAAGAGAAAAGAAGTGGAGGACTCCCCTTGTGAAGATGTCCTTAGCCTCCCCGACAACGGCGCCAGAAAACTTGTTGCCTAACAGAGAGGACTTCGTTGGAAACCCCAAGAGCAAGGTGTGATGAGCACAACAGCAAGTCTTCCCTCAGTAGAGACCGAGGTTATCGAACCAGAAGGAGGAAGGAAACGTCATACAGGTGTTGCTAGCAACACGGAGACCTGCACAACACAAACTCAAGACTTTGCCCCAACAAATCAGTGAGGTTGTCAAGCTCACCGGTTTGCTGTAACAAAGGATTAAACGTATGGTGTGGAAGGTAATGGTTTGCAGCAAGTAAACAAGTAATAGTGGAAGATGTATCAATGGTAAAGATTGGACCGGGGTCCATAGTTCACTAGAGGTGCTTTCCTTAGATAAACAACATGGCATGAAGGGTAAACAAATTACAACAGGGCAATTGACAAGAACTGAGGAAGGCATAACAATGCAATTACTAGTCAGAAAGATCCTATGGGATTCGATTGGGCAATACAACAAGATACATAGACCGCCATCCAACTGCATCTATGACTAGAAGTCCACCTTCAGGTTATCATCCGAGCCCGCTCCAGTATTAAGTTGCAAGCAACAAACAACTGCTTTAAGCAAAGTGTGTAAGGTAAACAGTCCACATGTTCCATAAACAAGAGACCGTTGTGTTCTCCCTAGTGGCAATAGCACATCTATAACCGAAGAGATTTTTGTCATTTCCCTTGGGAAACTAGAGGCATGAACCCACTATCGAGCATAAATACCCCCTCTTGGAGTCACTAGCAACTACTCGGCCAAGATAGCTACTAACAACGGACAACATGCAAGATCACAAACAACACAGACATGATAGAATCATAAAGACAAAACCATTAATCAAACCAATATAATAATCTCAATATCCATCGGATCCCCGCAAACACAACATGCATGATTAAAAATAGATTAGATCTTGATCATGAACGGAGCTCACAAGATCTATACATGAAAGCACAAAGGAGGAGATACAACTATCTAGCTACTACATGGACCCATATTCCAAGGTGGAACTACTCACGCATCATACCAGAGAGAAGGCCTCCGGGATGATCTCCCCTCCGGCAGGGTGCCGAGAAGAACTTTAGATCCCCCCGATCTAGGGACGATGGTGGCGGCGGCTACAGACGGTTTCGTTTATATTTGATCGGGTCCTTAGGGTTTCTGCATTGGGGGATTCTTATAGGCAAAGGTGGAGGCCGAGGAGGCGGCCAGAGGGGCCACACCCCTCCCAAGCGCGGGCCCACCCCTGGCCATGCCTAGGGGGGTCTGGCTGCCCTGGCATGCCTCTCCGTCTCCCCTCTGGACTTCTTGTTCCCCACGGAAAGTTATTGACTTTGACATTTGTCCCGTCCAATTCCGAGAATATTTCTTTACTAACTTTTCTGGAACCAAAAATAGCAGAAAACAGGCAACTGGCACTGTGGCAACTTGTTAATAGGTTAGTACCAGAAAACATGTAAAAAGCACCTCAAAGTGTATACAAAGCAAAGCAAAGTAGATACTAACAATCATGGAACATCAAACATTATAGATACGTTTCCGATGTATCAGCGACCTAAAGCAACAAAGATAGAGAAAAGCAAAAAAAAAGGGCGCCGTCTTCACGAGACTTCAAGGGAGATGACCACACACTCCATAGAAATCGAATAAACCTGAAAATAAGGCACACAATTAAACCACAAGTGGGATTGTAATCAACACCAAAATACTTAGGGAAACAATGTCCTTTCAATCTCCCCCTTTTTGATGTTTGATGAAAACCCCATAAGATTTGCATATGGATACATAAGAACAAAATTCTGTGATGTAAGAGAGGCTCCCCCTAGGTGTGTGCAAGAGTAGAGAATATGCTTATGGAATGCAACAAGCACACACATAGAAAAGGGCTCCCCCTTACCATTACAAAAATGGCACAAGTGCAAAGATACAAGAAGGGTAGGGATATATGGAGACATACCTTTGGACCAACACACATATGGTGAGAGACACTAAAAGAGATGATATCAAGGATAATTCTCCACCATATACAACCAACCATAATGTCACATCCCAAAATTTTCCAAATTTTGAAATGTGGAAAATAAATAAACAAAAGAAATAATTGTTGAAATTTAGGGTGAAAAGAAACTTTTTGCTTCTAAATAGGAACACCAAAACCCTTCTTGAACAAATTTGAATAAAATGCAATCCAAAAAAATTCAAGCAAGTGAAATGCATTCATCAATGAATGTATCTTGAAATTTAAACACTTGGAAAAGTTAAACCAAAACCCTAAAACCCTAATGGACGAAAATAATTTCCAAGATCTCTCTAAGACTATGGATGTAAGGTTCCCAACCTTTAATAAGGTAGAGATCCCTGTGTTTATAATGCTAGTCCCTGGATCAATAGCTAGCATCCACAATTAAGATGTAATATCAAGAAACAAAGGTCATAATACAACTTTATAACCAGGAATATAATAATTCATTACATCTTACATAGCTCATTTGGCTATCTCATTACAATGCAGCAGAAATCTATAAAGCATGGAGTCCTTCATCTTCAAAGGGCCACAGGCAATCATGTTGGTTGTAGACTTGTAATCCTATTCAACACACTTCACTAACATCAAACCTGCAACATAATAAGTTGCAGCCACAAGGGTCAATACATTTGAATTGTATTGGCAAGTTTCACTACTATGTAGAAATAAGTGGATCCTATCATTACATGCATATTTGGCTAAGTAGGGTTTAGGCTCATTTGCAGAAAGCAATATAGTTTTGTCCTATCTTTTCAAAAATAGTTTTGATATTTTGTGAAATCTTTCTGAACTTCTTGGAAAACTCCAAGTGCTTCAAATCCCTTGTTGTCACCATCAAGTTTTACTTTGAGAAATTGGAATGTCGAGATCTTCCATAGCTTCAGGCCTTAGTTGCTCAGTATTGTCCATAACCGGGGACACGGCTAAGTACTTAGAGTTTTTGATCTTCTGCAGAAGTTGTACACTTTACCCACATGACACAATCTCATCTTGATGCCACCAGTGGCCGCTGGATAAGTACTCACCAAGATGGAGTACTGGCAGATTGAGAATGTGACAAAGTCTTTCCATAGAAGTCCTCCCAATACACAATTCTAGCTTGTCAACCAGGTACCAATGTAGGGTTATATTTCCCTTACACAATTCTAGTTAACCTGAAGATGCCAATGCATGGGTCTTCCACTATGTAGTTGACTAAGCCAGAGCCCATTTAGCATGTGGCTGTACACGGAAGCCACTGTGCGAGAAACAAGTTCAATCTCTAAGTCCCTGGGTGGTTATCTTCTAGTGCACATACAAAAAGAGATAGCCATATAAACATGGTTCCTTTTGTTGCCACCTTGTCCAACCTTGAGTATCCTTGTCCACCCAGGTGGTTCATTGAGTACTTGTTTTATTATATAAAACATATGTCTTTTCAACTCTTCATATAATCATATCATGTATCCCATACCAATATATAGCAGGGCTAAGCATACTTCAACTACAATGTCTTCACTAGGGAATATATAAGGGTATCCTATTAGGATTTAGCATAGCATAAAATTATAGTAGTCCTTTCCATGCATGTTACAAAATCCACTAAGTGTAATGAAAATAGTAGGACTTGGATGATAGTGTCACTTGCCTTTTTAGTAGAGAATGTTGGTTCACTTCTTGATCTTGCAAATATCACACTCTTCTAACTCCACTACAATTCAATCAAGCAAACATAGATTTAACTAGCATTCCAAACAATTTTGTCACACATAAGATAACAAAAAAAAGGTCATGCATGCAAGCATGCAAAAGATAGTTTTATTTGGAAAAGTGATTTTTATTAGGCTCTAAACATTTTCAAGCTCACACTGGTCATTTACAAAAGTGGTAAAACCATTTGCAAAAGGTTTTATCTATAAACCATTTCTAAATCAAATCAATATTTTATGTGGTTGAAAATGCTTTTAGCAAAGCAATATTCTTTAAAGGGTTCACCAAATATATTTTAATTCTCAAAACTTGGTGTTTAGGGTCAGAAGGTTTGAATCAAAACATTTCCCAAAGGTTTCACTCAAAAATCATTTCCATATCATAATCAATATTTTTATTTGACTAGAAATGAGCTAATTCAAATATTTATTTCTTAACTTCACAAAATACATTTTTAAATCTATAAGTTGGTTCCTAGGGTCAGTAGGTTCTCAACAAAACATTTTGCAAAGATTTCATCTCAAAAATATATCTAGAACAATTTTTATATTCAAAATAAGCCTACACAAGTTTCTGCAATTTTAACCAATTTTCCAGAAGCAAAACATTAAAAAAAAATGCATGGTTGCAAAGTACTTGTTCTGCTGAATCCATTGATATAAAATTTGCAAAATTTGGACGTGTAGAATTAAAGTTATGAATTTTACAAGTTTGCAATTCAAACAGATTCTAATTTCTGTTTTAAACAAAACCTTGTCCACGTGGCGTGATTCTATTGGCCGGTACCGCTTCGTGCGGATCAGCCTCTGTGGATCGTTAGATCGAAAGTGTATCGCACGGCTCAGATTCACCCATACCCTTTCAAGTTAATTCTAATCTCGTGCGTTGGATCAATATCAGAAGGTTGCTGTGTGGTTGACCAGGAATGGGCGGCGCTGGCGGCGGCGACTGGCGGCGCGCGGTCAGACGGTGGCGTCGTGGCGATTACAGGAAGCAAGGGAAGAAGGGAAGCAGCTCACCGTGCTCACAGGGAGTTGCTGAAGCTCAACGCGCGGTCGGCTTGGCGAGGGGCGCACAGGAACGGCGGTGATTGCTCGCCGGAGTGTGCAGCGGCGTCAGGCGGTTATGTTTGTCGTCGGGGATAGAGCAGCAGATCGCCCTAAGGCAAGATAGAGGCACGGTTAGACGTGGGCGAGTGTGGCGTTCACGTGAGCATGATCGAGAGGGCTCGGGGCGGTCTGGCTTACTAGGGGGAACTCGCCGGAGAAACGACCGAAGATGATGGCACTCTGATGTTGACGAAGTCGAGCTTCTAGAGCGCGCGGGAGCGAGCTGGGGATATGGGCAGACACGCAAGAGACTGGAGAGCAAGCTTGCGTGCTCGGGGAGTGGAGAGGCGGCTGCGGTTCGCCGGAATTTGGCCGGGAACGCTGTCGGAGACGGGGGTGGTCAAGCTCGAAATTCACCCAGCCTGGGGGCTGAGAGGGAGAGGCAAGCGAGGGGAAAGAGAGAGGAGGCGTGGGAGTTTATCTACGCATGATCACTGGAGGAATTAAGGCCGCCATCAACACGAATTTGATCACCGCAATCAAAGCTGCACCGGCGATGGAGACGTGGTCGCGGGTTGAAGACGATATGCTGGCGTGGTGGGGACCGTCTGTCAGCGAGGTGGAGGAAGTGGGAGTGGGGCCCGCTGGTCAGTGACTGCGCGTGTGAGATGCTGGGTAAGAAAACGATTCGCTGAGGAGGGAAAAGATGGGTTGCGAGTTGGGCTTGCTGGGCCTGCTTAGTGGGTTGAGTCTGTTTCATTTTTTTATTCTGAAAGCTTTTTCTTTTTCTATTTGAATTTCTGTTTTGATTTTCAAACAAATAATTCAAACACCAATTCAAATCAAACCACCACCAAACTTTGTATTTATTTTAATTCTATTTAACAACACAAATCAAAGTCCAAAACAAATAATTTTTATTCTTTTTAGGATCCATTAATAATTAAATAAATAGACCTTAGTCATTAATTCAAATAGGATTTAATTTATTTAAAAACTCTATTTGAAAACTAAAATAATATCAAAACCATTTTAGTAGGTTTTAGTTGAAAATATAAAACACATGGAAATCTTATTTAAAATAAAATAACAAGTTTTAGTGTTTATTTAAAATGGAAAATCTTTTACTTTAATAAAATTGTATATTAATAAATCCTCATTATTTTATTTAAATAAACCCTTTACTCTTTTTATCAAATAGAAATATTTCAAAAGTTTGGCCAAGATTTAATTTGGCTCTATAAAATAATCCTTATTTATATTTCTACCTTTGCTTTTGAAAATCAAATCTTTTTATTAAAAGATCTAAAGATAGTGATTCCAACTATTTTAACTTTATTTATTAATTGTTTATATTTTTAAACCCCTTTAGGATTTTATTTGATCAAAATAGGTTTGGATGTTTCTAATTGGAATCAAAAAGTTTCTTCTCACCCTAAATTTCAACAAAATAGGTTTGGATGTTTATTTATTTTTCACATTTCAAAATTTGGAAAATTTTGGGATGTGACAATGGATTTGATCCATATAAAAATTTAGCAACAAACATTTATAAAGGATCAAAAATGATAAACAAAAATATTATAAAACCATAGAAATTGGTTTTATTTAATTTGGAGCCATGGATAAAAACTTATGAATTTAATAAGATAAAAAGAATTAATTTCCAAGGCTAATAAAGCTCCTAACTAAATCCATGCCAAAATTATTAACAAAGTAATCCTAAAAGGATTTAAAAAGATAAACAAATATTAAATAATATATACAAATTGGAATCGCCAATTTTGGATCTATAGATAAAAAGATATGGATTTTATAAGACAAAAAAAGAAATAAATAAATAAGGAATATTTAAAAATCAAATTAAAACTTGGCCAAATCCATAAATAAATGAAAGTTTATTGAATAATAAAAAGGAGTAAAAGATTATTTAAATAAAATCATGAGCATTGAACAATATCCAACTTTATTTAAATAAAGACAAATTGCCTAAATTATAAATTCCAAGAAAATTATTAAAAAGACAATTTAAAACTTGAATTAAATCCTTAAGCAAATGGAATAAAGATAATCCAAATAAAATAAAGGGATAAAGAATATTCAAATAAAATTATATGGGATTAAACCATATTCAAATTATATTTAAATAAAGACAAAATCCTAATGTAAATGATTAATTAAATCATGAGTAAATAATAATTGATAATAGTCAAAGTGAATTAAAAGTTATCTAATTAACTTAAAAAGAATTTTTTGAATAAAATTTATATGGGTTAAAAACCATATTTGATTTTATTGGAATAAAGACAAATGCCCAATTTAAATGATTAATAAATCATATTGAAATATTTTAAATACTATTGAATAAATAAAACTTACTGAAAAGGGTTTGATAAAACATTTGAATTTAAAACATAAGTTTAAATAATTCGAATAAAATAATATGGATTGGAACCATATTTAAAATCCTATTTAATAAAGACAAAATGTCTATTTAAAATAAATAATAAACCCTAAGGAAATATAAGAAAAAATTATAAAATGGACTTTAAAATACATTAATAAACAATATTAAAACATACTAAAAGTTGGGAAAAGTTTGAATTCAAATGAGGGTTTTGAATCATTTGAATAAAACCAAAATAGAAATCAGAAATAGAAAAAGAAAAGGAAAACAGAGGAAAAAAATGGAAAAGGGTCCAACCCACTAACCCCAGCCCAGCAGGCCCAACGAAGCCCATATCCCTCTCCCACGCGAAACGTTTTCTCACCAGAACCCGCACCCGCTCACCCAATGACCGTCTGACCCCACGCGCACCCCCTTACCTCACTGATGCCCAGGCCCCACTGCCACGCAGGCATCGTCCTCACCCGCCCGCTGACCACGCCCCCTCCCTGGCCATTTCCTGGCATTGATTGTCGGCGTAAATTCGCAGTAACACCGCCAGTAATCAGTCCCGCGACCGGGTCCTCTTAAGCGCCCATGTTCCCCTTCTCTTTCCCCTCACTCGCTGCTCCCTCTCTGCCCTAGGCTGCTCCAATTCATCCTCACACCGCACTACCTCCGACGACACTCTGGCGATGATTTCGGCCATCCCTCACCTCCCCTTGCTCCCTGGCACCTACTAGCTTGCTCCCCATCGCCAGGTGCACCTACTAGTAGCTCTATCTCGCTCGCGCGCGCCCTAAAATGTTGTCTTCGTCAACGCCAACTCGCCACCGTCCTCGGCTTCAACTTCGGTGACCTTTCCCCGGTAATTCTGACCGTGCTTCCTTCTCACTTTGACGCTCGCGCCTTCCGTGCTGTGTAGCCTCGGTCCCGTCAACAACAGGACGCACCCGACGCCATCGCTAGCTCCGGTGAGCAATTGTCGACAACACAGTACGCCCCTTGCCCTCGTACGACCACGTCTAGAATCAGCGCAACCCTGTAAACCCGGTGAGACTTGCCCCTCTCTTTATCGCTTCCTAGTTCGCCGGCAACATCACTGACAGAGCGCGCCGCCGCTCGCCGTTGCCCCAGTGCCGCCAGTACATGGTCATAGCGCTCTGAGCCGTTAGATATCGATCTAGTGGTCACGATAGAATCATTAGACGAAGAGGTATAGAGTGATCTGTGCGGTGCGATCTAAATAAAATCCTGCGTCCTGTATTAGTCGATCCGTGCGAACCGGTATGGACCAGTTAGATTCAGTTACATGGCCCAGCCTCTGTTTTAAAAACAAAAAATAGATCTATTAGATGTTTAGATTTGTAAAATTCATAACTTTTGATCCACACGTTCAAATTTTGCAAATTTTATATCATTCGATTCACAAAAATGTGAAATTTGCAACCATTCCCTTAGTTTAGAATTTTGCCTCTAGAAAGTATGGTGTTTTTGCAGAAACACTTCTAGACTTATTTTGTGTATAAAATTTATTCTAAAAATGTTTTTAGGGTAAAATCTTTTGCAAATGTTTTTTTTGAACCTACTGACCATAAAAACCAACTTTTGGATTTTAAAAGTATATTTTGTGACACTAAGGAATTATTCCTTGAATAAAAACATTTCTAGTAAAACAAAAGTGTTGATTATGTTTTAAAAATAATTTTAGAGTAAAACCTTTTGCAAATGGTTTGATTTAAACTCTCTGACCCTAAACACTAAGTTTTGGATTCAAAAATGTATTTGATTAACCATAGAAAATTATTCCTTTGAATAAAGGCATTTCTAGTAAAATAAAATGTTGCTTGATTTAAAAATGGTTTTGGGTGAAACCTCTTGTAAATTGATTTGCTTTAAACACTTTGATCCTAAAACATTAACATTGTGTTTAAAAACATATTTGGCTAACTCTACAAAATATTACTTTGATTTAAATCATTTCTAACAAAACAAAAATGATTTAAATGGCCTATTTTCACTAACTTGTCTTTAAATGGTTTGGCCACTTTTATAAATGACCAATAGGTGTTTTGAAATGTTTATCACTTGTTAGAAACCACTTTTCCAATAAAACAATCTTTTGCATGCTTGCATGCATTGTTTTCTTTTCTTTATTCTATGTGATGAATTGTTTGAATGCTAGATTGAATTTGTGCCTTGATTGAATTGTAGTGAACTTTGAAGAGTGTGACAATTGCAGAGATAAAGGAGTGAATCTATATTCTCTACTAAAAAGGCAAGTGGTGCGTCATACATTTTGTCCTATTATTTTCACTATGCATTAGTGATATTTTGAGTAGGACTTGCATGGAATTTTCTAAATATAAACTATGCCTTGGGAAATCCTAGTAGATGATGCCTTAGTAGAATTTTCCCTAAGTTAAGATTCTTGCTTTTATTATGCTTAGCCTAGCTAGTAGAAAACAAGGGTGGATTATATTCATGCTATGAAATATTTCTAAGTCTATGACTTGTGTTTTGTTAATAAAATAACTATGTGAATGAATCACCTGGGTGGAATGGAATGAAAGGTTTGTGTTGAGTGGTTACACAAGTCTAGTATACTGGGGAAAAACTTGGGCATCACTAAGTCTAGTATACTGGGTAAAACTTGGTATCACACTTGTGGAAAGCCACCTAGGAACAAATAGATTTGAGATATCAAATGTTGAGAAGCTTCAAGTGCAGCCACATGGCATTATGGGCTATGCCTGGATCATATAGGTGTGATACCCCAAATATTTATACTAACTATCTTTGCCTATTTAAGAAAACAAATAGTACATTGAGGATATTCGAGAGTATAAAGCTAGAGAAAAAGAAAAGAATAAAATAAAGAAAAATAGTTTGTACTAGTGCTTGAACTCAAGCCATACTGTTTGATAGCCAATTGTAGCAACCATTTGATCCTTCTTAGTGCTAATACCACGATACTAGACACGACTCTTTTATTCCTACATCATGAAGTTAATGGGCCAGGCTGGGTTTATTGTACTCGAGCTGGAATCATACATCTAGTGCGCTGCCCCTTTTACTAGAGTCGTTTTGACCGCCGCCGCTGCTGATCTTCCCTAAGTCCGTCTAGCGTGAGTGCCCTCAGGCCGCCACCGTTGTGTTGCATTGTCACTGCCGTCTTGTCACTATCGCTGCTGCGAGGTGGGATGCTGCGACGCTGCAAGACCACTGCCTGGCGAGAGGGGCGTCATCATTGTCATCTTCAGAGGTATGTATCGATGTCTAGGTTGTCGCCGACGGAAAGATTATTTTGCTCTTTAGTTGGTCCGGTAGTTTATCTCTACACCTTCTTTTGGGTCCTTGTTGATGCGGCTGTTGTTTTGGTTTCCGTTACAATTGCCAAATTAGGTATTATGTGAGGATCACAGGAGATTAGTTAGGTTCGGTTCCTAGAATTTATGTTAAACTTTGAGATTCACAAGTTCTGGTCGATCTGCTCTTGCGAGGCTGTTGGCTTGCAAATTGGATGGCTGGGAAGTAGTACTAGACACAATAGTGTTCATTGTTCATGGATTTGGCTGTATCCATCGATTGGTGCATGGAGCTGGTTGTTTTCTAGCGTTCAAGAAAGGGTTGAAACCTACAGCGTCATTAGGAATTGGATATCCTTTCTTCCTGATTTAATGGGATAAACCATGAGCCATACGATTTATGCTAGAGAGAGTTTATTGTATTAATTCTAGACGAAAGCCTAAAACGCAGCAATTTTGATATATAAATAGTTGCCCGTGCATGATGACAGTGATAGTAGTTGCAGTTAATTAAATCCATCACTTGTACGAATTACTGTACTGCAATTTTTCTTCTTTCTAGGATACCAGGTGAACACAAACACGACCTATTGTTTTTTTAGAATAATAAAGAGAGAAGGTAAATATTTCGTTTAGGTTGTTGCGTGTAGGAGCTGGGCGATATTTTCTTATATGCCCTTTGAAGTGACGATGTATATTGACTATGATATATGTTCGAATAACAGGTGTTGATACTTTTGGTTTGGTCTGAACTCCTACAATTCACAGTTCGTGTCCCGCGGTTGAGGCAAGTCCATAACGGGATAATACTTGCATGATTCTCCTCACTCAACTTTTATTTTCTAGCACCTGTTATTTATTCAAATGCTTGGTTATTGTTTATATGTGGAGAGACAAAGTGATTCCAACAAGGGATACAGTTGCGCGTGCATTTTTGCATACCATGTTAAAGACAATGCACAGTGTTGTGACCTACTGAGGTAGGCACTCTGAGACCATCAATGTTGGGACGAGTCCCACATTTTCGGCAACCTCCACAAGTTGGAGAGAGTGGGATGCTGACGGGTGTCCACTCAAGCGATACCGGTATTCGCAAAAGAAAAGTGAAAGTAAAGAGCATGTAGGCATACATGATCATCACCGTGACATGACTAGTGTTATAAGATAACTATTGGTGTCGTGTTTTATGCAAACTTTATTATTTCTTTATGTACTTGTTGAGTATTTTGTACTCACCCTTGTGGCTTCTATGTTTCTAGGTACCATTTGAGGATGGCATGCATGGGATGGGAGTAGCACCTCTACATTTTGCACACACTACTTTTCATACATTATTTATAGATATAGTAGTTTAACCACACTCAAGATTGCTCTCGACTTATTCTTTTCTGTATGAGTTGGTTTATATTATACTATGTGGCTACCGAGTTGGTTGATATGAGACATCTTGGTTATGAAGTTTAACGTGGTTTGGTTGAACCGTGTGGCTATTTTATGAATAAAATTGGATTAGTAGTATTATTTTGTTATTGCGGATGTTTCCATAAACAAAGGAAACTATGCTGAAATTTATAGTTTTGAATCAATTTGAGAAGCATTCAAAGTATGTGTAGCACTGCCAAATAGGGTGGATATTTGGGGTGTTACAGTTGGTATCATAGCCTAGGCTTTAGGTCTCTGCTATAGGTTAATAGTAAAATAAGATATTTTTCCTAGATATCTAACAACTAAAACTTGTCTTATTTGGCATCAACAACTAAAAACTAGATTTAAAATTCTAACTACTTACAACTTGACACACTGGTGCACGTTAGGATGGGTTTGGGTCATGCATTGCACGTATGCTTTCGCTATATTTTAGTGCTGATATCTTTTATCCATATATCATGTGTGTGGGAACATCGTTTCTCTGAAAGTCTTGTAGACCTTGCTTTGCATACCATTGTCCCTTTATTGTTCCTACTAGTTGACTAGAGGGAGAGAATCTTTATGGTTGATGAATTTGCATTATAAGGGATATATTTGATCTTTTATGCTAGTTCAGTAAGTGTGTAATGAAGGTGCTAAATTGATAGATTTAGATGTTTATGTTGCATTGTTGTACTCATGGTTAGATAGTTGGAGAGTTTTGTTTTGGAGTCAAGGTTTGATTTTAATATAATGTTAGCATAGAACATTAAAGCTTGGTTTGACTGAAGTTGCTTGAAGTTTCAATATGTGTGTTTGGTTATCCCAAAGGAATTTGAGATAACAGTTTGGTGATCTTGAGGATGAGGTAGATAAGGTGATTGGTATTCAAGGGAATATAGCTAGATTGGATAACTGAATGGTATAGTGACAGAGTTGACAAAATAAGGTTATGACATCATATCTAGATCCCAAATCAATATGAGAAGTTGTTCTCTATCCATGTTTACTAAACCACAATTTTCCCTTGGCTTCCTTATTCCTATTCACCTATTCTTTATAGTGCATTAGATGATCTTTCCTTGGTTTGATGAACATCATCTACCGGTGGAATTGTTGAAGTTGAATTATTGTTCATGATTTATGAAGTATTTTCAATCATGTACTTCAATCTTGCTGACCATTAGTGCTCCAAAGTTAACACCTTCTATTGGTCCCATTTCCTATATGTCGTTTTCTCCTCTGACATTTTTTTGGTGTCCCTTCCCCCATTGTTGTTGAGTATCAATAATGGTGAATGCGTTATTCTGCTTGGAGGAAACCTCGTTGTTCTTTCCAAAAGGAAAACAATATTTTTGTTTCTAAAAGCCTTTTCCTTGGTTACTACTTTAGGTGAGAAGTTTGACCTTCCTTTATCCTTTGAGAATGTTAGTTTTATAAGTCAAGTTGCTTCCTATCCATGGTGACTTGTTATTTTAATAGTGTTCTTTGTACATTCAATCCTGAGTGTTTTGAAAGAACGATATATTAGATTTTGTCCTTTGCAAGAATGGTTGTTGGGAGTCGACCTCGAACCTTGGTTCGTGCCCATGATTTTTTTTGCAATGCGAGTGAGGATACCCAAGTGTTAGGGTTGATCGATTCACTATTTCAATGGCAGAGTTAATAGTTTGGGTGCGGGATGGATTGGCCCCCATACCAACTACCTTTATTATTAACTCTTGTATGTTGAAGTGGTGAATCATTGTGTGGCCTTTTCTTTTAGTTAGTTGAGAGATGGTGTTGTGTAGCCTGAAACCATTGAACGGTATACTGTTCCACATGTAGTAGTGGCAACCTTTGCCAAGCGTAGGAGATGAAGTGACGCTAAACCTTCATCATTTTTATGGTGCCATATTATCCTTCTAGACCACCATGAGAGTTTTAGATATGTTAACTCTCTAGTTTTGTTCTAAGTTTAAAACAATATGCTGAGCATTCAATGGTCATGTGAAATCTACATTCTTCATAAGGATCTCATGTTTTACCGAGAGATCAGGACCGTTTTTATGACCAACATACCATCCTTATTTACAAGTTCTTCTAGAGAGGGGCGTAGAGTTTCGCTTTGGTATTATTCCTAGTAATGGAACTACTTTGATGTCTTCTTATCAATTGCCATGCCCATTTCATGAATAATTGAAGAAGACATTTGACGATTGTTATATAAGGGTTTTGTTTGATGTAGCATCTCACCTTGGGGAGTTCCCATTATGTTCAGAACCAAGAGGGATGGTGCTTGGCAAAAAAAGTGTGGATTATCGGGCTCTTGATATGGTAGTTGTTAGGAGAAAATAGCCATTGCCCCGCCTAGAGGACTTGTTTGATCATCTAATATTGGTAAGGTGTTCGCGAAGATTGAACTTCAGCATAACTATAATTAGTGTGTGGGGGAATGATATTGAAAAGATCGCCTTCTCTAGATGTGGGCCCTACAAATATAGGATTTTCTTATAGACTAAGTGCACCTTCATCTTTTTAGGACAATGAACAGTATGCTACATGTGTTTCTTGTTAACTTTGTGGCTGGGTTCATTGAGGATATCCTCATTTATTCGAGGACAAAAGAAGGGTGTGAGCATAATTTGAGACTTCTTCTTGAGATTTTCAAAAAAAAAAGTTATGCAAAGATATAGAAATATGAGTTTTTCCTTTTGTTCAAGGGGATTTTCTAGGTTGTCTGTGGGAAAAGGTTATTGCTTGTGTGTATGAAATGGAAAATGCACGAACAGAACTATCCCACACATGGTGTTGACTTTGTGGTCATGTATTTGCACTTAATATTTGGAGGTATTATCTTTGTTTGGATCCGTTGATATTTTTCCCCAATCATAAGTGTCTCAAACACCTCTTCACACAAGAGTTGAACTTGAGGCAAGGAAGTGGCTAGAATTGAAAAAAATGACCTCACTATCCCGTACAACCCTGGCATGGCGATTATAGTTGCAGACACTCTTAGTTTCAAGTTTGTAGCTTCCATTATAGATTGTATCATTGTTCATTTTGGATGGATGGAAATCTCATTTTGTTTTGAATTTGTAGCACATGAGGATACACAACTCCTCCTTGAGTCATCCATTTCAGATAGAGTGGGAGTAGAGCAATAAATGCTCAATAGTACAGAAAGTCTGGGAGCTCATTTTGGAAGGTAGAACCAAAGAGTTCACTATAGATGGGACCGGAGTTAGTTTCATTGTGGATAGTGTATGACATAGATGCCTTAGGTGAAGGAGGACTTTGAAATAAAATTTGGGTCCAATGGACTGCATCATACACGTTACATAATTCACCTGGGAGATGGTAGAAGTGAGAGAGACTTACCGGTGGAATATATGAAAAATCGAAGTGGCCAAGTATGTATTTTGGAATTTTTACTCGAGTAAAGGTTATGCATAAAGGGCCAGTTGGATTATACCAATCCTTGATGGTCCCACAATCATGTACGCGGAGAGGGAAGGATGTGATTCTGTTGGTCATGTACTTAGTATAGTTGCTCAATTTAGTCCACTCACCATAGGTGAGTGACTTGGCACTGTATCATGAGATAGGTGGGTTGCATGTGTTCCTATGAAACCATTACTTTGGATAGATATGCTAATTTTGATCATGTTGCATGAGAGCTTGCAGAGCGTTTTGTGAACACAACTGAGATTAGTATGACATTTCATCCCCATACTTGTGACTAGCCAGAGTGTACAATCCTTACTCTAGAATTTATCTTGCGGAGTTTTGTCCTAGCTTGCGACATGTGGAGTTTGTTGGTAGAAACATCTATCAGTCTAGTATAGAAATGAAACCATACCATGCTCTCGATGGAATGAGGTGTAGATATCCACTTCGTTGGCGTGTAGTGGATGAGGACGCATTTGTCAAAACGGTTTTGGTTTAGCAAACTACAGAGAGAGTAGCTGAGGTTAGACAACACACTTCGGTAGTGTAGAGCAGGAAAATGAGTTTCTCCGATTCTTAGAGGACAAAGGTGGAATTTCATGTTGGTGTGGAGGTGCTTCTAAGGGAGTTACGCACCAAAGGTATTATAAAATTTCATATCAAAGTAAAGTTTAGTCCATGGTACATTGAGTGGTTCATGATAGTGGCGCGAGTCAGGAGGTTTCACGGATGGTCTTAAGTTTCTCAAGTCAAATAATGATGTGCATAATGTGTTACATATGTCAGTGTTGCGGGAACACTCCGAGATTTGGAACGATAGATTACCATGGAGGCAATTACACTTGAATAAGATTTAACTATTGAGGTCCCTTACTGAGTGATAGTAATGAGGCATATGGCATTAAAATATGATAAGGTTATTTGGTCCCAACAAACTAAGATGAGGAGCGACTTGGGAGATTAAATCTTGCATGCCTGAGAAAAATCCAGAATTGCTCATCACATGTATATGATGGACGATTATGTTTTTACCAATTACGCACAGTTTTGGGATTAGTAAGGCGGGGAAGAATTCGGGTCGAATTCTGTTTAAGGGGGTGAGAATGTGATACCCCAAATATTTATACTAACTATCTTTGCCTATTTAAGAAAACAAATAGTACATTGAGGATATTCGAGAGTATAAAGCTAGAGAAAAAGAAAAGAATAAAATAAAGAAAAATAGTTTGTACTAGTGCTTGAACTCAAGCCATACTATTTGATAGCCAATTGTAGCAACCATTTGATCCTTCTTAGTGCTAATACCATGATACTAGACACAACTCGTTTATTCCTACATCATGAAGTTAATGGGCCGGGCTGGGTTTATTGTACTCGAGATGGAATCATACATCTAGTGCGCTGCCCCTTTTACTAGAGTCGTTTTGACCGCCGCCGCTGCTGATCTGCCCTAAGTCCGTCTAGCGTGAGTGCCCTCAGGTCGCCACCGTTGTGTTGCGTTGTCGCTGCCGTCTTGTCACTGTCGCTGCTGCGAGGTGGGATGCTGTGACGCTGCAAGACCACTGCCTGGCGAGAGGGGCGTCATCATTGTCATCTTCAGAGGTATGTATCGATGTCTAGGTTGTCGCCGACGGAAAGATTATTTTGCTCTTTAGTTGGTCCGGTAGTTTATCTCTACACCTTCTTTTGGGTCCTTGTTGATGCGGCTGTTGTTTTGGTTTCCGTTACAATTGCCAAATTAGGTATTATGTGAGGATCACAGGAGATTAGTTAGGTTCGGTTCCTAGAATTTATGTTAAACTTTGAGATTCACAAGTTCTGGTCGATCTGCTCTTGCGAGGCTGTTGGCTTGCAAATTGGATGGCTGGGAAGTAGTACTAGACACAATAGTGTTCATTGTTCATGGATTTGGCTGTATCCATCGATTGGTGCATGGAGCTGGTTGTTTTCTAGCGTTCAAGAAAGGGTTGAAACCTACAGCATCATTAGGAATTGGATATCCTTTCTTCCTGATTTAATGGGATAAACCATGAGCCATACGATTTATGCTAGAGAGAGTTTATTGTATTAATTCTAGACGAAAGCCTAAAACGCAGCAGTTTTGATATATAAATAGTTGCCCGTGCATGATGACAGTGATAGTAGTTGCAGTTAATTAAATCCATCACTTGTACGAATTACTGTACTGCAATTTTTCTTCTTTCTAAGATACCAGGTGAACACAAACATGACCTATTGTTTTTTTAGAATAATAAAGAGAGAAGGTAAATATTTCATTTAGGTTGTTGCGCGTAGGAGGTGGGCGATATTTTCTTGTATGTCCTTTGAAGTGACGATGTATATTGACTATGATATATGTTCGAATAACAGGTGTTGATACTTTTGGTTTGGTCTGAACTCCTACAATTCACAGTTCGTGTCCCGCGGTTGAGACAAGTCCATAACGGGATAATACTTGCATGATTCTCCTCACTCAACTTTTATTTTCTAGCACCTGTTATTTATTCAAATGCTTGGTTATTGTTTATATGTGGAGAGACAAAGTGATTCCAACAAGGGATACAGTTGCGCGTGCATTTTTGCATACCATGTTAAAGACAATGCACAGTGTTGTGACCTACTGAGGTAGGCACTCTGATACCGTCAATGTTGGGACGAGTCCCACATTGTCGGCAACCTCCACAAGTTGGAGAGAGTGGGATGCCGACGGGTGTCCACTCAAGCGATACCGGTATTCGTAAAAGAAAAGGGAAAGTAAAGAGCATGCAGGCATACAGGATCATCACCATGACATGACTAGTGTTATAAGATAACTGTTGGTGTCGTGTTTTATGCAAACTTTATTATTTCTTTATGTACTTGTTGAGTACTTTGTACTCACCCTTGTGGCTTCTATGTTTTTAGGTACCATTTGAGGATGGCATGCATGGGATGGGAGTAGCACCTCTACATTTTGCACACACTACTTTTCACACATTATTTATAGATATAGTAGTTTAACCACACTCAAGATTGCTCTCGACTTATTCTTTTCTGTATGAGTTGGTTTATATTATACTATGTGGCTACCGAGTTGGTTGATATGAGACATCTTGGTTATGAAGTTTAACGTGGTTTGGTTGAACCGTGTGGCTATTTTATGAATAAAATTGGATTAGTAGTATTATTTTGTTATTGCGTATGTTTCCATAAACAAAGGAAACTATGCTGAAATTTATAGTTTTGAATCAATTTGAGAAGCGTTCAAAGTATGTGTAGCACTTCCAGATAGGGTGGATATTTGGGGTGTTACAATAGGATGCAATAACTTAGCCAGATGGACAGAAGGTGGTAGGGGTGATAGGTTTGGAACGCGTCCATTTCGTCTAAGGGAAGGCTTCTGAAAGATCTTGTCTCGATGCATGTTGAGTCTTGTGGGGAAAGTGCACCACCTCTCGAGAGAGTAAAATCTAAGTACTTAGCCATGTCCACGGCAATGGACAATTTGAGCATCAAGACATGGAAGCTATCAAGGATCTCCTCATCCCAATTTCTAAGTTAAAAGCTTGTGGTTGAACAAGGGTTAAAGGATCACCAATTTTATTGGTAGATGCCAAATGCATATAGATGATAGATACCACTATTCTACCATAGTATCACTTGCCAATACAATTCAAATGTATTGACCCTTGTGGCTGTAACTTATTATGTTGCAGGTTTGTTTGATGTAGTGAAGTGTGTTGAATAGGATTACAAGTCTACAACCAACATGATTGCCTGTGGCACTTTGAAGATGAAGGACTCCATGGTATATAGATATTTTTGCTGCATTGTAATGAGATAGCCAAATGAGCTAGGTCAGATGTAATGAATTATTTTATTCCTGGTTATAAATATGTATTATGACCTTTGTTTCTTGATATTACATCTTAAACTGTGGATGCTAGCTATTGATCCAGGGACTAGTATGGTAAACACAGGGATCTCTACCTTATCAGGTTGGGACCTCTACAGATGGTATCAGAGCACTATGTTGCCTGTAGGATTGTAACCCTAGGATTGGACAAAACCCCTTAGAAAAATAGGAGTTGTTATTGTTCAAACTTATTTACAAACAATCTTGTAAACTCTTTCCTCAACCTTTTTGTTTTGATTCTACATCTCTCCCTTTTCAAACTTGACGGACAAAGACTTCACCATCACCAATGACTTCAACATTACCAATGACTTCAACATTACCAATGACTTCAACTTTAGTTTCACCAAGGACTTGAACTTGGACATCACTAAGGACTACAAGTGAGACAAGAAATGTTACTCAAGACTTGGAAGACTAAGGAAACACAACTTAGAAGGAATCATCATCACCTTTGAAGCTTTGTGACCAAGATGCAAGAATTTTTCCAAGGAAACCATAATCTTGTTCATGAGGAAACAACTAAGGAAGAATGGAATGATCTCAAGTGAAACCTATAGTTGGACCACCATACTAGTGTTTAGTTTAGATCATATATTGGTCACACCAACTATGTGGTGTAGGAAAAATATTTTGTTGCCTAAAAATATGCTTGAATCTTATTGTTTGAGTGGAATGTTTGATGGTAATTGTTTGCACATTGCTTGTGTGAATTGTTGTGTGTGATTAGAATTATTCTCTAGAAATCTTTTGCCTATTCTAATCCCAATCCAACCCAAATAGATGACTTCTCCAAGAAACTCCAACATCAAGAATGGTGACAACAATAACCAAGAGATGCACATGAGAGAACAACTGCTAGGAACTCAAGCCTAGTTGAATCAAGTGACAACTCAGTTTTTAGCCAACAATAATGAGTTAGACCCAACTATGCAAAAGTTTTTAGAAATCCAATCCCAATTGTTGCAAAGGATGACCAATCAAATGATCAACATGAGAGACAACCTTTTCCAAGGAGATTGTGACAACAATGATGTCAAGGATGATATTATGGAAGGAACTCAAGCTTGTAGTATTTGTGGAGACATAGGACACACTTACAAAGAGCATGAGGATCAATGCCCTAATTGTGAAGAGAAACATCCAACTAAACAATGCCCCATATCTCAAGTTACCTGTTTCCTATGTGAAGGAAATGATCATGTCCCTATCCAATGCCCCATCTATCCTATAGTTCAACAAATGAAACAAGATGGAATGCATCAAATGTTTGGAAACCTCCATAAAGGAACAACTTCTACCAAGAAGGATGAAGGAAAGTCAGAACAAAGCCTCATAAGGCCACATCCAAAGTGACCACAAAGTGTTGCTACTCTTGTGGATAAGAAGGTCATATCTCTAGTGGCTACCCCAAGAAGAGAGAAAGATTTCCCACCTTTGTGGTGAAATGTGAAGAGCATGAACTAGAAGAACTCCTAGCTTTGGAGAGACCCAAAAATAAGAAATGCCCCAACGCCAGCAAACAAGACATTTATCCAGGTGCAATGTTACAATTGCAAAGAGATGGAACACTATGCTTATGAATGTCTAGAAAAGAAGAAGAACCAAGGAAATAGACGAGAGACAATGATACCAAAGAAGAAGAAGGATATTAGCCAAGTGATGTGCCACAAATGCAAAGAGCTAGGCCATTATGCATCACATTGTCCAGAAAAAAGGAAGACAAGACAAGCAAACCTATGCGAGACATCAACCTTGTCACATGTTTCAAGTGTGGAAACAAAGGACACTATGCAAACAACTGTCCAGAACATGAGGATCTCAGCCTTATTACATGTTTCAAGTGTGGTGACAAAGGACATTATGCCAACAACTGTCTAGAGAAGTTTCATCAAGTCCCCAAGTAAGCCAAGATGTAATCTAGTCAAAAATCTTTTAAGGGTGGTAGTACCATAGATGTCTTGAAGCCAACTTGTAACCTCTAGACTTCCCAAATCTCAGGACAAGATTTCTTTTAAGGGTGGTAGCCTGTCACATCCCAAATTTTTCCAAAATTTGAAATGTGAAAAATAAATAAACAAAAGAAATAATTGTTGAAATTTAGGGTGAAAAGAATTTTTTTGCTTCTAAATAGGAACACCAAAACCCTTCTTGAACAAATTTGAATAAAATGGAATCCAAGAAATTTCAATCAAGTGAAATGCATTCATCAATGAATGTATCTTGAAATTTAAACACTTGGAAAAGTTAAACCAAACCCTAAAACCCTAATGGAAGAAAATCATTTCGAAGATCTCTCTAAGACTATGGATTTGATCCATATAAAAATTTAGCAACAAACATTTATGAAGGATAAAAAATGATAAACAAAAATATTATAAAACCATAGAAACTGGTTTCATTTAATTTGGAGCCATGGATAAAACTTATGTATTTAATAAGATAAAAAGAATTAATTTCCAAGGCTAATAAAGCTCCTAACTAAATCCATGCCAAAATTATGAACAAAGTAATCCTAAAAGGATTTAAAAAGATAAACAAATATTAAATAATATATACAAATTGGAATCACCAATTTTGGATCTATAGATAAAAAGATATGGATTTTATAAGACAAAGAAAGAAATAAATAAATAAGGAATATTTTAAAGTCAAATTAAAAATTGGCCAAATCCATAAACAAATGAAAGTTTATTGAATAATAAAAAGCAGTCAAATATTATAAATAAAATTATAAGGATTGAACAATATACAACTTTATTTAAATAAAGACAAATTGCCTAAATAATAAATTCCAAGAAAATTATTTAAAAGACAATTTAAAACTTGAATTAAATCCTTAAGCAAATGGAATAAAGATAATCCAAATAAAATAAAGGGATGAAGAATATTCAAATAAAATTACATGGGATTAAACCATATTCAAATTATATTTAAATAAAGACAAAATCCCTAATGTAAATGATTACTTAAATCATGAGTAAATAATAATTGATAATAGTCAAAGTGAATTAAAAGTTATCTAATTAACTTAAAAATAATTATTTGAATAAAATTTATATGGGTTAAAAACCATATTTGATTTTATTGGAATAAAGACAAATGCCCAATTTAAATGATTAATAAATTATATTGAAATATTTTAAATACTATTGAATAAATAAAACTTAGTGTGAAAAGGGTTTGATAAAACATTTGAATTTAAAACATAAGTTTAAATAATTCGAATAAAATAATATGGATTGGAACCATATTTAAAATCCTATTTAATAAAGACAAAATGTCTATTTAAAATAAATAATAAACCCTAAGGAAATATAAGAAAAGATTATAAAATGGACTTTAAAATACATTAATTAACAGTACTAAAACATACTGAAATCTGGGAAAGTTTGAATTCAAATGAGAGTTTGAAATCATTTGAATAAAACCAAAACAGAAATCACAAATAGAAAAAGAAAAAGAAAACAGAGGAAAAAAATGGAAAAGGGTCCAACCCACTAACCCCAGCCCAGCAGGCCCAGCGAAGCCCATCTCCCTCTCCCATGCGAAAAGTTTTCTCACCAGAACCGGCACCCGCTTACCCACTGGCCGTCTTACCCCACGTGCACCCCCTTACCTCGCTGACGCCGAGGCCCCACTGCCACGCATGCATCATTATCACCTGCCCGCTGACCACGCCCCCTCCCTGGCCGTTTCCTGCCGTTGATTGCCGGCGTAAATTCGCAGTAACACCACCAGTAATCAGTCCCGCGACCGAGCTCTCTTAAGCGCCCATGTTCCCCCTCTCTTTCCCCTCACTCGCTGCTCCCTCTCTGCCCCCAGGCTGCTCCAATTCATCCTCACACTGCACTGCCTCCAACGACACTCCGACGACGATTCCGGCCATCCCTCACCTCCCCTTGCTCCCTGGCACCTACTAGCTTTCTCCCCATCACCAGGAGCACCTAGGAGTAGCTCTAGCTCGCTCGCGCGTGCCCTAAAACGTCGCCTTCGTCAACTCCAACTCACCACCGTCCTCGGCTTCGACTCGGGCAATCTTTCCCTGGTAATTTTGACCGCGCTTCCTCCTCTCTTTGACGCTTGCGCCTTTGCCTCTTTCTTGCGCGTCTAACACCGCCTTTATTTGGCTTTTCCGTGCCGTGTAGCCTCGCCCCCATCGACAACAGGACGCGCCCGACGCCTTCGCTAGCTCTGGCGAGCAATTATCGACAACACAGTACGCCCCTTGCCCTCCTACGACCACGTCGAGAACCAGCGCAACCCTGTGAACCCGGTGAGCCTTTCCCCTCTCTTTCTCGCTTCCTAGTTCGCCGGCAACATCGCTGACAGAGCACGCTGCCGCTCGCCGTTGCCCCAGCGCCGCCAGTACATGGTCATAGCGCTCTGATCCGTTAGATGTCGATCTAGTGGTCACGATAGAATCATTAGACGAAGAGGTATAGAGTGATCTGTGTCGTGCGATCTAAATAAAATCATGCGGCCTGTATTAGTCGATCCGTGCGAACCGGTATGGACCAGTTAGATTCAGCCATGTGGCCCAGCCTTTATTTTAAAAACAGAAAATAGATCTATTAGATGTTTAGATTTGTAAAATTCATAACTTTTGATCCACACGTCCAAATTTTGCAAATTTTATATCATTGGATTCACAAAAATGTGAACTTTGCAACCATGCCCTTAGTTTACCATTTTGCCTATAGAAAATAGGGTGTTTTTGCAGAAACACTTCTAGTCTTATTTTGTGTATAAAATTTATTCTAAAAATGTTTTTAGGGTAAAATCTTTTGCAAATGGTTTGTTTTGAACCTACTGACCATAAAAACCAACTTTTGGATTTAAAAGTATATTTTGTGACACTAAGGAATTATTCCTTGAATAAAATCATTTCTAGTAAAACCAAAATTGTTGATGTTTTAAAAATAATTTTAGAGTCAAACCTTTTGCAAATGGTTTGATTTAAACTCTCTGACCCTAAGCACTAAGTTTTGGATCCAAAAATGTATTTGATTAACCATAGAAAATTATTTCTAGTAAAATAAAATGTTTCTTGATTTAGAAATGGTTTTGTGTGAAACCTCTTGTAAATTGATTTGCTTTAAACACTTTGATCCTAAAACATTAACATTGTGTTTAAAAACATATTTGGCTAACTCTACAAAATATTACTTTGATTTAAATCATTTCTTACAAAACAAAAATGATTTAAATGGCCTATTTTCACTAACTTGTCTTTAAATGGTTTGGCCACTTTTATAAATGACCAATAGGTGTTTTGAAATGTTTATAACTTGTTAGAAACCACTTTTCCAATAAAACAATCTTTTCCATGCTTGCATGCATTGTTTTGTTTTATTTATTCTATGTGATGAATTGTTTGAATGCTAGATTGAATTGTAGTGAACTTTGAAGAGTGTGACAATTACAAGATCAAGGAGTGAATCTATATTATCTACTAAAAAGGCAAGTGGTGCGTCATACATTTTGTCCTATTATTTTGACTATGCATTAGTGATATTTTGAGTAGGACTTGCATGGAATTTTCTAAGTATAAACTATGCCTTGGGAAATCCTAGTAGAGGATGCCTTAGTAGAATTTTCCCTAAGTTAAGATTCTTGCTACTATTATGCTTAGCCTAGCTAGTAGAAAACAAGGGTGGATTATATTCATGCTATGAAATATTTCTAAGTCTATGACTTGTGTTCTGTTAATAAAACAACTATGTGAATGAATCACCTAGGTGGAATGGAATGAAAGGTTTGTGTTGAGTGGTTACACAAGTCCAGTATACTGGGGAAAAACTTGGGCATCACCAAGTCTAGTATACTGGGGAAAACTTGGTATCACACTTGTGGAAAGCCACCTAGGAACAAAGAGATTTGAGATGTAAAATGTTGAGAAGCTTCAAGTGCAGCCACATGGCATTATGGGCTCTGCCTGGATCATATAGGTTCCAATAACTTAGCCAGATGGATAGAAGTTGGTAGGGGGTGATAGGTTTGGTACGCATCCATTTGGTCTAAGGGAAGGCTTCTGAAAGATCTTGTCTCGATGCATGTTGAGTCTTGTGGGGAAAGTGCACCACCTCTCGAGAGAGTAAAATCTAAGTACTTAGCCGTGTCCCCGGCAATGGACAATTTGAGCATCAAGACATGGAAGCTATCAAGGATCTCCTCATCCCAATTTCTAAGTTAAAAGCTTGTGGTTGAACAAGGGTTAAAGGATCACCAATTTTATTGGTAGATGCCTTGGGTGATTTTGACAAACAAAAATTAGTGTTTTCAAATGATAAGGAAAATCTATTTTGAGCAAAGCAAGCCTAAGCTCCACTTAGCCAAATGCATATAGATGATAGATACCACTATTCTACCATAGTATCACTTGCCAATACAATTCAAATGTATTGACCCTTGTGGCTGTAACTTATTATGTTGCAGGTTTGTTTGATGTAGTGAAGTGTGTTGAATAGGATTACAAGTCTACAACCAACATGATTGCTTGTGGCACTTTGAAGATGAAGGACTCCATGCTATATAGATATTTCTGCTGCATTGTAATGAGATAGCCAAATGAGCTATGTAAGATGTAATGAATTATTTTATTCCTGGTTATAAAGATGTATTATGATATTTGTTTCTTGATATTACATCTTAAACTGTTTAGGGCTATTGATACAGGGACTAGCATTGTAAACATAGGGATCTCTACCTTATCAGGTTGGGACTCTACACGTAAGAATGCCACAAAGATAACATACCGCATAGTATCATACACATAGTAGCATAAGTAAACGAGGTCCACAAACACACATAAAGGGAGGAAATGTTCACGAGCATGAAAATATCAAAGGAAGAATGAGCTCGTGACAAGGCCCATGCAAATATCATAGCAACCTAATAGATATCTTTCTCCCCCTTTGGCATCAAGACGCCAAAAAGGGAAGAAGGACCAAACTACGCGCACCCACCAAAGACCAGAGGAGGAGGCTCGGGGACCCAGGTGGCATTGGTCCAAGCAAGCGGAGGGGGACCAGTGACTTCATCCTCAGAATCTGACCACCTGCAGTTCTCACGGGCCCACTAATCCTTGGGTGTTGTGTAGGAGCTAGTCTCGGGGAGCAAGGAATGTCGAGCTTCGTCATGATCGCCTTCTGCCTCTGAACACTATGCATCCGATCAGCATAGACTTGGTAATCACGGTCTTGCATGAAGCAAAATGTCTTCTTTACTTTCTTCAGCAACTTCTTAGACTAAGATGGCTGCCTCTCGAGCCCGTGGGTAGGGAGCTCTTAGTGTGACCACCATCACTAGATCCTGCACGCCCTAAAGGACCATCCCTAACACTCCCAGTTCCGGATGGCAATGGGTACCAGTCACCCGTTAACCCGCTGGGTACCCGCATCAAATGGAGGAGGGTTTGGTTGGGAAAAAAACCCACGGGTCTCTTAATGGTAAAATCAGTGACCCAACGGGTCTGGCGGAGGCAGGTATGGAGGTACGAAACCCATACCCGTTAACCCGTAGACCCGCCATAGACGGGTAGAGCCACATGTCATGTGCTTGTTAGACTTTTTAATTGTGATAAACTTGTTGGACATGTACTTGTTATTGTAATATTTGTACTTGTTATTGTGAATTGTGATGGACTTGTTAAATGCAATAAGGTGCTGTCAAAATTTTGTACATAATATACAATTTGCTGTTAAATTTGTATGCTCTAGTTCACCTTGACAGGTACCCATCGGGTCACGGGTACCCGTCATGGGGCGGGTCTGGTGGAGTTTAGAACCCGCCGACGGGTATGGAGGCGGGTGGTGGTGGTGGGGAGAGGTGGCGGGGGCGGGTATGGAGGTTGCAAACCCGCCTCCATACCCGGCGGGTGCCACCCGTACTCCCGATATTACAAATGGAAGCTTCCTTTTTAGCTTGAGACCGAGGCTGCTCATGCTTCATCACAGAAAACTTATTCTCCTCATGGACAGTGATGTTATCTTGTGGAAAGTGAGTGTCAGTGGCTTCCCTCAACTTGGCATCGATAAGAGTCTGAATGTAGGGAGCATAGGGGCAGGAGCGCCTCTCAATCAAAGCAACCCAAATCTCGTGGAAGAGATAGTTCATAACATCAAGCTTCTCTTCTGAATCTCGGTGGTGATAAGTCTGGTACACACTACAAGAAAAATTTCCTTTTACAACGGACGATTTTCGTGGTTGAAGGTCCATTTTTCGTGGTTGAAAAGCCTTCTATGACGGATGACCATCATGGTAGAAGCCCCATCACAAATGATTCTACCACGGGTTTTTTCCGACCATGGCGGATCGCACCCTTTAGCCACGAAAAGTCGTTCCGTCGTAGATCTGTTTGCCAGCCGCGTGTAGGGGTTCGTAGCATGGAAAACGAAAATTTTCTACCGCATGAACACACAATCAAGATCTAATCTATGATCAAGCCAATATCTATCTACTAGATTGTAGCAACGAGTCAATAGAATACTAACCCTCGAAGATCCAAAGCGGTTAACGAGAGCAGATTCTCGTGGGTGATGTAGTCGTACACTTCCGATCTCAAGATCGCGTAGACGATCCTTCCGGCGCTGCGTTCCGGTTGCGCTTCCGCAGTCGGTCACACGTTCGGTACTCGATGAAGACCTTCCTCTCCCTTGTTCCAGTAGGCAGCGGAGGTTGTAGCACTCTCCTCGTGATTCCGGCAGCACGACGACGTGGTGTCGGAAGTAGAGGGGAGATCCCGTAGGGCTTCGTCTTAAGCCGGAGCGAGTATGGTGGACTATGAGAGAGGCCTTGGTGATCTAGGGTTTAGAGGGCACCAAGGGGAGGGTGTGGCCGGCGGCTAGGGCTTGGGGAAGCCCCAAGTCGCCAAGTTGGAGGGGAAACCCTAGGTGGCGGCTGCACTTGGAGGTGGAGGCGTGCAGAAGGTAGGGCTTGAGGTGTGAGGGAGAGGGGCAGCCCTGCCCCTCCTTATATAGGTGGGAGGGCGCGGCTTGGGAGGAGGGAGTCCTCCCCCAAGTCGGCCTCCTTGGCCGGCGGGTGGAGGGAAGAGACTTCCTCCCCAAGTAGGTTTCCTACTCTCCCTCTACCAAGCAAACTTGCCGTTTGACTTTTTCAAATTGGCGTTTGACTTTCAAACTAGGATTTGATTTATCCCTTTATTTTGCCTAGCCAATTGACCTAGTACATGATCCAACCATTCCATATTGTTATGATACATTTATGTACCCTTCCCCTCGAGAGTGCCGGACCTTCCAGACCCTTCTAGAACATTCCTGGTGAAAACACCAGAATCATTCCCGAACTCCGAAACAGGACTTTCCTTATATGAATCTTATTCACCGGACCATTCCGGATATCCTCGTGATATCCCGGACCCCATCCGAGACTCTAAAAAACATTCGGTCTCTTACTCATCATTCCATAACTACTCAACAACATCGAATCCTTAAGTGTGTCTCCCTACGGTTCGTGAATTATGCGGACATGACCGAGACACTTCTCCGATCAATAACCAATAGAGGAATCTGGAAATTCATATGGCTCCCACATATTTATACGATTACTTTGCGATGGAATGAAACACTTACATACGATACCAATTTCCCTTTGTCTCACGATAGTTTACTTATCCGATGTTTTGATCGTCGGTATCTCTGCATACCTAGTTCAACCTCGTTACTGATAAGTACTCTTTTATCGTTCCCATGATATGTGATCCCTTGTGAGATAGTCACATGCTTGCAAGCTAATTGGATGACATTCCACCAAAAGGGCCTAGAGTATATCTATCCGTCATATGGATGGACAAATCCCACTCTTGATCCATGTGCCTCAACACATACTTTCCGAACACTCAATGCCACCTTTATAGCCACCCAGTTACGGTGTGGTGTTTGATGTCATCAAAGCATCCTTCCGGTGATGGTGATTAGCATGATCTCATGGTCGAAGGAATTAGGTTACTATGTATCAGAAAGCTTATAGCAAATGAACTATATTAAATGACTTGATCTTTATGCTACGCTTATCTATAGGAGTATGTCCATCATATCATTCTCCCAATGATATGACCCTGTTGTTAATAACATCTCTATGTTCATGATCAGGAAACCATGATCATATATTAACCAACAAGCTAGTTTAACAAGAGGCTTTACTAGGGACTCTTTTATGTTTACAAATCACACAAGTATTAATGTTTCTGGTTAATACAATTATAGCATGGTATGTAAACATTTATCATAAGCATGAAGATATCATAATAACCACTTTATTATTGCCTCTTGGGCATATCTCCAACAGTCTCCCACTTGCACTAGAGTCAATAATCTAGTTTCAAACCTTTGTGTGTTCAACACCTATGGCTTTTCGGTGTTGTATTTACATGATTTCTAGTGGTCAACTGATCTCCGGATCTGACACTTCCAGGTCCGTGTGTAATTGCATGTCTTTGCGTCTCTACGCATCACTCATTCTCTAATGAGATGGCTTTGTTTAAATTTGATCCTTTGGTGAGACCTTTAGTTCTTTGGGGTTAAAACATGTTGATAATATTGTCGCACAATATATCTTCATAGTATTATCCCTGCTGTGAACTACACCTAGTTTGATAACAAACTACTTGACACAAATGCCCTCTTTTGCTGCTATAATAGCAATCATATACTTAGCCTTTTGTTGTAGTATCTATCACAATGTCTTAACTTTTGAATTCATCCAAATCCATTATGGAACTTACTTTCCATTATATTGTGCCACCCTTAGTTTAGATTGAGATAAACTTAATTTGTACTTTGTGACAAAAACTAGTATCAATGTAGTACTTCTACAATGAACTAACCATCTATTTGCCACTTCTACAAAATAATATACTCTTAGTTCTTCCAAAAGATCATAAGAATATCCTTACTATCGTCCAATGATCATCTTATGAATCATTCTGGTATATGCTCATAACATTTAGAGTATAGGACATATCTGGATTTGTACATATCACAGTATGATTGATATAAATACTCTTTGTGATTTCATACATCAAGTATCAATCTATACTTGAATCTTTGTTTCACTTACCAAGTGTCAATACACTTGAATATATCATCAATATTGAACTCATTCAATCCTTTCTGTGCGACAAGAACCTTCCTTGTAGTTTCTATATTGAACTCATTCAATACATCATCTATGTACTTTCGGCACAACCATATTAGCGTCTATTGATGCCAAATATTTGGGTTTTGCCAAAGTCTTTCACCGGGATGAAATTCTTAATATGTGTTAATAAAAGATACATCATTTCCAATCAACAATATGTCTTCCACATAATGTATTAGAAACATGTCTTAGCGCTCCCACTTAATTTCTTGCAAATGCAAGCATCTTCATCATCTCCGACGAATTTAAACTCCTTTAACAGTTTCATCATAGTGAAGATTCCAACTCCGCAATGCTTACTTTAACCATTGAAGTTTGCATATGCTTTTAGCATCCTTTGAATTAACAAAACCCTATGGACCGTGTTATGCACATGTCCCAGGTAACAATTCTATTAGAAGAACTTGTTTTGTTTCTACCACATAACAAAATTATATGTAGTGGTTGCTACATTAATCCGTCTTAGACTAAATATCGCTATAAAGATCAAATCTTGTCATAGTCAACCTTCGAACATTGTTGTGAACTCTTTCCCAACATGTCGACTATTTCATAGATGTGAAACATCCATGTCTATTTCTTTATAGATCCAAACACAACTTTATGGTCTTACACCTTTCTCGAGGGTCCTTCAAGTTCAAAACTTGATTTCTCATGTATGGAACTATCATAGATTTTATGGCTTCAAGCCATTTTATGGAGTCAGGGCCCATCATCGCTTCTTTGCATGTAGTCCGTTCATTATTCTCAAATAATGATTCAACCCTCAAATCTTGGTATTTGATTGTTTACCCGACCTACTTGGTTCAATAGAAACTTTGACCTCCATAACCACAACCTTTGAGGCATGTGAGCCATGAGCATTGTTGCTGCCTCCGGAACACTTTTCGGTGCTGCGCAACTTTGCACATACAGCTAAGGTTCTTTTAACCTTATCAAAGTTCTATTGTCCTCCCACTTATCTTTTCACGAAAAATTCCTTCTCAAAGAAACTTGACGTTCTAAGATACAAACACTTTTGTCTCCGATGTTATGGAGGAATACTTAACAGTTATTCGGAATAACATACAAAGACATGTTCATCTGACTTTGGTTGTAAACATCTTTCTTATGCATAGCATACCAATGTTTAAGAAAGGACAACTTGGGTTTTATCCCAAACCATAACTTTATATGGTGTCATTTCAACGGATTATGATGGAGCTCTTTTTAGTGGAAAACGGTAGTCTCTAAAGCTTTTAATCTTTAAAATATAATGGTAGTTTTATGAATTACACCTTTGATCTTACCATGTCAAACAAGGTTTAATTACATATCTCGAACGCTCCATACTCTTATGGTGTTTCGGGAAATGCAAATCCACGGAACAATTCCTTAAATCTTAGGTATTATGCTAAACTTGTAACTCAAATATCTTCCTTTATGATCTTATCATAAACTATTTATATTCTTGTTACAATGATTTTGCACTTCATCTTGAAAGTCTTTGAACTTTTAAAATGTTTCATACTTCATCCTTATTGAGTAAATATTCATATATTCACTCAAATTTTCGGAGAAAGCATATGAAGTTGAAATTCATCGCTCTTGACTACACATAATGGACTTCATACAACAATATGTACAAGTTCCAATAAGCCAGTCATTCGTTCCCTTTTGGCCTATGAATGAAGTTTTAATTATCTCTAGGAAAGTTTCACAAGCGTCATTTGATCAAAATCAAAAAGACTCCAAAATTCCATCCACATGGAGTTTCTTCATGTTTTATTTCCAATATAATTTAAACGGCGATGTCACTTCCTAAGTGATCTTTCAATCAATTTGTCTTTCGACATTTTTAGCACTATTTTTATGGATGTGATTTCTCCAACGAGATTTGTGAATCATCCATCTTTTATGTATTACGGCAATTATTTGAACAACCCTTTTGTTCTCATAATACCTGATAAAACAAATCTTGAAGGCAAGCTTTGATGTTTAACAAGCAGCACAATAACCCTTTATTTGTTCTCGATGAACATCATCACGTATTATTTTGGTTGTTACTTAGGCCATTGTAGTTCATGAATTGTGTTGTTTCGTATGACGATTCACACCAACAAATTCAGTATCAAATACTTAAGAACCACATTGTTGAATAGGCAAAGAATATAGACATAACATTTATATCATCTATATACTTAAGCTGAACAATTCTAGTCTTTTCTTTTCTGCCATATATTTATGAGATTCTCTTTTAGTATTTCCTTTTTAGTTTGAAATAATCTATCATCAATAGTGGAGCCATACACATGACACACAGTCCAAAGCGTGTATAGTTAAATACCAATGTCTTTGGACTTGCACTTTGAAGTAGATCACCATCATCAAATGTTTGGTGTTCTTTCAAATTCCATTATTTAGTAATCTCTTGGTGTAGTAAACATTTTACCTACATCAATCATTCACCCTTATCACGGAATTATCCATGATCAAGCTACTTTTAGCTTATAACGGTGAATCGCGAGTATAATGTTGCTCTCCAAAACCTTTTGGAGGATTAGGACAACTAGTGTCTCCAACCTTTTGTAAATTCTCATCAAATATGAGAACATTAACTTTGTCATATTATACTCTATCATGTTGTAACCAAAACATCATTTCAGATATCGCAATATCTTCCATGATGGTTTCTGAAACAACTCTTTCAACTCCTAGATTACCTTGATATTGAAACTATCTTTTGAATATCAAGAATCATGGAGATAAACATGATACTTATATACTAACACTGGAATTGTTACTCTTGATTTAATACCAACTATTAAACTTCACGGAGTAATCGAAACTTACTGAAAGTTCGCAATGGGACTTTTAAAATTTAGATTAACACTTCAAAACAATACGATACCAGTTCGTAAAGAAACTAACCAGAATTCTATAGTTCTATCATGTCAATTAAAACTAAGCGCAAGGTGGTAAACGGATGCCAATGACTACAACAACTATGCAAATTCACTTTGATTTAACTTATGATAAATAGTGTTCAACTTTTAATCATATTGCTATTGAACTCCCATTCAAAACAATATCCCTCACATTGTTTTAGTGATCACACGAACCAAATCCACCACATCAAAACCGATCATCACGAGATTGATGTAGCTTCAATGGCGAACAATCAACATGTTCATCATATCTACTATATGACTCATGCTTTACCTTTCGGTGATCTGTGTTCCGAGACCATGTCTGTACATGCTAGGCTCGTCAAGATCAAACCTTAGCTTCCGCATGAGCAAATCTGGCTTTCTCACGTTGTATACACTCGCAGAATCTAACACACCCGATCATCACGTGATGCTTCGAAACAACGAGCTTTAGCAACGGTGCTTGCTAAGGATGAACACTTTAAAACTTGAAATTGTGTGCTTGAGGGATCATCTTATAATGCTACCGTCGTGAACTAAGCAATACAAGATGCATAAAAGGATTAACATCACATGCAATTCATAATATGTGATATGATATGGCCTTTCTTCGTGTGATTCCGATCTCCATCTTCAAGCACTAACATGATCTCCATCATCACCGGTATGGCGTCAAGGTCAATGGCGCCGCTTCATGGTTGTCTTCCACCAGCATCAACTATTACAACTACTTTGAATAATAGACACGCATGACTTAACGGAATTAAAAGACAACCATATGGTTCCTGCCGGTTGCCGACTTACAATAAGGAACATTGCATACAACATATATAATCACAATCATGGCCATATCACGTCACAGCGCACCGCTGCAAAACAAAGTTAGACGCCTCTAATTTTCTTTGCATGTTTTACGTGGTTTGGGGCTTTCAATAAGTGTCGTTCTAACTTACGAACAAGAACCACAACATTGATACTAGTATTGTCAATCACCCGTTTTAAATTGAATCTTAACTATGTTGGGAGAAACAGGCACCCGCAAAGCCACTTATGCAATACAAGTTGCATGTCAAGCGTGGAGCAAGTCTCATGAACGATGTCATGTAAGGTTAGCCCGGGCCGCTTCATCCCACCATCCCTCAAGATGCAAAGTACACAAGAAGCAATCGACAACAAAAGTCTCAATGCCCACAATGACCATTGTGTTCTACTCGTGCAACAGATCTACATATAGACACGGCTCTGATACCACTGTAGGGGTTCGTAGCATGGAAAACAAAAAAATTCTACCGCATGAACAGACAATCAAGATCTAATCTATGATCAAGCCAAGATCTATCTACTAGATTGTAGCAACGAGTCGATAGAATACTAACCCTCGAAGATCCAAAGCGGTTAACGAGAGCAGATTCTCGTGGGTGATGTAGTCGTACACTTTCGATCTCAAGATCGCGTAGACGATCCTTCCGGCGCTGCGTTTCGGCAGTGCTTCCGCAGTCGGTCACATGTTCGGTACCCGATGAAGACCTTCCTCTCCCTTGTTCAATCAGGCAATGGAGGTTGTAGCACTCTCCTCGTGATTCCGCAGACGACGCAGGTGGTGAAGTAGAGGAGATCCCAGGCTTCGCCTTAAGCCGGAGCGAGTATGGTGGACTATGAGAGAGGCCTTGGTGATCTAGGGTTTAGAGGGCACCAAGGGGAGGGTGTGGCCAGCGGCTAGGGCTTAGGGAAGCCCCAAGTCGCCGAGTTGGAGGGGAAACCCTAGGCGGAGGCTGCACTTGGAGGTGGAGGCGCGCAGGAGCTAGGGTTTGAGGTGTGAGGGAGAGGGGCAGCCCTGCCCCTCCTTATATAGGTGGGAGGGCACGGCTTGGGAGGAGGGAGTCCTCCCCCAAGTCGGCCTCCTTGGCCGGCGGGTGGAGGGAGGAGACTTCCTCCCCAAGTAGGTTTCCTACTCTCCCTCCACCAAGCAAACTTGCCGTTTGACTTTTTCAAATTGGCGTTTGACTTTCAAACTAGGATTTGATTTCTCCCTTTATTTTTCCCAGCCAATTGACCTAGTACATGATGCAACCATTCCATATTGTTATGACACATTCATGTACCCTTCCCCTCTGGAGTGCGGGACCTTCTAGACCCTTCTAGAACATTCCTGGTGAAAACACCGGAATCATTCCCGAACTCCGAAACAGGACTTTCCTTATATGAATCTTATTCACCGGACCATTTCGGATCTCCTCGTGATATCCCGGTTCCCATCCGAGACTCCGAACAACATTTGGTCTCTTACTCATCATTCCATAACTACTCAACAACATCGAATCCTTAAGTGTGTCTCCCTACGGTTCGTGAATTATGCGGACATGACCGAGACACTTCTCCAATCAATAACCAATAGAGGAATCTGGAAATTCATATGGCTCCCACATATTTCTACGATTACTTTGTGATCGAATGAACCACTTACATACGATACCAATTTCCCTTTGTCTCACGATAGTTTACTTATCCGAGGTTTTGATTGTCGGTATCTCTGCATACCTAGTTCAACCTCGTTACTGATAAGTACTCTTTTCTCGTTCCCGTGATATGTGATCCCTTGTGAGCCAGTCACATGCTTGCAAGCTAATTGGATGACATTCCATCGAGAGAGCCTAGAGTATAACTATCCGTCATATGGATGGACAAATCCCACTCTTGATCCATGTGCCTCAACACATACTTTCCAAACACTCAATGCCACCTTTATAGCCACGCAGTTACGGTGTGGTGTTTGATGTCATCAAAGCATCCTTCCGGTGATGGTGATTAGCATGATCTCATGGTCAAAGGAATTAGGTTACTATTTATCAGAAAGCTTATAGCAAATGAACTATATTAAATGACTTGATCTTTATGCTACGCTTATCTATAGGAGTATGTCCATCATATCATTCTCCTAATGATATGACCCTGTTGTTAATAACATCTCTATGTTCATGATCAGGAAACGATGATCATATATTAACCAACAAGCTAGTTTAACAAGAGGCTTTACTAGGGACTCTTTTATGTTTACAAATCACACAAGTATTAATGTTTCCGGTTAATACAATTATAGCATGGTATGTAAACATTTATCATAAGCATGAAGATATGATAATAACCACTTTATTATTGCCTCTTGGGCATATCTCCAACACCGCGTTGGCTGCTGACATCATGCAAACTGCCACATAGCAAGCGCCGTTAATGGCCAGTTAACGCCGTTAACTATCAATGAAACCGTGGTAGAAGCCAGGCCCAGCCAACGCCTTGTAATTATTAAGTGGGTCGACCCATTAAGGAAGCCCAACAGGATCATGGCCCGTTATTGTTTCACTATGCACTATTACAAATGGGCCCACTGGTGCAGCGGTATGCGGCCCGTGAACTTTCTGTCCTGTTAATGTTACGTTATGCACTATTTGAATTGGGCCTATTTGTGCTGCCGGTCGTGGCCCATATAATTTCGGGCCCTTCATTGTTTTGGCCTTGTGAAGGCCCGCTAGGCTCGCTACTGTGCGACCCATTAGCGGCCTGCACAAAGTCGGCCTTGTACTGTTAAGGCCTGCGATCGTCCTGACACTGTTCTTACAGACCATAATGGGCTACCAACTGACGACCCATTTGTAGGAAGGCCCGTTACTGTTATGGCCCATAACATGGCCTGCTCATTTTCTAGCGTGTTACTGTTCTAAACCAGGAAGGATTTTCGGCCTGTTACTATTCGACACCTCGTTACGACTGCTCCTCGTTACGCTCCATACCGTTCGTGATGCTTACTATTCGCCTGTTCATCGCTCGTCCTATTACTGTTTTGGCTTGTTACTGTTTTGGCATGTTCCTCTTTTGCTATTGGCCCGTAATTTTTTGGCAGGTACAATTTAAGGCCTATGGCAGCTTATGCGGCCTGCCGTGATTCAGGCCTTTAACTATATATTGAGCACATCTGCTAGTCAACATATCGTATTCTACAATTATGGCGTAATTCTTATTTAAAACAATCCATTAATATTTAGTCACATTAATGCGGCACAAGATACATTAACAGGAAAATACTGAAATATATTACAGACCAGAATTCAACAGAAACAAAAGATACATTACACAAACATCGCTAGTCATGGGTTGGAACAGGGTTTCTGCTAGAGCTTACATCGCCATACAAGTAACAACAAACTTACCATGATAGCTGCATAAGAGATTATCAAGTAGACGGTCAGTCCAACCTTGTCGATCTTTCAGTTCTAGTATCTGTTCGCGTGTAATCGTGATTATTGCATCTGTTTCCTCTAATTCTTGTTAAATTAAATCAATTGTTTCGAGTGCAGATGTAACACCTCTTTATGCTGTATAACTGGAAAAGTTGGCCGATGCAAGCAATAACTACTGTCCCTGCTGGTTTGTGAAATAACCTCAATACTTAACGTAGGAGTGTTCACTTCTGCCTCCATAGCTTCATGTGCAGCCTAAAACAAAGAAAACAAGTCAGCACAGCATACCAGCAAAATGGCAGCCAACTTATATTTAAAATAATTGTAATGTATCATTGGCCAGGAACAATGAATGATGTGCCTCGTACATCTCTTTTTGGAATAACAGGAACAGTCGACGTCCTGGACCGATGCGAGCATGTTCCTGTATCACAGCCGCTCTGTGGATCAAATAATACAAATTACTTGCAGGCTGAAACTAATACATATTAAGTTAGTGCAGTAAAGCATGTGAAGAAACACTATGTTTGTTGTCAAAGATTGTCAAAATCAGTATTGTCCTAATATAACAAATCAAGCAATCAACATGTGTCTCATGCAGTCTAACTAAACTTGTTTGGAAGTGAATGTAGTGAACCAAGCAACTACTCTTTCCCTCATAAACAAATCATATCACTGCCTAACAGAAATATAGAAAATATAACAAAAAGAGGTGCCTAAGATCCCTTGAGTTGCTTAGAATTGGTCAAGACAACAAGCATTAACCTATAATATAAAACTAGCATTTAGAAATGGTCTATTGTATGAACTGGCCATATCAGTGTGTAGTTCGAGAAATTATGGTTGGACCTCCAACCACAAAAGGTGGCATTGTTTTAATCATCAGCGAACTATGATAGTACCTTGAAAAAAAGCAATAGATCAAGTATGTGTCTGAAATAGACTACCAGCATATTTTCAGAGAAACAAGATATCAACCACTGCTTTTCAGTAGCCAGATCATTCAAATATTTTGATCATCAGTCCAGTATACATAAAAAAGAGAAATAAAGATATGAGTCATTTTCTGCTAGAACAATAGTTGGATGCAGCTAAAAAGTAGCAGAAACCTTCTTTGTAATGCCTACAACTATTGTATTTCCAACTGCTGATAGTATCATTGTGCATATAACCAAGCAACTAAGAAAATGGAGTAGACAAACAAGCAACTGATACATTGTGCACCTTGCAAGATCAATGAAGTATTTGAACTATGTATGGCTGGTATGAAGTGGAAGATCAAATTAAGCAGAATGTGACATTCTTTCGATAGAAGCAGTTTGTTCACCATATAGAGTTGGTAGCTAGAAAATTTATCAACACCGTATGCATCAAACACATCCAACATTTATAATGTCAAGTAAACGTGTACGAGCTCTGTTATCCATATAAACCATGAAACATTATCGCATTGTTGCAATAACAAGTCAACTAAACGTGCAAAGGACTCATAACCAATTGTACCATCTGGTTGCTAATATTAAACTAGCAAGATCATCTGATCATCTATAGATTAAATCAAGTAGATATGAGTCGAAACATATGCATAATGTCTCATGTTTCTTAGTAACCAACAATTGTATTCTCAAAGAAATTGCCATCATTTAAGTTAAGAAAATCATGACACTTCTTTAACCATGAGCAAACTAAAGAATCAAATTGGCAATAGAATCTATATGTGCCTATGTAGGTAGCTACTGAGGTAATGAATTAAGCAATAAAACACCAGGTGCACGATAAACTTCCATATCATAGTAAGATGATTATAGTACATATATATAGTAACTAAGTATCATATGAAGCTTAATTATGCTTTTATATCCAGGGAGAATATTGTGTTAAGGGCCATCTTATTCTAATCATTGGCCAACTCATGTGGTGCCAACACTAGACAATGTGACTACCTCCAGGGTTCATATAAACTCTTAATAGAAGAAAAATACTACAGTAGACTATAAATTATCATAAAAGTAGATATATTTTAATTACCACCACCTAATAATAGTCTAGTTAACGCATAGATGGATAGATAGATTGATGGTGAGTCAAATATAGAAAATAATAGAGCATCACCATGATTGAGTGACATAATAGAATTAGAAATCGAGATTTACATTTGGTCTTTGTTACATAGCAGAAAAATATAGCATAAAAGTGGATATACATAAATCACCAGCACCAAATGATGGTCTAGTTAAAGTTTATATATATATATATAGATGAACATAAGTCAATATAGAAAGAATAGATCAACTCCATGATGGAGTGAGCACACTGAATTATAATCGAGGGATTCATGTTTGGTTTTTGCCCAGTCTTGTTTAAGGTCATTCTTGTTCTAATCATTAGCCAACTCATGTGGTGCCTCATAAAAACAAGCATCTGACACTAAGCACATCTCGGTAGAAACAAGTGACTTACAATTTCTCTTTGTGTAGTCCCGTTGGAGGACATCCTGTTGTCAGTTCATTCGTTGAAGACATCCATCGCATCCAGCACTTGGATAGCCGATTCATCTGCTTTATTGTTTCTCCTTTGCATATAGGTTCTGGCCACTCATTAACATTAAATAGGTTTGCATCCAGCAATAGAAAGCAACAGGTAGTAACAAGATTGTAGGGGCGATTCAGTCTATGATTCTCTGTGTTTTCTATGAGAGGAAATAATATCAGATAGTAACAAGATTGTAGGGGCGATCTAGATAGAAATTATAGTATAATCACTTGTGAAAAAGTAAAAATGTTGCCAACGGGGGAATGATCCCTTCATTGGTTATACTTTGTTAGGTAGGTGAGACACCCGGTTTATTCATGCCTCAGTGGAGACTCGAAAGTCTTCCCAAGCTGGGACTCGAACCTAGGAAGGCTAGGCTCCAAACCCGGAGTATCATCTACCAGGCCAGCGCCTGATTCTCCACTTTTGAACAAGTAGAGCAGGGAATGGTGGAATATAATAAAACACTTTAATGACATAAAGTTTGCCATGGCGACAAAATATAGTAAAGATACAGTCAGTCCTTAGCACAAACATGAGACAAATTACACTGGAAAATGGTTTTAACTTGTGAAATGGGATTGCAAACAAATATGTGAAGTTTCATAAAATTTAACATGATCTACGGAGCAGGAAGATACTGTATTAACATTAGGACAAACAATATAGAATTACAATGGTATACCTCATGAACTTATAGAGCAGGGAATGCAAACACATGTGAAGTGACTTAAAATGCCATGAAAAACATAATAGAAGGTAGATACTGCTGCTCCAGAAATTATAATTGAGAAACTTGAATTTATAGAGCAGGGCATCCAAATAACCATGTTAAGTGCCTCAAAACTTCCCATCTAATACTACATCTAATCCAAAAACTAAGGAATATTTTTTTTTCACAAGTCAGTTGACACAAAACTCGACCAAGTTTGTAGAACATACAAGGAACTTCTACCATTCCAAACCAATACCATTCGATACATCGGGACATGTATTTTCAGTCACAAATGATACAAATTAACCGTTAATATATTTTATATCTGCCTAGTCAAAGTTATCATTGTTTGACTTTAAAAAGTATATGACTTCTTTTACGGAACGAATGTAGTATATAATAGGAGACAGCTACTGTCGGAGGTTAATTGAAATGATATAGAAATAATGATGGCATACCTTGTAGAGCGAATGCAAAACCAACAAGTTCAATGACATAAAATTTGCGATGAATTACATAAAAGAAGGCAGTTACTGTGGTTGGTTAGTACAAACTAGATTGAAATTAAAATAGCATAAATTCTGAAATTGTAGAGCAGAGAATGGTAACCTACATGTTTAGTGGCTTAAAACTACTAATGAACTCCAAAATTACATGCAGTCAGTGTTGTAGCTATTGTCAACACCCGAATTTTTAATCCCAGATGCCTGTTATGCCGTACATCGCAATCTCAGGATTACCATTTTTGCGAGACATAACCGAATTGTTACCATAGTACATCATCCATTATAAACCATAATAGTCTTACAAATATTTGATCATAAGATCAAGTATGAATACAAATCATAACAGCGAAATAATAGCGTAATAGAGGCTCCATCTTCAGGGTCACATCCAATGCTGACGATGGGAGATGATCCTAGTTATCGAAGGCATCCTGCTGTCCATCCTCCTCGTACTCTCCTTCATAGTCTAGCCATGGGAATATCCAGGGACAAAGCCATGAGTACTTTGAAGTACTCGCAAACTATTGCTAAAGAAGTAAGACCATTCTAGTAGGAATCCTAAGCTCTAGGTTTGTTTGCAATAAGACAATTTTATTTTAGAGGTACTTAATAGTGAAGAACTAACTTTATTGTATAGATTACTCAAGTGGGAACCTAGTTTCATATCCACAACCGTGTGGGATCAAGTCAAAGTCATACTTCAAGGCACAAGTCATTTTGAAAACATCTGACAATGGAACAGTATGGCCATCCAATTATCCATGACCGTGGACACGGCTATTCGAATAGTTTGACACTCTGCAGAGGTGGTACACTTTCACCACAACATTCGATACACCCATCAGGGATAAACCTGAATCATCATACTTGGTATGCGGATAATCAATCTTAACCTTTCAATTACACACCCTAGTATAGGCACCTCCCCTATGAGTTTGGCTTCCCAACCATGACCATCTATCATCCTCGGAACTGCATAGGTGGGCATACATATTCGCAAGGTAGCCTCAGCTCACCTTGTTCCGCAAGGGAACCCGTACTAAGACACATAAAATTCCAGTTAAGCCCTACCCAAACTCGGGTATTGTGGTTCTACGGTAAAATTGGAATGATATCGCATCCGAACCCAACAATTAGTTTTTATAAATGTCAGGGCACATACTTCATTCAATATCATCTTTAACCCATTGTGTCCATAACACATGTCAAAAAAATTCAATAGAATGACTCATCATTCCAAGGTTTTCATAACCAATTTCTCCAAGTTTTCCCATCTATAGTGATCAAGATTAGTTTAACACTAGCATCTATCAATGAGGGTGTCACTATTGAGGGGGGCTAATCAAGTGTAACTACCTTTATCAAGTTCCATGCTCTTGATGACATCTTTCCTAATTTTCCACTAATCTCCCATTAATTAACTACTTGAGTAATTTTGATAAAAAGGGAGAAAATGTAAAGCTTGCAAGTAAAAATTGGGATTGGTATAATCAAAGTGGTATCACAAGGGTATGCATAGTTCTATATTGCATAGTATAGCTTGCCTTGATTGGTACAATGGTTGAAGTTCTCTTCCTCTTCTTCGTATAATTCTTCCTCCTCGTAGCCCGGATTAGTACTAGCGTCTATAAATCAATACAAGGTACACAATCACCAAACAATACTTAACTACTTCTATTTAATACACAAGGATCCACACTAGATGATCTAGCATAATCTCTAGCATTACAAGAAAAGGGTGATAAGATTTTATTTATCTTATTTTAGAAAATTAATTTCTACTCATTGAACAACTACTTAAGATTTAATATTCTCCAATTAAAATATCGGATCATATTGACACATGTCATTACCACATATTCCAATACTTGGGAATGTGATTTAAAGTGATTGACCTAAATTGTAAAGTTTAACAATGCCATTTAGTAATATTTGTGTGACTAGAAATGACTATAAAGCCATTCTTTAATTTTGGTCCAGGACTACTGTATGCAAAATTATATATTTTCACATATTCAGATAGGTCATGGATAATATGATTTTTGAGAGTTGGAATCAACTCAAAATTATTTATGGTTGATTTTAGAAAAATGTTTGAAGTGGTAAAAGCTACTATCTTGTTATTTTTACTGAGGGTGATCTATAACTTCAAACTGTTTGAATCCAACGGGAGTGATTAGAGATTTTCATATACTTTCTAACAAAATTGGTTTCATTCAATTTGGTTTAGTGAATCTTCCTGAGTTGAATTTCAAAATTACCTACAGTATAGGATTTTGAATTAAAAACGAAAATCTAAGTTTGAATATGCGGGCTCGCGCAGGAATGCTAACGGGATGACCCAACTAAGCGAAGCACACGCGACGGGCTGCACCGGGGTTGGTACCACACGTCAGCGGCTAAGTTAAAATGAAAGGGTATCCTCTAATCTGGACCGCACGATTAGAGCACGATCGACGGCTCCGCGTCGTCGTCTCCGTCGCACGTGCCACACGAGATGCTAACCCTAGCGCTACGACGGGGGTCTTCAGGGGCTTACCAGGGCTTCAGCTAGGTCCAGCGAAGTGGGCGAACGAGCGAGTCGACAACGACAGTTTGACTGGTGGTCACGATAGTTCCGGGGGCGGCTCCTAGCATTGGTTCCTCTCCTCCACTGCAGCAGCGGGCTTCCGTGAAATTCTAGTGATGTGGTGCTCGCCTTGCTCCAGGGACGGGTCAGAGAGATTGCTGGGTGAGAGGGGAGTGGAATGTTGTGTGTTTTGAGGCAGGGAGAGGGCTCTATTTATACTGCGGCAAAGGAGGCACAACGACATGGCTCGGGCTGCTCGGCGAAGTCGTTAAAGTGTGCTATCGGCATGGCCAAGGGTGTGGGTCGATGCAGGGCTTCATGGCGCTCGTCATGCGCACAGTGGCACGCCAAGGCGCGGTCTCCATCGCTCTAGAACTTCCGTGTTCTATGGTGGTACCGTCGGCGTTCATCGTACGGTGGTCACGGTGCTCACGGGGTCAAACAAGCATGTCTGGGCGGTTGCTGGAGTCGCGGCGAACTTATTGGTGCATGGAGAGAGCGACGCATGGCGTGTTCACGTGGGATTGCTCGGTGCTCTGGCGCGGCGATCGGCATGATCGAGTGTTAAATGGGCGTGGCTGCACTGGCATCTCCGCGGGCGGTCGTTGGTCGTGGAGTGCACAGGAAGTGACAGTGAGGTCACATCTACCTCCTAGAAATCATGCGCAAGGGCGACACGGTCTGTGGCAGCGTGTCCGCGTCGGGGTGACATGGGTGAGCTCGGGTACAAAATGCACTGGTCAATATGGAGAGTGAGAGGAGCTCCATTGCACGGGCTGGTACTGGGAGAGTTAAGGGCACGTCGTGGAAGCTCGGTGAGGTCACAAAGATGATCACAAGGTTGATCAAAATAGTGAATAGTTGGTAGGGTTGTACTGTGATCACCAGGTGTTTGAGTAAATGGCCACAAGAACTAAACTTTCAAATTTTCAAGTTATTTTTGGTGGGTGTGCTGGTCATAAGATTGGTAGTCTCTGAGTGCAAGGGTTTGCTAAGTGGTGAAGGTTTTGATGGTTTTCTAAAAATGACTATCTTCATGCATAAGATAGATTCAATTTTGAATTGCCTCTCAAATGCATTTGATGCAAGTTTTGTACTACCAAAATTGTTTATATATTAAGAGTAATTGTTGTTCAAAGAAAAAACACGGAAAACAAGGATGCCTTATTCCTTGAAACAGAGGGAGTAGTTTAACGCCCGGATTTAACATAGACTACACCGGATTTATTAAGGGAGACTCGGATATTAATTAAGCCAGTATTGAGGTAGGAATTTACCACCAATATAGAAATGCAGTTCAGTCTCGCAGGCTTATACCTACTATACTGAAATAAACAAGCAGAGCCGATTTACCTAGGTCACGACGTTGTCTAAGCATAGACGACATCTTTGCGGGTCACGTCAAGGACGCCGAGTGTGCCCAGTAGTGGTGAGTCGCTCTGAAGAAGATAGATCACGGTGGCGTTAGTGAAGTAGATCTGTGGAGGTTGTTGATGGGTCTCACTTGCTTGATAAGATTGCTGCTGGAGGAGATCCGGTGTAGTGCACGGCATCGTCGGTGGAGCAGATCTATTACTACCGATTATGGACTCGGGGCTCTGCTCAAGAGCGTCGATGAAGCAGATCTGGTGCAGTGGACTATTGAGTCTGTGAAGCAGATGGAATTCAGCACACCTTTGTAGGTGAAGTAGGTCAGGTGATGTGGACGAGGGAGTCAGCGAACTAGGTTCGGTAAGGAGGACATCAGCTGATCTGGTAGAATGGTGAGGAGTATGTGGAATCGCAAGATATGGCGTGCAGACCGGCGAAGTGCAGCGGTGCAGAAGCTGGAGGTGGGATAAGGGGTTTGGGGTGGCGTGTGGACTGGCGAAGTGCGGCGGGGATGTTCCGGTGCGGTGGTTCAGGAGCTGCAGGTGAGATAGGGGGTTGGGTGGCGTGTAGGGCAGGCTGCGGCGGGGATGTTCCAGTGCGGTGGTGTAGGATCTGGAGGTGAGATAGGGGGTTGGGTGGCGAGTAGGCCGGCGAACTAGGATGGGGATGTTCCGGTGTGGTGGTGCAGGAGATGGAGGTGAGATAGGGGGTTGGGTGGCGTGTAGGCCGGCGAAGCGCATGGGATGCTCCGGTGCGGTGGTGCAGGAGCCGGAGGTGAGATATGGGTTAGGGTTTTTCAGAGTGCTATGGGGGAAATGGCGTCGGTGGAAGGTGGACTACTCAGCTTCAGAGCTGTGGGGACTGGGAGAGAAAAATGACGAAAGATACCCACGACCCAAAATTTGTAGTTAGGCCATTGTCAGGGGTATAAGAGGAATTTTGTATGTCTAAAACTTGGCGCGTGACCACTCGAAATATTTTGATGGAGGTGTGGCGGGAGAATTTGGCGCTCTGATATTTTGAATTTGTCTATATAGTACAAAAGATATAAAAAAATAATAACCTACTCTAAGGACTAGAAAAAATAGTACTAGTTTACTATAATATTCTAGACTTTGTAGGTACAGAGTATTTACGAACCCATTTCTGTATAAAATAGTGTCTCTGACTTCGATTTAATTACAAACACATATGTTATCCACTATAAAGATAGTAGTACTAACATGAACTAGTAGTAACACTGTCATTACACTCAACAATGGATTAATATCTCTTGCATGCATGCATGTGATTGGGCTACTAGAAATTGTTTTTTGTCTATACCTATATAAAAGAATACTAGTCTAGCTAATGTACTAGTAGTACTACCTGAGTACTCCTCATCAGTAACTATAGTTACTTAGAGCATGCACAGCATAGAGAAAAAGTGGTGTCTATAAGAACCCTTAGGCATATGTGTAAACGTTAATACTGCGCTAAGAGACTCCTATTGTTGTGATGAAAGGCCTAAGGCTGGTAAGAGTGGTAAATTGGATTATGCATATGTTAGCGGGTACATACTACTAGTATTTTGTACGTACTAGTATTTTATACACTAGACACATTTTGCATTGCAAAGTGCGATGTGATGCTTCTCTCTAGTAAGTTGCGCAGTTCCATAGTTTCATCCAGGAGTACTACTAGTAGTTGCTCAGCCATAGTTCCATCCAGAAGTACTACTAGGTGCCAAAAGCCGAGTACTAATAGAAACAAGAGTACTACTAGTAGCGTGTACAGTGTTGACCGTGTCTAAGAAAAATCTTAGACACGAGTCTAAAAAATATAAAAGTGTTGCAGCATGTATCAACTCTTAGGCACTACTCATGAGACCCTTTATTAGAATTTTTTAGTTTCTCTCCTCCTAGTGCTTATTGTGACACAATAGCTAGGTGAACCTATATGGTTATAGTGTTAATGCTATACTAGACACTGGGACTACAACTAGACTCGGGTCTAGCAATTTTGTGATTAGCTACCACCGGTTCAGCGTTTAGACCTATGTCCAAGGCCTCTTAGACTCAACATTTGACCAACACTACACATGCCCATAGTTTCTCAGTTCCATAGTTCCATCTAGGAGCAATAGCGGATAATATAAGTATAGTAATTTTTCAGGAACCTTCTTGGTTCCTAGAATGCCTCCTGGTCACATAGGAGTAATACACGTTTGATGAATTTCATATCACAACCTCCAATTAATTGGGATACCGCTGAACAGGTTGAGACGAAATCCATGTGGGCGTTCCTTGAACCAGAAGATAGCCATTTCGCGTTCTAAGAGTTCTGCGTCCCTGACAACATATCGCCAGCTCTTAGGAGTAGTGATCACCGCACGCCTGTCATCGCCCATGGCAATCACGACTTCATGATAACCTTTGTACAACTCATTGGTCACACACACATTTCTTTTTTGATGCAGATGATTCTTCAAGACATTCTAACTATAATCCAGTGAGAAGCACTGAAACCAAAAGAAAACAGTTATCCGAAGTTTTGGGCTTGTTGACTAGTGAAATAGTAAAAAGGATGCCTGCTTGATTCGAAGTATGATAGAGAAAATAAATGTAGGATTGTTTAATTTACTTCGAAATCTAGTGCAAAGGAATCCTTAGAAACAATTCCTATGGGAATCAATCCTACAAATGTAACAACCATCTTGGTACAATTACCTATATAGAGATTTAATCCTACAAATTTTTTAGGAAAATCTTTTGAATCAGACATTCTCAGACGGCTACTTACCATCCTTCCCCCTCCCTCGAGTAAAGAAGAGGTGAGCTCGCAGACATAGAAAGGTATTTCAGGTTTGATCTGGGAGACTTTATTCTCGAGAAAATCACACCTTCTGTATGATAAACGCACATTCTTCCCGTAAACAATGTAACTTTCGAAACAATCTTTGCACTCATAAGGACCTACATGAAAGAAAAATAAATCTTAGAGAGGAGTATATTGCTGCATAGTCTAATTAATTTCACAATCCAAGTAAAACTTTACCTCTTATAGACGCAAGTTCTTCCTCATCACTATCAGTTACATAAAAGTCAGTATATCATCATCGCTGGAACTGTCCATGATCTTCTACCTTGCTTGGAATCGGAACCTATAAATGGCATTACAAGATACTTATTACAGCACTAAAATGCATGGAATTATAACCAATTCAAGTAACAAAATGATATCCCCAGTAGCAAGCAACGTGTTTTGTCAAGGATTCACTTTGAAAGAGTACATAAATCTCAATATATTTGAATTTATGCACATTTAAAAGATCGCGAACCAAATAGAGGGGAATGAAAGAGATCCGCAAAATCGGTTTAGAGATAGAAAATGGAATCAGTACAAAGAAGAGGAACTGCGAATGTTTTCTATACAAGGGATAGATTAGATCATACCTCGCTGTTCTGGGTCGCAATCGGCCTTGCGGTGACATGCAAATTGATTTGCGTGGCACTAGAGATGACGGCTGTGGGGATGGGAAGCCGTGGTGAGAGGAGGCAGCGGCGAGAGGATGAGATTTTTCAGGATGATGGTGGACGGATTGGGCAATGCGGAGGTGGGCAGATGAGTAAAGAAAGAACGGACTTGAGTACCAACCTACGCCGGGTCCATGTGAATGCGGCCGTTGCTTCCTTAGAGTAAAATATAGGAAGACTGGCCAGGTCCTGATGAAGTGGATTAAAAAAATATAATTTGGAATATTTTAAGCATGGAAGGATGGAGAAGCCATGCCATGCTGTGCATGTCAAGCCGTGCCATGACTAGTGGGGGGCAGATGATGAGGCGGGTCACGGTCGCCTCGGAGGCACACCAAAATTATGACTGTGCCCATCGAGTGTGAGAAGCATAGGCAATGTTCCGTCCTATCGACTTACCCTAGTCTCCGTCATCCACATTTGCCACATGCATTAGTTTCATCAGCGATATTGATTGCCCCCTCGGTTCGGCTAATCTGCCACATTAATCTCGGACCACCTCCTTCGTATTTACTATTCTCTCTCCTTCACCATGATCCTAGAGCACCAAAGCATCTCCAATCCCCAGATTCCAGCAACCTTCTCTGTCCCCATTAGTCATCCATGGCCACCTTCTGGCTGCCGCCCACCATACCGGAGCGGAAAGACATCAACGTCGCCGCACAGGAGGACAATGTCATGCGCATTTGGGCCTTCTCCCCGTGGAGAGCACCATGGCAGCTAGCATGCGCCTTCCTTAATGCTGGCTACGGTCACCGCAAGTACCATATGTACGGCCTCTGCAGCACTTCGGACGATGGGACATTGATGGTCAAGTTCGTCAACTTCAGGGACACCCGTCTCCTCTACGACCAGGCCTTCCACTGTGGCTGCGAGATGGTGGTGTTCACCAGCGCCAACATCTTCACCAACTACTAGGACCAGTTCCCCAACAACGGCAACTTCATCCACATGGTCGTCCTGGAGCTGCCGATGGCGCAGGAGGTGCTGCCGGCTTATCCGAAGGTGCCGCTAGGTCAGGAGCCGGTGGCGGATCTAGAGCTGTCGTTGCTGCCAGTGTCTAACGAGCTGCCGCTGGCGGCACGGGACTAGGTGTTAGGAGGCCCCGGACCTGCACTAGTTCAGCAGTGAGTCCTATATATGTAAACTCTTGGTGTTATGTTAATGGTTGAATGAAGTATCTTTTGAGATGATAACCGATGAACCTTAGCTAACAAGGGTTGTTAAAGAAAATAAAATGCCTCGCAAACCACCGACGGCAGCGGGAAGCACGCGAGGAGGCGCAGCAGGCACGCGGGTGCGTGCACGCGAGCGGTGCAAGCAGGCACACGCGGAGGCGCAGCAAGCACGCGGGCGGCGTAGTAGTTAACAACGCTCCGGCGGTAGCACAAGGACACGCGGGCGGTTCCTGCTACTCACTCCGATCCAAATTAATTGACATGGATTTATCTAGATACGGTGTATTTTGATTTTGGGCTAGCTATCCATCGAATTTTGCCTCGATTGATCCGATTTGTGCCTCGATTCATCTGACTTGCCTTATGTGTATTCCGATTTTGATACAAGATGATCTCTGTTCAGCTGTTAGTTACTTAGTTTTGGACAAAAAAAGTTAATTATGAGTAAAAATCTAGCTATTTCGTTCCATGTTTTTGTCCCAATCGAACATAAATTGAAACCTTTTGTGCTCATAATCTCTTCACCCTAATACTCCTACGGAGTAGGAACTAAGCATAAATATGTTTTGATTGTACCACTTACTTTTAGGTTACAAATTTACACAAGAGATGGAAGTACATTATACATCAAGGACCTAAAAAAGAGAAAATTACATCGAGGTCCATACATTTAGCATAAAGGACTCCAAAATTAAGCAAGAAAAACATTTGGGTCCGGCTCCGGCTCGAGAGAGCCATACTCTTCATATTACTACTTCCTCTTCGATTATTTTCAAAATATGGCAAAATTTGCTAGCATGCAAATTCTTCGATATCGGATCATCAATATAAAGTATAATGTAGATATGGCCATGACCTTGATTGTTCGGCTTCAAAACCTAGAATGTTCATACTCATTGATAACTAAGCTTAATTTCATTTAGATTTTACCACCTACTTTTAGGTTAAAATTTTACACGGGCGATGGGAGTACATTTGTCATCAAGAACCTAAAAAGAAGGAAAATTACATCGAGGTCCATACATGTAGCACAAAGGACCCTAAAATAATTAATAAATGAAACAGTCGAGGTCATCTCCTTCTCGAGAGAGCATCTGATCGAGCCATACAGTTCATACCACTTCCTCTTTGATTGTTTTCATAATATGGCCATATTTATCGGCATGAAAATTCTTGGATATGAGATCATCAACATAAAGTATGATGTAGATATGGCCATGACCTTGGTCGTTCGGCTTGAAATCCAAGAATGTTCATACTTGTTTCCAACTAAGCTTAAACTTATTTAGATCTTATGCTTACTTTCAGGTTAGAATTTTACATGGGCGGTGGGAGTACTTTTAAGCCAAGGACCTAAAAAAGAGGGAAAATTAAATCGAGGTCCATACATTTATCACAAAGGACCCTAAAATAATTAAGGAAGGAAAATAGTCGGGTTCGGATCCAACTCAAGAGACCAACAGATAGGGCCATGCTCTTCATGCTACTTCCTCTTTGATTGTTTTCAAAATATGGCCATATTTGTTGGCATGCAAATTCTTGGATATGGGATCATCAATATATGATGTAGATATGGCCATGACCTTGGTAGTTCAGCTTCAAATCCAAGAATGTGCATACTCATTGACAACTAAGCTTAAATCTGTTTAGATTTTACCACTTACTTCTAGGTTAAAATTTTACCCATGCGGTGGGAGTACATTTTACATCAAGGACCAAAAAGGGGAAAATTACGTCGAGGTTCCATTCATTTAGCACAAAGGGCCCTAAAATAATGAAGCACGGAAAACAGTCGGTTCGGCTCCTTCTCGAGAGAGCAGCTAATCCAGGCATACTCTTCTAAATACTACTTCCTCTTTGATTGTTTTCAAAATATGGCCATATTTGTCGGCATGCAAATTCTTGGATATTGAGATCATCAATATAAAGTATGATGTAGATATGGCCATGACCTTGGTCGTTCGACCTCAAATCCAAGAATGTTCATACTCATTGATAACTAAGCTTAAATTCGTTTAGATTTTACCACTTACTTTTAGGTTAAAATTTACCTGTGCGGTGGGAGTATATTTTACATCAAGGACCTAAAAGAGGGAAATTTACATCGAGGTCCATATATTTAACACAAAGGGCCCTAAAATAATTAAGCAAGGAAAATAGTCGGGATCAGATCCTTCTCAAGAGAGCAGCCGATCGAGGCATACTCTTCATGCTACTTCCTCTTTGATTGTTTTCAAAATATGGCCAGATTTGTCGGCATGCAAATTCTTGGATATGAGATCATCAACATAGAGTATGATGTAGATATGGCCATGACCTTGGTCATTCAGCTTGAAATCCAAGAATGTTCATACTCATTGACAACAAAGCTTAAATTTGTTTAGATCTTACCACTTTCTTTTGAGTTAAATTTTACACACGTGGTGGGAGTACATTTTACATCAAGGGCCTAAAAATAGGAAAATTACATCGAGGTCCATACATTTAGCACAAAGGAAAACTATCGGGTTCATATCCTTCTTCTCGAGAGACCAGCCGATCGAGGTATACTCTTCATGCTACTTCCTCTTCAATTGTTTTCAAACTATAGCCAGATTTGTCGGCTTACAAATTCTTTGATATGGGATCATTAATGTAAAGTATGATGTAGATATGGCCATGACCTTGGTCGTTTTGCTTGTAATCCAAGAATGTTCACACTCATTCAAAACTAAGATTAAATTTGTTTAGATTTTACCAATTACTTTTAGGTTAAAATTCTACACGTGTATCAGGAGTACATTTTACATCAAGGACCTAAAAAGGAAAATTACATTAAGGTCCATACATTTAGCAAAAAGGACTCTAAAACAACTAAGCAAGGAAAACAATCGGGTTCGGGTCCTTCTCGAGAGAGCAAATGATCAAGGAATACTATCTCTTCATGTTACTTCCTCTTTTATTGTTTTAAAAATATGGCTAGATTTTTCGGCATGCAAATTCTTGGATATGGGATGATCATCAACATAAAGTAAGATGTAGATATGGGCATCATGACCTTGGTCGTTCAGCTTGAAATCCAAGAATGTCCATACTCGTTGACAACTACGCTTAAATTTGTTTAGATCTTTGCACTTACTTTTAGGTTAAATTTTACACACTCGGTGGGAGGACATTTTTCTTCAAAGACCTAAAAAGAACCAAAATTACATCAAGATCCATACACTTAGCATAGAGGGCCGTAGAGTAATTAAGCAAGGAAAATAGTCGGGTTCGGCTCCTTCTCGAGAGAGAAGCTCATCGAACCATACTCTTCACGCCACTTCCTCTTCGATTGTTTTCAAGATATGGCTAGATTTTACGCCATGCAAAATCTTGGATATGTGATCATCAGCACAAAGGGTGATGTAGATATAGCCATGGCCTTGGTCGTTCGGCTTGAAATCTAAGAATGTTCATAATCATCGACAACTAAGCTTAAAGTTGTTTAGATTTTACCACTTAATTTTAGGTTAGAATTTTACACGGACCGTGAGAGTACATTTTAATCAAGGACATAAAAAGGAGGGAATTACATTGAGGTCCATATAACTAACACAAAGGGCCCTAAGATATTTAAGCAAGGAAAACAGTCAGGTTCGGATCATTCTCGAGAGAGCGGCTAATCGAGCCATACTCTTCATACTACTTTCTCTTTGATTATTTTCAATATATGGCCAGATTTGTCGGCATGCAAATTCATGGATATAGGGTCATCAACACAAAGTATGATGTTTGCTTGCTTTCCTAACAAGGACATAAATTTTACATGCAAATTATTAGCAAGATATGAAATATTTCAAAAAGAACCTCCATGGTTTTTGATATATAGAATGCTTGGTGGATACTACCGTCAAAAGATATTTTATTTGTAGAACTTTGAGAGCAATCTACCACATACTTTGAGGTTAAAATTCCACCTAACATTTAGAACATAGCTTAAATTCGTTTAAATGGGCGAACTTAGCTAGGGAGCTTAAGAACTTGTTAAACTTGGTGTAAACGTAAGTGAAACATGGTCCAAACTTTGTCTCGAAAATGGGCCTGTGGTATTCTGAGCCATATTCTTCGCACTTGCTTTAATTTAAAGTAAAACACATTCTTTTTACAATGAAAATACAAATTTGTATCCTTATAGTTGGAAACTCCCATTATTGGTAGCATTATGGTTCACCATGCCAAGATGCACCCATCTACCAAACATCGGAACATTTCCATAAAGTATCATGTCCATATATGGCCATATATTCACCCATGTTGTTTGCCTTGAATCCTAAGAATGTTCATACAATGTAGGCCATATTGCCAAGCAGATCTATTTTTTAAAAAGTTGTGAAGACTAGTGATTTTCAACATGCAAATGCTTAGCAAGAAATCAAATCTTTCAAAAATCTCGTTGGGTGGTACCATCAAAAAATAATTACAGAACTTTAAGAGCAATGTATCACTTACTCGTATTTCAAATTTTACATAATATTGGCTCATCAGCTTAAATTATATAGGATGGAGGGAGTACTACTACTTGCTTGGCGAGAAAAAAAGCACTCCCCACTTTCTAACCAGCTTGCTTCGGGTCTGCCTGGTTCTTCCTCTTCCTACGGTGGAACGAATGGAGGTGGAGTAGTTGTGGGTAGAAAGGCTGGCCTGATCATAGTGATGTCCCCCACAAAAATAAAAATAAAAGATCATAATGATGTGCATCCAATGCGATGGGGCACCCCTTGTCAACCACTTTAAGTAGTACTAGTACTGCGCATGGCGATCTTTTGACCATCCTTCACCCCTGAAATTTACTAGTTACTACTCACTATATGTGTACCTCGTGTCAGGAACTCATCGCAGCTTTGCTCTGACATCGCACTGCCTTCAAATCCTCCTCTTCACTACTCTCGCGTTGCCTCCTCTATGCTCTCGGTCCCTTCTCCCTCCTAGTTTTTTGTTCAATAGGGGAAAAATCCAACTGGCAATATTGTTTACCATGACAAGATTTTACCACCACTTACTTTTGGGTTAGAATTTTAAACCGGAAGTAGGAGTACCTTTTACACCAAGGACCTAAAAAGGAGAAAAATTGCATCGATGTCCATACATCTAGCACAAAGGACCCTAAAATTATATCGAGGCATGCAAATTCTTGGATATGGGATCATCAATATAAAGTATATGATGTAGACATGGCCATGACCTTGGTCATTCGGCTTGAAATCCAAGAATGTGCATAATCATTGACAACTAAGCTTAAATTTGTTTAGAACTTTAAACTGGTAGTGGGAGTACCTTTTACATCAAGGACCTAAAAAGGAGAAAAAATACATCGAGGTCCATACATCTAGCACAAAGGACCCTTAAATTACATCGAGGCATGCACATTCTTGGATATGGGATCATCAATATAATATATATGATGTAGATAATGGCCATTACCTTGGTCATTCTGATTCAAATCCAAGAATGTGCATACTAATTGATAACTAATCTTAAATTTGTTTAGAATTTTAAACCGGCGGTAGGAGTACCTTTTACACCAAGGACCTAAAAAGGAGAAAAATTACATCGAGGTCCATACATCTAGCACAAAGGACCCTAAAATTACACCGAGGCATGCAAAATCTTCGATATGGGATCATCAATATAATGTATATGATGTAGACATGGCCATGACCTTGGTCATTCGGCTTGAAACAAAGAATGTCCATACTCGCTGACTACTAAGCTTAAATTTGTTTAGATCTTACCACTTACTTTTAGGTTAAATTTTACACACGCGGCGGGAGTACATTTTTCTTCAAAGACCTAAAAAGAACCAAAATTACATTGAGGTCCATAGACTTAGCATAGAGGCCCCTGAGTAATTAAGCAAGGAAACAGTCGGGTTCGGCTCCTTCTCGAGAGAGCAGATCATCGAACCATACTCTTCATGCCACTTCCTCTTCGATTGTTTTCAAGATATGGCCAGATTTGACGCCATGCAAAATCTTGGACAATATAGGATCATCAACACAAAGTGTGATGTAGATATGGCCATGGCCTTGGTCGTTTGGACTGAAATCCAAAAATGTTCATACTCATCGACAACTAAGCTTAAATTAGTATAGATTTTACCACTTACTTTAGGGTTAAAATTTTACACGGGCGATGGAAGTACATTTTTCATCAAGGACCTAAAAAGAAGTAAAATTACATCGAGGTCCATACATTTAGCACAGAGGACCCTAAAATAATTATGCAAGGAAATTACATGCATCGGTTTCATCAAAGACTAAGCAAGGAAAACAATCGGGTTCGGCTTCGTCTCGAGAGAGCAACTGATCGAGGCATACTAGCTCTTCATGCTACTTCCTCTTTAATTGTTTTCAAAATATGGCTAGATTTTTCGGTATGCAAATTCTTGGATATCGGATGATCATCAACATAAAGAAAGATGTAGATATGGGCATCATGACCTTGGTCGTTTAGCTTGAAATCCAAGAATCTCCATACTCGTTGACAACTATGCTTAAATTTTTTTAGATCTTAGCACTTACTTTTAGGTTAAATTTTACGCACGCGGTGGGAGTATATTTTATTCAAAGACCTAAAAAGAACCAAAATTACATCGAGGTCCATAAACTTCGCACAGAGGGCCCTAGAGTAATTAAGCAAGGAAGACAGTCGGGTTCGGCTCCTCGAGAGAGCATCTCATCAAAACATACTCTTCACGCCACTTCCTCTTCGATTGTTTTCAAGATATGGCCATATTTGACGCCATGAAAAATGTTGGATATGGGATCATCAACACAAAGGGCTATGTATATATGGCCTTAGTCGTTCGGCTTGAAATCTAAGAATGTTCATACTCATCGACAACTAAGTTTAAATTTGTTTAGACTTTATCACTTACTTTTAGGTTAGAATTTTACACGGTCCGTGGGATTACATTTTAATCAAGGATCTAAAGGGGGGATTACATTGAGGTCCATATATCTAACACAAAGAGCCCTAAGATATTTAAGCAAGGAGAACAGTCGGGTTTGGATCAGTCTTGAGATACCAGTCGATCGAGACATGCTCTTCATGCTACTTCATATCTCGGATGTTTTCAAAACATGGCCAAATTTGTCGGCATGCAAATTCTTGGATATGGGGTCATCAACACAAAGTATGATGTTTAATTGCTTTCCTAACAAGGACATAAATTTCTACATGCAAATTATTAGCAAGATGTGAATTTTTCAAAAAGAACCTCCATGTTTTTTGATTAGAATGGTTGGTGGGTACTACCATCAAAAGATATTTTATTTGTAGAACTTTGATAGAAATCTACCACATACTTTTAGGTTAAAATTCCACCTAACATTGAGAACAAAGATTAAATTCATTTAAATGGGCGAACTTAGCTAGGAAGCTTAAGGACTTGTTAAACTTGGTGTAAATGTAAGTGAAACATGGTCCAAACTTTGTCTCGAAAATTTGCTTGTGGTATTCTGAGCCATATTCTTCATACTTGCTTTAATTTAAAGTAAAACACATTATTTTTACAATGAAAATACAAAAATGTTTTTTTCCTAAAAGTTAGAAACTCCCATTATTGGTAGCATTATGGTTCACCATGCCAAGATGCACCCATCTACCAAACATCAGAACATTTCCATAAAGTATCATGTACATATATGGCCATATATTCACCCATGTTGTTCAGCTTGAAGCCTAAGAATGTTCATAAAATGTAGGCCATATTGCCAAGCAGATCTATTTTTTCAAAAGTTGTGGAGACTAGTGATTGTCAACATGCAAATGCTTAGCAAGAAATCAAATCTTTCAAAAATCTCGTTGGGTGGTACTGTCAAAAGATAACTGTAGAACTTTAAGAGCAATCTACCAGTTACTCATATTTAAAATTTTACATAATATTGGCAAATCGGCTTAAATTCTATAGGATGGAGGGAGTACTACTACTTGCTTGGCGAGAAAAAAAGCACTCCTCACTTTCGAACCAGCTTGCTCCGGGGCTGCCTGGTGCTTCCTCTTCCTAGGGTGGAACGAATGGAGGTGGAGTAGTTGTGGGTAGGAAGGCTGGCCAGATCATAGTGGTGTCCCCTACAAAAATAAAAATAAAAGATCATAATGGTGTGCATCCAATGCGATGGGACACCCCTTGTCCATCACTTTAAGTAGTACTAGTACTGTGCATGGCGATCTTTTCACTATCCTTCACCCCTGAAATTTACTAGTTACCACTCACTGTACGTGTATCTCGTGTCAGGAACTCATCGCTACTTTACTCTGACATCGCACTGCCTTCAAATCTTCCTCTTCACTGCTCTCGCACTGCCTCCTCTATGCTCTCAGTCCCTTCTCCCTCCTAGTCTTTTTAACAGGGGGAAACTCCAAGTGGCAATATTGTTTACCATGACAAGATTTTACCACCACTTACTTTTAGGTTAGAATTTTAAACCGGCAGTAGGATTACCTTTTACACCAAGGACCTAAAAAAGAGAAAAATTACATCGAGATCCATACATCTAGCACAAAGGACCCTAAAATTACACCAAGGCACGCACATTCTTGGATATGGGATCATCAATATAATGTATATGATGTAGATATGGCCATGACCTTAGTAGTTTGGCTTCAAATCCAATAATGTGCATACTCATTGACAACTAAGCTTAAATTTGTTTAGAAATTTTAACCAGCCGTGGGAGTACCTTTTACACCAAGGACCTAAAAAGGAGAAAAATTACATCGACGTCCATACATCTAGCACAAAGGACCCTAAAATTACATCGAGGCATGCAAATTCTTGGATATGGGATCATCAATATAATGTAGATATGGCCATGACCTTGGTCGTTCGATTCAAATCCAAGAATATGCATACTCATTGACAACTAAGCTTAAATTCGTTTAGATTTTACCACTTACTTTTAGGTTAAGATTTTACACGCGCTGTGGGAGTACATTTTACACCAAGGACCTAAAGAAAGGAAAAAATACATCGAGTTTCCACACATTTAGGACAAAGGGCCCTAAAATAATTAAGCAAGGAAAACAGTCAGGTTCGGCTCCTTCTCGAGAGATCAGTTGATCGAGGCATACTCTTCTAAATACTACTTCCTCTTCGATTGTTTTCAAAATATGGCCATATTTGTCAGCATGCAAATTCTTGGATATTGGAATCATAAATATAAAGTATGATGTAGATATGGCCATGACCTTGGTCGTTCGGATTGAAATCCAAGAATGTTCATATTGACAACTAAGCTTAAATTTATTTAGATCTTACCACTTACTTTTAGGTTGCAATTTTACACGTGCGGTGGGAGTGCATTTTACATCGTGGACCTAAAAAAGGGAAAATTACATTGATTTCCATACATTTAGCACATAGGGCCCTAAAATAATTAAGCAAGGAAAACAGTCGGGTTCAGATCCTTCTTCTCGAGAGACCAGCCCATCGAGGCATACTCTTCATGCTACTTCCTCTTTGATTGTTTTCAAACTATGGCTAGATTTCCCAGCCTACAAATTCTTGGATTTGGGATCATCAATGTAAAGTATGATGTAGATATGGCCATGACCTTGGTCGTTCTGCTTGAAATCCAAGAATGTTCACACTCATTACAACTAAGCTTAAATTTGTTTAGATTTTGACACTTACTTTTGGGTTAAAATTCTACACGTGTAGCGGGGTTACATTTTACATCAAGGACCTAAAAAAGGAAAATTACTTTGAGGTCCATACATTTTGCACAAAGGACCCTAAAAAAGTAAGCAAGGAAAACAATCAGGCTTGTCTCCTTCTCGAGAGAGCAACTGATCGAGGCATACTAGCTCTTCATGCTACTTCCTCTTTGATTGTTTTCAAAATATGGCTAGATTTGTCGGCTTGCAAATTCTTGGATATGGGATCATCAAAATAAAGTAAGATGTAGATATGGCCATCATGACCTTGGTCGTTCGGCTTCAAATCCAAGAATGTATATACTCGTTGACAACTAATCTTAAATTCGTTTATATCTTACCACTTACTTTTAGATTAAATTTTACATGCGCGATGGGAGTACATTTTTCTTTAAAGACCTAAAAATAACCAAAATTACATTAAGGTCCATAGAATTAGCGCAGAGGGCCCTAGAGTAATTAAGTGAGGAAATAATCAGGTTCGGCTCCTTCTCGAGAGAGCAGCTCATCGAACCATACTCTTCATGCCATTTCCTCTTTGATTGTTTTCAAGATATGGCCAGATTTGACGCCATGCAAAATCTTGGATATGGGATCATCAACATAGAGTGCGATGTAGATAAGGCCATGGCCTTGGTCGTTCCACTTGAAATCCAAGAATGTTCATACTCATCGACAACTAAGCTTAAATTTGTATAGATTTTACTAATTACTTTTAGGTTAAAATTTTACACAGGTGGTGCGAGTACATTTTTCATCAAGGACCTAAAAAGAAGGAAAATTTACATCGAGGTCCATACATTTAGCATAGAGGACCCTAAAATAATTAAGCAAGGAAAACATTCTGATTATTCTTGAGAGAGCAGTTGATCGAGCCATGCTCTTGATGCTACTTCCTCTCTCGACAATTTTCAAAATATGGCCAGATTTTGTGGACATGCAAATTCTTGGATATGTTATCATCGGCAGATTTATTTTTTCAAAAGTTGTGAAGACTCGTAATTTTCAACATGCAAATGCTTAGCAAGAAACTGAATCTTTCAAAAATCTCATAGGTTTTCTGTACATTGATAGCCTGGTGGCTACCGTCAAAAGATAGATGTATAACTTTAAGAGCAATCTACCACTTACTCGTATTTCAAATTTTACATAATATTGGCAAATCGGCTTAAATTCTTTGGTAAGGGGGGAGTTCTACTTTTGCTTCGTGAATAAAAAAAGGGCTCCTCACTTTCGAACCATCTTGCTGGGTGCGTGATTGGTGCTTCCTCTTCCTAGGGTGTGAAATGGAACGAATGGAGGTTGAGTAGTTGGGAATAGGAAGGATGTCCAGATCATAGTGGTGTCCCCTGCAAAAATAAAAATAAAAAGATTATAATGGTGCGCATCAAAATCCAATGCGATGGGACGTACGGTAGTATCAACGCACCCCTTGTCCATCACTTTAAGTAGTGTACTAAGTACTAGTTCTAGTATTGCGAATGGCGATCTTTTGAATATCCTTCCCCCAGATGTTTGGGGAAGGAAGTGAAAATTTGGAAACCAGGGAAATTTGAATTGCTATTATACTACTCCAGACAAGGCCCAAAATGGTTCGCACCAACGCAGCTGACGAACACGCCAGACACAGACATGAAGCTGCCAATATGAGGCTAGTCGACGCACATGCGTGGTGCCACGTTGTGGACGAGAAGAGATCAGCCGGCCGGGGTGTGTGGATGATGATGAGGTAGTGAAGGATGGAGAAAACACAATTTGTTTTGTGTAGTAGTACTAGTGTAATACCCACCACACCTCATGTTAGAAACCCATCAGCTTTGCTCTAATATTGCACTGCCTTCAAATCCTCCTCTTCGCTGCTCTCGGGATACCTCCTCTATGTTCTCGCCTCTTGATCCCTTCTCGCTCTCATTTTTTTCAACAGGGGAAACTCCTAGTGGCAATATTATTTATCATGACAAGATTTTACCACAACTTACTTTTAGGTTAAAATTTTAAGTACACGGGTGGTGGGAGTATATTTTACATCAAGGACCTTATAAAAGAGAAAATTATACCGAGGTCCATACATTTATCACAAAGGAACCTAAAATAATTAATCAAAGGAAAACAACCTTCTCGAGAGAGCAGCTGATCAAGTCATACTCTTCTAAATACTATTTTCTCTTTGATTGTTTTCAAAATATGGACAAATTTGTCAGCATGAAAATTATTGGACATGGGATCATCAATATAAAGTATGATGTAGATATGGCCATGACCTTGTTCGTTCGGCTTGAAATCAAAGAATATTCATATTTAGTGCCAACTAAGCTTAAATTCATTAAGATTTTACCACTTATGCTGTAGATATGGCTATGACCTTGGTCGTCCAGCTTGAAATCCAATAATGATCATACCCGTTGACAACTAAGCATAAATTCGATTAGATCTTACCACGTACTTTCAGGTTAGAATTTTACACGAGCGGTGGGAGTATGTTTTACGTCAAGGATCCAAAAAAGGAAAAATTACATCGAGGTCCATACATGTAACACAAAGGACCCTAAAATAATTAAGGGAGGAACATAGTTGGTTTCGGCTCCTCCTCGAGTGACCAGCTGATCGAGTCATACTGTTCATACTACTTCCTTTTCGATTGTTTTAAAAATATGACCACATTTGTCGGCATGCAAATTCTTGGACATGGGATCATCAACATAAAGTATGCTGTATGATATGGCCATGACCTTGGTCGTCCATCTTGAAATCCAATAATGATCATACCCATTGACAATTAAGCATAAATTCGATTAGATCTTACCACGTACTTTCATGTTAGAATTTTATACGGGTAGTGGGAGTATGTTTTACGCCAAGGACCCAAAAGAGGGAAAATTACATCGAGGTCCTTACATGTAGCATAATGGACCCTAAAATAATTAAGGAAGGAAAATAGTCGGTTTCGGCTCCTCCTCGAGAGACCAACTGATCGAGCCATACTCTTCTAAATACTACTTCCTCTTTGATTGTTTTCAAAATATGGACAAATTTGTCGACATAAAAATTCTTGGACATGGAATCATCAATATAAAGTATGATGTAGATATTTCCATGACCTTAGTCGTTCAACTTGAAATCCAAGAATGTTCATACATACTCAGTCAAAACTAAATTTAAATTCATTAAGTTTTACCCCTTACTTTTAGGTTAAAATTTTACATGGGCGAGGGGAGTACATTTTACATCAAGGAACTAAAAAATAGGAAACTTACATTGAGGTCCATACATTTATCACAAATCCCTAAAATAATTAAGCAAGAAAAACAATCGGGTTCAGATCCTTCTCGAGAGAGCAGCTGATCGAGCCATACTCTTCGTACTACTACCTCTTAGATTGTTTTCAAAATATGGCCAAATTTGTGAGCATGCATATTCTTGGATATGGGATTATCAACATAAGATATGGCCATGACCCTGGTCGTTTGTCTTGAAATCCAAGAATGTTCATACTCATTAACAACTAAGCTTAAATTCTTTTTGAGTTTACCACATACTTTCAGGTTAGAATTTTACACGGTCCGTGGGAGTACATCCTATATAAAGGAGGTAAAATAGGGAAAATTACATCAAGGTCCATACATTTTAGCACAAAGGAACCTAAATTAGTTAAGCAAGGAAAATAGTTGGGTTTGGCTCCTTCTCGCGAGACCAGCCAATTGAGCCATACTCTTCTAAATACTACCTCTTAGATTGTTTCCAAATATGGTAAAATTTGTCAGCATGAAAATTCTTAGACATGGGATCATCCATATAAAATATGATGTAGATATTTCCATGAATTTGGTCATTCGGCTTGCAATTCAAGGAAGTTCATACTCATTGACAACTAAGCTTAAATTCATTTAGATTTTACCACTTACTTTTAGGTTAAAATTTTACACGGGTGACGGGAGTATATTTTACACTAATGACCTAAAAATAGGAAAATTACATCGAGGTCCATACATTCAGCACAAAGGACCCTAAAATAATCAAGCAAGGAAAACAATCGGGTTCACCTCCTCGAGAGAGTAGATGATCAAGCCATACTCTTCATACTACTTCCTCTTTGAGTGTTTTCAAAATATGGACAGATTTATCGGCATGCAAATCTTTGGATATGGGATCATCAACATAAAGTATGCTATAGATATGGCCATGGTCGTGGTCGTTCGGCTTGAAATCCAAGAACGTTTATACTCATTGACAACTAAGCTTAATTTCGTTTTGATTTTACCACGTATTTTCAGGTTATAATTTTACTAGTTGTCAATGAGTATGAAATGAGCCAGGCTTTACTTTTTGATCGTATCCTTAACGAGTTGAATTATCCGAGCCTTAAATAGTGAGAGATTTAATGAGTCGAGCTGCTCGATAATCAAGCCCTATGGATCAACCACATAAAGTATGATGTAGATATGACCATGACCTTGGTCTTTCGGCTTGAAATCCAATAATGTTCTTACTCATTGACAACTAAGCTTAAATTCGTTTAAATTTTAACACTTTTAGATTAAAATTTTACATGGCCAGTGGGAGTACATTTTAAATCAAGGATCTAAAAATTTGACCATAAATTACACAAGAGTTAGTCCTATAGCTACCCCTGCATTCGTACTAATCTGAAGTGAACTGGAGAAGAGGATCATGCGTCCATTTTAATCATTTTATTCAACCTCCCCTATACTACTCTCTATCCCCAGTTCCCCATTCCCCTACCTCTACGCAAGCGTCGCCGTTCCGCTCCTCTACCATGCAGCTTTCCGATCCTGTCCACCACACAGTATGAGAGTGTTTGTTCTTATTTCTGTCCCGCCTGCCACCATCAATCTTCCCTCTTTTCCAGAAAAACAAATCAAGCCATCGTCCCAACTTCCAGCAGCTCCCTTGCGATGGCAGGACCGAGAAAGGACAGTGATGATTCTGAGTTATTCCAAGAGGTTTTTACCAAAGGCTCGCTTGAAGAACTCATAACAAGATGCAACGTCATCACCGCCACGATCCTTGCCGGTTCGTCCAAACATCTTCTTGACTCGGAAAAATATAGTGCAACTTTACATGCTTCTCAGCCGTTTGGCCTCTCTTGTGTTCTTCATTCTCACCCGACTAAGAAACCATGGGAATGCAATGAGTATTTCGAGGGCAAGGACACGATATGCAAGATGCTGCTGCTGGACAGGTTCTTCTCCGACGCTGTGTTCCCTAATTGTATGGGTAAATAGTGGGTAGGTGCCAATGGAGATTGGATCACCACTGCTGGGTGCGAGTTTAAGTGGGAGCTTGTCAATGTGTATACTCATCAACGCGTTTATCTCCCACAAGTCCAGGTGTTTGTACCCACCAACGATCTGTTTACATTCATGCATAATGATCGCACCATTATCCTCCAGAATATTACTATTTTTCCGAGCTCCCACAGCTGCTACGGATTATTTAGATTTCACTCTTGTCACTATCTTCGACTACTCAATTTCTACCCTTGATGGTGATGAGTATACATGGACAGTTCTTGAGAACCAGTTCCAGTACTTTTTCAGACACAACGATGTAGTTATCCACAAGGGTCTGGTGTTTGCAGCCACTAATAGTGGCAGTGTTTATGTCTGGAATCATCTGTATCTTTGTAAGTGTGATCCACACATGTTGTAATCACTAGTTTCAGTTTTTATGGATGTAAAGTAGTTTTGGCTGATTTGGCCATCATTTCTTTTCAAGGTCCTATTCTGCTCCTGGCACCACCTAGCGCGCATCTTGGGGAGGGCAACCTTGATGACATAGATGATGAGGAGTATGAACCTAGTTTAGGGTTCTTAGCAATATCTGCAGATGAATCTCGCCTGCTTCTTATCCATAATGAGGGCATAACTGATGAGGAGTTTTATGGCGGTACTTATTATGGCCATGCCAATCCTGTTGCTGATCATAGTGTTGATCGCTGTGGTCGCACTTTTGGCACCTATGCTACTGGGTTTGGCTGCAAGGTGTACTCAAAGGATACTGCTTACTTGTTTCCACCTAAGCCATGGATACCGATCACTGACCTGGGAGCATATTATCTGACGAGAAGCAATTGTGTCTACACCTCCCACCATGCAATAGGACATGGATATACGCCGTTTCCTGAAATATGCTGCTTTAGTCTAAATACTAAAGAAGAAGCTGTTGGTTTCTCAACCAACGTTGTATGGAAATCTCTAGAGACTCCGTTATGGTTCATCTCGAGCTTCGCCAATGCCTAGGATTGGAACCTATCTACAATAAGTATTCGTAATACTATGTAATAGGATAGTTTAGTTGGTATCGACCCTGTTGAACTATTTTGGCTGCAAAGTAATACTAGTATAGTACTAGGTCTTATATTTCGGAGTATTTTGTACTATATACTAATACTTGTTTACATCAAGGGCAGGAGATGGTACTGCTTTGTCTTTGTTCTATCGTTGCTATTACTAAACTATTTTATAGAACTAATACTGATGTACTGGTACTTGTTTAGATAAAGTGAAGATTTGTCTTGCTTTTTTTTTGTAACTTGGCATTGTCATAAACTCATAATCTAGATAAGGATTGGGCATTTTTAGTTGCCTATGGAGGTCACACACGTAGGCATTGATGTGAGAAGGAGATATGCACAAATTTTTAATAGTGATGTACTGGTACTTGTTTAGATCAAGCGCAGTAGATGGTCTTGCTCTTCTTTTGGAACAGCATGGCCACAATATGGTCTCCTTTTCCATTTGAATTATGGCCTTGTACATCTATTGAATTTCAATGTCTGTACTGTTAAATCTGTAAATTCTTTTGGTCATTATCTATACTCTAAATCGGTCACTTTGAAATGCTGTTGAATCTGTCAAGTTCCATTGATTATGTAATGGAAATCTGTTGATATTTTTCTGTTTTCTTCCGTACTGCCGAATATTTCAAATGCTAGTGAATCTATCAAATGTTCTGTCATTTTTATTACTGAAGTATTTTGTAGAACTAGTACTAATGTACTGGTAAATGTTTAGATCAAGGACAATAGATGGCCGGTCTTGTTTTTCTTTTGAAATATGTCCTTTTCACAATCTAGATAAGGCTTGGGCATTTTGGGTTGCATATATGTTGGTCACACTGGCATTGATGTAAGAACAAGGTATGCACAGCAAAGCAGTCTTGATAGTCAGTTTTGCATGCTCCAATGATGGAGTGTGTTCAGAGAAAAGGACAAACTGAATCAAGAACTAATTATCTCTGGACTTCTATTGAATTTCAGTGTCTATATTGTTGAATCGGCCACTTTGAAATTCTATTGAACATGTTAAGTGCGGATGATTATGAACTGGGTATCTGTCGATATTTTTATTTCTTATTCTGTACTACTAAAGCTTTAAATGCTAGTAAGAACAATAGATCGTGGCTTAAGGTAGTTCTGAGTATTTTGTATGGAGTTCTTCCTCTGCTAATCTATTTTACAGTAATAAACATTACTAGTACTTGTTCAGATCAACCTATCGATTGCAGAATATGGTCATGCTTTACTTTTCAATCAGGCCTTGCTACATCTATCAATTCGTATGATTATTGTATGTGTACTGCTAATCGGTCAGTTTGTGATGCTGCTGAATCTGTCAAGTGCTACTGAATATGAACTGACAATCTGTCGATATTTTTTAGGTCTTATTCTGTACTACTGAATCGGTGAAATGTTCTGTCGTTACTACTAGTATAATATTTTGACAACTAACTATGATGTAATTGGAGTAATTATTTAGATCAAGTGCAACATATTGTCTTACTTTTCTTTTGAAACTTAGCATTGCCACAATTATCTAGATGCGTCTTGGAAATTTTGGGTTGCATATAGGGGTCACACATACATTGACGTAAGGATGATGTATTCACATAGAAGCAAAGTTGATCGTTAGTTTTGCTTGCTCCAATGATCGAGTCTGTTTGGAGAACAGGGCAAACTGATCGTGCGCCAAGATTTTTTTAGCTAGAACAAGAACCGATTCTCTTTGTACTATTATTGAATTTCAAGCAGGAAAGCTACTGAATCTCTCAATTGTTCTGTCCTTTCTATTACTAAAGAGGTTTGTGGAACTAATACTGATGTACTGGTACTTGTTTAAATCAAAGGTAGTAGATAGTCTTGCTTTTGTGTTGAAACATGGCCTTGGCACAATCTAGATGAGACATGCATTTTGGGTAGCATAGGGGGGTCGCACAGGCATTTGATGTGAGAAGAAGGTACTCGAAGCAGACTTGATCGTCAGTTTTGCATGCTCCAGTGGTTGAGTGTGTTTGGAGAAAAGGGCAAACTGATCGGGTGACAAGGTTTTAAGAGCTGAAACAAGAACTGGTTCTTTCTGTACTGCTATTGTATTTCAGTGTCTATTGCTGAATCGCTCACTTTGAAATGCTGCTGAATTGGTTAAGTGCTGCTGAATGTGAACTACGAATCTGTCGATAATATTTCTATCTTATTCTGTATTGCAGAGTTTATATAAATATCTACCAAAAAGAAATGTTGATTTCTTTCCCTCCCTCTCTGAGATCTTTGTTTCGAATCTGGCCGAGCCACATCAAAATGCAATTTTTATATATTAGGAAAATAAATCTAGCTCATTTGCCCCCCCTCTTTAGCCTAGAACATTTTAATTCGGCCTTTTAGGGGTATAAGGGGACTGCTGACCACAGCCCAGGGAAATTTGAGAAACGAGCCCATGGAGAATAGCCTATGGAGTATAGCCCATGTAGAGCAACCCATGTAGAATAGCAAACTCTTTTTATTTGGCCTTTTGGGCATTGCCGCCCACCTCTCAATATTTTTTTTAAAAACTCTGCATGCAGTTTTTAGTTTAGCTGCCAGGAGCGCCGCCTTATTATTTGATGGGAGATAAAAATGTTTAAAGAAAGTCTTTTTAAGGAGACAAATCAATAAGGTATAATAGCAAGGCTTAACGATGCCATTCAATTAGTTGTTTCTGCCGTAGTGGAAAGATACCCAGTCAACCGGTGGTGAGGTCTCGAGTTCGAATCCTAGGAAATTTGTTTTAATATTGAGTTACTTTTTGTACTCTCAGGCTGACATCTAGGACCCAGATAAACTGCTGCTGCATCTAGCAATGTTGCCATGGTCAGGACGATGGACTCGACCCGAAAAAACAGGCCAACATATATACACATGTTTAATTTAAATAGAGGTTGACATGTGGGACCCATCATGGACACATTTAATTCAAATAGTGACTGACATGTGGGACCCAGATAAACTGCTGCTGCATCTAGCAATGTTGGCAAAGTCACGATGGCGGACTCGACCTGAAAAAACAGTCCAACATATATACACACATTTAATTCAATTAGAGGTTCTATAACATCCCAAAAATATTGATCAAGGATTATCAAGTTCCAATCACCAAATTTAGGGTTAACAAAAACTTTTGTTAATTAAAGTCATATGAATGCTTGTGTGTATGTGATGATTGTATGAATGCATGAATGGACTTGTGTGATTGTTGTGAATAGCAAGGAATGGTTTAAAGATGAAAACAACATCATCTAAATCAAATCCAAGCAGAAACAAATCAAGAGAAATTCAAAAACAAATAAAATAAGCAAATGGTCATTTTTTCCAATCTTGCTCACTAGACCACTTTGAGTGTTTCTAGTACAAGATTTCAAACAGAAACAATTCTATTTCTTTTCACCCCTTGCTAGATCAAGTAAAAGTGAACCAAAGCCCACCTTTCAAACTTACAGAAACATTGGGCAACTAGATTCAAATGAAAATTTAAAATTGAATCTTTAACATATGTGAAGATCACCAATTCTCAAAAACCAACCAAACCAATTCACCTTGACCTTTCAAACTAACGAGAGACTACCTATTATGTAACTAGTACAACCACCAAGTTTGAACCAAAAATTCAAATTCAAATCTCTTTTGGCCATTTCATCAAACACCTTGCAAACAGAAATCAAACAAACAACAAACATTATAGTGAGTAGTGTTTTTGGCCAACCTTGTTCCCTCTCTAGCTCACAGCATGCTATTAGTAGATCATCTAGCTTAGTTAACAAGCTTTATCTCACTGTGAGCTTGCCATTGCCATAATTGGTGAGCATGCCGAGCCTTACCTTGCCACCCCATTGTCGACAGCAAGCTAGGAGAAGCTCTAGCCTCGCCAACCTTGTCTGGGACATTGACCATCGTCCACCGCCACCCCCTATCCAACACCAACGTCCTGCCAGCCTCTGGACCACTCTAGAACCACCGTGCCCTATGCCTCTGTGCCATGTCGAGAGCGCGCCAGAGCTCCGCACTCGACACACGATCATAAACCACACGCCACCCTCGCCGCTCGCATGCGTGATCACCACCATCCTAGGAGACCACCAGACAACCCTGTTCGCCGCCGCGTGACCCATAGCCACGGTGCTCCATTAAAATGTCTGTCGGACCCGCCCAAAGCACCGCAGCATTCCGACCATCTCGCACCGCCCCAAACCTCGCGACCATGCCATTGAGCTTCGCCAGGGAGCACAGCACCGCCCCCTACCGTTGCCCATGCCATTAGCCCACTATGACGACAACCACGACGAGCTCCACCCGCGCCCTTCGGTCCCCTCTTGGCACTATAAATAGAGGCCACCCCCATTCGATCTCTTCACACCAACACACTCCCCTCTCTCTCAGAACCACCCCACCTCATCCCCGGAGCAAGGAGAGCAGCAGATCGCCAGAATTTTGCCGGAGTCTGCCGCGGAGGAGGAGAAGAGGAGCCAGCGACTGGAGCCGCCCCAAGAGGAGGTGTCGGTACCAGGAGGTTCACCGTCATCGACTTCGTCGTTCTCCCCCATCGCCGACCCTCGCCTAAGCCCCGGTGAGCCCCCGTAGACCCCACTGACCGCGTTAGGGTTCTGTTCGCTGGAGTTGCCCGGCGGAGATGATAAGTCATAGCCGTTCGATTAGAAGTTGATCGTGTGGTTTAGATTGCCCCATACCGCTTCGCACCCCCTGTCTCGCTGACTGGTGGGGACACCCACTTAAACTCACTCCGCACGTGCTGTGCACCGTGGGCTGGCCCATTTACATTCCCGCGTGACCCCCAGGTCGATTCAATAAACCAAATTGCATGAAACCAATTTTTTTAGAAAGGTACTGGAATTCTTAATCCAAGCCCGTTGGATTCAAACCATTTAGAATTGTAGATCACATATAGTAAAAATAACAAGGCAGAAGCTTTTCTGCATTCAATTTTTTTTCAAAATTCAACCACAAAAGCTATTGAGTTGATTCCAACTCTCAAAAATCACATTTAACAAGACCTTTCTGAATATATAAAAATATCTAGGTTTACTTGCAGAAATAATGGTTAAGAAATAAAAGAATGCCTCATAGGAAATTATAGTGACTTTATTTAATTAAAATAAAAGGGTTAAACCTTATTAAATTGTGACACCACTTTAAATCACATTCCCAAGTACTGAAATATGTGGTGATGACATGTGTCAACATGATCCCATGTTTTAGTTGGAGAATATTAAATCTTAAGTAGTTTTTCAATGAGTAGAAATTACTTTTCCAAAATAAAATAAATAAGACAGGTGCTTTGAGGATTGTAATGTTTGTGATGATGCTAGATTATCTAGTGAAAACCTTGGTGTGATAAATAAAAGTAGTTAAGTATTGTTTGGTGATTGTGTACCTCATATTTATTTATAGACGCTAGTACCAACCAAGGATACAAGGAGGAAGGAGAATACTACGAGGAAGAAGCCGAGGAGAACTTCAAGCACTGCTCTGCACAAGGCAAGCCTATACTTGCAACTTTGCAAGCTAACCCTTGCAACTGTAAAAGTTAGATAACCTATGCCATGCATTAAGCATGCTTGGTTAGATAAATTTGATTATACACAATCCTAGTTTTATTTGCAGGCTTAGTTATTCTATTTCTTTATCAAAGCTTTCTTTTGGAGTTTACTTAGTGCTTGTAGATTTTAGAAAGATATCTTAAGGTAGCATAAAGAGCATAAAACTTGGCCCAAGTTAGATAATCTTGATGTCATCCTGAGGCATGAGATTGAACTTAGATCATTCACACTTGATTACCACCCCTCATTAGTGTTTACCCCCACTTGTAGATGCTAGTGCTAAGCATAAAACTTGATCACTTTAGATGGGTTTACTTGGTGAAAATGGTTATGAAAACCTTAGAATGATGAGTCATTCTACTGAAATGTTTTGACATGTGTTCTTCAACACCAGATGATTTTGATGATGAAAATGTTGAGGCATGAGCCTTAGTCCTTTATAAAACTGATGGTTGTCTGGATGCGATACCATTCCAATTTTACCGTACAACCATAATACCCGAAATTTGGGTAGGGCTTGACTGGAAGTTTATATACCTTAGTATGGGTTCCCTTGCGGACAAGGTTTGAGCTAAGGCTATCTTGTGAAGATTGTCCACCTGTGCAGTTCTCAAGATGACAGTTGGTCATTGTTGGGATACCAAACTCATAGGAGAGGTGCCTATACTAGGGTGTGTAATTGAAAGGTTAGGATTGATTATCACATACTGAGTATGGTGAATTCAGGATTGTTCCCGATGGATGTATCAAATATTGTGGTGAAAGTGTACCACCTCTGCAGAGTGTCAAACTATTCGAATAGCCGCATCCGCGGTTATGGACAGTTGGAGTGGCCATACTGTTCCGTCATCAGATGTTTTCGAAATGACTTATGAAATGATTCATGACTTGATTTGACCACAATAGGGTTGTGATATGAAACTCAAGTTCCCACTTAGGTGTTATAAAACTTTCAACTAACTTTATTTGCTTCTGAACTCAGTAGAGGTAAATTTGGCTTTTTGCAAAACAACCTAGAGCTTAGTATCGCTACTCAAACCCACTTCACTTGTTAGTATTAGTTTGCGAGTACTTAAAGAGTACTCATGGCTTTGTCCCTGGCTATTCCCGTGGCCAGACTATGAAGAGGACTAATAGGAGGATGGACCGTAGGAAGGTTACAATAACTAGGATCATCTCCCATCGTCAGCATTGCCTGTGACCATGAAGATGGAGCCTCACCTACGCTACCGTTATCATTACGTTATTCCACTTCTATGATTGTATTAAGACTGGATCATGTGATCCTTTAATTTTTGTAAGACCTTATGTATGGTTTGTAATGGATGATGTACTGTGATATCCAATCTGTTATGTCTCACAAAAATGATAATCCTAGGATTGCGATGTATGGCATAACAGGCATCTGGGATTAAAAATCCGGGTGTTGACAGGTTGACATGTGGGACCCAGCATGGACACGTTTGATTTAAATAGTGGATGACATGTGGGACACAACATAGACATTTTTCCTGCACAGAGAAGGCTGCAATGTGGTACCCATCATAGACATGTTTCCTGTACATAGAAGGCTGACATGTGGGACCCAGCATCAGAGTGTACATTAACATTTTTTGTACTCTATAAGGCTGCCATCTGGGGTCCAGGTAAACTGCTGCTGCATCATAGAAACGTTTCCCCTCAAAAAATCCACCAATGTTTCCAAGGTCATAACGGCGGACTTAACCAAAAAAACAGTCCAACATACACACGTTTCTTTCAAATAGAGGCTGAAGTCTGGGACCCAGCGTTGACACATTTCCTGCACAGAGGTTGCTGACATCTGGGACCCAGCTACGGACCAAAGTCAGAACAACGGAGGCGGCCGGAAAAAAATCCATCATAGCACATTTCATTTACGGGGAGGCTGACATGTGGGACCCACCAGAGATACCTTATATAGGAGCTGCATCGAGCAACGTTGCCAAGTTCGAATAAGGTAGGCGCGAGTGAGAAAAAGGCTAACATGCACATGTTCTTCTAATGAAATGCTGACATGTGGGACACAACAGCGTGACCAAATGACAGATTAGTCGAGCAACGCTATCTAGTTCGGAACAGGGTAGCTCTAGAGAAGAAAAAATTCCATCATATACACACTATTCTTCTAATGAAAGGCTGACATATGGGACCCACCAGCCTATATAAACGGCTGATGCAGCGAGCAACACTATAAAGTTAACACGGAGGAGCGACCGAGGGCAAAAATTCCATCATACACACGTTTCTTTTAATGAGAGTATGACACGTGGGGCCCGGCTGCGTGATTATGCATCTGGCAGTTCTATCAAGTTCGGAACAGGGTAGCGCGACCAAGGCCAAAAAATCCATCATACACACGTTTCTTCTAATGAGAGGATGATATGTGGGTCCAAATGCGTGATTAAACGGCAGCGCAATCAAGTTCGAAATAGGGTAGCATGAGCGAAGAAACCATTTCATCATACACACGATTCTTCTAATGAGAGGCTGGCATGTAGGACCCAACATCGTGATTAATGGCAGATAGTTCGAGCAATGCTATCGAGTTCAAATCAGGGAGGAACGAGCCAAGGATTTTTTTATCATACACACGTATTTTCTGATGAGAGGATGACATGTGGGTCCCAACTACGTGATTAGACTGTAGATGCATCTAGAAGTGCTATCAAGTTTGGAACATGGTAGCCGGAGCGAAGGAAAAATTCCATCGTACACGCGATTCTTGTAATGAGAGGCTGGCATGTGGGACCCAGCATCATGATTAATGGCAAATAGATCAAGCAACGTTACCGAGTTCATATCAGGGAGGCACGAGCCAAGGAAAAAAATCCATCATGCACACGTTTCTTCTAGTGTGAGGATGACACGTGGGACCCAGCAGCCGGATTAAAAGGCATATGCATCGAGCAACGCTATCAAGTTCGGAACAGGGAAGGAAAAAATTCCATCATACACACGATTCCTCTAATGTGAGGCGGACATGCGGGACCTAGCAGCCTGATTAAATGGAAGAGGCAACGAACAAAGTTATCAAGTTCAAATCAGGGAAGCGCGAGCAAAAAGTTTGGTCCGCTAGAGTCACTAAAGTCCAGGACCCACACACAAAAAAAATACTTCAACGAGTCAACCTCTCGCGAGGAAGCGGAAATCTTACTTCTGCCACCCGCCAGTCAAGCTTCCTCCATGTTTTTAGCGGTTTTGTCGTAGTAGGGGGGTGCGAATTCGGAAAAAAAGTTTTGCATCATCCACGGTCGAGCCGAGATTTTCGTCGCGGAAGAGGCGCCTTCTATGAAGACCGACATGCCTAGTCGTTGCAGAAGGAAACATTTCTTGTAGTGACAAGAGCTCAATCTTAAATGCATGAATCTAACCAAACTTGCCAGCCTTGGGCGCAACAGTGTTCTGGTAGACCTTGCGCATGATGGAATAGACTGGCTGGAGGTGATTGGTCTGACCACACACACCCCATCCCTCAATGTATAGAGGCTCCAGAACCTCAGGATTAGAGGCCTTGTCAAAGTGACATCGCCACCCATTCGCCCTCTTGCCTGGTAAGACAGGATAGTCAAGAAGCGCAGCAAACTCAGACCACTTGGCAGACAGTAGACAGTTCTAAGACATCCATTTCATTATGACATACATGGGGTGACCATCCATGTGAAGGGTTGTGTAAAACTGAGCAATGGCCCTCTCATCATAGTTTTGACGGTGATCCATGATCTTGATCATCCCAAACTTTCTGCACAACTCTAGAGCTTCCCCAAAGTACTGGGCCTTACTCTCCATATGAGCCACATTGATATACTTCTGGGGGGAAACCACAAACTTCTGCTTGGTGGCATAGATATCAGTATAGATGTCATCTTGCCGACGAGTGTATAAGAAGGCATCTGAGGCAAGAGGATCACGAGGACCACTAAAAGGATCCAACTTGAGAAACTCTTGAGAGGCTTTCTGGGGCCACTTGGAGATCTTCTTCTTGTTGGCATCGGGCCCAGATGCAGTCTTATTCTTCTGAGAGGCTAGAACGGGCCTCTTCCCTTCAGCCTCAGCAACACAGCACACAGCACCAGCTTTCTAACGAGTAGTCTCAGTGGTGGAACACATAAGTTCCAGATATTCTTCATCAATCTCCGGAGGAGGACCTGATGGAACACGGGAAATCTTGCCACCACGGGAACCACCGAGCCCTGAGAATAAAGTAGAAGGTAGGGAGGCAAGTTCGAAGGAAGAAAAAATGCGAGATTTAAAAGATATAGACAGTGAATCAAATATTGTGTGCCAGAAGTTCCGATGAGCTGCCGAAAAATCTGGTGACGAGGTTACCACCGGAAGTTCCGCTCGAGACTCACTAGAAGTTTTGGTGAGACCACGAACTATGCAGTTCATCATATCTCGGGCGCATAAACATGGATTCACACATGTGTATCTGTTCAATCTATTCTAGCAAGGGTCCCTAGGCCTACCAAGAGCGCCTCAAAAAGTTCTAGCCGAATAACATGCCTAGACATGGTGATCCCTAACTCAAGCAATGGTATGAGCACGATCTCCATTAATGGAGGGAGTTTAGGGAAAATAGCGGGGTCCATGGTGGAAGATCGAGGTGGGGAAGGTTCACACGGAGCAGATCTGGATGGGGTGTCTAGATACGGAGGGGCCAGTGGTGCTTCCGCGGGGTGGTCTTTGCTGGCGGCTGCTCCCTGTAAAACGGGTCTGGGGAAGAAATAAGGGAAGGACCCCGATTTCTCCTCGGGCCTGCACTTTATAGGTCGATGAGCACCACCGAAAGTTCTAGTCAGTGGTCAGAACTTCCGGTGACCCGAAATTTCTAGGCACATGAGGTAGTAACCGCTTCGGGGAGAAGTTCCGGTTAGCTTCACCCAGGACCGGTACTACCGACGACTGGCCGGAAATTCTGGTGACGCCAGAAAAGCTTTCCCAGGTGTGAAATGTGGCAAGGAGGAACTTGTGCAGGGACTAAAGAGGGCTAGAGGTAGGGAAAAGGCCTGGGATAGAGAGCACAAACAGTAAAAAACCAAAAGACGAACACCAAAAACAAAGGTAACCACCAAAGCAAACACGAGGGAAAAACACACAAATAACACAACAAGTCGGTGGCAAAGGCCACCTTATATATGAGTAAATTTGGCTTGACACTGCGAAGATATATCTTGGGTTCATGATAAAAACTCATCATTGAAGCTCATTTGGTCTCCTTGAGAGACGTTAGAGGATGAATATATTAATGTGCACATAATAGGGAGAGTGTTGGTTCATAAGAGGAACTACACTCCCTCTAAGTCCATGCCTACATACAAACAAAGATATTCATTGAGAAACGGGTAGGTGTGCAAGTCACTCAAGCCATATTGCTTGAATCTTTGATATTTAGTTCATGCCTTAACTCCCGAAACCTTGCTTCATAAAGGGGCTTCATGAAAATATTCATGAGATTGGCCTTGGTAGGAACATACTCCAATGAAATGTCTCCTCTTACAACATGGTCCCGAATGAAGTAATGACGAATCTCAATATGCTTGGTACAGTTGTGTTGCATCGGGTTGTGAGAAATTGCAATAGCACTATCATTGTCACAAAGGAGAGGCACCTTGTCAAAATATAGTCCACGATCCTTCAAAGTTTGCTTCATCCATATCAATTGAGCACAACAACTTGCGATGGATATGTACTCAACTTTGGCGTTGGACATAGACACGCAATTTTGTTTCTTGGAGGACCAACACACCAAGTATCTCCCAAGAAATTGACAAGAACCAGAGGTTGACTTCCTTTCCACCTTGTCTCCCGCCCAATCCTAATCCGTGTAGCCAATGATATCAAACTAACTCCCTTGGGGTACCATAAACTAAAGTTTAGGGTATGAACCAAATATAGAAAGATTCTCTTGTCTGCCACAATGTGAATTTCTTTTGGTGCGGCTTGGAATCTTGCACACATACCCACACTCAATATAATATCCGGTCGAGATGCACAAAGATAGAGCAAAGAACAAATCATAGAGTGATAAAGCTTTTAATCCACATCCTTACCCTTGGGATTGATATCAAGATTAAACTTTGTGGGCATGTGAGTCTGGGCACCTTTGACATGATCAAACTTGAATTTCTTGAGCATGTATTGAATGTATTTGGCTTGGTTGATGAAGGTGCCCTTCCTTAATTGTTTGACTTTGAATCCAAGGAAGAACTCCATCTAACCCATCATACACATCTCAAAGAAGTCGGTCATGAGCTTGGAAAAATCCTCATTAAAAGCTTTGTTAATAGACCCAAATATAATGTCATCAACATAGATTTGACAAACGAACAAGTGGCCTCCAACACTCTTAGTAAAAAGAGTGGGATCAATGAGGCCCACTTCGAAACCACGATCTAGCAAGAGATCTTGAAGGAAATCATACCACACATGTGGGGCTTGTTTAAGGCCATAGAATGCCTTGTCGAGCTTGTAGACATGGTTCGGGAAGAGAGGATCCTCAAATCCTGGAGGTTGCTTGATGTAAACCAACTCTTTCAAAGGACCATTAAGGAAAGAACTTTTAACATCCATTTTTTGCAATTTGAATTTATGATGAGTGGCATAAGAAAGAAGCATACAAATGGACTCAAGGCAAGCAAGGGGGCATAAGTCTCACCATAGTCAATTCCCTCAACTTATGAGTATACTTGGGCAACTAACCTTGCCTTATTACGAACGACTATCCCATTGGCATCACACTTGTTCTTGAATATCCACTTGGTCCCAATGACATTTTGAAAATATTTAGGCCGCTCCACCAAGGTCCATACTTTGTTTCGCTTGAAGTTGTGAAGTTCTTCATTCATTGCATCAAGCCAATCCTCATCTTCAAGGGCCTCGAAGACTTTCTGTGGTTCAACATGAGAGATAAAAGCATGGTGAGAGCTAACGGAGGCTAATTGCCTCCTAGTAGTAGAACCCCTATTGAAATGTCCATAAACATTATCAAGGATAAGGCCATCTTTAATGAGCTTGGTGAGGCGATAAGCTTGACGGTAGGCTTGGGTCTCAAGACAAGATTCTTGAGAAGCCACTTGGTCATTACCACCGTTTGGGTCCCCTCCTTGACTACAAGCATAAACTATAGGATTATCTTCATCAATATCGACCAAGTGAGTGTTTTCATCATCATTTGGAGAGGAAGTAGATGGGCCTTGATCAACAATAGCTTGGCCGTGTTCTTGACTAGCTTGACCTTGGGATTTTTATTGAGTTGGAGCCCCATATTGGGGAGGTATATGTTGTTGATGAGGAGCTTGGGGACCGGGGCTTGATGTGTCATGAGAGCGAGGAGCTTAGAAAGATATTGAAGGGTCTTGAGCCAAAATTATTGGTCCTTGATGGGCAAGATGATATTGTGAGAGTGAGGGCTCCACTTGAGTAGAGCTTGGTCCTTCTCCTTCGTCCACGAGGGGTTTCTCAATGGGGCGGAAGAATCCCACACCCATTGTTCTTATGGCTTGAGCAGTAATTTCATCACTTGGATCACGAACACCATATTGCCTTACAAGAGACTCATGATATTCATCAAACTTCACATTTCTCGTTTCTTAAACTCTTACATTGGCTTTGTTGTATACTATATAAGAACGAGAGTGATTTGAGTATCCAACAAAAATTCCTTCTTGTGCCTTTGATTAAAACTTTGCCAAATGAACTCCTTAATGTAGCATTTGTAACCAAACACTCGAAAATAGCTAATATTGGGCTTCTTCCCGGTGAGCAGATCATATGGTGTATTGTTCTTTTTATTGTTAAGGTAGAGCCGGTTGGTGGCATGGAAAGAGGTGGATATTGCCTCAGCCCAAAATTTGTATGAAGACTTGAATTCTGCCAACATAGTCCAGGGGCATCCATCAAGGTACGGTTCTTCCTTCCAGCCACACCATTTTGTTGGGCGCTATATGGAGTGGAATATTGATGCTTGATCCCTTCATCACTAAGGAACTCATCCAAAGTGTAGTTTTTGAACTTGGTTCCATTGTCACTACGGATGGAGAGGATTGTTGCATTATGTTTCTACTGAACATCATTGGCAAAGTCAATGGCGGTTTGTTGAGTTTCACTTTTCAACTTGAAGAAGTACACCCAAGTGTATCTTGAGAAATCATCCACAATAACCAAGCAATACTTCTTTCCCCCAAGACTATCATGAGATGGAGTACCAAATAGATCCATGTGTAGAAGCTCCAAGCATCTCTCCATGGTGATTTGATTGAGAACATTGTGAGGAGTTTCATGCATCTTCCCTTCAATACAAGCCCTACACACACAATCTTTGGCAAAGGAAACATCGTTAAGACCAAGGATGTGGCCCTCGGAGCAAAGTACTCATGTTAACATGGGCTAGGAGGCGATGCTACAACCAACCCTTATTGGATTTAGCATAGAGACATAGAGCATGTAGAGTAGTGGTCCCCTAAAAGTCCACCACATACAAGTAATGCTCTACATACCCTATGAAATCCACCATGAGGGACTTGCTCCACATGAGGACCACAGAATTCTCATTAAATAAAGATGAAAGACCCATATTGGCAAGATCATGAACTGAAAGGAGATTATAAACAAGGGTTTTGACAAGCATGACATCAACCAAGGACACATCCAGGGTTACCACCACCTTGCCAAAACCCAATACCAGAGAACTTTTTTTATCACCGTAGGATACCATAGTATTCGCATGGTTTGGCCTTATCTCCGACATGATGGACCTGCTTTCGATCATATGACTTGTGGCGCCACTATAAAGCACCCATTTCGCTCCACCGGAAGCATAGTCCTACAAGAAAATCAAGCTTTCGTTTTAGGTACCCATTTTGCAATGGGTCCCTTTTTGTTAGTAACAAGGGTCTTTGGTACCCAAATAGTCCAATGATAATCATGCATGTAAGAAGTTCCAACATATTTCGTATAGACATGACCATCAGAAGACTTGCAGAGAATATAAGAGGGATTGTTATTTCCAGCAAAGTTGTCATTTTACAAGAGAGTAGGACCATGAGAGGGTCCTTGAGCCTTGCCCTTATTCTTACTCCTCTTCTTGTTCTTCTTCTTTTTCTTGGGCTTTGGAGAACACTCAACAACTTGCGTGTTGGATTGCACTTTAGCAAGTTGATCTTTCAACACCTTATTCTCCTTAATGAGATTCTCATGCTTGCAACAAGGGTTAGAAGAACTAGACAAGTCTATAATTTGCATAGCAGAAGACTTAGCAAGTTCACTAGTTAGTTGAGTTTGAAGTTGTTCATGGGCTTCAAAAATACTTGAGAATTTGCTCTCCAAGGATTTGTATTCCTCTTTGAGTTTCTCAAGAGCTTCGTGACTCCTATCATGACCAACAGCAAACTCAACTTTCTCATTCTTAAGCACTTTAACCAAAGATAGATCATGATCATGTTCTTCAGTGAGGGAGCACATGGAGACGTTATGGTCATCTACTAGCTTAGAAACATTTTCCTCAAGATTGATTCTCATATTTTGTTCATCCTCAATACTTTGTGTGAGAGAAGAAATTTCATCGGCGGCATCTCTTTCATTTTTACTTAGCAAGTCAATTAGTTCTTCCTTTTCATCTAGAGCATCCCTAGCATGATCAAGTTGACTAAGCAAAGCATCAAAGCAAGTTTTAGTCTCTTAATCCAAGGTAGCAATGAACTCACACATGTCTACTATCTCTTTCTTTATCTTTAGAACTTCAATATCAAGAGAGGAAGGTTCACTAGAGATGGGTTTAGGAGTGGGTTTGGGTGTTACCTCGGTGGCCTTGGCAATGCGGCACTTTTGGTTGGAGGAGATGACGTTATTATTGGGGGAGTCGAAGAGGGACAATCATGCAGTAGATATAGTGGAAATAGCAGTGACCCCCACAATCTCCCCACCTTGGACTTCATCATCATCCGTGCCCGAAAAGTATTCTTCATGGACCACCATAGCCCGTTCCTTGTTGGCAACATTCTTGACATCGAAGTTGTTGTTCAAAGGATGAGGAGGCCTTGACTTGATCTTGAGGATGAGACGACCACCATTGTCTTCAAGGTTCTCAAAGAAACAATTTGCCACAAAGTGACTCTTGTCATTGCAATTGTAGCATGATCTCACTTTGGGGGCCTTGTTTGGTGAGTTGAATCTTGAGTTGTAACTTGACCTTGACTTCATGCCCGGCTTGTTCCCAAAAAGCTGTTAAGGCAAGGGCAAGATGTTCATTGAAGGCATACCTGAGGTCCTCTTGAGACCACTCACTAGTGGCATCTTCATCATCAACCTCCACCACCTTGGCCTTTAAGGCAAGATTCACCTTGGGTGATCCGAAGGCCCGATCCCGAATGGATTCCGCATTCTTCTTGGCAATAGTCATGGCAATCACTTCACTCGAGACTTCTTGGGATGTCATTAAGTGAAAGTTGCATATTCCCTTGATGGAGTTGATCTTTTGTTCTTCAAATGGAAGAAGGGCTTGGATGAACTTTCTCTTCATGAACTTGTCATCAACATAGGTAGAACCAAGGTCCCTAATAGTGCAAAAAATGACCTTGATCCGCCTATACATGTATTCGGGAGTCTCATCATCTTGCATAGCAAAGCCATCAGACCCATTGTTGACCTCATTGAACTTGGAGCTTTGGATGCTTGTATTTCCCACAAATAGCTTGGTGATATGATCCCAAGCTTCCTTTGCGGTGGTGAATTGGCGAATGACTTTTGAATCATGCCCAAAGCAGTGTCATTGATTTGCTTGTCCACCACTTCACCTCGAGTCAACTTATTTGGGTCATATGGAGAGAAGCCTTCTTCCACATTCCTCATTAACTCAATAGAAGAGCTGGAAATATGAGATTTTATTAGATATTGACAATTGGAGAAATTTGAGGTATCTAACATGGGTGGAGCTCCTTGAGGAATGATATGTGGCATGGGAATATGTGGGTCCGGAGTATACTTCGGATGTGGGGGAACCACTTCCCTCATCTCCCTCTTTGGAGGATGAGTCAACGAGCCCCTCGGTGCTTTCACTTGAGGGCTTGGGAGTTGTTTGAGAAACAAAACCAAGGCCCAAGTGAGTGGAGACGACCACGGGATTAACCCCGAGGGCGGTCGTCTAAACATTCTCGGGGGAGGCTCGGTGGTTTGGGGAGTAGTTTGTGGAGTGATAGTCATGGGGTTAGGCTTAAGGGACTGCAAGAGAGTCATCATCTCCTCAAACTTGGACAACATGTAAGTATCCAATTGCTTTAGGTCTTCCATAGAGGCCAAGTTCTTGGAGTTATCACTACCACCACCCTCATTGTCGCCCATCGTCTCTTAGGCGGTAAATTCCGAAGTAAGAGCCTTGGCTTTGATACCAATTTAAAGGTCCAAATTTGGTCGAGTAGGGGCAGGGGTGAAATAGGAGACTATGAAATTTTATCTTGTTAATCAAGATTAGGATTTGGGAGGAAGTACCATTCAAGCTTCCAGCAGAAGAAGCTGGGTAGTGCATGTCACAACTTCCGGTCAGGATTGACTAGATATTGTTGACCGAAACTACCGGTGCAAGTTCTGGTGTTAATTTCGCAAATAGCACACTTCAAAACAGAAGGTTCCTGATGCTGAGCGGAATTTGAGCCGGAACTTCTGCTGCCGCCATCCCCATAGTGGACTACGGGCAGAACTTCCAACGCGTGGCCGGAACTTTCGGTCAGGGCAGAAACATCTCCAAAGGTCACTCTCTCGCTGAACAATAGGATGGTTGTGGCGGTGCAAATTTGGTTTGTGCATGAAAACATGATTCCCCACAACCTTCCTAGGTGGACCCCCTCTTGATAGTATGGCGACCTAAAGCAACAAAGATAGAGAAAAGAAAAAACAATGGGCGCCGTCTTCACGAGGCTTCAAGAGAGATGACCACACAGTCCATAGAAATCAAATAAACCTGAAACTAAGGCACACAATTAAACCACAAGTGGGATTGTCATCAACACCAAAATACTTAAGGAAATCAATGTCCTTTAAATCCTGAAAGATTTAGAGATTTTGTTGAACTCCTTTTTGCAATTTCGGATCGAGTGAAACTTCCTTTGACTGTGATGATCCCGTTGGGCGCTGGCATAGTGTGGTACTGCCATGAATCTTGAGAAAGCTGGGCGCCCCAGGATCGCATGGTACTGCGATGGCCAATCCATAACTTCGAACTCGAGTTTCTCTCGCCTAAAATTGTTTCTTGATCCGAATACAACATCAAGATAGATTTTTCCTAAAGGAATTTCTGGTTTACCTAGGACTATCCTGTGAAAGGATGTTTCCGTTGGTGCCAAATTTGTCAGCGAGATTGACATTGGTATGCCCTACGGGTGCTTGATGTTAGCATATCCGGTCTAGCCCAATGGAAGCCCATGAAGAAGGCGTACCACAATCGTATAGCCCAGGAGGATTTCGGGTGGCCCAAGCCCAGTGAAGGTTCGACTCCTTGGCGGAAACGTCTTCTTTGGATAGAAACTTAAAGGGAGAAACCCTAAAATTGTAACTGACTCCCTCATCCTATCCAAGATACCTGGCCTATCTATATAAAGGCTAGGAGGGTACGAGGAGGAGGATCTCACCTCATAACCTATTACACCTCTCGCTAGATCCAATTTGTGCACCCCTATAACCTTCGACATTGCCATTCACAAAGAGCAGACAAGCAGGAGTAGGGTATTCCTTCCAGGGGCTTGAACCTGGGTAAACCTCGTGTCCCCGTGTTGCTAGTCTGTTAGCTGTTTCATGATCTCCAGCGTCCCCTCCTTCTCCATAACCCAAGTCCATAACAATGGGCATTGATGAGTCCAAACCTCGTCAATTGTCGCCGTCTGTAGGAACTGGGAATGCTGATGTAGCGGTCACATCGGCCCCATCCACCACAATCTTCGACTCCTCTGCGATGAGGAACCACCTCCTCTTCAGCACCATCGACTTCACCGTCCACTCGCCGGTGACCCGCCAAAATTTTGATTCCGTAGGAGACAGTGTCGATATGATGCTTGGGAGACTTTGCTTCCAGGTGGGGCAAGTTGGCACCCTTCGCCTCCCTGAGCGGGTGGTGCCTCCGGCAATAGCACCTGCCTCGTGGGTGCCACCAATCGGTGTCCTAGGTGCACCCTCGCTGGTGTACAACTCGGATGATAGAAGCAACTACAACTCCAATCTCTGCGACCCTCCTACGGAGGAAGGAACCTACAGTTCTGGGTTTGAAAGCTTCGAGAGTAACGATCTCCCCCACCGCTACATGTGTGCGGTCGTCGTCAAAGCACACGTAAAAAACGGAGCCAATACATCAGCTCCCCTACCGCTGCAAATGGAGGACCAGTTCCTCCTCTGAATCACCCGAATCCTCTGAACCCCCTGAATCCTCTGAACCCCAACGCTACCAACGCTAATGATGCAACTCGGCAGGAGATCCGCCTCAACGAGGCTGAGTGGGAAAGGGTCCGAGAGGCTATGCGGGGCAACCCCCTACCGCTATATGCTTCACGTGACATTCTGTTGGGTTACCACTGGCTCCTCGTGAAAGAGCACAACTGACAGGTTGTTCAACAAAAAGAGATCGAAAAGCGTCGTTGGGCAACCTACAAATCAAGCGCTCGACGAGCCGCGCTCTCCACCATCCATGGGTCCTCTTCGAATGGAAATAACGGCAACACCACCTACAAGAGCCTCTCTCGATTGGAGCACATGGACCCTAACACCGGACACGAGGCCACCAGGGCACTCGACTTGTCCTTCATGTAGATGGACTCGCAGGGCAACATGACGCCCAAGACGCCGCAGGACGCGGTCATAGCAGCTACTACATACCTGATCTCCAATCAACCACCAGTCAGGGATCCACGATCCACCATCTATAAATATGTGATTGCAGGCTTCGGCCTCGTCGGAGCCGCACTGACCGAGATGAGACTCCGGGACCAAGGAAAAAGGCTACAGTAAAGTTTACAAGGAGCTGCACACCCTCATCTAACAAGGAAGATCATGACTTATCATGGTGACGCCGCAACCCGTGACAAAGGAGCCACAACTAGGACGCCCGCAACGAGCTCACCCAATGCAAGATCAATAAATCACGCGCAAAACATGCATGCTCCACAGAATCGGAGGATGAAGACATAGAGCTCTGCGGCGCCAGATGCTTCAGCAGAGCCATAAGACAGACGTGGATTACTAAAGGCTTCAAGATCCCTTCGGACATCCCAAAATTTGATGGCCTGCAGGAGCCTAAGATTTGGCTGGATGATCACATCTTGTCAGTCAAGCTCCACGGCGGTGAAAGGAATATGCCCTAGAGGAAAATAATAAAAGGTTTATTATTGTCATATCCTAATAAGTTAGTAATAGTTTCATATTGTGCTATAATTTTATTCAAGTGGAAACATTGATACATTTGTAATATGAAACATAAGTCACTAGTATCCTCTATTACTAGTTTGTTGGGTAACATGATGATTAAGGTTTCCTGATCATGAAGTGATAGTGCTCGTTGACAACGAGGTCATATCATTGGTGAATGATGTGATGGACATCCCTCAAAGATTGCGACACGATCAAGTCACAAAGTTCATCGTTGCAATAGTTAGAAACGAAGTCTCCTTCTCCTTAGACCGTGATACCATATCATAATCATTGTCTCCCGAGGCTGTTTTAACTACATGAAGCGTCACTCAGTAAAATGGTGATTATAAAGGTGTATGTTGGGTATCCGGAGGAACGGGTTGAAGAGATTACGTCAAGAGCAGGATTTGTTCACCCGATACGGGTAAGATATAGTTAGGCCGACTTGGTGAGATTAAATCCATAAATTTTGCAACATGTGACTATGTCACGGGGATGTAATATCGCGGTAACAATTAAATAGTACTTGTCGATAACGAGATTGAACAAGGTATGGAGATACCTTAACACACGGATCTCGGACAAGTAGTATCCAAGAAACAAAGGGAAATGGACTCGACGTTTACAGTTCAAATGACATTGTCAATCTGGAATGCATAGGAATCATTATGGGCATCACGGTACCGATGTTGATCATTGACGTAAGAGAGTCTAGGTCATGTCTATAGATGTTCCCGAGCCGTGAGGGGATACAATTAAGGGTGCGATGAGCTTGAGGTTTTTCGTAAGTTGGAATCATAGTATAGAAAGAGAAATCCGGAGTTGTTCCGAGGATAAAGATCCAAAGTTGTTCGGATAAAGAAAGGAAACCGGAAAAGTTCCTGTGAGGGGACCAAAATTGTTCTGTGATGTTCCGAAGCTGTTCGGAGGATATAGGGCAACCGAAAGGTGTTTCGGGTTGAATTGGATTTTGTAATATGTATTTACATATTAATTAATGTAATTAATATTAAATATAATATTAAAATCTAATTTGAAAGGTTATTCCACTAATGGGACAAGTTAAGTAGGAAAAAAAGGCCCATGTGGGAAACCGAAAAGGGAGAAGGGCCCATGCGCCTAGGGTTTGGTGCCTAGGGCTGCCCCTCCCTGGCCGACAACTAGGATTAGGGTTTGGGGTGCCCTATGGCTGTCCCCTTGGCTGTCGCCCCTTCCCCTCGTGGCCCCGCCCTATATGGCTTGGGGGAGGGGCAATGTAGCATCCCAATTGTCTAACAATTGCAATGCTACTAGCCTAGTCTATATATATGCTACTTCCTATATATAATTGTTGCATCATAAATATATCATGCTCATGTCATCATGCCACCTTGCATTTGAGCATCATATAAAACCCTTTTTGTTTTGGTTCTTCTCTCATATGCATTGTTAATTGTATTTGCCTCTTGATATTGTATTTGGTTCTTGATATATTGTTTAATGCCCAAGTTGAGTTGGGGGCATATCTTTTATTCCACTCCACCACCTTTTCTTTCACCACCTTATAATTCCACCATCCAACTAAATATGAGCTTTGCAATTTATTTGGTTTTACCTCTAGCTCATGTGGGTTGGGATGGATCCAATTCTTTTCCACATGCTCTCATCTTAGCATCATGTTGTTTTCACATTATTGATATATGAGAGCCACATGGCCACCTTTGCATGCCTTGTGAGTGGAACCCTTTTCCTAGCTTCCATATGGATTATTATGGATTTATGCTCATGTGGGAATATTTTTGGGACTAGTAGGTATCTAGTGGAATATACACACTAGCAAGTCCCAATTATAATCAAATGTGATCATCTCCATCTACTCCACTTGGAACTTTCTTTTAAATTCTTTGCTTGGCTTAATCCCACTTTTGGGAATGCATAGGAATAATGCCATGTAAGTATTATTGTTTTCACAAGATTAAGCATGGCATTAATTGCTTTGCATGGGCCATGCAAGTACCACCGTTTGCTTGTCCTTTGGATTTTATTTGAATTTTGAGTGGATCTTTTCCCCATATCTCTCTCTACCCTCTTATGCTTGATCTTGCTTGATGCATGCAAGCATCTAACCCTAAAACCTACATCTACCTCCATCCATCCCCTCACCACCTTTTTATCTCACCCTCTCTTTTCTTGTCTAGATCTTGTTGAGCTTGACTTGTTCTAGCTTGGTCTTGTCAAAAGAAAGCCACCCCATCTTGTCTCTCTCTCTAAACCCTAAACCATACCACTCATCTCTCCTCTCTCTTTACCATCCTCTCTAACCACACCCCCATCTAAACCTAACCCTCCCCTTGGTCTCTCCTTGCCGAGCCCCTCCTAGCTGGCCCCACCTGGCCACCCTGGCCCACCTAGCTACCACCCAAACCAAACCCTAACCCGAGCCATACCCCCTCTCTCCTAACCCTAGCTCCAACCCTAGCTACACCCGAGCCTACCCCTCTCTCTCTCTAGCTCTCTCTCTCTGCCAAGAGGGCCCCAGCCCGAGCCTCTCCACCAACCGGCCGTCCCCCACCTGGCAGCCCCATCTCCACCTCGCCCTGGCCTGCCCGAGCACGTGAGAAGGAGAGGAGGGAAAAAGGTGACCGAGTCCACCTTTTTCATCTACCCACCTCCCCACGGCACCTCCCTCTCCCCTCTGCTTTATCTCCTTCCCCATGGCTCTCCTCTGCTCGCCCAGATCTACCCCGAGTCAGCCCTCCCCTCCTCCTTCCTCCTCTCCGACCACCAGCAGCCGCCGCCGCCGTCGCCAGCACCTCGACGTCCACGTTGATCCAGTCGTGCAGAGCGTCCGTGAAGCGGCCTGGAAGACCAAGGCCAGCCCTCTGCTTCACCCTGGACACGCCGTCGAGGAGGAGAAGGGCTGGAACCGCCAGAACCATCGTCGCCCGAAGCGGAACCCTAGCTCCGCCCGGCGTCTGCCTCGTCGCCGATCGACCGCTCCCCTGCCCGATCCGACGCCACCGACCCACCCACGGTGAGCTCCCTGACCTCCCTGACATGGTCCGCCTCGCCGTGCCGCCCTAGCCTCGCCGGTCCTTGCTCCGAGCACTCTCTGCGCGCCGGCGGTCGCTGCGCTCACGCGGCGTAGCGCCTCGCAGACGGCATGTCCAGCCCCCACCCACCTTGCGGTCACCAAACCTCACCTAGCCGCACTGGTTGCGCCCCGCAGCGCCTTGCCTGACCAGTTCGAACCCCGCCTCGCCACAAGATCGATCTGTCCTCTGCACGCGGAGAAGAGGAACAGTACGGGCCAGTGGTACTTTTCAGTTAGCCCCTTTTTGTTTTCTCGCCTCAACCCGCGCTCCCAGAGGTCCCACTAGTCAGCCGCGCTAGCGCTTTTACAGGAAACCCCCCGGCTTTTCCCGTTCGCAACCCGCGCTCCAGCCACAGCCCTGCCTCCTCACATACTGTTGGCGTGGGCTGGGTCGCTGGTCCCACCTCACAAAGCTAGCACAGCATGGTGATAAAAGTTTTCTGCGCGTGTGTTGCCCAGTCAGCACCTGGCCCCACTTGTCTGTGTCTTCGGCTAGGTGTGGCTGAGTAACAAAAGTTTCTGTTTATTTCTATTTCAATTTAAATCTTTTTCAAATTAATTCAAATTCAAATTTAAATCTGTTTTCAAATAACTTTTCAAATACAATTCCATATAATACAAATAATATATGTTTTCAAATCAGAAAAATGTGAGGAATTCAAATATGCCATTCAAAATATATTTTGGACACTTAAAAATTTCAAGTTGATTTAAATTACAATAAAATGCCCTTTTTCCTTAATAAATTAATAACTTTTGATTTATAACTCCAAATTTAACAAATAATATGGCTTAAATTAATTAGCTCGCCGAGACCTTTCTGTTTATGCATTCCATTATCTGTTTTGAAGCATGCATCATATAAATATAAAGTATACAGCAACTAATATGAGGATAAAATGTGATTAAAACTCAATAAAATGTTTATTTCTAGTATTCCACACCTCACCCATGCCATGCTACTTTATTGCCATGCAAATTGTGCATCATTCATCATGGCATGATTGTTTGCTTGCCGCATTTTATTCATATGCTTGTGCATTTTATTTATGTTGGCCCTTGTTTGTTTGGTTCTTCTTCGAATAGACGCTGAGCAGGGAATATATCAAGAAACCCAGAAGCACCACCCAGATCCTTCTCTCGCTTCAACTGAGCTGCCATGCAAGCACTACCACATGCTTGCATACATATAGTACCGTTTGCCTCTATCTTATTCTTGCATCATTGAGTCACGATTGCATTAATTTTAATCCCAAGTATTGCATAGCCTTTACTTTTAAACCCCACCGAAGCTTGTTCCTCCATCCCATGAGCCATTACTACAGGAGTTGTTTGAGCCATGCGAGTCGTAGAACAGCATGTGTAGGGTATGTGAGTGTCTGATGGATAACGAGGTACCTATACAACTTAATCTGAGTAGTAATGGGATAACTAATGAAAGTGGCATCGGTGAGCCATATTTGCTATTTGGTTTTTCAGGCTCACTTGTGTCCTGTAGGACCCCGAGTACTTGATTCTTGTTCCTTGAATATTCGCGCTATCCACATCCGGGAGGCTTATGAACCCCCCTGAGCCAGAGCTTGATTCATTCTTATTTCTTGGGGCCACAAACTAGTTTGAGGTTTTATTTACTATCCTGTACTTATGCCATGCTTTACTGCTTTATTTAAATTGTGCGAGGTACTGCACCTGTACTGTTTAGGACCGTGACCCGTTTTCGCTGTATCGACAAGCCCAGTCACACTTTCGGGTTCCCAAATGCATACCGCCCCTAAACCTTGAGTCCGTCTCAAGCGGCCAGCTTGCTATGGGTAGCTTAATGGGGTGGCCCCCTGAAATATTTCTGAATCCTGTGATCGCTTTGTCGTGACTGCCTCGTTGGTTTTGATTTGGTTTTTCCGAGGTTGATCGAGTGTGTGTTGCTATTTGTGCACCCCTGCAGGGTAAAACTTTCTGAAAGCCGTGTCCACGGTTATGGACGACTTGGAGCACAGTTTCTCGATCATAGACAAGAATAACTAAAGTACCGCTTTTAATTTGACTAAGTACCTGACTAGTAAATAGTGCAACACTCATGGAATGGATAATAAAACTGCCAACGGATGGGGGTTGTTCGTCCGCTTCCTCGTCGGTAAGCGAGGAGGAGGATGGATCTGTTGATATTACTGTTATAACTGTTGGTTTTAATTCACGGACATCCGTCTATCTATGGTTAGGCGGATGGTTAGCGAGTATCTATAGAATTGTTAGGGTTTATCTTTTGCTGCAATTGCGTCACCCCAGGTTGTGTCCCCTTTAGAGGCATAAAGACTTGCTGAGTACCCCTAGGGTCTCACACGATAAATTGTTTGATTCAGATGGACAGGTAAGCTCGCAAGATGGATACTGGGTGGAGGAGACGGACGATGTGGGCAACGATCATTCGGTGTAGAGATTCCGGGAACGGGGATCCGTGAGATCTGTGGGCGGGATGTGTTTATTTATGGGGCATCTTATGCCGATTTGCTTCTTATCCGTACTCGGATCTTGTTTTCCGCTTCCGCCTGATACTCTGATGTTTGATGTATGAGGAGATATCCTAAACTATTATGTCTATCTAGGATATTTGGATCTTGCCGTATGGCGTTGCAATATTTCCTTTCTTTTTAGATGGAATGACTCTGAGAACCATTGTATGGTGGCTTGTATACATACTCATTTGTGTATGTAGTTGATCCCTTCGCCTGCCGATTACGCCGCCCGTTCTTGTACCGATGTTTGGAAATGGTTAGGACGGCCGAAAGGTCTACCTGTGAGTGGCATTTGGGCCCCACCGTACTATTTTAACCATTTCCGCTCATCCAGGCTTGTAACTAGGAGCGTAATTCACCGAGGTAGTTACAGGCAAGGCTGCCCTCTCCCCCCTATATAAAGAGGCCCCCTCTCCCCTTGGAGGCACACATCAATCTACATATCCCATGAGTTGGGAACTCCTCCTCTCCAATCTCTCTCTCTCTAGTTGTCTCCACGCGTTGGCATGGCCCAGGGCTATTCGCGCAAGAGATAATGCATCTGTAGCACGCCGTTGTGCTGCTAGGATTTTGAAGCCGAAGATCTACTTCAGCACTCCCGGCATGATCAGGTAGACGGAGGTTCTTGTTGTACACTGTATGTGTACGGAGCCACGTGGTGCAACACTTGAGGCACTGTGATGTCGTAAGCCGGAGTGCTGCATGGTGATGGAGCAAGGGGTGACCTACGAGGAACTTCGTGACCTTGAGGTCAGCTACGAGCACAATTACATCAACCACGTTCCCCTTGGAATGTTAACCACTTTCGGACTACAAGGGTATGTATCCAAAACCTCTCGGCCGTTACTCAATTACTCGTAGATATATCTTGGGCATCAGGGCGATCTGTTGTAGTTAAATTTTTGATTTTCTGCCCGAAACCCCTTCACTTGTATTAGAGCTGATCTATGCGTGGTAGTGCAGTACGTCCAGTACACACATGTGTTGTGCGGGCATTGATGCTATAGTTGTTACCCTCCCACGTGTACTTGTCTATATCGCGGGATTGTTTTATGAAGCGGATAGGACTGACCTTACGCGTACTCTTACGCGAGACTGGTTTCACGCTCGACATACGACTTGTTCCGTATGTGTTTAGCAGGTATTTGTCTCTCTTACAATAGTTGATATAGAATTTACAATAGAGGGCCCTGAAAGGCGTGTAGTAGATACAACTGTATGGATCCAAGTTGTGGTTGGAAAGTTCATAGATTATAAACAGATCTATTTCAAAAGCCCTAACAACTACATAAACTTGCAATAGATAAAGTAGAAGTGCCTAACTTTATGTTGCAGGAGGGGCATGTGATTTGATATGGACATGGTCGTTACGAAGGTAAAGTAGTTTACTTTTATGTGGTAAAGTAGTTTACTTTTATGTTACTAAGTTGTGTAGTAATAGTCATCATTACGATGGACGTTCTACTGGTGCTGTTGTGGACTTGGCGTCAAAACCAGTGGCACGATGGAGATCATGCCAGTGGCACGATGGAGACCATGCTGGAGCGCTCGATGGAGATCAAGGAGGAAGAAGGACCATATCATATCACAAATATACATGTGATGTTGATACCTGTTTTGCATCTTATTGTGTGCTAGTATTAAATACTCAATGGTAGCATAGATAAGATGATCCCTATTTAAACCAATATTGAATTGGCGAGCCTAGCATGTGCTTACATGGCCTCGAAAGTCCAATGATAATGTTCCCCTTGTGTGTGCACAACCAAGAAAGTTTTCATTATGAAGTCGTCCGTGTTGATCAGGGGCTAGACATATCGACGTTCGCATACAGTGGGTGTAAGAAAGGTTACACTACAATACACACAAGTTTGAGTTGGCGAGCCTAGCATGTGTAGACATGGCCTCGGAACACAGGATATCGAAAGATCGGCATGAGGCACATGGATGATGTGATTGATGTTGGAGAATGTCTACCTTGAAGCTACTCCGGCCGTGATGATCGGGGGTTGCATATGGATTGGGATCATGTGATCATTAAATTTGTCCAAGTTATGACGATTTAAGTGGGAGGTCAATTATGAATTGAACTCGCATTATGAACTAAGTCTACATGTCTGTTTATAAATATCTTAGTAGATCATGGCCTATCTCATTGAGGTCCTTTGAGACCATGGAAAATTTCTTGCTTGAAATGGTACTTAGCAGAAGGGTCCAACTTCATAGATTAATACCCACCCCGAGGAATATCCTCATAATAAGTTGACCTTCTCTTCTTGATACAATTACAATTAGGAGATAATCCAATGACTCCACAAGTTTGTGTTTTTCTCCATAAAACATCCAAAAGGGATCATTCTCCATTCGATGGAGAGTTGGACTATAGTTTTGCATTCTGAAAATGGGGCACATAAATTATGAGCCGTTGGATGAGTTTTTCTCCATGGTGGATGGAAATAGAATGTTTGGAGAATCGCTTAGCAATATTGCATTAGAGTTGAGAAATCTCAGAATGTCTTGATTGTAATGGAGGTCATAGATGAAAAGGGGTATACATATCAGATATACAAAGTTATAAATGTGATTCTTGAAAAAACTCATTGCAGTTTACAAAGTATTGGATACTTGCCCCGTTTTTGTGAAAACAGGATGGTCTGCTTGAGAGTTGCTCGAATTGAGGCAATGTGGCTTGATGACGGCAATCAAACTAGTTGATGGCTAACATCACTCCTTCCCTCAAAGTTTATCATTTGGATTAGTGGACTTGAATAAAATTTGTAATCCTTGTTTGTGTGTCTTTGTTTTGGCAAGACGATTATTCATATGAATAAGTTACAATCCAGTTGTACTATTCTTATGAGTAATACCTTTATGGTCACATTATGATTATAAATAAGTTTTTTTGAAGGTGATTATAAATAAGTTATTCTCATCACTATGTTGATGATAATAGTTTAAGCATTTATAAAGGATTAGAATGCTAAAAGATATCCAAAGGTTAATGATGAAGTGACACTATTGTTTAAGTCAAGGTGGTTGTTTCATGTTTTTCATCCTAAATGAAGATCGAGGTCTTGGGTATTTGATCTAGAGACTTTGCAAGACCATTACTCGTTTGACAAAATGACTAAAACTCCGTATTCTAGTAAAATGGTGATATGCGAAGAATTTTTGAATCTTATACATAGTGATGTATCACATTTTCAACAAATAGTGGAAATCATTACTCCCTCCGACCCATATTAGTTGACTCAAGTTTGTCTATATTCATATGTATCTAGTCTAGATGCATCCGTATCTAAACAAAGTTGAGTCAACTAATATTGGCCGGAGGGAGTATTTCATTGTGTACTTAAGTGAATATGTGTATTTACTTAATGAAACAGAAGCTTTTGAAAGAATTTTAATAGTTCAAATGAGTTAAAAAACAAAGAGGGACATGGAATTAACAGGAATACAAAGTATCTTTGATTTTATTGATATGACTAAAGTATTTAAGTTAAAATTTGGCATAAAAGGACCTGTGAAAGTTGTTTCACAAATTATGACAATTCGACAAACTCAAGGTGTTAAAATGTCAAGATATCATAATCATTTTGTATTAGATACATATGGTCTAATATTATCTCTTATCAGGGTTATAGTTATCATTTAGAGTTAAAGATAGAAATAATCAAACACTCGTTTGAAATACAAAGGAACATCTGAATATTCGTGGAAATAACACCATAAGAGTTATGGAACGTTCGAGTTTCTAGAGATTTCAATGATTGGAAACCGTGGCGAATAAACAAGTCTTTGTAGTGTATTCTTAGGCAACTATGAATACATGTTCCATAGAGGGCAGACCTGCTGGTGTCCTAAGTTTATGTGTCTTGATGAACATACAGGGGGAAGAAAGTAAAAGTCCAAAACAAGGTATTTGATCTTACCTCCTGATTATTGAGTAGCGTAGTGAAATTTGTTTCATGAAATCGAACTCTATAAATAGAGGAGAAACTAATGATAATGATCATAAAGTTTCAAGCAAATGATTTTACAAAAGAAAGTAGGATTCAAGAATATATTCCGCAATATAGCAGAATTATATTTGATTCACTTGTCATGTTATTTGAACAAGACATACCTACGAAAGACAAAGAAGCGTGATGGACCTAAATGCGAGAAATTACTAGGAGTCATAAAATCATGTATTAAGTTACATTCAAGATTGAAAAGTAATGTGTACTTGATCTGATTAAGTAAAGATGTTTACTTGATATTTCTAAATGACTACAAAGTCATAAGAAAGAAATGAAACTTAATGGAAAGACATAAAGCTCGATTTGTCGCAAAGCAAGTTTGGACAAATTCAAGGAGTTGACTACAAATATAGCGATGCTTAAGTCTATTGGATTTACATTAGCAATATATGGATATTGGTAACTCACAGCTGGAATTCTCAATTTGATGATGATCAAAGAATTTTGGAAACTCCAAGATTATTGAGAGGATTTTCATTTGAGTGGGAGCATATTGGCTTGGCTTAACGTTAATATGTTAGAGACATATTTTTTGTGGAATCTTAATGGCTTAGCTAAGACTAAATATGTAGTAGACATATTTTGAGTCGAAGGTAAGTGAAAATCTCTGGATCTCATATATGGATGCCATTTCGAATGGGAGCTAGTCACTGGTTGTCATATATGGATGCCATATTTGAGTGGAGCGTGTTAGCATTCTAAAATATGTGGATGACATATATGAATCAAGTGATTGGTATTAATAATATTTAAGCTAGTAATATGGATGAAGTTGAGGAAGTTATTAAACAATGGAATCTATCGAGATAGATTGGTGAGTTTAATAAACATTATTATCGGATGCTTCCTGGACTCGATTCTGAAGATGTTTAGAATGTCCTAGGTAAGATTCTGAAGGAGTTCATAATGGAACAAGATAAGAAAGAGGTTCTTACTTGTATGAAGCATTGAGCTAGTCTCAATGTTACAACTATGGTTAAAAGAAAGAAAGAGATGCATTGCATCTCCAATGCCTCAGTCATAAGTTCTTCCATGGAACCATATTGTATAATCGACTTAATATGACCCAAAAAGGATCTGGTTGAAAGAACATGTCTTGAAGTGATTCCGGAGTTAATCACTGAACTAGAGTTAAAAGTTTGTTCTTGAATGGCAAGAAGCACAGTTGGGCACTGAAGGGAATATTCCCTGGAGGAAAATAATAAAAGGTTTATTATTATCATATCCCAATAAGTTTGTATTAGTTTAATATTGTTCTATAACTGTATTCAAGTGGAAACATTGATATAAGTGTAATATGAAACATAAGTCCCTAGTATCCTCTATTACTAGTTCGTTGGATAACATGATGAACAAGGTTTCTGATCATGAAGTGATAGTGCTGGTTGACAACAAGGTCATATCATTGGCGAATGATGTGATGGACATCCCTCAAAGATTGCGACATGATCAAGTCACAAAGTTCATCGTTGCAATAGTCAGAAATGAAGTATCCTTCTCCTTAGACCGTGAGACCATATAATAATCACTATCTCTCGAGGCTGCTTTGATTGCATCTAGTGTCACTTAGTAAAATGGTTATTATAAAGGTGTACGTTGGGTATCCGGAGGAATGGGTTGAATATATTGCATTAAGAGCGGGATTTGGTCACCCAGTGACGGGTAAGATACAATTAGGACGACTTGGTGTGATTACATCCATAAATTTTGCAACATGTGACTATGTCAAGGGGATGTAATATCGCGGTAACAAGTAAGTAGTACTTGTCGATAACGAGATTGCACAAGGTATGGAGATACCTTAACGATCAGATCTCGGACAAGTAGTATTGAAGAAACAAAGGGAAATGGACTTGACGTTTACGGTTCAAACGACATTGTCAATCTGAATGCATAGGGATCATTATGGGCATCACAGTCCCGTTGTTGATCATTGACGCAAGAAAGTCTAGGTCATGTCTGTAGCTATTCCCGAGCCATGAGGGGATATAGTTAGGGGTGCGATGAGCTTGAGGTTTTCCGTAAGTTCGAATCATAGTAGATACAGAGCAAGCCGAAATTGTTCCGAGGAGAAAGATCCGAAGTTGTTCGGATAAAGAAAGGAAACCGGAAAAGTTCCGGTGAGAGGACCAGAAATGTCCCGGGATGTTCCAAAGTTGTTCAAAGGATATAGAAGGGGAACCAAAAGGTGTTTCGGGTCGAATCAGATTTTCTAATATGTATTTACATATTAATTAATGTAACCAATAGTAAATCTAATATTAAAATCTAATTTGAAAGGTTATTCCACTAATGGGCCAAGTTCCCTAGGAAAAAGGGCCCATGAGGGAAACCGGAAAGGGAGAAGGGCCCATGCGCCTAGGGTTTGGCACCTAGACCTTCTCCCTCCCTGGCCGGCGGCTAGGGTTAGTGTTTGGGGCGCCCTAGGGTTTCTGTCAACACCCGGATTTTTAATCCCAGATGCCTGTTATGCCATACATCGCAATCCTAGGATTACCATTTTTGTGAGACATAACATATTTGGATACCATAGTACATCATCCATTACAAACCATACATAAGGTCTTACACAAATAAGGATCTCATGATCCAGTTCTTAATATAACTCAAGCAGCGGAATAACGTAATAGTAATGATAGCGTAGGCGAAGCTCCATCTTCAGGGTCACAGTCAATGCTGACGATGGGTGATGATCCTAGTTGTCATAACCTTCCTGCGGTCCATCATCCTGGTACTCCTCTTCATAGTCTGGCCACGAGAATAGCCAGGGACAAAGCCATGAGTACTCTTTAAGTACTCGCAAATTAATACTAACAAGTTAAGGGGGTTTTTGTAGTAGGACATTAAGCTCTAGGGTTGTTTTGCAAAAAGCCAGATTTACCTCTACTAAGTTCAGAAGCAAAGAAAACTAGTTGAAAGTTTTATCACACCTAAGTGCGAACTTGAATTTCATATCACAATCCTGTTGTGGTCAAGTCAAAGTCTCAATTCATTTCACAAGTCATTTTGAAAACATCTGACGGGGGAACAGTATGGCAACTCCAACTGTCCATAACCGCGGACGTGGCTATTCGAATAGTTTGACACTCTGCAGAGATTGTACACTTTCACCACAACATTCGATACATCCGTCAGGAACAAATCCTGAATTCACCATACTCAGTATGCGGATAATCAATCCTAACCTTTCAATTACACGCCCTAGTATAGGCACCTCTCCTGTGAGTTTGGCCCCCCAACCATGACCAACTATCATCTTGGGTACTGCACAGGTGGACAATCTTCACAAGGTAGCCTCAGCTCAGACCTTGGTCGTGAGGGAACCCATACTAAGGTATAGAAATTTCCAGTCAAGCCCTACCAAATTTTCGGGTATTGTGGTTGTACGGTAATATTGGAATGGTATCGCATCCAGACAACCATCAGTTTTATAAAGGGTTAAGGCCCATGCGTCAACATTTTCATCATCCAAAATCATCCGGTGTTCGGAAACACATGTCAAAACATTTTAGTAGAATGACTCCTCATTCTAAGGTTTTCATAAACATTTTCACCAAGTATTCCCATCTAAAGTTGATCAAGTTTTATGTTTAGCACTAGCATCTACAAGTGGTGATAACTGCTAATGAGGGGTGGTAAGCAAATGGAGATTTGCTAAGTTCAATCTCATGCCTTAGGATGACATCAAGATTATCTAACTTAGGCCAAATTTAATGCTCTTTATGTTACCTTCCAATATCTTTCTAGTATTTACAATTCACTATGTAAACTCTAAGAGAAAGCTTTGATAAAGAAATAAAGTATAAAGCTTGTAAGTAAAACTAGGATTGGGTATCATCAAATGTGTCTAACCAAGCATGCTTAATGCATTGCATAGGTCATCTAACTTTCATAGTTGCAAGTGTTAGCTTGCAAGGTTTCAAGTATTGTCTTGCATAGGTAAGGTAACTTGCAAGTGTTATATTGCCTTGTGCAGAGCAGTGGTTGAAGTTATCCTCGGCTTCTTCCTCGTAGTATCCTCCTTCCTCCTCGTATCCTTGGTCGGTACTAGTGTCTATAAGTACGAGGTACACAATCACCAAACAATACTTAACTATTTTCAACCATCACACAAAGGTGCACTATAGATGATCTAGCATCATCACTTAACATTACAAGATTAAAGCATCTGTCTTGTTTATTTTAATTTGATAAAATTAATTTCTACTCATTGAAAAATTACTTCAAATTTAATATTCTCCAACTCAAACATGGGATCATGTTAACACATGTCATCACCACATATTTCAGTCCATGGGAATGTAATTTAAAGTGGTGTCACAATTTAATAAGGTTTAACCTTTTATTTTAAATAAATAAAGTGACTAGAAATGCCTATGTGGCATTCTTTTATTACTTGAACATTATTTCTGTAAGTAAACCCATATGTTTTTATATATTCTGAAAGGTATGATCAAATGTGATTTTTGAGAGTTGGAATCAACTCAAAAGATCTTATGGTTGAATTTTGAAAAATGTTTGAATGTAGAAAAGCTTCTGCCTTGTTATTTTTATAAAGGTTGATCTACAGATCCAAATGATTTGAATCCAACGGGCTTGGATTAAGCATTTTAGTACCTTTATAACAAAATTGGTTTCATGCATTTTGGTTCATTGAATCGAGCTGGGTTGATTTTTCAATCGATGTATAGAACTATGGAAAAATTTAAATTTAAACTGTTGGGTCGCAAGGGAGACGCTAATGGGCTGACCCAGTGTCACTCCGCGGAGCGGGGTTCAGCTGACAGGGGGATCCACCAGTCAGTGGCTCATAACGCGTGAAGCGGTACGGGGCGATGTGGGACGTTGGATTAGAGTGGGGATCAACGGCTGGGGATCGTCGTCGATGACGGACCTGTCGCCGGCGAGCTCTAACCCTAGAGGCTCGGTGGGGGTGCATAGGGGGCGTACCAGGGATCCAGCGACGATGGCGAGGCGGGCAAAACAAACTGGTGGTCGACGGTGAGCTCACGGACGGTCGAGGCAGCTCCGGGTGTGGTCGCAATCAGCGGCGCCCTTCTCCTCCAGAGGCGGCCTGTTCCGGTACAATTCCGGCGAGCTGCTGCTCCCCGTGCTCCGGCTAGAGGTGTGGAACGATTAGTGAGGTCAGGGGAGTGGAATGGTGTGCTTCAAACGGCTAGGGGTGGCCTCCTTTTATAGGCTTGACGGTGAGACCGAGAGGGATGGGTAGGCAACGGTGGCGACATGGCTACGGGCTGCTAGCGACATGGCTGAGGGTGGCGATCGACGCGCGGTCTCCTGGCGGTGCTCTAGGATGTTAATGCGGGCTTAGGGGTGGTGGTAATCGGTCGGGCGAAGATAGCGCTCTGAGCGGCAGAGGCGGCGTCTTCAACGACGAGCGGTGGCTGTGAGGCGTTGGACGGTGAATGGGGGTGTCTGACGTGCTCCCTGGGTCGTGGCGACGCGGTGGGCACGGGCTGCGGTCGAGGGGCGGCTTGTGCACGTGTGCCAGGTGCGGCGCTCTGGTGCGTGCTTGGCATGGCACTATGGAACTGGGTGTGGGGTTTTCTCGGCGGTCCACGGCTAGGCTTGGCTCAAGGAGGGGACAATGGGCGGCGGGGAGGTGCTGGCTAGCTCCCAGACATGGCGAGAGACGGGGAGGCGGTCTGCTGCGGCGGCGACCAAGTTGGCCGGCGAGGTGGGCTCGGCTTGGCATGGCCATGCTGCTTGGGGGTAGGGGATGGGTTAGTTAGGCCCTGGCTTGATCCAGAGGGGACAAAGTGATCAAATTGGGTTTCAATGGGCGACAGGTTTGGCAAGCACACTATTCAAAATAGTGAAATTGATTTGGTTTAAATTCTGTCTGCCAAGTGTTTGATGAAATGGCCGCAAGAAACTTATTTTTGAATTTTGAAAAGATTTTTGGTGGGTGTGCTAGGCATAAGCTGGAGACTCTGTGGTTTCTTGGGTTTTGAAAATTGAGCTTGTTTGAGTGGTTTTTGAAATAGTGGGATCTTCCCATATGAAACAGATTCCATTTTAAACTATCATTTAATCTTAGCATTTGAATGTTTTTGGCAGATCACAAAGTGGGCCTTGGTACCTCAGTATGTGTACTAGCAAGGGGTGCAAAGATCCACAATTGTTTCTGTTAAGTTTTGAGTGCTAGGAATAGCCAAAGTAAGCATGATAGTTAATTTGGCAAAAATGACCATTCACTTCATTTATTTATTTTGAGTTGTTTTTCTTTGGGAGAAGTTTGGGAATGATGTAGATGATGTTTATTTCACCTAAGAATCATTTTACAAGCAAAGAATCACAGAACCATGGCAATTCAAATGAACTCCTAATTTAATACACATACACATGGATGCTTTCATATTTTTAGATGGAATAGTTTTTGTTAACCCTAATTTTGATGATTTGGATCTTGATTAACTTGGATTAAAGTTTTGGGGTGTTACAGTTTCCCCCCTTGGCTGCAGCTCCCTTCCCCCTTGGCCGCCACCTATATGGCTTGGGGGAGGGGCAAAGCTGCCCCTCTCCCCTATATAAAGAGGCCCCCCTCTCCCCTTGGAGGCACACATCAATCTATAGATCCCATGATTTGGGAACTCCTCCTCTACAATCTCTCTCCCTAGTTGTCTCCACGCGTTGGCATGGCCCAGGGCTGTTCGCGCAAGAGACGATGCATTCACAGCAGGTCGTTCCGCTGCGGGGATTCTGAAGCCAGAGATCTACTTCTGCATTCCCGGCATGATCGGGAGACAGAGGTTCTCGTCGTACATTGTATGTGTACGAAGCCACGAGGTGCAACACTTGAGGCACTGTGATGTCGTAGTCGGACTACTCCATGGTGATGGAGCAAGGGCTGACCTGCGAGGAGCTTCGCGACCTTGAGGTTGGCTATGAGTATGAGTACATCGAACACGTTCCCCTCTAAATGTTAACCACTTTTGGACTACAACGGTATGTATCTGTAACCTCTCGGCCGTTACTGCATTACTCATAGATAAACCTTGGGCATCGGGTCGATCCGTTGTAGTAAAAAAATTGATTTTCTGCCCGAAACCCCTTCAGGCGGGAGCAAGAACACGACCATGTAGTGCCTTCAGCTTTACCCAAAGGGAGCAGCCAGATCTCGGAGGAAAGAGCAATCAATGCCTTTAACAGTGGCATGAGGAGCCGCAAACTTAGAGAGGATCTCTGTCGGATCAAGCCTAAAACCATCGACCACCTGATGGACATCGCCAATTGCTGGGAGGATGGCGAAGATGCTGTCAATCAAACATGTTCGGATGACGAGGAAGACCTCGGTCGTAGATGTGATCGCCGAGGAAAAAGAAGAGCGCGTGTCTACGATGATCGCGAGGAGGTCGATATGGTCGTAGCTGGCTACACCAGTAGTGGCTACCCTAGTGGAAGCTGCCGTGATAGCGGTGAAACCACCCAGTCGTAGCAACGTCGTAATCGTGATGATGAACCATCCATGTTTGAAAAACTTTCGGGTACCTGCACCATCCACTTCTACATCGACAGACGCTATGGCAAGAAGAAAGCCAGCCATCTTCTCGAGGACTGCATGGATTTCCAGAATCTCCATGAGGGCTACGCCCAGCTGCAACGCAATGCAGTGAAACAGGGGTTCGGCTCTTCCTAGGTACCCATCACATATGGCGCCCCACCGCCACCACCCGGAGAACCCGCACAGCATGCGACTGCGCTGGCCCAGAACAACGGAGTAGAGCAGTATCCACGACCGCAGGGTACCATGATGATACAAAAGGGGCGTCCATCCAATAGGATCCAGAAGATGATCACTCACTAGATAAACATGGATGTCACTTCTCTGCTAGCCATACCTGAGTACCTCAGGGCTCGAAGTCTTGCATCACCTTCGATAGATCCGACCACCCTCGTCAAATTCCTCACCCCGGCCACTCTGCCCTGGTGCTCGAGGCCCATATCAATGGATTTGAGATGAGTCACGTGTTCATGGACGGTGGAAGCGGCATCAACCTCATGTTCGACATCACAATCAAAGCTATGCGGATCCTGCTATGCAGCCTGGAGGCATCTGACACGACCTTCCACGACACCATCCTAGGGAAAGGAGTGTACCCCTAGGAAAAATATGGCTCGACTTCATGTTCGGCACCCCCAAGAACTTTAGGCGTGAACCGCTTGAGTTTGAGGTGGTCGACTGGCCCTCACAATACCACGCCATCCTCGGTTGCGTGGCATTCGCAAGATTTTTGGTAGTACCGCACTATATGTATCTCCTGCTGAAGATGCCAGGACCCAACAGTGTCATCACCATCCCAGGGAGCTTTACCAAGTTCGATAACTGCGATAGAGACTTCAACAGAATCTCCCAGTCATTCGGTATGCAAGAAGAGCTCGCAAGGAGTCAACAGACAACAGTCTGCCCCCAGTGACCAAACAGAATGCACCTGACTTATCCTTCGACTCCGTAGTCAACACCAAGGTGGTGCAGGTCCACCCGACGGACCCCGCCAAGACGTCCCTCATTGCTAACAACCTGAGTTTCGCATAGGAACTCGTGCTTGTCGAATTCCTCTGTGAGCGCTAGGAAATCTTCGCCTGGTGTTCTGCGGACATGTTAGTAGTTCCCAGGGGATTCTCCGAGCACGCTCTCAATGTTTATCTAGATGCGCGACCTGTCAAGCAGACGATGCGTCATCTGTCCGAAGGCAGAGCTAATGCAGTTGGCATCAAAGTCAACAGAATCCTCGATGATAACTTCATAAGAGAGATTAAAGAGAGCACCTGGGTAGCTAACCCCGTGCTAGTCCCCAAAAAGGACACGGACATCCTGCGGATGTGCGTAGATTTTACGGCCCTCAACAAGCACTGCCCAAAGGATCACTTCCCCTTACCGCGGATCGACCAAATCATCGACTCCACTGCGGGGTGCGAACGTCTCTCGTTCCTTGACGCCTACTCAGTCTACCATCAGATTTGACTGAAGGCCGAGGATCAAGAGAAAACAACATTCATTATGCCATTTAGAGTCTTCTATTATAATACAATGCCCTTTGGGCTCAAGAACGTAGGTGCATCCTATCAAAGGTACATGCAGGCCTGCCTGAAGTATCAAATTGGTCGAAACATCCAAGTATATGTCGATGACATAGTGGTAAAGACCAAGGAGAGTCAAGCATTGATCGACGACCTCCGCGAGACATTCGACAACCTCGACCAGTTCTGGATCAAGCTGAACCGGGAAAAATGCGCCTTCAGCATCCCATCCGGACAATTTCTCGGGTACTTCATCTCCGAGAGGGGAATCGAGGCTAACCCGAAGAAAATCAAGGCTATACTAGCCATGGAGAAGCTGAAAAACGTTAAAGGAGTCCAACAGCTAGCTGGACGAATTGTAGCACTCAGCAGATTCATCAGCCACATGGGCGAAAAGGCTCTCTCCTTCTACCAGCTGCTCCGCAAATCTGACAAATTCGAGTGGACGGCTAAAGCGGATGAGGCATTCAAAGACCTCAAATGTCTGCTCTCTACATCTCCCATACTGGTGACGCCAGCAGAGAGAGCCCATGCTGATCTAGATTGCTGCAACTCACCAAGTGGTCAGCACAGCACTCGTGGCCAAACGACCCGAAGAGGGAAAACCCCACGGGGTCCAGCGTCTAGTGTATTACCTCAGCGAGGTACCGACACCTACAAAACAAAGGTATCCCCACTACTAGAAGCTGGCCTATGGTGTACTCATGACTATGTGTCGACTACACCACTACTTCCAAGAGCATCAGATTGTGGTCGTCAATGATGCACCCCTATCACACATTCTTAACAACCCCAAGGCCAGAGGGCGAGTGGCCCTATGTGGAATCGAGCTATCCCCACGGGACATCATCTACGAAAGGCGTACCGTGATTAAATCGTAGGTGCTCCCTGAATTCTTTGTACACTGGATGGAGCTGCAGCTGCCAGACACCCTGGACATGTCCCAGCTTTGGACAATGCACTTCGATGGATCCAAACGTGATGGTGGATCCGGAGCCAGCATAATCGTGATGGTGGACAAGATGAGATATGTGTTGCGGATGAGGTTCCGCGCATCCAACAATGAGGCTGAATACGAGGCACTGATCCATGGCATGCGGATGGCTAAAATCTGCAGTGCCACGCGACTAGTCATCTATGGCAACTCCAACCTCGTCGTCCAGCAGACAATGAACCAGTGCGACGCCTTCAGCAACAACATGGTTTCTTACCCTGACCTCTACAACTCACTCGAAGGAGACTTCGACGGCTGCAATCTCTGACATGTCAGCCAGGAAAGAAATGAGGAGGATGACAAGCTTGCCAAAATTGGCTCCACCTGTGCTCCAGTACCACTGGGCGTGATCCTCGAACAAATATGTGAGCGCTCTATTAAGCGCAAAACTTCCAAGGGTGCAGCCGACGCCACGGGATACTCGGGGGATATGCCACCTGAGAAAACAGATGCATCCAAAGAACTGGAGGCAGACATCGAGCTGGTGAGCCTCATGCAAGTCCTAGCAATCGAGAAAACATGGACTCAGCTGTACGTCAAGTATCTACTATTCAAAATCCTTCACCATCATCAATGGAGAGATATACAAGCGAAGCATCAATGGGGTACTCCAGTGATGTGTCACCAACATTGATTGGATGAGCATCCTCCTCGACATCCATGAAGGTATTTGTGGCCACCACGCCGGCAGCCGCACCCTAGTCGTCAAGGCTCTACGAGCTGGCTTCTACTGGCCAACCGTGATGTGCGATGCCAAGGACATCGTCGAAAAGTGCAACGCCTGCCAATGGTTTGCTAACAAACCACATGCACCAGGCTTAGAGCTACGGCCCATACCACAACAATGACACAAACTTCACCTCGAAGGAGTTCCAAGACTTCTGTGAAGGGATCGACATCAACATCACGTACGCCTCAGTGGCGCACCCGCAGACCAACGGCCAGGTTATAAAAGCCAACGACCTCATTTGCAACAAGATCAAGAAGCGACTCTTGCGCACTCTCGAATGATTGGCGGGAGCCTGGGAAGAAGAACTACCCTCCATCCTCTGGAGCCTGCGCACAATGCCAAACGGCGCCACTGGCTACACACTGTTCTACATGGTGCACGAAGACGATGCTATGCTACCAGCCGAGGTACGCTACAAGGCCCCACGGGTCATCACTTACAGCGAAGCCGAATCAACGGCTGCACTTGAAGATGTTGTCGACCTGATGGATGTGGCCCACGACACCGTTGTGGCCCATTCGATGTGTACCAGCAAAGCCTACATAACTACCATAGCCGACAGCTGCGTCCAAGGTCCTTCGTCAAAGGAGACCTCATCATGTGGCTCAAGCAAAAGGGGCACCTGAAGCTTGAGTCACCATGGGAAGGCCCCTACATGGTCACAGAAGTCATCCCAGCTGGCGCCTACCGCCTCAAGGACGCCGAGTCAGGAGTAGCATACTCCAACCCCTGGAACATCGCACCACTGCGATGCTTCTACCCATAGCTATTTTTTATTTACAATAAGGCTTTTCAGCAAGGCTATTCAGTCCAACCCTGTATTCCCTACAATGCGATGAATAAATTTACATTCATACAACATGCTCGGGGGCTGCGCCCCACCCAGCGACTTCGTCGACCCCTAAATTAAAGCATTAACCTGCACGTCAGGCTAACAAAAAGGACATGAAAATTTTACAAAAGAATTACATGCAAAACACACATTACAAATGTTACAAGGGCAGAAAACATCCCAACTAAAACTATACAAATTTTACATCGCCATGTACAATTTTTGCAGGAAAAACAGTTAGCCGCACTGAAGAAGAACATTGGTATGATCGTCGAAAAGGTGCACGATCTCTTCGGCATGACAAGCCACCCCCTCATAGTGAGGGCGCATATTCCACGCCATACCATTCGACGAAACGGGCAGCCCTGTAGCTATCTCCGCCAAGTCCACATCCCGACGATGCAGCCAAACAAGGGCCAACGCCGCCTTCGCACCCGCAACAAACTGTTGGTGCACAAGCTCCTTCATGGCATCCGCGCTCTGAAACTTCCCCAGCAGCCCCAGGAAACTGGAGGTAGCCACATCCAAAGGGAGCATGGCAGTCCAAATGGACGTGAATGACGATCTCGCGCGCTTCAACACCTGCAACACCTGATGGACACGATCCTGTATAGTCGCAACCACGGTTGCTCGATCACGGTCCATCCAAAAGAACCCCCCGGCCTCCAACTCCTGTTGGGTGAGGCAGTTGAGTTGGATAGCAACACGCTCTTTCTCTTCCTGCAAAAGAAGATTGACAATTGCAAAGGGCAACATCTCAGAAAACACAAGCAGCGGACACAGCTGCGAAAGGAATAAGAGGCGCTTGGTGGGAACTTACACTGAAGTTGTTCGCCAATCTGCTTAAACTCTTTGAGCACATACTCCTCCCTCGCAACAACCTGCTCTGTTTTGGACTTCCAAACATCAGCATGGCCACAGATGATAAGGATGTCCCTCTCCAAGCTTCGGATGCGGTGATGCATCAATCGCAACTGTGATGCTTCACTTGTCGTTGGTTGAGCAGTGGCTAAAGGAGTTGACAAAATCAATGGATCAACATCCGAAGGGAGATATAAGGCGTACATGTTGTAAAGTATAAGGAAAAAGTAACTGTCCATAGCATGAAAGGATAGAACATATATTCACATAAGGAACCACTACATGGTATCCTCAAAATTCATACAATACAAAATAACATAAGCCAGGTAGAAAACACAGGATAGTCCTAAGCGAGAAACTAAGAAGTAGAAAGACCCTAAGGATTAGCCGCATCCAAAGAAGCTTCTCGCTCCGAGCTTGCGCTGCGGCCACCCGCTGCTGCTCTAATGCATAGGTGGCTAGCAGCTCAATCAAGTGTGGGCCATAACGCTTGCAGCATGAGGCGAAGGGGGTGAAGGATATTTCGGTGCCATCCGCTGCCACCGACATCTTGGAAGTTTCCCGGCTAAGATCAAGCTGCACACCAGAGGCCAGCGCCATTGCCAACCCCAGGTGGCACATGTGCCCTTCTAGGTATTCTTGTACTTCGCGGGCGCATCCCCTGCTAGGGCCTTCGCTAGGGAGTCGACGTCATCAAGGGCTACGCCCTTCGAAAAGATCTCCCGATAGAAGCGGCGGAGGACCTCTTTGGCCTTAGCCAAAGTATCAACGGTGGAGCTGCAACGGTCTTCGACCGCAGCAACCGTGTTCGCAAGGGGGTCCCCGTGATCCAAGACATCATGATCAAATGCAATGGAAGTGACATCTGCAGATGCGTCAAAGCAGGTTCAGATCAAAGCAAGGCAAACCACCAAATGCTCGGAGAAAAAAGTAGTTAGGGAAATTCTAGAGACCTACCAGACAATGCTTTGGAAACAGTCATCAGCTGCTCCGTCATCGCCTTCTCCCGCAAGGCAGCGTCAGCCGCAAGCTTTTACTCGCGCTCCTTGAACTCCTACTTGAAGCGCTCGAGAGCCTGCACAACACCTTTCGCCTTGATCTCCGCCTGGCTTCGACTCTTTCCGAGTGAGTCTAACTTGCATAGAGCCTTGTTATTTTCATCTGCAAAAATCATAAGGGCAAAATTAAAAAGACAAACTCTAGACATGCACTCGGAAAACACAAACGACAGAATACTCACCTTGGTGTTGCTGGAAGATTTCCTACAAGGAAAGATACTGCTGCCCACAAAAATCGAGTAACACTTATATGACCACCCGAAGACTCCGAAGGTGCAGCTTGTGCCATTCGGGTGACAACCGCGTGAGTTATTGGCTTGGAGGAACTGGACGCGCCATCATCGGAGTTGGCAGTTATCTTCCGGGAGGGCGTTGCAGCTTCGGCGCTCACTGCCTTCGACTCCACGGCCATCTCTTGAGTCTCATCCTTCATGGATTCACCCGAAGAGGACCTCCTGGTATAGCATAGAAGGAGAGTCATATAAAGCATCAAGAAAAAGGCAAAATTAACAAAAGTACAAAATATAGAAGCGTCAGATACTCACGAGGGGATATTGGAGAGGTCCAGTAACAACACCGTATTTTTCATCCTCTTGGCCTGCGGCTGAGGAGCCACCGCCCGGAGGGGTACCGCCGGAATCGGATAAGTGGCCCCCTTACCTGGATCCTGATGCTCCAAGAAAGTAGGCCCCTTCGGGGTTGGCGGTGTCGAGGCATCCTAATCTTCGCTTTAGGTTCTCTTTAGAGAATGCCCCTCACTGGGCTCGGGGGCTTCGTCATACGCGCGAGATTGGGCAGAAGGGATGGTGGATTCGGATTCCGCATCCCCACCCTCCGGTCCCTCTAAGTAGTTCTCGGGAAGAGTAGGCAATACGCCCTCCACCTTGAGATCCTGCACACCCAAAGAACTTTGCATTAGGCAGAGACTCAAGTAAGGGCTAGCAACAAGTACAATATATTACGCGCAAGTCAATGACTCCGCTGGCAAAGCCTTATTGGCCTTGAACTTCAGCAGCGGCCTGATGGCCCTGTCGAGGTCCGACAAGGAAAACTCCTCATTCACCACCCTCGTAGGGTCATTGATGCTGGAGTATAGAAACATCGGCTACGCCCTCGGTTGGAGGGGCTGCACCAGACGCTTGAGAAAAGTGTGGATGATGTCGATGCCGGAGACCTCCTTGCCTCGCACCAACTAGAGAGCCTCCACATGCTTGTACATCTTCTCGACCACTTTGGTTTCACCCACAAGAATGTCATTTGACCACGAACACTTTCGGGAGATCACCTTGATGGCGTCGAAGGGGGCCAATCCGTGATGCTGGCCATTCAGCATGGAGTCGCTGATGTAAAACCACTTGTTACTCCATCCATGGACGGATTCGCAGAGGTGGAAATAAATATACTAGAGATTGAGGAGGATGGATATCCCGCACCCGCCCAGCGCGTACACCCCACTAGTGCCAGATTGCATCTTCAAGGACTAGAGCTTCTTGAAGAGGCCAAAGTGCGGCTCGATTCCGAGCCAGCACTCGCATAACGTGATGAAGCACGCGATGTGCAGAAGAGAGTTGGGAGACAATTGGTGAAGTTGAAGCCCATAAATAAAAAGGAGTCCCCGAAGAAACTCGTGGGCAGGAAGCGAAAGGCCACGAATGACAAAGGCATAGAGCATTACCCGAAAACCTTCGGGTGGATCGGGGATTACCTCCGAGGTAGGGAATTTGGTGTCACCCTTATCCCGCGGGATAAGATGCGACCCGCCAACTTTGGTTGGTGACGTGGCTGTCATTGGTCGTCTTCTTGGCGGCTCTAGCAGCGCTCGTCCCAGTGGCAGCGACAAAAGCTTTCTTCGGCTTGCCCATCTTGCTGATGTGGGGTGCTACGCGATGAGCACAAAGGAAGGAGGAAGGAAAGATGCGGAGAACGTCTAGTGCAAAAGGAAGCACGAGCTCTGGAAATGGAGGAAAGAATAATCAACAAAGGAAGCGTGAGGATAAAAAATGGTGAAGGGTAAAATTACCACATCCCCTAGCGGTATAAAAAGAATGAAGACAATGATGCGGGACCATTGATCTACTAAACCTAACGCGTGTCATTCATTGTGTTGTAAATGTGGGGGGTACCGCCCGAACTGTCGTGAGCATGCCGTCCACTACATGCAGAAATTAGGTGTCGTAGTAACTTTTGCGTAAACTACGTGTGACTGGTCAAATCTCAGTCATAAAGTGGGACCCACGATTGTCTAGTCCCATCGTCTCTGCTGCCATAGACAGTTGAGCTCACTGAGCATCAGCAACGACGTCAGTAGCATGCAAAATAAAAACTAGCAAAACCACAATATTTCAATTCAAGGTAAAATTACTATCTCAAGTCTGTGACTTGATCGAATACTCGTGGGATACTCCTATCAGGAGTGCTGATCGCACACCTGAAAATTTGGTAAGTTTGTCGGGCCAATCGAAGAAATTCACAAGCTTTAAGTCCTCCTTCGACTCTACGACTCCCTTACAGACTCGGGGGCTACTCCCATAGGGAGCGCTGGTCACCCGAAGGATCTCCGGATCATTGTATCACATGACTGATGATTATGAGTCTCTGCTCGAGTCTACTACTCGAACAGACACTCGGGGGATACTCCCATAGGGAGCGCTGGTCGCGCACCCTATGAATCAATTGATTGAGATCCTCTGGATCCTCCATGACTACAATAAAACATAACTTATGGAATAATCGACATCTATTCCCAAGGCAATGCTAAGAGAGATAAACGTCTCCTTAGTCACCCGAAATGCCTCCGTGGTGATAAATTTTCAGATGTTGCATCTGTGATGCAAAGATAAGACCTACAGATACAATTTGATGGCCTGGTAACGCACCCGATTGCGCTCTGCCAGTAATATCCCGTGTCAACAGGCACGATGAAAAATCATGATGGACATGTCAGGTACATGACTTAAAACACTGGAATTTGAATCTTGTAAGACCTCCGCGGCCTGAGTCAAGTTACGCCAGCAATTTTCCAGATTCGAGTCGAGGGACTCAAGTCCGAGTAGATAGCATTGTTTTGTCCAAAGACACTTAACTGGCCTTGATCCGTCGGGAGAGTCAGACACGTGTATCAACTATCCCTATGAACCAACATATTAACCTGAAATATGTATGGGTGAGGAGCACTCGAAAGACTCAAGAGTCTCTAGTCGAATTTGCGATTCGACTAAACACTCAGGGGCTACTGACATGGGTATGCCCTACGGGTGCCCGATGTTATCATATCCGGTCCATCCCAATGTAAGCCCATGAAGAAGGCGTACCACAATCATAAGGCCTAGGAGGATTTCGGGTGGCCCAAGCCCGGTGAAGATTCGACTCCTGGGCGGACACGTCTTATTCGGGTAGAAACTTGAAGGGAGAAACCCTAAAATTGTAACCAACTCAACCTATCCCCGAGACTTGGCCTATCTATATAAAGGCCATGAGGTCACGGAGAGGAGGATCTCACCTCATAACCTAATACACCACTCGCCGGATCCAATCTGCGCGCCCCTATAACCTTTGGCATCACCATTAACAAAGAGAAGACAAGCAGGAGGGTTTTTGAAAGGGCATTTATTGTCATAATCACTTTTGGTGTTCGTTAACAACAAGTAGATCATTTTACAATTTGTTATTGTCCACAGGTTGGTATTATGATAGATGAACAACACCCTCACTCTTGGGAAAATACCACATTCATATGCCACTGTTCTGGAAACTCCAGGCCGGAGTCTCCGGTCTACCAAGACCGGAGTCTCCGGTGTGGTCTGGAGTTTCCGGTTCTGGCTCCGGTAGTGCCCCCCAGGATCTGGCTGGGACATTCTGTCTAGGGGTCCGGAGCCTGCACCAGAGGTTACTCCGGAGTCTCCGGACTTTGTTCAGACCGGAGTCTCCGGTGCTGGAAGACCGGAGTCTCCGGTGTTGCAGGGGCAGGTTGCTCTGGGTCAGTCAGAAGGGCAGTCCGGAGGCTAGTCCGGAGATTGGCCGGAGTCTTCGGTGTAAACCGGAGTCTCCGGTTTACACATCGGAGTCTTCGGTCTGACTTTTCTACAACGGTCAGAAAACGGTTCATGGAGGGGGCTGCCTATAAAAAGGGACCCTTATCTTCTTTCTCCAGTGGCTCGAGCTGCTCAAGAACACCAACCCCATTAGAGCCACCAAATCTACAAGATCTCTTCATCCAACCATCCAAAGTCATTGATCTTTGGAGAATCGAAGGAGGCCTTGATTTACATCTTCACCAAGAGAGATCTTCATTTCCCCCTCATTCACTTGAGGGCCCCCAAGATCTAGTGTTTCATTGGAAACCCTAACTTTGATTTGGTTCTTACAAGCTTGTCTTTGATTTGTCTTGACAGCTTTCTTGTATTTGGGAGCCTCCAATTTAGTTGTGGATGTGTGCCCCGAACTTGTTGTAAAGGTGCCGGCTTCCACCTCGAAGGTTGCCGATATAGTGGAAGGTGAATCGAGCCCGTTGGGGTGAGGTTCATCGGAGAACAAGGGAGGCCTCTCGTGGCGTTGGTGGTTTGAAACCACCCCCTCTCCAAACGTAGACGTACTTCCCCTCAAAAGGAAGGAACTACAGGAAACAAATCCTTGTGTCTCCGCGTCCACTCCCTTGGTTACTTCTATCCTTTAGCGCACTTTACTTACTTATTCTTGCTTAGTGTTGTGTTAGCTTGTGCTTGTTTGACATATAGGTAAATTCACCATAGTTGCATATTCTAGAGAATTTACCTTTCTTGTCAAACCCTAATTTGAAAAAGAGTAAAATTTGAAGTAGCACCTATTCACCCCCCTCTAGGTGCCCATACGATCCTTTCAATTGGTATCAGAGCCTCGGCTCTTTATTTGGGATTTACCGCCTAAGAGAATATGGGTAGCCAAGAAGGGGATGGTGGTAGTGAGCCGACCCCGGTGACCATGGAAGATCTCAAAAACTTGGAAACAAGATTGAGCTCTTGTTCAACGAAGTTAAGAAGATGCTTGAGCAACTTCTTAAAGACAAAGATGGCTCATCACCCCCATCTCCTCAAGAGGATCTAACATCCGTTGTACCTAAAGGGAGTACTTCGGTATCCCCCGAAGGTATGGTGGTGGGGGGTAAACTAGACAACGCTAATTCCTCCACATAACTTGATGGGGGGAAGGGTGAGCACCGTGATTCTTGGTACTCTACCAATCCTCCCGTCCTTCACCCTCATGTGTACAATAGATGTGACCCACCTAAGCTAGAAGAGTCTGCTACTTTTGCTTAATGGCAATCACTAATGAGAACTCATGTGCGCAGATCTTGCATTGAACTATGGAACATCATCGAGCATGGACTCTTTATTGGGGATCCAAACAACTTGACAAGAAGAGAGGTTGTCAATAGTCATCTCAATGCCACTGCTTTGCACATGATTCAACAAGGATTGGGAACAAAGGATTACCCACACATTTAGCACTTTAGCATTGCCAAGGAAGCTTGGGATGCTCACACTGTGTTGTTTGTTGGAAATGAGAGTATGAGGAGGAACCGATATGATGCTCTAAGCAATGAAGCCGAAGGCTTCTACATGAAAGAAGTTGAAGATCATGAAGACATGTATCGAAGGCGTAAGACCACTGCCACCGCTTTTAGAAATGTGGGTGCCTCACATGTGGATGATGCATGGATAAAAAGGAAATATGTGAGTGCACTCATGCCTTTTGAGCCCACCGACTTGAAGAGTCTACAAGGAAGACACAACTACCATCTCATGACCTCAAATGAAGTTATGCAAGAGATGGCCGCTTTCAAGGTTGCCGCGAAGAATGCCAAAGATGCCCGTGCTCATGCCCTTGGTATGAGCAATGTTGTCAATGTTGCGTTGAAGGCCAAAGTTGTGGACCATGGGGATGAAGATGATAGTGATAAAGGGCTCTCCATGGACCACCCCGATGAAGTCAAGATTGCTCATAGTCAATATATGGCCTTCTATGCTAAGAACTTTTGGAAGAACCCCGCCAAGGCCAAGATGGAAATGCAAAGAAAAAGCAACCCAAATGGGAAAATAGAAAATACAACGAGATTGAGAACTTGCTTCAATTGTGGTGACCGCTATCACTTTGTAGCAAGTTGTCCCTATGAGAAGAGAGAAGATCATGGGGGTAAGCTTGTGTTGAAGAAGACTCTCAAGGCACCTTACAAGAAACCTTTCATCAAGAAGAATCCCATCAACAAGAAGTCGGGAGAAATTGTCATGATCACTCATGAAGAATACTCCTCCGACAATGAAGATGATGAAGATGAGGAAGAGGAAACTTCTCATGGTGTGGCTGCTCTAGCCATCATCTCTACTCCGACATTCTCACTCTTCGATTCTCCAAATGAGAACTCTCCCACCAAGAACGTCACTTGCCTTATGGCAAGAGGAATGGAGGTATCCTCATCATCCCGCTCTACTCCCTTAGATAATGATGAAATTGATGATGAGATGTCTCTTGATGTTAAAAAGGAATTAATTGCCTTTGATGAGTTTATGACTAACCTAGAAGGAAATGCTAAGTTACATTTTGGAAACATCCTAGATCAACTTTCACATACTCAAGAGCTTCTAGATGTAAGATGTAAACTTGGAAATGAACACATGATTGAGCTAGAGGCTTTAAATAATGCTCTAGAAGAAGAACAAGAAACTAGGTTGTCACTTGAATTAAAACTTGAAGGGCTTGATGAGTCCAATGACATTATTGTTAACAAACTCATCAAAGAGCGTGATCATGCTATTGCTAAATACAAAAGTGCTAAAAAGGACAAGATTGAGTTTGGTGTGGTTCATGAAAAACTTGCCGAGGACTTTAGGTTGCTTAACAAGGCCCACAAGGTTTTGGAGAGTGAACTCTTGTCACTCACAAAGTCCCATGAAACGCTTCAAACTCAATTGGCCAATATTCCTTCACCTAGTAACTTCATTCCATCTAGTAGTACAACTATTCTTGAAGAGAATGCTAGGTTGAAGGGGGAGCTTGCTAAGGCCACATTTCCACAAGGCAACAAGTGCATTGATGATCTTTTGAGTAAGCAAAGGCCTAGTGGTGATAAAGGGGGCATTGGATTTATCTCCAAGTCTAAGAATAAGAAGAACAACAAGAAGAAGAAGAAGGCCAAGCCCACACAAGAAACTAACAAGGCCATTGTGGGTAGTAAGACCACAGGTGGTAAAACTATGTCTCATGATGACTTTGCGGGTAGTGCTAACCCTCACTATGTTCTAATGCGTGATTATTATGGTGATGTGTATGCACAATATGTTGGCCCATTTGATGGTTATATTGCTTGGTCTATTTGGGTTCCCAAGACCCTTGTTGCTAACAAAAGAGGACCCATTGAAAAATGGGTACCTAAAAATTAGCTTGATCGTTTGTAGACTTATGCTTCCGGAGGGTCAAAGTGGGTGCTTGATAGTGGTTGCACAAGTCATATGACCGGAAGCTCATCTATTGTCAAGGACTTAAAGCCAAATGATGATCAAATCACCGTGAATTATGCCGACAAGTCAAAATCTAAGGTATTGGGTTTTGGCAAAGTTGTGGTTCCTCACGACATTACACTCGTGAACGTCATGCTTGTTGAGACCCTTGGGTACAATTTACTTTCAATCTGTGCTCTTGGAAAGATGGGTTTTTCCGTCTTTTTACATAATGATCTTGTGGTCCTCATGTGGAGCAAGTCTCTCAAGGTCGCTTTCGTTGGGTATGTCGAACATGACTTGTATGTGGTGGACTTTTCGGGGCAAGCCACTACAAGTGCGATGTGCTTATTCGGAAAGGCCGATGTGGGTTGGTTATGGCATCGCCGACTGGCCCATGTCAATATGAGAACTTTGAAAAGTCTCCACACGGAGGGCCATATTGTTGGACTAAAAGAAAATGTTTCCTTTGCCAAAGATCGTGTTTGTAGGGCATGTGTTCTAGGGAAGATGCATGATGCTCCTCACAAGCCTAAGAACCGCATCAAGTCCACCAAGATCTTGGAGCTCCTCCACGTGGACCTCTTTGGTCCTCCATCTCATGCAAGTCTTGGTGGGAAGAAATATTGCTTGGTGATTGTTGATGACTTTTCTAGATAATCTTGGGTTTATTTCTTCAAGTTGAAGAGTGAGACTCAAAAGACCTTCATCGACTTCATCAATTTCGTCCAAAGGCAATACAATGTTCCCGTGTTGATCATTAGAAGTGACAACGACACCGAGTTCAAGAACTACACCTTGAATGATTTCCTTAGTGATGAGGGGATTAAACATCAATATTCCGCTGCATACACCCCTCAACAAAATGGCGTGGCCGAAAGGAAGAACCGGACTCTTATTGAGATGGCTAGGACCATGTTGGCGGAGTTTAAATCTCCATACAACTTTTGGGCCAAAGCCAATTCCACTGCTCGCCATGCTTCAAACCGGCTCTACCTTCGCAAAGAAATCAACAAGACTCCATATGAAATTCTTACCGGTAACAAGCCCAGCATATCTTACTTCCGGGTGTTCGGTTGTAAGTGTTTTTATCTCATAAAAGGTGTTCGTTTGTCGAAATTCGAGTCTAAAGCATTAGAGGGTATTTTTGTTGGCTATGGTCTCGAATCTCACACTTATAGAATCTATGATAAGCTCTCTGAAGCCGTCATAGAATCTTGTAGTGTGACCTTCGAAGAATATGATGGTCCCCAAGGGGGGCATGTTGATGCTTGTGATGCAGATGATGAAATGCCTCAGGATGCCATAGGAAGAATGGGTGTGGGATATATCCGCCCCGTTGAGGAACCCCTTATGGCGGATCGAGAAGAACTATGATCCACTCAAGTGGAGCTCTCATCTTCATAACCACAACATGCTCCATCCATCGAAGAGGACATTGACTCAAGCCAAAGACATGATGTGGACCCTCAATATGGTGATCAAAGTGACAACTCTAGTCAAGGGGAGCTTGGTCCATTTGACGGATTGTCAAGTGGTGCCAAGTCGGTTTCTCAAGGAAGATCCGTACAAGCTGCTTTGAGACAAGCTCAAATTGACGCTAGAAGAGCACTTGATCATGACCAAGGTCAATCTTCGCCTCCCAATGTAGAGGATGATTCCAATGATGATCAAGGTCAAGATGATGGTCAAGACGAGGATCAATATGATGAAGAGGGTCCTCCAAGAAACAACACGGAGACCCACGCTCGTCGCGAAGCTAGAAAGGAAAGAATGTTGGAATTAAGAGATCACACTCTACAAAATGTAGTTGGTGATCTAAGGAAAGGTATTTCCACAAGAGCACAATTGAAGAGGTTTAGTGAACACCAAACACACATCTCCATGATTGAACCAAAGAAAGTGTGGGAAGCCCTTGAAGATTCGGATTGGTTAGAAGCTATGCACAAAGAACTCAACAACTTTGAGAGAAACAAAGTATGGAAGTTAGTAGAGAAGCCAAAGGATTGCCGCAATGTTATTGGAACAAAGTGGATATTCAATAACAAGCAAGATGAGCATGGAATCATAGTAAGGAACAAGGCTAAATTGGTTGCACAAGGGTTCTCTCAAATTGAAGGTATTGACTATGGAGAGACATATGCACCCGTGGCTCGCCTTGAGTCCATTTGTATCCTTCTTGCTTATGCGGCACATCATAACTTTAAGTTGCAACAAATGGATGTAGAAAGTGCATTTCTTTATGGTTCACTAAATGAATTGGTATATGTTAAGCAACCCCCGGGATTTGAGGACCCCAACTTCCCAAACCATGTCTACAAACTTGATAAGGCGCTCTATGCGCTCAAGCAAGCCCCACGCACGTGGTATGAGCACCTTAGAGAGCTTTTGTTTGACCGTGGATTTGAGGTTGGGAAAATCGATCCCACTCTTTTTACTAAGAAAGTCAATGGGGAGCTTTTTGTATGCCAAATATATGTTGATGATATTATCTTTGGCTCTTCTAACAAAGCTTTTAATGCTGAATTCTCAAAGCTTATGACTAGTAGGTTCCGAATGTCTTTGATGGGGGAGTTGAGAGTATTTCTTGGTTTTGAGATCAAGCAAGTTAGAGGAGGGACATTCTTCAATCAAGCCAAGTATACTCAAGATATGCTCAAGAGATTCAAAATGCAAGATTTAAATGGAACTCCTACTCCCATGGCTACAAAGACGCATCTAGAACAAAATCCAAATGGTAAAGATGTGGATCAAAAGGTATACCGGCCTATGATTGGTTCTTTGCTTTACCTTTGTGCATCTAGACCCGATATTGTGTTGAGTGTAGGTGTGTGTGCAAGATATCAAGCGGCTCCTAAAGAAAGCCATTTAATGGCGGTCAAGAGAATCTTTCGATATTTGGTTCATACCCCATTTTATGGTCTTTGGTATCCTCGAGGCTCAACATTTGCTCTTTGTGGATACACGGATTCGGATTGGGCGGGTGACAAGGATGATAGAAAATCAACATCCGGGGCTTGCCAATTCCTTGGTAGGTCCTTGGTATGTTGGTCTTCCAAGAAGCAAAATTGTATATCTCTCTCCACCGCCGAAGCCGAGTATGTGGCAGCTGCTAGTGCTTGCACCCAATTGCTATGGATGAGGCAAACTTTAAAGGAATACGGTGTCCATTGTGACAAAGTGCCTCTTCTATGTGACAATGAAAGTGCCATCAAGATTGCCTACAACCCGGTGGATCACACAAGGACAAAGCATATTGAGATTCGCCATCACTTCATTAGAGATCATGTTGCTCGAGGTGATATTGATCTATCATATGTATCAACCAAAGATCAACTTGCCGATATCTTCACGAAGCCACTTGATGAAGCAAGGTTTTGATACTTGAGTTATGAACTAAATATCGTAGATTCAAGGAGCTTGACTTGATATTCTTGCACTCTCACCTATGTTTAATCTCATGTTTGGTTTAGGTGTAGGCATGGATATAGGGGGAGTGCGGTCCTAATTGATTGGACCATCCCTCCCCCCATTATGCCCAAAGCAATCAAAATCATTCCTCTTAATATCATTCAGTGATATGTGAGATTAATGATGAGTTTTGGTAATGGACCCAAGATATATCTTAGTGGTGCCAAGCCAAGTATACTCAAATATGGTGGCCTAGGCCACCGCCCTCTCTCGTTCGAGAGGTTGACACTTACTCATGTTTGTCATTTGCTTGATTCTAGTCTCTTGGAGCTTTTCTGAACATTTTTTGAAACCCTATGGCTCTTGTTGGTTCTTCACAGTTTGATGTCTCAACCCAAGCCCTATACCTATCTTAAAAACCATGTATCTCTCATATATGTCCCCAAACACTTTTCCTGGAAATTTTGGTCGAGGAGGACCGGAGTCTCCGGTGTAGACCGGAGTCTCCGGTCCGGACGGTTTCTGTCACTTAAAGAAGGGGGCACGGGGTGAACTGGGATAGTAGTTCACCATTCTTCACCCCGTCCCCTACCTTCAACCCCGTCGCCCCCTCTTCCAAAAATCCTCCCCGGAGGTCAATAAGCCCCTGGGATCCGCCGTGCCGCCGGCCAACCTTCCCCTGTCCTCCATTGGGTCATTCCCACCAGAGGAATTGATCCCATAGACAGATCCGGTACCTCTCCTCTATTTTATCCTAGGGTTCATCTCTAGATGTGTTTTTTGAGGATTGTTGCTGATTTGTCCATTGGAATCACTTGTTTGCGTGCACTCTAGTACTTTAGCCTTGTTGAATTGCCCGATCTACTAGATTCACCCTCACCAGCATCTTCCCACCTCATACCCGAGCCTCCCGACCAGAGATTCTGGACTTAGGTCCGGAGACTCCGGTCCAGGCCGGAGACTCTGGTCCCCAGGACCGGAGACTCCGGTCTGAGCCGGAGACTCTAGTGTAAGGTGCGGAGACTCCGGTGTTGGGTGAATCAAAATAGTCTAGAAATGCATCAAAGCTCTTGTACTGCATCTTTGGGACATATATACTCATCTCCATGCTATCTCCCTCACTACTATTCACAGGTGATGGTTCTAGTCGTCCTCGTCGTACCAAGGCCAAGTCCCAAAGGGGCAATCCTCGCTATGATGAAGCTCAGGGTCAGTTTGTCGTGCCTCCGTCCAACCGGAAACAGCGGACATGTGATGCAGCTTACATGAAGAGGGATCAGGAGAGGGCTGAACGGGAGGACCGTGCCAAGAGGGCCAAGTATGAAAAGCTGCAGACCTTAGCCAAAATGTCTAAAGAGGAGTACTATGAGTTGATAAAGACAGATTTCTATGCACTGCCTCGTACCAGTGAGGACCCTCGTTACTGGAGGAAAGAACAGGTTGTGTTCATGAAGGATGTGTATGGTGTACTCACCAGATCACCTGTCTGCCCTCAGAAGTTCATGAGTGTTGAGAAAATGCGCCAGAGCCCTTACTTCAATGATGCCCTGTGGATCTGTGAGAAGCTGGGTCTCTACAACTTGATGGAGCTGCGTGAAGACTATAGTGTCCATCTTGTTCAGCAGTTCTATGCCACAGTTGTGTTTGGGACTGACCTTGACAGGACCATGGTGTGGATGACTGGCACCACTCGCTGCACGGCTACATTTCATGACTTTGCCAATGTCATCTTTGAGATCTTCCATGGAGTATCCACTCATGTGGGACTGTGCATGCACTCAGCTGCTTTGGGTGAGAACAAGTTGAAGCTGACACCTCTGTATGATGGTGGTGTTGTGGGGGGTTCCAAGGGACTCAAGACCCTCTACAACCTTATGCTGAGGATTTTTCATCACACTATTGCTCCAAGTGCTGGAAATGATGATGCTATTAGGGGTGGGCTTGTCAACCTCCTGTACCATATTCACTAGATCTTCAATGCTGGACCTGAGGCTGATGCTGCACCTATTGATGTGATGGACTTCATTTTTGAGGAGATGTTCCATGCCATCCTTTACAAGAAATATCCTCCATATGCACCCTTGGTGATGAGGCTCATCAACTCCCAGGAGCATGATTCTCCACATGGCATACCACCACACCTCACTGAGCACACTCTGGTCTCTCTGCAGCAAAAGGGGTGCATGGGGCCTGCTCCAAGGCGTCGCTATGTGGATGATGATGATGATTAGGAGATTGAGACGGAGAGGGCTCCCTCCCCACCAAGAGTTCAGAGGAAGAATGCCTCCAATGCCCCTATGCCTACTATGACTCGAGACTATGTGCATGAGCGGGTCAAGAAGGCCAGCTTTTGGGAGAGGACCCTTTGTTGCATGAACGTCCACATTCGCAAGCAGCAGCATGCATCCTACCAAAGCAACTGCCGCATTGAGAAGCTTCTCAAAGAGATCGAGGAACAGGGTGCTGAGGATAATGAGGAAGGTGAGGATGAATACAATGATGAGAATGGGGCTTAGCAGTCCACAGAGTCTGATCATACACTCTCATTTGGGGCATGGAATGCCCAACAGGATAGTCTGGTGGATTGGAAGACGTTTGCTGATGTCACCTCATGGTTTGGGTACCAGGGTACTTCTTCTTTTCGCCCTCATGGCAAAGGGCATGCTGTCCCTGAGGATGATGATGATGATGACTATGATCAGGATGATGGTGACCAGGAGGAGGATGAGTATGCCGAGGATGCCGAGGATGACGATGACTACTGAGCGGTTGGGGGCGCTAGTGTAGGTCTTTTCCCCTTTTTCGGCGTTTCGATGCCAAAGGGGGAGAAGACATTCTCATCGGTTTGCATGGACTTGGGTTTGGGATTTGCGACTATCTGCCCTTATTTGCCTTCTATTTGCCATTTTCGAACTTGAACTTTATGTGTGTCTATGACTATGTGCTTGTGTGCACCATCTATTGTAACTCATGTGATACTTATGTGTGCTATCGTTGATACTATCCACCTTACATGTTTTACTTAATTATCTTGATGCACATAGTCAGGGGGAGCCACATTTATATGTTATTCCATGCAAATCACTTGTTGTCATCGAACACCAAAAAGGGGGAGATTGAAAGGGCATTTATTGTCATAATCACTTTTGGTGTTCGTTAACAACAAGTAGATCATTTTACAGTTTGTTATTGTCCACAGGTTGGTATTATGATAGATGAACAGCACACTCACTCTTGGGAAAAGACCACATTCATATGCCACTATTCTGGAAAGTCCAGACCGAAGTCTCCGGTCTGCCATGATCGGAGTCTCCGGTGTGGTCCGGAGTTTCCGGTTCTGGCTCCGGTAGTGCCCCCCAGGATCTGGCTGGGACATTCTGTCTGGGGGTCCGGAGCCTACACCGGAGGTTACTCCGGAGTCTCCAGACTTTGTTCACACCGGAGTCTCCGGTGCTGGAAGACCGGAGTCTCCGGTGTTGTAGGGGCAGGTTGCTCTGGGTCAGTCAGAAGGGCAGTCCGGAGGCTAGTCCGGAGATTGGCCGGAGTCTCCGGTGTAGACCGGAGTCTCCAGTCTACACATCGGAGTCTTCAGTCAGAAGGGCAGTCCGGAGGCTAGTCCGGAGATTGGGCGGAGTCTCTGGTGTAGACCAGAGTCTCCAGTCTACACATCGGAGTCTTCGGTCTGACTTTTCTACAATGGTCAGAAAATGGTTCGTGGAGGGGGATGCCTATAAAAAGGGACCCTTATCTTCTTCCTCCAGTGGCTCGAGCTTCTCAAGAACACCAACCCCATTAGAGCCACCAAATCTACAAGATCTATTCATCCAACCATCCAAAGTCATTGATCTTTGGAGAATCGAAGGAGGAGGCCTTGATTTACATCTTCACCAAGAGAGATCTTCATTTCCCCCTCATTCACTTGAGGGCCCCCAAGATCTAGTGTTTCATTGGAAACCCTAACTTTGATTTGGTCTTACAAGCTTGTCTTTGATTTGTCTTGACAACTTGCTTGTATTTGGGAGCCTCCAATTCAGTTGTGGATGTGTGCCCCGAACTTGTTGTAAAGGTGCCAGCTTACACCTCGAAGGTTGCCGATATAGTGGAAGGTGAATTGAGCCCGTTGGGGTGAGGTTCATCGGAGAACAAGGGAGGCCTCTCGTGGCGTTGGTGGTTTGAAACCACCCCCTCTCCAAACGTAGACGTACTTCCTCTCAAAAGGAAGGAACTACGGGAAACAAATCCTTGTGTCTCCGCGTCCACTCCCTTGGTTACTTCTATCCTTTACCGCACTTTACTTACTTATTCTTGCTTAGTGTTGTGTTATCTTGTGCTTGTTTGACATATAGGTAAATTCACCATAGTTGCATATTCTAGAGAATTTACCTTTCTTGTCAAACCCTAATTTGAAAAAGAGTAAAATTTGAAGTAGCACCTATTCACCCCCGCCCTCTAGGTGCCCATACGATCCTTTCAATTGGTATCAGAGCCTCGGCTCTTTATTTGGGCTTTACCGCCTAAGAGAATATGGGTAGCCAAGAAGGGGATGGTGGTAGTGAGCCGACCCCGGTGACCATGGAAGATCTTAGAAACTTGGAAACAAGATTGAGCTCTTCCTTGGTCAACAAAGTCAAGAAGATGCTTGAGCAACTTCTTAAAGACAAAGATGGCTCATCACCCCCATATCCTCAAGAGGATCTAACATCCGTTGTACCTAAAGGGAATACTTCGGTATCCCCCGAAGGTATGGTGGTGGGGGTAAACTAGACAACGCTAATTCCTCCACATAACTTGATGGGGGGAAGGGTGAGCACCGTGATTCTTGGTACTCTACCGATCCTCCCGTCCCTCACCCTCATGTGTACAATAGATGTGACCCACATAAGCTAGAAGAGTCTGCTACTTTTGATCAATGGCAATCACTAATGAGAACTCATGTGTGCAGCTCTTGCATTGAACTATGGAACATCATCGAGCATGGACTCTTTATTGGGGATCCAAACAACTTGACAAGAAGAGAGGTTGTCAATAGTCAGCTCAATGCCACTGCTTTGCACATGATTCAACAAGGATTGGGAACAAAGGATTACCCACACATTTAGCACTTTAGCATTGCCACGGAAGGTTGGGATGCTCTCACTGTGTTGTTTGTTGGAAATGAGAGTATGAGGAGGAACCGATATGATGCTCTAAGCAATGAAGCCGAAGGCTTCTACATGAAAGAAGTTGAAGATCATGAAGACATGTACCGAAGCCTCAAGACCACCGCCACCGCTTTTAGAAATGTGGGTGCCTCACATGTGGATGATGCATGGATAAAAAGGAAATATGTGAGTGCACTCATGCCTTTTGAGCCCACCGACTTGAAGAGTCTACAAGGAAGACACAACTACCATCTCATGACCTCAAATGAAGTTATGCAAGAGATGGCCGCTTTCAAGGTTGCCGCCAAGAATGCCAAAGATGCCCGTGCTCGTGCCCTTGGTATGAGCAATGTTGTCAATGTTGCGTTGAAGGCCAAAGTTGTGGACCATGGGGATGAAGATGATAGTGATGAAGGTCTATCCATGGACCACCCCAATGAAGTCAAGATTGCTCATAGTCAATATATGGCCTTCTATGCTAAGAACTTTTGGAAGAACCCCGCCAAGGCCAAGATGGAAATGCAAAGAAAAAGCAACCCAAATGGGAAAAGAGAAAATACAACGAGATTGAGAACTTGCTTCAATTGTGGTGACCGCTATCACTTTGTAGCAAGTTGTCCCTATGAGAAGAGAGAAGATCATGGGGGTAAGCTTGGGTTGAAGAAGACTCTCAAGGAACCTTACAAGAAACCTTTCATCAAGAAGAATCCCATCAACAAGAAGTCGGGAGAAATTGTCTTGATCACTCATGAAGAATACTCCTCCGACAATGAAGATGATGAAGATGAGGAAGAGGAAACTTCTCATGGTGTGGCTGCTCTATCCACCATCTCTACTCCGACATTCTCACTCTTCGATTCTCCAAATGAGAACTCTCCCACCAAGAATGTCACTTGCCTTATGGAAAGAGGAACGGAGGTATCCTCATCATCCCGCTCTACTCCCTTATATAATGATGAAATTGATGATGAGATGTCTCTTGATGTTAAAAAGGAATTAATTGACTTTGATGAGTTTATGACTAACCTAGAAGGAGATGCTAAGTTACATTTTGGAAACATCCTAGATCAACTTTCATATACTTAAGAGCTTCTAGATGTAAGATGTAAACTTGGACATGAACACATGATTGAGCTAGAGGCTTTAAATAATGCTCTAGAAGAAGAACAAGAAACTAGGTTGTCACTTGAATTAAAACTTGAAGGGCTTGATGAGGACAATGACATTATTGTTAACAAACTCATCAAAGAGCGTGATCATGCTATTGCTAAATACAAAAGTGCTAAAAAGGACAAGATTAAGTTTGGTGTGGTTCATGAAAAACTTTCCGAGGACTTTAGGTTGCTTAACAAGGCCCATAAAACGGTTCGTGGAGGGGGTGCCTATAAAAAGGGACCCTTATCTTCTTCCTCCAGTGGCTCGAGCTGCTCAAGAACACCAACCCCATTAGAGCCACCAAATCTACAAGATCTCTTCATCCAACCATCCAAAGTCATTGATCTTTGGAGAATCGAAGGAGGAGGCCTTGATTTACATCTTCACCAAGAGAGATCTTCATTTCCCCCTCATTCACTTGAGGGCCCCCAAGCTCTAGTGTTTCATTGGAAACCGTAACTTTGATTTGGTTCTTACAAGCTTGTCTTTGATTTGTCTTGATAGCTTGCTTGTATTTGGGAGACTCCAATTCAGTTGTGGATGTGTGCCCCGAACTTGTTGTAAAGGTGTCGGCTTCCACCTCGAAGGTTGCCGATATAGTGGAAGATGAATCGAGCCCGTTGGGGTGAGGTTCATCGGAGAACAAGGGAGGCCTCTCGTGGCGTTGGTGGTTTGAAACCACCCCCTCTCCAAACGTAGATGTACTTCCCCTCAAAAGGAAGGAACTACGGGAAACAAATCCTTGTGTCTCCGCGTCCACTCCCTTGGTTACTTCTATCCTTTACCGCACTTTACTTACTTATTCTTGCTTAGTGTTGTGTTAGCTTGTGCTTGTTTGACATATAGGTAAATTCACCATAGTTGCATATTCTAGAGAATTTACCTTTCTTGTCAAACCCTAATTTGAAAAAGAGTAAAATTTGAAGTAGCGCCTATTCACCCCCCCCTCTAGTTGCCCATACGATCCTTTTAGTTTTCCCTCCGGGGGCCTGTACCTGGGTAAACCTCATATCCCCGTGTTCCTAGTGTATTATCCGTTCTGTGATCTACAGCATCCCCTCCTTCTCTAGAACCCAAGTCCATAACAATGGGCATTGATGAATCCAAACCTCGTCAGCGATGTTCATGGCTCGTAGAGTTTTGGCGTAGATAAGGTTGATATTGCTGCCCGTGTCCATGAATACATTGCTCATATGAAACCCGCCAGTTTGTGCATCAACGATGAGAGCTGAATGACCCGACTGAGGTACTCAAAGCGGATGATCAGCTCTAATAAAGGTGATTTCCTATTCTGACCAATGGAGGAATTCAAGAGTTGGGGTGGCGCTGTTACTACCATGTTGACTGGTCGGGTAATTAGCTTCTGGGTCCTGTTGGAAGGACGACCTTTTTGAATCATGGACATTGCTCCTCTGGACCTCGGGTACTCATCGTCCTGATTTTTGTTCTAAGCAGGTTGCGGCTATCCAGCTGGTGGTGGTCCTAGAGGTGGTGGTGGGTCCGCAAGAGTGAGAGTTCCTGGTGCGGGCGTGCTGCAGCATACCCGCGATTTGTGGCGTCGTTTACTTTCGCATTGCATACTTCCTGCATCCCGAGGAAAGTGCGGCAATCCTACATGAGATGAGTTTATCATCGACTTCCCTCAGATTCGACGTAGAAGTGCATGTTACACGGTCCTTCTAATATTTGCATTGGGGACATCAGGTGTTCCCTTGGCCGGTACAGCTGGCTCGGCCTTCCTTTTCATGCGTCCTCTTGGCTGCTGCGGTTATCGCTTCTCCTATTGTCCTCCCTGACGAAGCCAACTGCGACATAGTTGGGTCTGCTATAGCCATCAAAGTTGCGTCTCCTCATGTTATCATTGTTTTGCCTATTGCAGTCGTTCTCGGGTGAGTGCCCGTGTTTTTTGTGTATGGCATCTTTGCCATCAGCCCAACGGTTCGCCATATCCATCAGATGAGATATTTTTTTCGGCTTCACGTGTCCCAATGCCTTGATGAAGTCCTTCCTTTGTAGACCGTCGTTGAAAGCGTCTATCGTGCTCTCATCAGATATGTGTTCTATGGAATTTTTGATGATGTTCCACCACTATATGTACTCCCTGATAGATTATCCGGGTTTCTGCTTGCAAGCCCGCAATTCTTCAATAGATGCGGGTCGCATGAATGTAGAACTAAAATTTTGGATGAATTTTTTCTCCAAATCTCTCAAACTAATGATAGATTCTATGGGTAATTGCCTAAGCCATGAGAGTGCTACTCCACTCAAGTGTAATTGGAGGCTTTGCATTGCGGTAGCCTTTGAACCGCCTTGAAGTTTGACAGTTTGCAGGTAATCAGCCAGCCATGCCCCGAGTTCCTGGAGTCCGTCGTACTTTTGGAGGTCGTGAGGGAGTTTGAAATCCTTGGGTGTTGGGGTCTTGCAAACCCGATAGGTAAAGCAGATGGCACCACAAGGCTCATGCTCATCATTTCTTTCTTCATCAGAATATGTTCGGCTACTGCATTCCTCTCTGGATCTGTCGATCCTTTTCTATGTAATGTCATTTCTCGCATCGTTCCCATGTGAAGAGTGGGTGAAGCGCACATGGTGGGGCAAGCTAGATCATCAGGTGATCCTTGTGTGCCGAGGGATACTGCCATGAGGTGGTGATTTATCGGCTCGCTACATGATTCCTTGTGCTAGAGTTTCACCTACCATACCAAATCCCATGAGGCGGAGCGATGGATAGCTGCCCGCGGTTCATCGGCTGCTGGCTGGGTAGTTAAGAGGTAGGTTTGGGCAGCGACCAGGGCGGCTTCTGCTGTTTTTGCTTTGATGTTACCCGCAGAATCAACTGATATGAATGACAAGTCCAAGTCTCTTGCCAATATCGTCCCTTTTTTCTTCAGGGATACGTGGTAGCTGCGAGGCGCTCTGTTTGGCCTGTGGTCCCCTGGTGACGCTGCCGGAATTGCGGGTGGAACTGAGCTATGCCAAATGTAGGATGGATTCATCGGCTAACCTTTTCCTTTCATCCAGAGACCATTGCAGCCGCAGTAGGTCCTTTCTTTTGTGGTCCATCAAGTATTGGTAGGCCATTAATTCCTCTCTTGTGGCGTCTACTGTGATGGGAAGCGCACCTGATATGCCATCTTGGGCCTTTTGCCATACATATGGTGGAAACTGAAGGGTTAAGCGCTCACAAGTGCGTTCTCCTCCTCTGTTCACGACACGGCGTTCTCCTTCTGTAAGGTCTTGCTTCTCCTCACAATGTCCTGCTGCATCATCCGACAAAATATCATCAAGGTTAATGATTGGGTTACCGTGGGAGTCACGGGGTGTTGAGGTTCTGATAACCCCCAAGTGCAGGGGATCACCGTAGTACATTTCGATAAGTATTTGAGTGTCGAACCCACAAGGATCTGAAGGTAAACTATCTATTCTCTAAAGCCCTATAACCCACTTATATGTCATTTTATGCAAAGCTAGGATTTTAAGTGTGTGTGGTTGTGTGTGGTATTATGTAGAAAACAAGTAAAGTTTTGCAAGTAAAAAGAACTATATGTAAACTAGTGCAAGTAAAGTAGGTGAAGTGGCGTGATGGAGTGGATGTGGATAATCTTATGGGAGCAAATGTTTAGGCAAATCGATTTTTCATTTGTTTGGTTGTCACAATTAGTGAAGCACATAGATAGTCTTTTTTATAGTTTCTTCTAGGAGTAGCCATAACTAGGTGTAGCCATAGATACATGAGAAAATACACCACTAATGACTGATCCCAAGGCCAATTAAAAACAAACAAGGGAATATTAAGACATAAAGTCCAACCACCACATTTAGATCTAAGGTCCCCATGATAATAGCCCCGTTGATTAACCATAAATTAATACAAAACATGCATATCTAAGAATTGGGATTCGGTTTCTGTCAAACTCCGTTTATCCCACCTCCTATTATCATGCAACGGTGAAAACCTTGTGCATCCCCCAACTTATGTGTGCACTCATATGCTAGTAACATCAAGATCATCATATAAGATATCATAAACTTGTATGCAACCATCAACAGACTATTTCACAATTGCCATAAACAATTCACTACTCAAACAAAGTCATGGAGACATAATAGATCAAGGGAAAATAATAAAATGCATCATATATCATGTTTTCCAAGAAATTATAGTAGGTATATGAGTGGATCTTGGTGGAGATGATGATGGAGAAGAGCCTCCCCAAGGGGGAGAGGAGGCGCTGTCATGGAGGAGGCGGCGCCCGACGCAGGGAGGCGCAAGCGCCCTCCTATGGGCGGCGCCTGCCCATGGGGGCAGGGGACCCTTGCCTCTTCTTCTTCCTTGGACTTGGTGATGGTGTGGAGGATATTCTCCCCCTCCTTGGGGGCTGCCAAGGAGGGGAAATTTCGTGGCTATGGGTGGATGCCTCAAAAAAATAGGGTTTTTCATCATTATATAGTGGTGGAGATGCAATCTTGGCCATTGGATGGGTGTCCCTTTGATCCAAGGGCTCTTGGGAACTTCTAGAACCTTCCTAGGACTCCTCTATGTACTTAATGAGTCAATCAAGTCGTAGTTGGGCCGAAATCTCCATATATTGAAGGAGTTTGTGTCAATCACGTCACTGCTTCTGTACCCCTCAGTAAAACAGGTTGCCCGGGCGCATTTGGAATCTGATTGGGGTGAATTTTAGGTCTAGAATGTAGACCAAACAATTACCCACAACTTTGTCCATTGGGACTTTGCCATTTGAGGCCGTATTCTGGGAGTACGTGGGCGATCTTTGAAAACTGTTTTGCAGAAACAGAATTCAGGAAACTCAAGATTTTGCCATAATGAGCGGTTTTCTTTCATATTTGTGTATTTTCTATACAATAAAGTGTAAAACAAGAACTTGTGCATTTTTTCAAATATTAGTTGGTTAGTCCTAATAAATATAATAAAGTTATAAAATAATAATGATTTTCGTGTAATAAACTACAAAGTTCATGTATGCATTTTACATGCATCGAACATTCCCAAGCTTAACTAATGCTCGTCCTCAAGCATAAAGCTGATAAAAATAAACATGTACTTTGGATTTTGTTACTTTGGTTATTTTATTATCATGCAAGGTTCATAAATTCAAATCTTTTCAATGAAATATAATATGCAAGTGTACTATCAAGTCATACCTTTTACTCCTCCATAAGCATGTTGAACAATAAATAGTGGAGTAATAAAATAAATGAAAGGCAAAACAAACTTTCAAGCACACTTTAGATGAACCTATAGAATTGGAGACACTTTGGCAAGGTATATTTGCTTCATTGCTTTTTTGGTGGTATTTTGGGTCCACTTCTTGAGTTTAGTACCCGACGGAAGAACATGCCTCTTGGCTTAAGTTGTCTTCCCTTGAGATGTTTTGCATCCCGAACTGAAAGTAAGTATTTGCAATATATATATGTTAAACCTCCAATGAAAAAGTTTTAAGTAATGCAGTTCATGTCAACAATACTAACAAGGATGGGGTTCCAAGTATCTTTTATTTCAAAGCTTCATATGGTTTATGTTACTCACACCTTATAAGTTGTTGCCCATGAAAACCAAAATTATGAGGTACACTCCGTTGTTACTCAACTTAGGCCCTTCATAATATGCATCGATCATCATAGAATGTATCGTAGGGGTACCTCTTGTCCAAGTTTTGAAGCCCACTCCCCCTTGTAGCCTTTGGGTAAATGACCAAGATGATGTTTGGCTGCCCTTTATCTCTTGTATTTGTCACAATTCAAAGATAAGGAGTGGACCCGCTACTTATATGGAACAAGAATACTCACAGGAATCATGATTAGTCCATTTATGTTAGGACTTATCATCGTGTGAAGCCTCCACAGTTTGGCTGGCAGCCCAGTTACAATCATCAGACTTATCCTACTCCATTTTGCACACTTTATTTCATAGCAATGCAATCTGTAACTTGAACATTCACGTGATAAATACTCACGGATGATCATGATGATCATCATTAAATACAGATAGCTTGTACCATGAGGCATGGTTTGGCTAGCAAGACAAAATGCAAGGTGTGAAAAACAAAAAGTTCCATAGTGGTATCACCCCAAACCTTACTTTCTTATGAGCTTTAAAATACACAAAAATGAAGGTTTTAATTGTTTGGAGGATTAACATACATACTATACTTGGAAATAGCTTTTGCTATAATAGGTGTATTTCCCTAAACTATGTTTTAGGAATGGAATCTCGAACTGAAAAGGCTTAGCAAAAAGAGATCTAAGGAAAGTCTGCACTCTAGTTCATAATACCAATACATTTACTTTCTCACTTTGCTCCTTAAAGTTTAACATGAATAAGTATGAGAAAAATGTACAATCTAATAGGCACAAAAAAATTATACTTTATAGAAAGTACTTGATTTTAAGAACTAGGCACAACACAAATTTTAACTTTTTGCTTTTAACCCCCCTTTTCTATTTCCTTGGCATATATTCAATTTTAATATCAATCATTCATGGATAGTTTTTGTTTCAGTAAATATTTTATAATAATGGAAAACTATTATGGTGGTTTCATTTTATTATCAAGGCAACATGCAAAACAAGATATAAAACTAGATAAAGACGCTCCAAGTTTCTACGATAATCTTATGTTGCTAAAAAAACAAAGTTTAGAGGTTTGCAAACCGAGAGTTTAATAAGTCCAGTGGGGTTCCTTGGGCATCCCCAATCTTATGGTTTTGACCATCCTAGCATTACTCTTAGTGTGATGTTCCTCTATTCCCTGTCAAAAAACTTCAACACGGAACTTTTTCTCCCATCTCGTTTCTGAGAGGTGACATTAGTGGCACAAAGGTATAATAGTTGATGCATATATATCAACGAAAAAATTCTTTTAAAATGTTCCAGCAAGCATATAATGTTTCTACACATCCCTAGCATATAATATGACTCATAGCAACCATTTGGAAGCACTTGGGAGTGGTCAATACAAAACATGGCAGAATCTATCCAGATTTTCAGCATCACAAAACGAATTTATTTGGGCCACTTAGACATGTCAGAAAATTAAGCCAATTTACATGCATACAGTGGATGAAAATTTGTAAATGGTGTGCAAAGATGATCACCAATGGAGTTACAGAGAATTTTAGAGAATTTTTCAACTAAAATCTGTTCTGCAGAAATTTGCTACTCCTTATGTTTTACAACTTTATAACATCCAAAATGGGTTCAACTTGGTACTTTATTACTAACCTACAGCAAAAACATTAAAAATAACTCTTTAACTACAGAAAGCAAAGAATAAAATAAAATATTTATGTTGTTTTTGCTTTATTAAAGATGAAAACAAAAGACAAGGAAGAACTAAATGAAAAAGTATAAATCTTTTTGGTGTTTTGGTTTTATAAAAACAAGAAATATATAAGAACCAAATAAACATAAAATCTTTTTGGTATTTTGATTTTATAAGAAGTTGCAAAATAATATACAAACTGAACAAAAGGCAAATATAACATGGTTTCCTCACACATACGAACATGAAGGTGAAACTAAAACATAAGTTTGCGATGATATTACTTGAAATACTTGAAAGAAGTTGGGGATGCATGGGCATCCCCAAGCTTGTGATCTTGCTAGTTCTTGTCCACTACTTCTTCCTCATCATATCATGTCACTCATCTCAAACAAAGAAATATTTTCATCTTCATGTTGCCTACAAAATGGTTAGTTCTCCAAACAGATGATATAATAGTTTCCACCAAGATGCAAACTCAAGTGATTATTGGAAACCATTTTATTCAATAATAAAATATATTACAAATAAAACACTCCCTTTATTTTTTTATGTTGGGAAAGTTTTAATGATCAAGACTTTGCAATGGTTCCATTGGCATGAACAACACATGCTCAAGGTCGACCCCAACATCTCCATTGCTAATCCTTCTCATTTTATTTCACAAATTTTATATTTAATTAAAATATTAAACAAATTGTTATATAACAGTACCTAAAGTTATTTTACATGTTACATGGATATGAAGGTGTGCTCAAACTGAATAGTATTTGAAAGCATATGGAGCACACCACAATGCACATAGACATTAAAATTTAAGTCTAACTTTCTTCCTATGCATTGGAATTTTATATATGAATAAATATCAGAAAGTTTGTGGTATCGAATGCATATAATTTTCAGTAGCTTGCATTTTAAATTTAGTAGAAACATACAGAGAGCTCTTATCACTTCCTCTTCTATAGTGTTTGCAAGCATCATAAGTAAACTTAATAACATAGTTTTGAATATATTCACCATATAAAGATAAGTCATCCAATGAGCATAATGGATCATCTAACTCAATTATATCACTTTCATCCTCCCATATACTAGACATATTTGTTCCACATAGAGGACTACTAGGAAAATCATTATGATTATAAGAAGAGTTGTTCATGGGAATTTGTATGTTACCCTTGTTGGGAGTAGGCGATGGGTAGCTACTCCATTCTTCCTCCACCTCTTATTCTTTCTCTTCTATCTCCTTGATGTCTATGCACTTCTATTCTTGTAGACAGTTGTTGGGCCTCCAAGTGCAGAGGTTTGTAGAACAGCAGCAAGTTTCCCTTAAGTGGATTACCCAAGGTTTATCAAACTTAGGGATGAAGTGGTCAAAGGTATCCCTCTCAAGCAACCCTGCAATCAAGATACAAGAAGTCCCTTGTGTCCCCAACACACCCAATACACTTTTTAGGTGTATAGGTGCACTAGTTCAGTGAAGAGATAGTGAAATACAAGAAGTATGGATGGTTATAAGACAACGGTGCCAGAAAAGAGCTTGACAGGGTGGAAGAGACTGGAAGCAAGCAAACATGTAATAGATCTAGTTGTGAATGGTGTTTCAATGTTTAGAAACAAGGCCTAGGGATCATACTTTCACTAGTGAACACTCTCTCATATAAATATATTCTCTTTATGATTCTACCCTGAACTACTCTCTGGTTGGACACTCTAATCCATGGTAGGGCTACAAAAGCACACCTCAAAGTCCGCCTTCCCCATCTAGATAACCCCACATTGTCACCTTGAGCGCTAGATGGATCCAACAAACACCACAATTTCATAGAGACAACCAACTCAAAATATAACTCATGGTAAGTATTTGTAAACTCTAGCCTAAGTGCCACCACGGCGTGCACACTGTCACTTTCACACACGTGGGGAGAGCTAGAGATCTATTAAAGCACTTGAGTATTTATGTAGAATCTAGCCTAAGTGCCACCACGGCGTGCACGTTGTCACTTTCACACACGTGGGGAGAGCATAGATCTATTAAAGAACTTGAGTAGTAGAGCAGATCTACTTGATTACAAAGCTCATGAACACAATATGATCATGCATAGAGAGAGAGATGAACACATAGCTAACAGTAGAGCCCTTAGACTCGAAGGAGAACTACTCCCTCCTCATCATGGGAATCAGCAACGGTGATGAAGATGGAGATCGATGGAGATGGCTCCGGGGGAACTTACCCGTCCAGGCAGGGTGCCGGAATAGAGACTTTATGTCCCTCGAATCTCCCATTCGGAGGCGGCGCTGCGGAACTTTTCGTGGCTTTCTGTTTGATTCTTTAGGCTTTCTGAGTCGGGGGCTTCTTATAGGCGAAGGAGGCAAGGTCGGTGGAGGGCCAGGGGCCCACACCCCCTGTGGGCGTGGCCAGGGTGGGCCCGCGCCCACCTAGGGTGTGGCTAGGGTGGGCCCGCGCCCACCTAGGGTGTGGCCACTCTGGTGTCCTCCTCCGTCTCGTCTTCGATTTTTCGTACCGTTCAGGGAAAAATATGAACTTTGGTTTTTGTCCCGTCTAATTCCGAGAATATTCATTTTTTAGCTTTATGAAACCAAAAACAGCAGAAAACAGGCAACTGGCACTATGACATCTTGTTAATAGGTTAGTACCATAAAACATATAAAAACACCTCAAAGTGTAGATAAAGCAAAGCAAAGCAAAGTAGATACTAAACAAGCATGGACCATCAAAAATTATAGATATGTTTATGACGTATCAAGCATCCCGAAGCTTAACTCCTGCTCGTCCTCGAGTAGGTAAGTAATAAAAAGAATAATTTTTTATGTGACATGCACCATCAAAATCAAGATCAAACCATTTGCAAGCATTGAAAGCTGGGATCAAAGTACTCTAAACATGAGCATGAAAGATGAAGTTCTAACAGTAAGACAAAGTAACTATGCTGCAACATGAAAGGTTACAAACAAAGATTCATGAATAACAATGCATTGAAAGACGTTTGTTTATTTCACATATAGAAAACATAGCATAGTGGCATTCATCTTGTCCGTCATGGAGTAGCAAAACATAAATGTATAGGACACCATCAAAGTTCGCAAGGGTGACTAGATAAAAATAGTTCAAGAACAAGCAATATCAACATTATGAATCCATCAATAAGTTTTGGGACAATGCACATAAAACTAAGAATGACAACTATGCTCTCTTAATTGGTGCCTAAGAATACAAGGTGGAGACTCAATATAAAAGTGGAAGAAAGGCCCTTTAAAGGGAAGAATGGATTTAAAGTTTCATAAAGAGCTTCCAAAAATTATGGTACTTGTTAGCTTTCAGCTCTCATTGCCCCTATCATAAGCATCTTGAAGTGATTAAAGTTAAAGTGAAAAAATATGGAGTATATGCTTGACAAAGTATAAGTTTGCAATCTCATGTCCCTTGAGTACGAGGGCCGCTCCTCATGCTACTCAACTTTAGTTACCGGTAAGTTCTTGTCATAGTAAGTACAAGTGTATCATAGAGAACCACCAACGGGGTATTGCCCCATGACACATGAGCTATCCCATATCAAAATGACAAGGCAACCAGACAATGAGCATCTCAACAATCTTCTTGTTTACCATGGGAAAATGGTGCTTTTTCTCTCTTTCCTCTTTTCTCATCTCTTTTTTTGCTTTTTATCAATCTCTTTTTTCTATCTCTATTTTTTTAATAAGAAGAATGCTTCATAGATTGCTCACTATGGTGATGCTACAAGTTTCCACCATGATTAGGAATGTATTAGGCTAGCGGCCCAGGCGTTTCTCTAACACACATACATAACTCCATGGACTTACAAGCTCCCCTTTTATTTTGCACCGATGACATCCGCAAACAAAAGATCATGATATCAACTGGGTAACATGTACATGTGCAATGTTGAAAGCGTTCCCCATGACAGCATGGTTCTGCTAATTCCCAACTTATAAGTGTAAGCATATATAACATAGATGACACAATGGTTCAAGTTTATTAGGGGCAAGAAAAATAAAGTGTGCCATCAAGTTTGTGAGAGCTTTAATCACTAATTTTCTCATAACAAGTTTAATTTGGAAGATAGATAAAACATGAATATACTTGGAATGGTGTAACACACCATGCATAGGAATTTATAGTGGACTCTTTGGAATAACTTGGTTTCTTGGGAGTTGGATGCATGAGTAGAGCTTACTCGGTACAAGTGGAGGCTAGCAAAAGACTGGGAGCGACCAACTAAGAGAGCAATAATGGACATAATCATGCAAAGCGACAAAACATTATCAATCAAAGCATAAAGTGATATCACAAGTCAAAAACTAAATGATCATAGAGGCTAAGGTGACTGGTTCATAGTCATAACATGGTGTGAGCATGTTCCAAGTCAACCCAAACAAAGCATCAAAGGAGAATACCACAATATTATGCTTTTGTATGCTAAAACAACGCATGATTCTTTCAAGGCACATTAAGCAATATCAATTGTTTGGAACAAGTCATGCTATAGAAATAATCACTAAGCATAAGGTAAAAGCAATATCTAGCATGACATGATAAAGTCTAAGCCACAGTCAAAGCAAGCTCCTTTTTGTACCACCTAAGCATGAAACTTTCTACTCTTTTCCAACACCAATCAACTTATTTGAAACAAATCACAAAGATAATAATCAATAAATATCAGTGAGCATGTCTCATAAATCCACAAAGAAGAACTAAAAAGTTCTAAGCTGAAAGCACAATAAAACTAAGGCTAAACACAGTGCTTGCAAAAGAGAACACTCACAAACAATAAGAGTGAAAACTAGAGTGTTCTAAACAATGAAAATGGAGCGTGTCTATCTCCAAAAGAAGTGTGCCGTAATCCAACCAACTTATTGCAACAAACCAAGCAAACTAAAACCAAAAAAGAAAACTAAGATGCTCCAAGAACAACACAATGGTGCATGAAACAATAAAAACGAAGTGTCTAGAAAGAGACCTGAGATTTTTATTGATGAAGAAGGGGATGCCTTGAGCATCCCCAAGCTTTGACTCTTGTACCTCTTGAATATTTCTTGGGGTGACATGGGGTGGCATCCCCAAGCTTGAGTTTTTTCCATTCTTCATCTCATTACATCATTCTTCCCTTACACCTGAAAATTTTCCTTCATACAAAACTTCACACCATCTTCATTAGCAACATTAGTGCATTCAAAAGATAAAAAACCTTTGGGTTTAGTTTTAAAACATCAAAACTTTCATTAAAAACACAAGATACTGTAGAGATTCCCTCAAAAATCTCAATTTACCAAAGAGACCTAAAAAAGAAATCGATAAAGAGGCAAATGCAAATAATGGCAGAAATCTGTCAAAACAGACCAGCAGGTAAAAAGCAATTTTTTCGAAGACCTTCTGTTGCTCAAATTGAAAATTGTTAAACTAACGAAAGTTAGCTAACAACTTGGGGGATTTATTTAGAAAATTACATATCAATCATCCATATAGAGAGTTTTCACGAATTTTTACAGTGAAGCACAAAAATCTGTTTTTCGGGACAGCACTTCCCCAAATCTTACTTCTCTCTCATTAGAGGTTATTCTTGGCACAAAAATCAAATAAAAAGGATAAGTAGAGGTTATTACAGAAGTAATAGCTTCCAAGACACCCAACATGCAGGACCATTTATTTCTTCCTCTGTCTTAGCAAGCTTATTCTGACTATCAGTACCTGGAACACATTATCAGTGAGGGGACTCAAAGAGAAACAGACAATTGGAGCTACATTTGGGGAAATGACTTTTTCTCTGTTTAAAAGGCCTATTCATCCTTATCCGGGCATATTGCAGTTTAGCCTCATTTCTCCTGGTTATGGAAGTCTTCTTTCCAGCAAAAACACAAGTTCTTCTTCTAGCTTTTGCTCCTCGATAGACTAAACACCAGAAACCTTTTGAAGAGAAAAAGATTTTCTCTGACCTCATATAATTGTGTGTTTTCTGGTTGCATCAGTGAGGAAACCTTAAATCATTTATTTTGGGACTTCCCTTTTGCAAAAGCATGTTGGGATGACATCTGCCCTGTCCGAAATAATGATTTAACTCTCTTTGAGGCTTTGGCTGATTTAAAGTGCAGATTAAAAGTCCCCTTTGCAATGGAAATCATTATACTGGGGGCCTGGGGCATCTGGATTTGCAGAAACAATGAAATCTTTAACAACAAGCGTGCTTCACTTGATGAATGGAGGGCTATTGTTTCTCAAGAATTAAGATGGGTTCTGTTCAGAATCAAGAAAAAGTATTTCCATGATTTCAAAGCCTGGATCAACAACAATTTGGATAGGAGATAGTTAGCCTTGTATTGTTTTCCCTCTCTGAGGTGGCCTTGAACTTGTAAATATTTACTTATGTAACTCATTATGATCTATAAAAAATGTAGTGGGGTTTTCCCCTACTATTTTACCCTCAAAAAAATAGCTTCCAAGACTCAAGAAAACTATTGGGTTATCTCCCAAGAAGTACTTTTCTTTAACGCCTTTAAGTTAGGCTTGATAGTTTGAGAAGATGCTCACATAAGAAATATGAATTCAAGTAAAAGAGAGCATCAAGAAGCAAATTCAAAACACATTTAAGTCTAACCCAGTTCCTATGCATAGGAATCTTGTAAAGAAACAAGTCATGAAAGCACAAAGCAACAAGCATAGGAAAGAAAAACAAGTGCAACTTCAAAATTTTCAACATAAAGAGGGGAAACTTAATATTATTGAGATGCATAAAACCATGTTTCCCTCTCTCATAATAAATTTCAGTAGTGTCATGAATAAAATTAACAATATAAATATTACATAGAACATTCTTATCATGAGCCACATGCATAAAATGATTACTACACTCCACATAAGCATAGTCATTCTTATTAATTGTAGTGGGAGCAAATTCAAGAAAATAGCTATCATTGTTATTCTCATCACCATAATCATCAAATATAGGAGGCATATTGTAATCATAATTAAATTCTCCTCAATACTAGGTGGACTGAAAATATCATATTCATCATTGTAATCATCATATATTGGAGGTATAGTATCATCAAAGTAAATTTTCTCCTCCGTGCTTGGGGGGACTAAAAATATTGTAAGGTTCCCAACCTTTAATAAGGTAGAGATCCCTGTGTTTACAATGCTAGTCCCTGGATCAATAGCTACTGTCACATCCCAAGATTTTCCAAATCTTGTAATGTGAAAAATATTGAATAAAATAAAACTTTGTTGATTTTCAGAGTGAGAAGAAACTTTTTGAATCCAATTGGAAACCTTCAAATCAATTTGGATCAAATAAAATCCTAAAGAGATTTAAAAAGATAAACATTTAATAAAGAAAAATAAAAATATTTGGAATTACTATTTTGAATCTTTTAATAAAAAGTTTTGTTTTCAAAAGAAAAGGATAGAAATAAAATAAGTATTAAATTAAAGAGCCAAATTAAAACTTGGCCAAGCCTTTGAAATAAAAACATTTCTATTAGATAAAAATAGTAAAGGTTTATTTAAATAAAATAAAAAGGATTTAATATCCAAGTTTATTAAAAATAAAGGTTTCACTATCTTAATTAAAACATCAAACCTATTTATTTATTTTAAACAAGTTTTCCAAGTGTTCTTTATTTTCAAATAAAACCTACTGATTTGGTTTTAAAAATAATTAAATTTCAAAGGGAGAATTTAAATAAAACAAATTCCATTTTGATTTAATAAACAAGGTCTATTTATTTAATTAATAATGGACCCTAAAATAAAAATATTATTTTGATCTTTGGAATTTGGTTTATGTTGATAAACAGAACCAAATTCAATTGTAATGTTTGGTGAATGTTTGAATTGATTTGAAAGCTTGATTTGTTGTTTGAATTTCAAAACAGAAAATAGATTTGGAAAAAGATAAAACTTTCAGGAAGAAAAAAAGATCAGACACAGCCCAGTCGACAAGCCCACTAAGCCCAGTACCAGCCCACTCCCACTCTCCCTCTACGAAACATTTTCCACCTATTAAGCGGCCATGAAAGCAAGTGGTGGCCCCTTCTTCGCTCTCTCACTCCACTGACGAAGCGGCCCCACTCCCGAGCCTTCTTCCTCACCCGCCGCGACCTCTTCTCCCTAAACCTCGCTGCCGTTCTCTGTCAATCAAACCCCGAGTAAATTCACTTAATTGCTTCAGTGATTCCGCTCAACAATCTCGCTTTCTTAAGCGCCAGCATCTCCTCTTCCTTTTCCCTCAGACTCCACGCCCTGAACGCCACCAGGCTGCCCTAAATCAAGCTCGCAGCACCACTGCTCCGACCATCGTCCCCAGTCGATTCCGGCCCAACCTTGCCACCCCTTGTCACCCCGAGCACACGGGAACACTCCCCACTCCCAGGCGCATCTTCCTGTACCTTTCGTTCAACCACGGGCGCTCCAGAGCGTCGGCTCCGTCTTCAACCGAGCACCGCCGCGTCTGCAAGCAACTCCGGCGAAGTCCCCTGGTAAGAATTGACCACCCCGCGCCTTCTCGATCATGCACGCATCTTCGCCTTGATCTTACGCGTCTAACCATGCTCCTTGTTTGTCCTCTCGTGACCCGTAGTACCGTCCTCGACCACGACCGCGTGCAACCGTCGCCAGACCCAACTCCGGTGAGCGATTCCTCCTGTCCCCGAGCGCCCCTTGCAAAGACGACTTCAAGTTGAGCATCGGCGTCACCCTGCGATCATTGTAAGCATCTCCCCACCTTCCATTCCTTCCTGTATCGCCGGCACCACCACCATCTGACCGTCGCCACCGCTAGCCACCGCCAGCGCCGCTGCGTTTTGGTCAAATGCATAGGAGCCATTAGATCTGAATTGGACGCATAAGATTAGAATCAAGTCGACGGGGTACGAGTGAGCCTGCGCCGTGCGATATCAGTTAGATCCAACGGCCTACAGCACGTGATCCACCCGAACCGGTACCAGCGAATAGGAAAGCGACGCGTGGCACTAGACGATTTAAAACAGAATTTGAAAACAGATTTGATTTGCAAAATTGAAACCCATGTAACTTTTGATCCACACGTCCAAAAATTTCAAACTTTATATCATTGGAATCAGTGGAACAAGCCCTAGACAACCATGCAATTTGTTTAGTAAAAAGCCTCTGGTAGATTGTTTGTTTTTGCAGAAACATTTGTATGCTTGTTTAGATTAGAAAAATTATTCAAAAATGTTTTTGAGGTTGGAATCTTTGCAAATTAGTTTGTGGTGAACTTACTGACCCTAGGAACCAACCCATGGTTTTGAAAATGGATTTGGTGAAGTCTAGGATGGATAAATTAATTTATCCCATTTCTAGCCAAATAAAAATAATGGTTTTGCTATGAAAATGTTTTTGAAGTAAAAACTTTGGGAAAATGATTTGAATCAAACCCACTGACCCTAAACACCAAATTTTGAGAAACAACAACTTATTTGGTGAACAACATAAAGTTGTTGCTTTGATAAAAATATTTTCCACCACATAAAATAATGAAAGGATTTTAAAATGATTTATAGACAAAACCCTTTTGCAAATGATTTTGCCACTTTGGAAAATGACCACTTTGAACCTTACAAAGTTTAGAGCCTAGTGGAAACCAGCTTTGCAAATAAAACTATCTCTTGCATGCTTGCATGCATGACTTGGATCCCATTATTTTATGTGTGTTAATTTGTTTGATTGATTTTGGTTGGAGTGCTAGTGATATTGTGTTTGCTTGATTGATTTGTAGTGAAGTTAGAAAGGTGTGAGACTAGCAAGATCAAGAAGTGAACCACCATTCCCTACCAAAAGGCAAGTGACACTATCATCTAAAGTCCTACTGTTTTTCATTATACTTAGTGGATTTTGAAACATGCATGAAAAGAATTTCTATACTATATGCTATGCTAAATCCTAATAGGATACCCTATACATTCCTTAGTGAAAACAATGTAGTTGGTACATGCTTAGCCATGCTATATTTTGAAAAGAGATACATGTTGAGATTTTATGAAGTTGAGAAAAGGACTTGTGTTTTCATATAATAAAACAAGGACACAATGAACCACCTGGGTGGACAAGGATACTTTGAGTTTTGGAGAAGGTGGCAACAAAAGGAACCATGTCTATGGCAATCTCTTTGTGTTGTGCTCCAAAAGAAAACCACCTAGGAAACTTAGAGATTGAACATGTTTCTCCAATTGTGCCTTTCGTGTACAACCACATGCTACTTATGGCTCTGGCTTGGTCAACTACATTGGGAAGACCCATGCATTGTCTTCAGGCTACTGAAAATGAGGACCTGGAATCCTACATGGGTACTGAAGACAAGCTAGCAATGGTGTATGGGAGGACCCTCTGGAAAGACTTCGTCACATTCTCAATCTGCCAGTACTCCATCTTGGTGAGTACTAATCCAGTGGCCACTGGTGGCAATAAGATGGGACTGTGACATGTGGGTAAAGTGTACTACTTCTGCAGAAGATAATAAAATCTAAGTACTTAGCCGTGTCCCCGGTTATGGACAATACTGAGCAACTAAAGTTTGAAGATATGGGAAATCTCGACATTCCAATTTCTAAAAGAAAACTTTCTAAGTGACAAACAAAGACTTGATGCACTTGGGGGTACCAAGGAGCTCAAGAGATTTTGATGAAAACTTGAACACTTGGGGGTACCAAGGAGCTCAAGAGATTTTGACAAAGACACTTGGTGGATTCCAAGGAGGTGACAAAAGGACAAAACCCTTTTTGAAAAGATAGGATAAACTATTGCTTTATGCAAATGAGCCTAAAACTCTACTTAGCCAAATATGCATGTAATGATAGGATCCACTTATATTATACATAGTGGTGAAACTTGCCAATACAATTCAAATGTATTGACCCTTGTGGCTGTAACATGTAATGTTGCAGGTTTGATTGTTTTAGAGAAGATTGAATGATTAGGATTACAAAGTCTACAACCAACATGTTTGCCTGTGGCACTTTGAAGATGAAGGACCCCATACTTATAGTTATTCCGCTGCAATGTAATGTAATAGCAAAATGAGCTATGTAAGATGCAATAAAATTATGTTATTCCTGGTTATAAAGTTATATTATGACCTTTGTTTCTTGATATTACATCTTAACTGTGGATGCTAGCTATTGATCTAGGGACTAGCATAGTAAACACAGGGGACTCCACCTTATATTAAATAAAGGTTGGGGCACTCCCTCTATAGCTACCATCCACAGTTAAGATGTAATATCAAGAAACAAAGGTCATAGTACAACTTCATAACCAGAAATAAAATAATTTATTACATCTTACATAGCTCATTTGGCTATCTCATTACAATGCAGCAGAATATAACAATAGCATGGGGTCATTCATCTTCAAAGTGCCACAGGCAAACATGTTGGTTGTAGACTTGTAATCCTATTTCAACATACTTCACTAATATCAAACAAACCTGCAACATAATAAGTTACAGCCACAAGGGTCAATACATTTGAATTGTATTGGCAAGTGATACTAAGGTAGTATAGTGGAGTCTATCATCTATATGCATTTGGCTAAGTGGAGCTTAGGCTTGTTTGCTCAAAATAGATTTTCCTTATCATTTGAAAACACTAAGTTTTTGCTTGACAAAATCTTTCCCAAGGCATCTCCCAATAGAAATTGGTGATCCTTCAACCCTTGTTCAACCACAAGTTTTTAACTTAGAAATTGGGATGAGGAGATTCTTGATAGCTTCCATGTCTTGATGCTCAAATTTTCCTTTACCAGGGACATGGCTAAGTACTTAGATTTTACACTCTATAGAGGTGGTGCACTTTCCCCACAAGACTTGGTTTCACCAAGACAAGATCTTTCAGAAGCCTTCCCTTAGACCAGAATGGACGCGCTCCAACCTATCAATCCCCTATCACCAACTGTCCATTTGGCTAAGTTATTGCAACCTATATGATCCAGGCAGAGCCCATAATGCCAAGTGGCTGCACTTGAAGCTTCTCAACATTTGACATCTCAAATCTCTTTGTTCCTGGGTGGCCATCCACAAGTGAGATACACAAGGTAAACCATAGAAATGGGCCTTGTGAACCACTCAACACAAACCATTCCTTCCATTCCACCCAGGTGATTCATTCACTTAGTTGTTTTATTAAACAAAACACAAGTCCTTGACTTAGAAATATTCCATAGTATGAATATATATTCCACCCTTGTTTTCTACTAGCTAAGCTAAGCATGATAGTAGTAGGAATCTTAACTTAGGAAAATTCTACTAAGGTTTCATCTACTAGGATTTCCCATGGCATAGTTTATACTTAGCAAAATTCCATGCAAGTCCTACTTAGAAATATCACTAATGCATAGTGAAAATAATGGGACAAAAGTATGAAGCATCACTTGCCATTTTGGTAGAGAGTATGAGTTCACTCCTTGTCCTTGCACTATTCACACTCTTCAAATCACTATAATTCAATCAAGCAAGGTACAATTTCAATCTACCATTCAAGCAAACATCACACATAAAATAATAGAAACAAAGCAATGCATGCAAGCATGCTAAAGATGGTTTATTTGTAAAAGTGGTTTCTAATGGGTTACAAACAGTGGAAAACACCTATTGGTCCTCTTATATAAGTGGCAAAATCATTTGCAAAAGATTTTACTTATAAATTATTTTTAAACCAAATCATTATTTTATGTGGTTGAAAATGCCTTTAGCAAAGCAATAATCTTTATAAAGTTCACCAAATACATTTTCAAATCATAAAACTTGGTCTTTAGGGTCAGAGGGTTTAAATCAAAAAAATTCCCAAAGGTTTTCTCCAAAAAGCATTTTTAACAAATAAACAATATTTTTATTTGACTAGAAATTGTTTAAATCAAAGATTTATTCTTCTGCTTAACCAAATATATTTTTGAAACCACAAATTGATTTCTATGGTCAGTAGGTTCAAAACAAACCATTTTCCAAAGATTTTATCTCAAAAATCATTTTAGAACAAATTATATATCCAAAATATACCTACACAAGTTTCTGCAAAAACAACCATTTTATCAGAAACAAATTACTAAACAAAGGGAATGGTTGGTTAGGGCTTGTATTGCTGATTCCATTCATATAAAATTTGCAAAATTTGGACGTGTGGTTTGAAAGTTATGCAATTTTCAAAATTGAACATCTAATAGAACAAATCTTGTTTTTAAAACAGACTCTGGGCCACGTGGACTAATCTGATTGGCTGAAAACGTTTCGCGTGGATCGACAGACACAGACCGCAGGATCCAACTTGATCACACGGCACAGATCGCATACCCCTTCGTTTTAAGTAAAACTATCGCGTCCACTGGATCTGAATCGAACGGTTCACAGTGAGACAGCCAAGATCCAGCGGCGCTGGGCGACAGCGAGCGGCGGCGCGGTCAGACGGCGGTGGAGATGGCGAAAAATGAAGCAAGGGAGGTAGAGAGGTAGCTCACCGAGATCGCCGTGGCACGGGGATGCTCAACCTGCTCGCGTTGGTCGAAGGGGCGCACGGGTTTAGTCGGAATTCCTCGCTGGAATTCTCTCTGGCGATGGTTGCTCTCTGTCGTCGTCGAGGGCGATGCTACGGAGCATGCTAAGTCAAGAGGAGAACAGCGTTAGACGCGCAAGAGAGTCACAAAGTCGTGTGGGTCAAGGAGAGGTGAAGGCGCGGTCGGATGTTACCAGGGGGCTTCGCCGGAGAGGTGGCAGACGACGACGGCGTTCTGTTGAGGACGTTGTCGATGTTGCAGAGCACGCGCGGGCGAGCTGGCGCTACGGGGAGGTTCTCCGGGAGATGGGGAGCAAGCTCGTGTGCGCCAGGGAGCAAGAGGGGGCGTGGGCTTGTCGAAATCGCCACGGATGTTCGTCGGAGACAGGGAGGTTGTCGCAAGCAATACGGACAGCCTAGGGGCTCCGGTGGTGTGACGATTGGGGGAAAATGGAGAGGGGTAATGGGCGCTTAAGTGAGCGTGGTCAGGGGGCGAGTTACGAGCACAATCAACGGGAATTTGAAGCTACGAGTTAATACAGGGAACCGCCGGAGGAAAGAGGTGAGGAACTGGTCGCGAGGACGACGATGAGCTGGCGGTGGGGTCGGTTGGCCAGTGAGGTGAGGAAGTTATGCGTGGGGTCCGGTCGTCAGCGAGTGAGGGGGTATAGCCTGCGGTGAGAAAAGAACGAGCAAGGGAAAGAGAGGAGCCGGGTGGGCTGGGGTCTGGGGTAGGTTTAGTTGGGCTGTTTCTTTTCTTATTTTTTTCTTTCTGAAACTTTTTCCCTTTTCTGATTTCATTTTCGGTTTTGGTTTTATTTAATCTATTCAAACATCCATTTGAATTCAAACTTCTCTCAAACTTTGAGTGGATTCAAACACTGATTATTTATATATTCTGAAGTCAATTTTGGAATAAATCTTTTATTCCTTTTAGGGTATAATAATTATTTAAAATAGGCCCTTGTATAATTCATTCAAGATTTAATAATGTTCTTAAAATCCATTTGAATTATAAATCCTTCCAAAACTTTTCAGTAGGTTTTATTTATTTATTAGGGTGTCAAATAATTCACCTTGAATTGTTTGGAATATTTTTAATATGATTTATTAATCATTTTAAATTGGGTACTTGTCTTTATTCCAATGAAATTAAATATAGTTTTTTTTAATTCCATAAATTCATTTGGAAGATTTCTTTGATCTTATTTAAGTTAATTAAATAACTTTTAATCCACTTGGGTAAATTCCAAATATTATTTTCCCATGATTTAATTAATCATTTCTAATAGGGATTTTATCTTTATTCAAATAGAATAGGATTTAGTTAATGGCATTTTATTTGGAAATTCTTTATCCTTTTATTTTATTTGGATTTAGATTCTATTCATTCCATTTGCTTAATGGATTATGCCAAGATTTAATTTGGTCTTTAAATATTCCTCATTTAATATTTCTATCTTTATCTTATAAAATCCATATCTTTTTCTTTATAGATCCAAACTTGGTGATTCCAATTGGTAAAATATTATTTAATATTTGTTTATCCTTTTAACTCTTTTAAGATTATTTAATCACCATTTGGTATGGATTTATAGGTAGGTGCTTTATTAGCTTTGGAAATTAAATTTCCTTATCTTATTAAATTCATAAGATTTTATCCATGGCTCTAAATTAAGTGAAACCAATTTATATGGTCTTATAATATTTCTATTTGTCTTTCTTGATCATATGTAAATGTTTGTTGACAAATTCTTATATGGATCAAATCCATAGGCTTGGAGATAACTTGGAAATGTTTTCCTTCCATTAGGGTTTTAGAGTTTTGGTTTATTTTCCAAGTGTTTAAATATCCAGATGCATTTATGAAGAATGCATTTCACTTGATTGGAATTTAGTGGGATTCAAACATTAACCAAAGTTTGTTCAAGTTGGGATTTTTAAGTTTCCATTTAGAACAAAAGTTTCTTTTCACTCTAAATTTCAACAAGTATTTATTTTGTTTATTTATTTTTCACATTACCAGATTTGGAAAATCTTGGGATGTGACAAATATCATGCTCATCAAAACTAGCCTCCCCAAGCTTAGACGTTTCCATAGCATTAGCAATAATGGTGTTCAAAGAATTCATAATAATAACATTGCTATTAGCATGCAAATAAAGTTCCATAGGTTTTTTAATTTTCTATTCAAACACTTTATGTCCCAACTCAAGATAAATACTATAAATATATCTAATTTTGTTGTTGTTTTCCATTAAGCCTAACTAGTGAAAGCAAGAAAAAAAGACACAATTGCAGAATCTAAAGGAAATAACTCCGAGCACTCACACACCAGGATGTGCGTACATTTTACCTTACCTCCCCAGCAACGACGCCAGAAAATAGCTTGATTTCTACGCACTTCTATTCTTGTAGACAGTTGTTGGGTCTCCAAGTGCAGAGGTTTGTAGAACAGCAGCAAGTTTCCCTTAAGTGGATTACCCAAGGTTTATCGAACTCAGGGAGGAAGTGGTCAAAGGTATCCCTCTCAAACAACCCTGCAATCAAGATACAAGAAGTCTCTTGTGTCCCCAACACACCCAATACACTTGTCAGGTGTATAGGTGCACTAGTTCGGCGAAGAGCTAGTGAAATACAAGTAGTATGGATGATTATAAGACAACAGTGCCATTAAAAAGCTTGACGGGGTGGAAGAGACTGGAAGAAAGCAAACATGTAACAGATCTAGTTGTGAACGGTGTTTCAATGTTTAGAAAGAAGGCCTAGGGATCATACTTTCACTAGTGAACACTGTCTCATATAAATATATTCTCTTCATGATTCTACCCTGAACTACTCTCCGGTTGGACACTATAATCCATGGTAGGTCTACAAAAGCACATCTCAAAGTCCGCCTTCCCCATATAGATAACCCCGCACTGTCAGCTTGAGCGCTAGATGGTTCCAACAAACACCACAATTTCATAGAGACAACCAACTCAAAATATAACTCATGATAAGTATTTGTAAACTCTAGCCTAAGTGCCACCATGGCGTGCACGCTGTCACTTTCACACACGTGGGGAGAGCCGGAGATCTATTAAAGCATTTGAGTATTTATGTACACTCTAGCCTAAGTGCCACCACGGCGTGCACGCTGTCACTTTCACACACGTGGGGAGAGCAGAGATCTATTAAAGCACTTGAGTAGGAGAGCAGATCTACTTGATTACAAAGCTCATGACCATAATATGATCATGCATAGAGAGAGAGATAAACACATAGCTACCAGTAGAGCCCTTATCCTTGAGGAAGAACTACTCCCTCCTCATCATGGGGATCAGCAACGGTGATGAAGATGGTGGTGGAGATCGATGGAGATGGTGGTGGAGATCGAAGGAGACGGCTCTGGGGCACTTCCCCATCCTAGTAGGGTGCCGGAACAGAGACTTCTGTCCCCCGAATATCCCCTTCGGTGGTGGCGGCGCTGTGGGAATTTTCGTGGATTTCCGCCTGCGTTAGGGTTTACGTCTCGGGGAGACGTATATATAGACGAAAGGGCATGGTCGGTGGAGCCTCAAGGTGCCCACACCTAGGGCTGGTGCGGCCAGGGGGACCTGCGCCACCCTAGGGTTTGGCCACCTCCTGGCCCCCCTTCGTATGTCCATCTGGCTCCGCGTTCGCTCTAAAAAAATAGTAACTTTGTCTTTTGTCCTGTCCAATTTCGAGAATATTTATTTTTTTTAGCTTTTCTGAAACCAAAAACAGCAGAAAATAGGCAACTGGCACTATGGCATCTTGTCAATCACTTAATCACTTAGTTCCAGAAAGTGTATAAAATACCTCAAAGTGTAGACAAAACATAAGACAAATGATATAAAACAAGCATGGAGCATAAAAAATTATAGATACGTTTATAACGTATCACTCCTTTTGTTTGGGATGCATGGGCATCCCCAAGCTTAGTATTTTGTCATCTTCTTCCTTGACACTCTCTACATGATTTCTTGCATTCAAAGAGTTAGTGCCCAAGGGAATATTCGAGCTTTCAACATATTTCATAAACGCCTCATAAAGATCTTTGTGTTGAGGCTCGTCATGAGAATCCATAGCATATTTCATTATCTATTTTTTTCTTTTTATTTTTATAAACAAAGGTACTAAAAGTAAACTAGCAATGCAAACAAGAATAGAAGACTAGCGCTACGTTCCCCGGCAACGGCGCCAGAAAAGTATCTTGATAACCCCCAATAGCAGTGGATCACCGTAGTACAATTCGATAAGTATTTGAGTGTCGAACCCACAAGGAGATGAAGGTAAACTATCTATTATCTAAAGCCCTATAACCCACTTATATGGCCATGTATTCAAAGCAAGGATTTTAAGTGTGTGTGGTTTTGTGTGGTATTATGTAGAAAACAAGTAAAGTTTTGCAAGTAAAAAGAACTATATGTAAACTAGTGCAAGTAAAGTAGGTGAAGTGGAGTGATAGATTGGATATGGATAATATTATGGGAGCAAATTTTTATGCAAATTGATATTTCATTTGTTTGGTTGTCACAATTAGTGAAGTACATAGATAGTCTTTTTATAGTTTCTTCTAGGAGGAGCCATAACTAGGTGTAGCCATAGATACATGAGCAAATACACCACTAATGATTGATCCCAAGGACAATTAAGAACAAAAAAGGAAATATTAAGACATAAAGTCCAACCAACGTATTTAGATCTAAGTTCCCCATGATAATACCCCGTTGATTAACCATGAATTAATACAAAACATGCCTATCTAAGAATTGGGATTCGGTTTCTGTCAAACTCCATTTATCCCACCTCCTATCATCATGCAACGGTGAGAACCTTGTGCATCCCCCAACGGCTCCTTGGAACTTCTAGAACCTTCCTAGGACACTCCTAGGTCCTTAATGAGTCAATCAAGTCATAGTTGGGCCGAAATCCCCATATATGGAAGGAGTTTGTGTTAATCACGTCACATATTTTTGGTGTCCAGAAACTGCTTGTGTACCCTCAGTAAAATAGGTGCCCCGGGCGCATCTGGAGTCCGATTGGCGTGAATTTTAGGTCTAGAATGTAGATCAAACAATTACTCACAACTTTGTCCATTGGGAGTTTTCCATTTGAGGACGTCTTCTGGGATTACTTGAGCGATCTTCGAAAAGTGTTCTGTAGAGACATATTTTAGGAAACTCCAGATTTTGCCATAATGAGCGGTTTCCTTCCATATTTGTGTATTTCCTACACAACAAAGTGTAAAACAAGAACTTGTGCAATTTTGCAGCTATTAGTAGGTTATTCCCAATTAATATAATAAAGTTGTAAAATAATAATGATTTTTGTGTAATAAACTATAAATTTTATGTATGGATTTTACATGCATCAGGTTCCTTCGTCGTGGATCGCGCACACTTGGCGGTGCCTCATGCTTGATTTAGTGTCATCGCCATTGTACACATAAGAGATGCTGATTTGTGATCTAGCGAAGTCCTGGAGATCTTGCTTTGGGTATGATTCCCCCTTATTGATTCTAGAATCGACGCTTTGTTTGGCTTCATCAGGAATTACGCTGGATGAGCTTAGGTTGCGCTGCAACGTTGACTCGAAGATTGAGACAAAAGAGAGGTCATATAGATTAGCCAGATCCTCCAGATCTGTGGAGTTTCCGCGAGTTTCTTTGATGTTTGTCGGATCAGAGACGACCTTTCCTGTTGAGCCTATGGATGATGTTGGTTTGGCCGTAGGCGATGCTGGTGTGGCCGACGGGTCCGAGATGAGCGGAACCGAAAGGCAGAGGTTCTCGGGTTCCCCCCCCCACACAAAAGTGGAAACTTCCGATCATGAGATCAGTCTCTTGGTCAAAGTCGATGAGATCCAATAAAGGGGTGGGCAGACATGGATCAGCGAGATCGTAATGGACCTCACCAACCTTGATCATCAGGTTGTTGCTTGATGAAGGGGAAGCCGCCAAACCCATGGCTACAATGCTCAGAGTTCTCACAGACGGCGCCAATTGACAAGGGTTAACCTCGGCAATGCCCATTGTTATGGACTTAGGGTTTCATGGAAAAGAGAGCATTGGGGGTTTCGTCGGCTGATCATACAAACAAGGGAGTTGATGTAGTCTGATTATTGTAAAAGCTAGTTACAAAGTCATCGGTTCGCTAGTTGCAATCTAGCTCACGGCGGATTGCTAGAAAACTAAGGTGCTTTCTCCGTCGGGTCCTCCTAGCCTTTATATGAGAGGCTGGGTCTTCGATTCGTAGCCAGAGAGGTTACAAGTTTATGTTTACAATGCGAACTCTATGTCGGTTCCTGATTATTCCTTAGCAGATAAGGAAAGTCTTTATTCGTCAGGTGCTTCTTGGACTTCGTTGGGCCTTCATGGGCCATAAGCTTTTATGCTCCTAGGGTAACTAATCTTAGGGACCTGATAATTCATACCCATGCCAATGGCAGACATCGTCTTTGAAGAAGGATGGCCGCGACGGCGAGTTCAGGACAAAATGCAGGGTCGTCAACTGTTGGGCAAGAATGTTATCAGAAATGCGTTCCTCTTTTTTACCTATGCATTTGTGTGGATATTGTGTATAAATGCACAATATTCTTATTTTCCATGTGAAGCGTGGTTAGTCCCAGTACCATGTCGATTTGGTAACAATTCAGGACTCTGTTTTCGAATTCTCACAGAGCATCATTGACATGGGTATGCCCTACGGTTGCCGATGTTAGCATATCCGGTCCAGGCCAACGGAATCCCATGAAGAAGGCGTACCACAATCGTAAATCCAGGAGGATTTTGAGTGGCCCAAGCCCAGTGAAGATTCGACTGATTGGCAAACACGTCTTCTTCGGATATAAACTTGAAGGGAGAAACCCTAAAATTGTAACTTCCTTAGCCTATCCCTGAGACTGGCCTATCTATATAAAGGCCATGAGGGCATTGCGAGGTGGATCTCACCTCATAACCTAATACACGTCTCACCAGATCCAATCTGCACACCCCTATAACATTCGGCATCACCATTAACAAAGAGCAGACAATAAGGAGTAGGGTTTTCCCTCCCGGGGCCTGAACCTGGGTAAACCTCATGTCCCCGTGTTGCTAGTCTGTTATCCGTTCCATGATCTCTAGCGTCCCCTCCTTCTCCAAAACCCAAGTCCATAACAATGGGCATTGATGAGTCCAAACCTCGTCAATTGGCGTCGTCTGTGAGAATTGGGGATGCTGATGTAGCAGTCATGATGTCCCCATCCACCACAATCTTCAACTCCTCTACGACGAGGAACCACCTCCTCCCCGTCACCATAGACTTCACCTTCTACTCGCCGGCGGCCCGCCAAAATTTTGATTCTGTAGGAGACGGAGTTGATATGATGCTCGGGAGCCTCTCCTTCTAGGTGGGTCAACTTGGCACACTTTTTCAGGGGGGATAACCCCCGGTAGGGCCATAAGGGGTAAAACATTGCCTAGCTTGGCTTATGCCTAATCAAAGAAGTCTCAGGCCGGGTATCAATGGCCGGATACGAAGGTCATGTGTGGCCGACATAAGAATTATGTCGGCCCGCATAGGACAAACTTGTTACCTTGTACAAAGCAACAAGGCAGGTCTCACGAGGGAAGGCCGAGTCAGAAAAGACGCGTGGCAGCTTTTTGAGTAAGACTAAGAAGGGACCATGGTAAAGCATGGTCAAAAGTGAGAAGGGCGACACCAGGTGACATAAAAGGAGCCGGGTGATGCCCAAAGCAAGGGTTGACGTACAAAGTCACCGTATGACGCCAAAAGAGCTGGAGGCTACGTACGAGAAGACCGTTAGCTCTATGGCTTTGTGTACTGGGTCAAGGGCTCAGGGCAAGCCCATGACCCGACCCGCATAGTAAGGACAAAGATCCAGACAGTAACCCTAGGACCCAAAAGGATGTAACCTAGATGGCCATCGCCTATATAAGGAGGGGCATAGCTAGGGTTTAGGGAGGTTGGACCAAGTAGGAAACTAGTGCCCTGAGGCTATGCACAAAAAGCTCTAGGAGCACTTGTAAACTCCTTGGATCAATAAAAATCCTAAGTGTGGAGAGTTCATCTTGTTCTTCGTGCGCGGCTAGACCGTGCACTCCCTCCCGATTACCTGGCGTCCATTCATTTCAACTTAAGCCTACCCATGGCATTTGTCGTGACACCACCACGACAGTTGGTGCCCACCGTGGGGCAGAAGCAGGCGCTTGCTGGAGTTTCCATCCGGACAGGCTAGATCATCGCCAAGATGGGCGACCGCGTTTACTCCGGCCTCATCCAGAGGTTCGGGGCACTCAAATTCGTTAGCGATAACGCGGGCTGCTTCGGGACCAAGTTGTTTCCAAGGGGCGGTCACTTCATCAAGTTCGGCGAGCACCAGGTCTACGTCACGGTGCGCGTGGAGCACGCATACCCGGAGCGCGTCATCCTGGCGCCGGATCCACCTGCGGTTTACACCGCAGGAAAGCTTCATCAACTCGTCTCTGCCGAGTTAATGATGACATCTCCAGACCCATCGCATCCCCCAGCTCCACCAGTAGCTCCTGTAGTGAATGAGAATGCTGAGGGAGAAAACCCAGAAGGGAGGCCAAGGGCAGCAAGAACTGCAAAAGCGCAACTAGATAAGCTAGAGAACATAGTTAGGAGCAAGAGAGCCAAATAGTTGCAAGAAGCAATAAAAAACTAGTAGAGCCAGTAGCGCCAGCAGCTGATCCGGCGCGTGTGCAGGCCGAGTTAGAGGAGGCCAGGAAAAAGTTCTTGGAGAAGGCAAAGGAATTAGCGCAGTTGCAACAAGATATGGATATCACGATCCGAGAGGATAACTCAGCAAATCGAGTCAAGGGCGCTAAACCCGGCTTGATGCAACAAGGTTGAGAGGAAGGAACCTCAATTAAGAATTGGCGGATGCTACGTCAAATATAACACCAGAAAACAGCAACGAAACAGCCATGCGGCCGACATACAACACGGCAGCGGCAAACCTGAGAGCCGCAGAAGCAGCGATGGCTGAGCTACCCCATCTGACGGGTGAGGCAAAGAAAAAAGAACAAGAACAAGTAAATGAGTTGGTGAGAGCAGCATGAATGCTAAATGAAGCATACTACGGGGCAAATCCGGGTATAGTCGGAAGGTCACAGCTCGTTCACTCGGCAACACCGGTCCCGGCAAGATCAGTAGGCCATAGAGCCTCCTCACCAGGAGTGGTACCGAGACAAAGAAAAGAAAAGAAAAGGGTGTAGACTCACGAAGGAACAAGAAGATGGTTGCTTATGACCCTGCAGTGGTTCAAGGAAACCCGGTCCATGCACAAGAGACAAGAAGAAATGTCGCTCAGGGAAATGAGAATCATGAGAATGCTGACCGGGAAAGGCAAGCAGGACAAAGAAATGACAATGAAGGGCAGAACTTTGCACCTCATGCTAGGGGTGAAACTCACTCGGTGGGAGGAGGAAACCCAGATTTGAATCCTCCACCAGCCCAGCCCGAAAGAAGACAACAAAGCGCGGGAAAAGTAGTGCAGCAGCCTATAGACCCGAACGCCAATAGATACAATGATGGTTACTTGGCAATGGTAAATGACGGGTACGAATTGTCGGATCACGTGTATGAAGCAATGGGAGCAAGACTCGGAGGCAGAAATCTCCAGCCGGATGATGCAAGGCTAAAGCTCGACCAGATAAAGATGGCAGAGCTAATCGAATTGCAAGGTCCACAGGGTCCACCATGGTTTGGCCCAAGTATCATGAAAGAGCCACCAGTGCCAAACTTTCAGCTGGCCAGAGGAACAAAAACCTATGATGGAAGCACAAAGCTAGAAGACTGGCTCATAGATTATGGAACTGTAGTAAAGATCACGCAGGGAAATCTGAGATGGGCAGTGCGGTATGTACCACAAATGCTAGAAGGACCAGCGAGGGTGTGGCTGAATAATTTTCCACCTGGAAGCATCAACAGTTGGATTGATTTCCAGGAAGCTTTTGTGAGCAATTTCACAAGCACGTACAAGAGGCCGAATCGCACACAATTACTAGCTATGTGCAAAAAAGGTCGAATGAAACAGATAGGGAATTCCTCACTAGGTGGTGCACGATGTGCAACTCTTGTGAAGGGGTAATCGAGTCTCAGGCCATTGCATGGTTTGCACAAGGATGCAGACACATGAGTGTATTATGGAAAAGGTTACAGAGAGATATGCCGGCAAGCTTGGCAGAAACGATAAGAATCACCGACTCATACGCGTTAGGAGATCCGACTCAGCCTTTGCTTATGTCAGCAGACAGGATGACTGAGACTCATATCTATGACGCGGCTAGGTCGCAAAGGCGCAAGGAAAGGGCCGAATATAGAAGAAAAAGAAGAGATGAAAGACCAGACTACAGGTACGGCTCGACTCAAGTTGCAACTATAAGTCAGGATCATCCAGATGCTGGAAGCAGCCAACATCAGAGGACAAGTGGGCAGCAGCAATGGATACCAAAGAATGATGGCAAAAAGCCATATGAATAGAGAAAGCCATATCAAGACAGGCAGAAGTATACTTATGAGATGATGTTGGATCAACCATGTAAGTTTCACACGCCAAGTCCGAGTAAGCCGGCAAATCACACAACAAGACAATGCACTTGGTTCCAGAAGGGAGACATAGTGGACTCGCTAACTCAGCAATTACCACCACCTCCCCCACCACCGCTCATAGGAGGAAATGCTCAGGCTGTTGGAGCTGAGCATAGATATGAGAATAGACAGCCGAGATATCATAACCAAGAAAGAAGAGAGGCTGTTGGAGCTAAGCATAGATGGCGCTCATGTCGGCCACGGGACCATAAACGAGTACAAGGAGCATCACCAGAGCTATGTCGTGTTTGTCACAGAGCCGAGTGACAAGAAAAGTCAACAAAGACGGATGATGGAAGTAAATGCCACAATGCTAGCAATACGAAAATACATGCATTGGTCTGAACAGGAAATAACTTGGAGCATAAACGATCACCCCAAGATAATGCCAACGCCAGGAGGATATGCTCTCGTTTTGGATCCAACATTCATGGGCCCAGGTGTCAATCTGATGTTTTCCAAGGTACTGATAGACGATGGCAGTAGCATCAACATCATGTACAGGGATACTATGCTCAAGTTAGGCATCACTATGAACATGTTGGAGCCGACTAAGACAACTTTCCATGGTATTGTGTCGGGACTGTCCTGTGAGCCAATTGGTAAGATCTGGGTTGATGTCTTATTCGGCATCGGGGAAAATTGTTGCACTGAAGCCATAGAGTTCGAGGTGGTAGGCCTGGTCAGCTCATACCATGCCTTACTCGGCAGGCCGGCTATGGCGAAGTTTATGGCTACTCCTCATATTGCTTACTTGAAGATGAAGCTGCCAGGTCCATGTGGGGTTATCATAGTTGAGGGTGACTACAAGAGATCTATCGCATGCGCCTTAGCCGGATCTTCGCTGGCCGAGTCACTGGTCATAGCGCAGGAAAAGCAGCAAATGATGGAAGTTGCAGCACTAGCCAAGGCGGCACAGGTGTATATGCCAACACTCACTAACCTGCATGGCAGTGTGTCTTTCCAAGCCACCAAGGAAACAAAGAAGGTACATGTTGATGAGGCTTTCCTAGATCGCACAGTTACTATTGGTGCCGGGCTATCTGACTAATAGGAAAGCGATCTCACCAGCTTCCTCCGTGAGAATCGGGATATCTTTGCATGGTCCACACAAGACCTGCAGGGAGTTCCGAGGGAGCTGGCTGAGCACCCTCTTCAAGTAAGGCCAGATGCCAAGCCGGTGAAGAAACCCCTCCGCCGCTTCGCCGAAGATAGGAGGAAAGTGATAGCCGCCGAGATAGCCAGGCTCTTGGCTGCTGGGTTTATCATGGAAGTACTACACCCAGATTGGTTGTCAAATCCAGTCTTGGTCGAAAAGAAGAAGGATGACCCGAATGTGGTAGTGATGTGCGCATGTGTATTAACTACACGAACCTTAATAAGGCGTGTCCGAAAGATCCATTCCCACTGCCACGGATCGATCAAGCCATTGACCCTATTGTCGGGTGTGAGTTGTTGTCATTTGTGGATGCGTACTCTGGTTTCCACCAGATACCACTAAATCCGGATGATCAAATAAAGACAGCCTTTATCACCCCGTACTGGGTTATTGCTATCGTACTATGTCGTTCGGATTGAGAAACGTAGGTGCAATATACTAAAGATGCATGCAAAAATGCTAGCAAGATATACTTGACAAAAATGTTCCAGTATACGTCGATGACGTGGTAATAATAACCAAACAAAGTCATACTCTAATCGAGGACTTGGGTCAAACATTCGCGAACTTAATAAGATTCTGGATGAAACTTAACCCGGGAAAATGCAACTTTGGTGTCCCGGCTAGAAAGTTACTCGGATTCCTTGTATCCAGCCGAGGAATTGAGGCTAACCCGACAAAGATCAGGGCCATTGAAAGAATGGAGTTGCCGAAAACCCTCAACGATGTCCAGAAGTTCACAGGATGCCTGGCCTCGTTGAGTAGGTTTGTGAGTCGGCTAGGATAAAAAAGCCTTACCATTATATCAACTGATGAAAAAATCATACAAATTCACATGGACACAGCAAGCTGATAGCGCTTTCCATGAGCTCAAAAATATGTTGGCAACAGCACCAATATTAGCCTCACCACTATCCAAAGAGCCAATGTTGCTCTATATCGTGGCAACCAATAGAGTTGTCAGTGCGGTGATAGTGGTAGAGCGCGAAGAAGAGGACAAATCAGTCCAAAGGCCAGTTTATTACCTGAGCGAAGTGCTCTCTGCATCAAAGTAAAACTACCCCCATTACCAAAAAATGGCGTATGGGGTGTATATGGCAGCAATGAAGCTGAAGCACTATTTCCAAGAACACCCAATTCGAGTAATATGCGAGGAACCTATCTCGGACATATTGGGAAGCAAATATGCCAGTGGCCGAGTTGCAGAATTGGCCATAAAGCTAGAACCATACACTCCACAATATGACAGGCAAGATGCAATCAAATCTCAAGCTGTAGCGGATTTCTTCGTGGACTGGATGGAAGTGCAATACGAACCACCATTGCCATACCCGAATTACTGGAGAATGCACTTTGACGGGTCCAAGACAAAGATGGGCCTGGGTGCCGGGATAGTACTCACCTCACCCAAGAAGGATCAACTCAATAATGTGTTGCACATCCACTTCGCTGCATCCAATTATGTAGCCGAGTATGAAGCACTTGTCCATGGGATAAAAGTGGCCAAGGATATTGGCATCAAAAGAATCATGTGTTTTGGTGACTCAGATTTGGTTATCCAGCAAGTATCTGGACATTGGGACACATTGGATGCGAATATGGCACTCTATCATTTTCATGTGCAGCAGATTTCAGATACTTTGATGGATGTGAATTTCATCACATACCTGGAGCAGAAAATGAGGCAGCTGATGTATTATCCAAGTTAGGCTCATATCGGCAAGCAATCCCACCAGGATTAGCATTGGAACATCTCAGAAAACCATCGATCAAGCCGTCACCAGAGTCCGAGTCAATATTCATCCCGGCAACCCAGGAGTCAGATGTTGTGCCAATGGACATTGACACAGGGGCAGGTCCGAGTAACTCGGGGACTGTCCCACCTAACCCAGGGGCTGCCGAATCGCACTCGGGGACTCCTCATGTTATGTCGGCAGAACATATGTCGGCTGAGCCAATGGAAATTGATGGAGAAACAGATCCGGCACCAGTGATACCAGCCTAGGCGTAACCAATATTTAACTACTTGAGAGATGGAACTTTGCCTGATGATGAGATATTAGCAAGACAAACAGAAAGAAGAGCAAAAGAATACACAATAATTAACAAGGAGCTATACAAGAGCAGTGTGACGAGCGTATTGCAATGTTGCATAAGTCCAGAGAAAGGCCAAGAGATACTGTTGGACATTCATCAAGGAGAATGTGGGCACCATGCCTCATCAAGAGCATTGGTAGCCAAGGCATTCCGATATGGATTCTACTGGCCAAGTGCACTAGTAGAAGCGCAAGACCTAGTGAGGAAATGCAATGACTACCAACACTACGCATGAAAGTCACATTTACTAGCATCCGAGTTAAAAACTATAGAGATCACCTGGCCATTCACAGTATGGTGCCTAGACATGATGGGACCATTCAAACCAGCAAGGGGAAGCATGACTCACATACTAGTGATGGTTGACAACTTTACCAAATGGGTATAAGTGAAGCCCATCAAAAAACTAGATGGAAAAACAGCTGTCACATTCCTAAAAGACATAATCCTGAGATACGGTCACCCGCATAGTGTGATCACAGACAATGGCACAAATTTTGCCGAAGGAGCTTTTGCTCGATTTTTCCGGGAGAGCCTAATAAGACTTGACGTAGTGTCAGTCGCCCATCCAGAATCAAATGGGCAAGTTGAACGAGCTAACGGCTTAGTTCTATCCGGGATAAAACCCCGCCTAATGGAACCACTCCAGAGATCACCTGGTTGCTAGATTGAGGAGCTACCCTCAGTGCTATGGAGCTTAAGGATAACTCCGAAACGATCAACAGGCTATACGCCATTTTTTCTTGTGTATGGGGCGGAAGTGGTTTTGCCTGCCGACATAGAACATGATTTGATAAGAGTAAGGCAATACTCGGAAGCCTAGGTGAAAGAGGCCCGATAATATGGAGTAGATTTACTCGAGGAAGCAAGAGAATTGGCATTATCCAGATCCGCCATATATCAACAAAATCTCCGACGCTATCATAGCAGGAAAGTCCAACCTCGTGTTTTCCGAGAAGGGGATATGGTGCTCAGACTGGTGCAATGCATAGCTGGGATGCATAAATTATCACCCCCATGGGAAGGACCATTCATTGTAAGCAAAGCATTGCACAATGATTCATATTATCTAATAGATGCTCATGAAGCACAAAAGAACAAGGCGGACAGATCAGGTGATGAGACCAAAAGGCCATGGAATGTGGCATTGCTCCATCCTTTCTACACTTAGGAGAAGAAGTGTATATATCTCTCAAACTCTCATATGTCGGATACTTATGCCGGCTATGTGCTGATAATAAAATGGTATGATTCGTAAAACTGACTCGGGGACTACCCCTCATGTTTATTCTTGAAAATTCTATGTTGGCTAGCATTGACACTTCAACTTATCTCGGAATAAGTAATGTTTACTCGTATGAAGTCAACTCTTCGAGTATGTTGTTGTCCGAAAACACGGCTTCATGGAAAGCAAGAGAAAAAGATCAACGAAGGTAATCATGGACAGCGGATAAGTAAAGGGGGAAACGCGAGTCGGCTCTATTTATGCTTTTAACTAAGCCATTGTAGGATATATCGGCTTGTGTGTCGAATGATTCTAGGTCAAGTTTTCTAGTTTCATATCTGTTAACTGAATCCTTAGAACTTTGAGACTCTAATGTCGATCGACAAAGAAGGTAGACAAGAGCCAAATTCAAGGACAAGGAAAACGGCAAATGAAACTCAGGGACTTGCCCCAGGATGGTTTGCCTTAAAGAAAAATAGAAGTTTAAGCCTTAGCAAAGGCACACACCCAAAATAAGTGCGGAATATTTTACATCTGCACCTGGCATACCGGGGATCTCATCAGAATTAAGTGTTTTTAAACAGCTTAAGAGACATATAAAGGAGCATTCTTGGGGATGGAGCTGGGAGCTTCTTCAGGAGCATCGGCCGAATCAGGTGCATCAGTCGAGTCTGCCATGTCTGACTTGGTGGCTTCACTGTCGGCACCATCGTCGTCGGCTATCTCGGCAAGCGGCTCTGCAAGATCAAGGAAGCTGGGCCCATCGCACCAGGCATGCATCAGAGCATACTCCACCATTGCGTAGGCTCACTCTGGGTGTTTCTTGATGAGCTTAGGCTCGTGGATCCACTTGCCTTCGGCCCTCATATGCTGGAGAACATCAAGGTTGATATCCTCATACCATGAGAGCACAAAAGCAAGGGCATTGTCCGCTGCGACATGACCAGCCGACTCGCACCATTGATCAAGCCTTTCCTCGGTGAGAAGCAATTTGGCGGCCAAGGGCTCAACGAGCATGGGCACATGTTCATCTGGCCAGAGCATCCTAAATGCATGGATTGCTGACTTAAGTAAGTCGACACCGCATGACTTTAGTGTGGTCACACGCTCTGAGAGCGCGGCAAGATGCTTGTCGGTGGTGACTTTGCCGTCCGCTGGAGCTCCAGGTTCAGCTTGCACTTTATTCATTGCCCTTAAGGCGAACATGTCGGCCTCAGGGAAGTTCTCTACAAAAACGGAGGAACATCAAAAAACAGCGGAAAAGGGGTAAAGAGTAAGGATAGAAGCACAGTGAAAAGAGTAAGAACTCACTACTGAGGAATGAGTTGATCATGCCGAGCTTGTTCTGCCAGATCTTAGCCTTGGCCTGAAGAGCTTCCAGATCTTAGCCTTGGACTGAAGATATTCCAGATCTTGATGAGCCGACTGAACTGCTAACTCGGCATCCTTGAGCAGTTGGTTTGTCTTTTCAGCACTAGCAGCATGTTGACCATCTTTCTCAGCAAGTTCCTCGCGCAGGCCCTTCAACTTGGACTGGTGCTTCTGCTCCATATCCGCCACTTGCTGCTTTAGCCAAGTCACCTCGTCTCGCTCCTTCTGGAGCTCGACCTAGTGCTGATCTGCTTATTCATAACATGTGACTCGTCAGTAACATCAAGCCATCTCGGACTTGCCGAGATGAAAATGGAAAATGAGTAAACATAAATGTTGAGCAGTCACAAGATTTCTAAGGAAAAGGGAATTACTTTCGGCATGACTAGTCTGTTTATGCAGCGCATAGATGGTGGATTGGGCAGAAGCTGTGGAAAGACAACAAGAAAAATTCAAGAGGATGTAACAAAATAGATCTTTCAAGTAAAAGCAAGCCGAGTAGGAAAAAAACCTTGGCCCTGAGCCTCAGATTTCATATCTTGGTGAGCGAGCTCAAGATTTCGATACTCCAGGATAAGAGCATGATGCACCTTGGTACGCTCGTTATGCGTAAGCTACATGAAAAAAGGTTTAATCAGAAGATGCCCAGTACATCAGATAATTCTGTCCCGGCAGAAAGAGGAAAAGATGTATGCAACTGGTTGAGCTTACAGCCGAATAAGTGCCTTACTCGGCAGTAACCTCGGGGACTAGGGATCGAAAATCCGACATATAAACTTGGCAGGAGGAAATAAAAGATATGTTATAACTCAGAGCTTATAGCCGAATAAGTGCCTTACTCAGGAGTAACCTTGGGGACTAGGGAACATGTATAATATAAAAATACTCAGTACGCAAAATAGTAATAAAATCCCCAATTGTTTACCACCCCTCATTAGTAGTTATCACCACTTGTAGATGCTAGTGCTAAGCATAAAACTTGATCAACTTTAGATGGGAATACTTGGTGAAAATGGTTATGAAAACCTTAGAATGATGAGTCATTCTACTGAAATGTTTTGACATGTGTTCTTGAACACCAGATGATTTTGATGATGAAAATGTTGAGGCATGAGCCTTAGCCCTTTATAAAACTGATGGTTGTCTGGATGCGATACCATTCCAATTTTACCATACAACCACAATACCCGAAATTTGGGTAGGGCTTGACTGGAAGTTTATATACCTTAGTATGGGTTCCCTTGCGGCCAAGGTTTGAGCTAAGGCTACCTTGTGAAGATTGTCCACCTGTGCAGTTCCCAAGATGACAGTTGGTCATTGTTGGGATACCAAACTCATAGCAGAGGTGCCTATACTAGGGTGTGTAATTGAAAGGTTAGGATTGATTATCCACATACTGAGTATGGTGAATTCAGGATTGCTCCCGATGGATGTATCAAATATTGTGGTGAAAGTGTACCACCTCTGCAGAGTGTCAAACTATTCGAATAGCCACATCCGCGGTTATGGACAGTTGGAGTGGCCATACTGTTCCGTCGTCAGATGTTTTCCAAATGACTTATGAAATGATTCATGACTTGATTTGACCACAATAGGGTTGTGATATGAAACTCAAGTTCCCACTTAGGTGTTATAAAACTTTCAACTAACTTTATTTGCTTCTGAACTCAGTAGAGGTAAATTTGGCTTTTTGCAAAACAACCTAGAGCTTAGTATCGCTACTCAAACCCACTTCATTTGTTAGTATTAGTTTGCGAGTACTTAAAGAGTACTCATGGCTTTGTCCCTGGTTATTCCCGTGGCCAGACTATGAAGAGGAGTACCAGGAGGATGGACCGGAGGAAGGTTACGACAACTAGGATCATCTCCCATCGTCAGCATTGCCTGTGACCCTGAAGGTGGAGCTTCGCCTACGCTATCATTACTATTATGTTATTTCGCTGCTTGAATTGTATTAAGAACTGGATCATGAGATCCTTATTTGTGTAAGACCTTATGTATGGTTTGTAATGGATGATGTACTGTGATATCCAAATCTTTTATGTCTCGCAAAAATGGTAATCCTGGGATTGCGATGTATGGCATAACAGGCATCTGGGATTAAAAATCCGGGTGTTGACACCCCATGTCTCTGAATGATAAGCTGTGCTAAAATCTAACTTTGAACCAAGTGTTTCTTGTAATTGCTTCCAAAATGTTGAAGTAAACACTGATCCCCTATCAGTTACGATCTTTTTGGGCACTCCGTGCTTGCTTACTATTTCTTTGATGTAAACTTCTACTAACTTCCCGACATTATCTTTCTGATTTACCGGAATAAAATGTGCACTTTTAGTGAGTCTATCCACAATCACCCATATCATATCCTTCCGTTTAGGTGTCATGGGAAATCCTGTGATGAAATCCATACCTATTTCCTCCCACTTCCATTCAGGAATTTCCAAAGGTTGCAATGGTCCTGCTAGACTTTGATGTTCAGCCTTCACCCTTTGGCAAGTATGGCATTCTGATACATACTTTCATGTTATTCCATCTGTAACTCTTTTCATGTTATTCCACTAGAAAAATTCTTTCAGATCCATGTACATCTTAGTACTTCCTAGATGTATAGAATATGGTGTTTCATGTGCTTCTCTGAGTATGACATCACGAATCTCCGTCACATATGGAACACAAAGACGATCTTGGAACCATAAAGATTCATAATCTCCTAGGCAAAAAACTGATGTTTGCCCTTGAGATATCCTCTGGATCTCTTCAGCAATGAAAGGATCTTCTGCTTGATGTCTAAAAATTTCCTGCTTAAGATCACTGTCCTGCTCTGCAACTACCTGCATAGTAGCTAATCCTCCAAGAATCTTTGTTCTAATAAATTGAAGATCTAATCTTTCCAAGTCCATCTGTAACTCTTTTGGTAACTCCCGATTGCTAGGCTGAATATCTGCACTTTTACGACTTAAAGCATCTGCTACAACATTTGCTTTTCCTGGAGTATAGTTGATTGTTAAATCATAATCTTTGATTAGTTCCAACCAATGCTTTTGTCTCATATTTAATTCCTTTTGAGTAAAGAAATATTTGAGACTTTTATGGTCAGTGTATAACTCACATCTGGCTCCATAAAGAAAATGCCTCCATCCTTTCAGCGCAAATACTAGGGAACATGTATAATATAAAAATACTTAGCACGCAAAAGAGTAAGAAAATCACATACCTCATTCACATGATCTGCTCGAGCCATCAGTGTGATGGCATGCTGGGTCATCTCATAGACAGCCTTGGGGCCTAGTTTTAGCTGTTGGCCAGAAGTGGAACTCACTTCTTGCTTGCCGGCCACATTCCAAGCTATCGCATAGTGCTCCGCAGAGCCAAGGCCTTGCCCGCTGAGTGTCCGAGTAAGGACTTGCCCTTTCTTCAGGCTAGCCCCCACTCTGGTGCGGGTAGCAGCGACACTGGCGTGCAAAGCACCAGCCTTGGGAACGCTCCCAGACCCGGCAATATCAGATTCACCCAACTGACCCGCCGAAGCAGGTGTCATTGTTGGTGGTGTGGGACGAATCTGTGGAGCGGAGCCTGCGACGTAGATCAAGGTCATCTGCCTGGAACCTGATGGCTTACTGGGCACATAGCGAGTCTGTCCATGAGCAGCAGGCCGGGTCTTGTGCTTGACCAAAGAGGCAGAAGGAGCAGGTCTGGGACTGGTTTGGAAAGATAACGGAGCCGATTGAGCAGGCTCAAAAACAAGAGGGGGAGCAAGAACTTGATCAACTGGTGTATCAGCAACAGGGGAAGCAAGCTCAGAGGTTTTCTGGGTGGACTCGGCACCGATATTTCTGGTGCCAAGTCCAAGGTTCTGATCAGAGAGAGCAACTGGAGAGGGAGGCCGGATCTCCTCTGTCAGACGCGCCACTGGATCGGCCTCACTCTGAGACTCATGAGTCTCAGGATGGGGGCAGTGACCCGAACAGGGCTTTGCACGATAGGATCGGTAAGAGGAGGAGAAAAAAGGCCTTGACTGGGAAGAAGCCATACTAGGAGCATCTTGAGTGGTGGACATAGCAGCGCTGAAAATAAAAACAGAAGTCTATAAGAAAACAAACACAGAAAATAAAAATAAAATGAAAGGTAACAGGTAGCTGAAGTTACCCGGAGATGGTCGGGTCGCGCAGAACGCGACGGACGGTGACTCGGCGTGTGGTGGTCTTACGAGACTGGCAGGACGTGGCTGCGGGAGGAGCGGCAGGATCGACTCGGCACTTCTTTGATGGCTGAGTGCTGGAGGAGACCCCGCGCCGCTTATTCGGCTTAGCAGCAGGGAGCTTGCCATATCCGCCTACGGCGAGAGGAGGTTCCTCATATACCTGGCCAGCTGCATCAGTAAATGAAAAGCTCAATGGGACAAGTCAGAAACTTAGGTCAAAGGACAAGTACCTCCAAGTCTTCACAATCCACATCGTCATCGTCAGACCAATCTCGCAAAGGATTTCGAGTAAAGGTCTTACCTGAAGCAGGAGCAGTGGCAGCATGCAGGGTCGGAATGAAGCACTCCAAGTCATACTCGACCTCGTCAATGTCTGAACGATCATAAAAATAAGCGCCAGGAGGGACGGTGCTGTCATCAACCTGGTGAACGAGATTCTGCGAAAGACAAACAGAATGAAATCAGTGAAGAAACATAACAGCGAGTAAACGCAAGGTAAACTATGTCGGCAGCGATTCTATGACTCGGATGCTTACTCACGGGACAGGCATGTCTCGGCTGAAAGGGGGGCAACTCTAGGCCCAGTTTTCCGCTAAGTTCAGCTTAAATATGGAGCTGACTCAGCGGGCCACTGAGTCATTGGTAAGCTCCAGAGTGGAGTGCCGGGTAGGATCCCGCAGACCACTCATGAAGCACATCTTGTGGCTTCTGGCCTGGATGGGGCTAACTCAGCGAGCGATGAAGGCACACATGAGGTCTTCCTCGGTTAGGTGGAAGTTCTCATCCGGGTCAAGAAGCCTCTCAATAATCCCGTGAGCCTCATTCACCGCCAGATTCTCGTCGCGCGGGTCAAGCTTCCAGAGTTCTTTACTCGGAACCTCATCCTTGAAGGGGAAGCCGAATATAGTCGTTGGAGCCACTATTCTTGACATAGAAAAAAGTTCTATGCCATTTCTTACACGAGTCAATGCTAGTGACCCGGGGAAAGACAGAATCCCTCCTGGGCGTGATGCTAGCAGCACCACACCTAGTGGGCCTCTTCTCAATGTGAGGAACGCTGGGATCAGGCACAACCTGGATTCGGAATTAAAGTACTTGGCCCAAATAAGGACAGTGGGCCAAATACCAAGATAGCCTTCGCATGCAGAAATGAAACAGGAGAGAGAGCCAATGGCATTGGCAAGCAGATGATGGTTTTGTAGTTGGAAGATGGAAAGAAAAGACTTGAAGAAATCACTAACTGGAAGAGCAAATCCATGCTCGAAATGCAAGAGGAAAACAACGCGCTCATTGGGCTCGGGCTTGGGAATGATCTCACCTACGGGGAGGCGACAATCGACCTCGAGCAGAATGCGCTTGGTGGAGCACAGCCACTCAAGCTCCTCCACGGTGACTTCGGAGCCCTCCCAGCCGCCGCGCTCGCCGGTGGCCTCGTGCTCCTCCACCTACTCGCTGCCGTCACGGGCGTCCATGATATCGTGCGATTAGGGTTCTTCTGTTGTTCGAAGAGGCCTGGAAATGCAAGGACCCGTCGGAGAATCGAAAGGAAAAGGAGATAATCGCTGGAGCAGAGCGGCAGGAAAGAGGAACGGCATAAGGGCGGTTTTGGATTTAGAAGCGCAAGGAGGAAGAAGGCAAGGGGGGAAACTGAACAGTAAAGGGCAGTTAAGTTCCCCACGCCCCTACTTAAGAAGAGTAAAAAACCAGTGTGGGATCCCATTGTGTTGTGTGGCCACTGTGTTGCTGCATACACGGCCGAGTGAGCGCATCAGCGAGCGCCACGTGTAGGCGATACAGGGAAAATCTAGAGCCATGTCACTCTACACAAGACACGAGGAGCTGAATGATGGGACTGCCACAGTGACAGGATTAACTGTGCCGCCGTCACTATGCAGTCAGGATTTGAGACAAAATTTGAGGCAAGCAATCATGATTACATCCTGCCAGTGACTAAGACAAGCCCAGAATGACTCGGTGACATCGAAAATGACTCAGAACAAGGCAAAAATGACCCCGAAAGTCAAAGATGAGACTGAGATAGGACAAGACAGACTCGGCAAAGATCGAGAATAAGCCAAACAGTGTGTCCTGCCCAATAAATGCTAAGAGAAAGAGTAAGTTCCAAGTACATTAAAGGAACCTGGAGACGCCTAACATCAAAAACTGCTAGGCCTCACCAGCTTCAGGGACTAATGTCGGGGGGATAACCCCCGGTAGGGTCATAAGGGGTAAAACATTGCCCAGCTTGGCTTATGCCAAATCAAAGAAGTCTCAGGTCGGGTATCAACGGCTGGATACGAAGGTCATGTGTGGCCAACATAAGAATTATGTCGTCCCGCATAGGACAAACTTGTTTACCTTGCGGAAAGCAACGAGCCGGGTCTCACAAGGGAAGGCCGAGTCAGAAAATACGTGTGGCCGCTTTCCGAGTAAGACTCAGAAGGGACAATGGTAAAGCATGGTTAAAAGGGAGAAGGGTGACTCCGAGTGACATAAAAGGAGCCGGGTGACGCCCAAAGCAAGGGCTGATGTACAAAGTCACTGTATGACGCCAAAAGAGCTGGAGGCTACGTACGAGAAGACCGTTAATGATACGTCGGAAACATATCTATTATTTTTGATGTTCCATGCTTGTTTAGTATCTACTTTGCTTTGATTTGTCTACACTTTGAGGTGTTTTTATATGTTTTCTGGTACTAACCTATTAACAAGTTGCCACAGTGCCAGTTGCCTGTTTTCTGCTGTTTTTGGTTCCAGAAAATCTAGTAAGGAAATATCCTCGGAATTGGACGGGACAAAGGCCAAAGTCAATATTTCACCAAGGAGAACACGGAGTCCATAGGAGAGACGGAGGGGAGCCACAGGGCGGCCGCACCCCCCCCCCCAGGCGCGGGCCCACCCTAGGCCATGCCTGGGCAGGGTGTGGCCCCCTGGCTGCCTCCTAGACTTGCCTCTTCGCCTATAAGAAGCCCCCAATGCCTAAACCTAAGTACCCGATTAATATTCCACGAAACCGTCTGTAGCCGCTGCCACCATCATCCCTAGATCGGGGGATCTAAAGCTCTTCCCTGCACCATTCCGAAGGGGAGATCATCCTAGAGGCCTTCTTCTTGATCATGCCAGCTTCTGGTATGAAGCGTGAGTAGTTCCACCTTGGACTACGGGTCCATGTAGTAGCTAGATGGTTGTATCTCCTCCTTTGTGCTTTCATGTATAGATCTTCTGAGCTCCGTTCATTATCAAGATCTCATCTATTTGTAATCATGCATGTTGTGTTTGCGGGGATCCGATGGATATTGAGATTACTATGGCATATTGATTAATGGTTTTGTTTTATTGATTCTATCATGTCTGTGTTGTTTGTGATCTTGCATGCTCTCTGTTATTAGTAGCTATCTTGGCCAAGTAGTTGCTAGTGACTCCAAGAGGGGTTATTATGCTCGATAGTGGGTTCATGCCTCTATTTAATCTAAGGGAAGTGAGAAAACTCTCTAAGGTTGTAGATGTGATGTTTCTACTAGGGAGAAAATAACGGTCTCTTGTTCATGGAACAAGTGGATTGTTTACCTTACACACTTTGCTTAAAGCAGTTGTATGTTGCTTGCAACTTAATACTGGAGGGGGTTTGGATGATAATCCAAAGGTGGACTTCTAGTCATAGATGAAGTTGGATGGCGGTCTATGTATCTTGTTGTATTTCCCAATCAAATCTCATAGGATCTTGATGTCTAGTATTGCATTGTTATGCCTTGATCAGTCCTGTCAATTTCCCTGCTGTAATTTGTTTACCCAGCATGCCATGTTTTTTTTATTTAAGGAGAACACCTGTAGTGAACTATGGACCCTGGTCCAATCTTTACCATTGATACATCTTCCACTGTTACTATTTACTTTCTGCAAACCACCATCATCTTCCACACCATACAGTTAATCCTTTGTTACAGCAACCGGTGATATTGACAACCTCATTGTTCGTTGGGGCAAAGTCTTGAGTTTGTGTTGTGCAGGTTTCCAAGTTGCTTGCCACACCTTTGAGACGTTTCCTTCCTCCTACAGGTTCGATAACCTCGGTTTCTTACTGAGGGAAGACTTGCTTCTGTGCTGCATCACACCTTGCTCTTGGGGTTTCCCGAAGAAGCGCTTTCAGGCGCCATCAACAAGTTTTCTGGCGCCGTTGCCGGGGAGGCTAAGGATGTCTTCACAAGGGGAGTCCTTCTCAACCTTTCTCTTTACTTTGTTTTTGTTTTTCTTAGTGTCTTTTGCTTGGTTTTGTTTGCCTCTTTTTATCAAAAACTCCAAAAAAATTAGTTCAGTTTGTTTTGCTTTCTCTTATCAAAAACACAAAAAATTAGTCCCTTCTCTAGTTGTTGTTGCTGTTGGCTTGCTCCACTTTTGCCAAAATGAACTCTGCTTAGAACACCAAGTTGTGTGACTTCACTAGCACAAACAACAATGATTTCCTAAGCACTCCTATTGCTCCACCTTCTCCTGATGCTAACTTTTATGAAATTAAGCCTGCTTTGTTGAATCTTGTGATGAGAGAGCAATTTTTCTCCTACTGCCCATCTCAATAACTTTGTTGAACTTTGTGAGATGCAAAAGTATAAGGATGTATATGGAGATATTATTAAGCTCAAGTTGTTTCCTTTCTCCTTAAGAGGAAAAGCTAAAGAATGGCTGCTATCCTTGCCTAGAAATAGTATTGATTCTTGGATTAAGTGCAAAGATGCTTTTATTGGAAAGTACTACCCTCCTGCTAATATTATATCTATGAGAAGTGATATTATGAAATTTAAACAACTTGATAATGAACATGTTGCTCAAGATTGGGAAAGAATGAAATCTTTGGTTAAGAATTGTCCCACTCATGGACTTACTGCTTGGATGATTATCCAGACTTTTTATGCAGGTTTGAACTTCTCTTCAAGAAACCTGTTGGATTCAGCTGCTGGAGGTACCTTTATGACCATCAACTTGGGTTCTGCAACAAAACTCCTTGATAATATGATGGTTAATTATTCTGAATGGCACACTGAGAGAGATCCACATGGTAAGAAGGTAAATTCTATTGAAGAAGCCTCCTCTTTGAGTGATAAGATAGATGTTATTATGGCTATGCTTGTTAATGGGATAGCTCCTTTAGATCCAAATAATGTTCCCTTAGCCTCTTTCGTTGCTCAAGAAGAGCAAGTTGATGTGAACTTCATTAGAAACAACAATTTCAACAACAATTCCTATAGGAATAATTTTGGTAGTAATAATAATTATAGGCCTTATCCTCCTAATAATGGCAATACCTATGGAAACTCCTATAACAATGCTAGAAGTGCCCCCTGTGAACTTGAAGTCATGCTCAAAAACTTTATTAGTAAACAAACCACTTTCAACAAGACTATGGAGGAAAAGATTTTGAATGTAGAGAAAAATATTTCCTCTTTGTCTGAAGCACAGTCCTCTTTGATAAATAAAATGGCTGCTAAACCTTAAACCATGGAAAGTACCATTGCTGCTACTCATGTCATACAAGTTACTATTGATGAAAATGTTAGACTGTTAGCCCAACTTCATGCTAAGCGAGAAAGGGAAGCTGAAATTGCTAGAAACAATAGTGTGTGCACCATCACCACCAATATGGATGTCACTAAACAGCAAGAAGTCCCTATTCCTCCTCCAACAATGCCTAAGGTCAATGAGTCTACTACTAGTGATGCTAAGTTTGATTTTGATCTTGATGGTTGCAATATTTCTGAAGTTATTATGTTCCGGCAAAATCTTGCTAGAAGTCCTGATGCTAGTGATAAGCATGTTGCTTTCACCAAACACATTACATATGCTCTTGTTAAAATTAAGCAAGAGAAGTTAAAACACAAAGCTTCTATTCCTAGGAAAGTAGAAGATAGTTGGGAACCCATTATTAATATGCAAGTGAATGACTTTGATCTCAAAGCTTCATGTGACCTTGGTTCTAGTGTCTCTATTATGCCTAGGAAGATTTATGAAATGCTTGATTTGCCACCTTTGGAAGATTGTTATTTGGATGTCCCACTTAATTATAATGCTAAGAAGAAACTCATGGGGAGTGTTAATGATGTTCTCATTATGGTTAACAATGCTTATGTACCTGTTGATTTCTATGTTTTGGATGTTGAATACAATGCTTCTTGTCCTAATACGTTGGGAAGACCTTTTCTTAGAACTGTTGGTGCCATCATTGATATGAAAGAAGGCACCATTAAATATCAATTTTCATTGAAGAAAGGTATTGAACACTTCCCTATGAGGAGAGAGAAGTTGCTTTTTTCTCCTCCTTTGAAAGCAAGGTTTGATGTTAATGCTTCTTCATTTGAAAATACTTGATTTCTTGCTTCTTTTGCCTAACTTAAAGACGTTAAAGAAAAGTACTTGTTGGGAGATAACCCAAGAGTTTTCTTGAGTCTTGTAAGTTATTACTTAAGTAATGTACTCTCCTTATCCTTTTTGTTTGCTTTTTGTGCCAAGAATGACCTCTAATGAGAGGGAAGTAAGATTTGGGGAGTTGCTGTCCCAAAACAGATTTTTTTGCTCCACCATAAATATTCGTGAGGAGTCTCTGTACGTCGGATTGAGCTGAAATTTACAAATAAATCCCCCAGTATGTTAGCTAACTTTCATTAGTTCAACACTTTTTTATTTGAGCAACATAAGGTCTTCAAAAAAATCGGTTTCCACCTATGTGTCTGTTTTGACAGATTTCTGCCATTATTTGCATTTGCTTCTTATTGATTCCTTTTTTAGTTCTTTTTGGGAAATTGAGCTTTTTGAGGGTATTGCTAGAGTAGCTTGTGTATTTAGTGAAATTTTTGTTGTTCCAAAGCTAAGCCTAAAAGGGTCTATTATCTTTTGAATACACTAATGTTGCTAATGAAGATTGTGTGAAGTTTTGTATGAAGGAAAAATTTCAGGTGTAGAGAGAGAATGATGTAATGAGATGAAGAATGGACAAAAGCTCAAGCTTGTGGATGCCACCATGTGTCACCCCAAGAAATATCCAAGAGTTACAAGCGTCAAAGCTTGGGGATTCCCAAGGCATCCCCTTCTTCATCAATAAAAAGCTCAGGTATTTTAGACACTTTGTTTTTATTGTTTCATGCATTATTGTGTTGTTCTTGGAGCGTCTTAGTTTTCATTTGTTTTTCTTAGTTTGTTTAGTTTGCTTGAATAAAGTAGTTTGGACCCCTGTTCTCGCCTCGTTGTTTCAAATAAGTTGATTGGTGTTGGAAAGGAGTAGAAAGTTATTGCTTGAATAGTGTAAGAGGAGCTGGCTTTGACTACAACTTAGACTTTAGCTGTCATGCTAGGTGTTGTTTTGACCTTATGCTTAGTGATTATTGCTGTAGCATGGCTTGTTCCAAAGAATTGGGATTGATTAGTGTGCCTTGAAAGAATCATGCGTTGTTTTAGCATGCAAAAGCATAGTATTGTGGTATTCTCCTTTGATGCTTTGTTTGGGTTGACTTGTCCCATGCTCACACCGTGTTATGACTATGAACAAGTAACCATAGCCTCTATGATCATTTAGTTCTTGAGTTGTAGTACCACTTTATGCTTTGATTAGTAATGTTTTGTCGCTCTGCATGATTATGGCCATTATTGCTCTCTTAGTTGGTTGCTCCCAGTCTTTTGCTAGCCTCCACTTGTATGAGTAAGCTCTATTCATGCTTCCAACTCCCAATAAACCAAGTTATTCCAAAGTGTCCACTATAAATTCCTATGCATGGTGTGTTACACCATTCCAAGTATATTCTTGTTTTCAGCTATCTTCCAATTAAAAAGTATTTTATTATGTGAAAACTTAGTGATTAAAGCTCTCACAAACTTGATGGACACTTTATTTTTCTTGCTCCTAACAAACTTGAACCATTGTGTCATGTATGTTGTATATGCTTGCACTTATACGTTGGAATTAGCAGAACTGTGCTGTCACGGGTAACGCTTTCAACATTGCACTTGTACTTTGTACACAGTTGATATCATGCTCTTTTGTCTATGGATGTCACCAGTGTGAAATAAAAGGGGAGCTTGTAAGTCCATGGAGTTATGTATGTGTGTTAGAGAAACGCCTAGGCCGCTAGCCTAAGCCATGCCTAATCATGGTGGAAACTTGCAGCATCACCATAATGAGCAATCTGTGAAGCATCCTCAATAAAAACCTATGCAAATATCAAATAAAAAGATCGCTGAGACGCTCATTGTATGCTTGCCTTGTCATTTTGGTTATGGGATAGCTCATGTACCATGTGCAAGGGGTACCCCGTTGGCGGTTCTCTATGATACACATGTACTTACTATGACAAGCACTTACAGGTGACTAAATTTGAGTACCATGAGGAGCGGCCCTCGTATTCAAGGGACATGAGATTGCCAACTTATACTTTGTCAAGCATATACTCCATAGTTTGTTCACTTTAACCTTAATCACTTCAAGATACTTATGATAGGGGCAATGAGGGATAAAAGCTAACAAGTACCATAATTTTTCGAAGCTCTTTTTGAAACTTGAAATTCCTGCTTCCCTTTATGAAGGGCCTTTCTTCCACCATTATATTGAGTCTCCACCTTCTACCTTTAGGCACCAGCTAAGAGAGTATAGTTTCCATTCTTAGTTCTATGTGCATTGTCCCAAAACTTATTGATTGATGCATATTGTTTATATTACTTGTTCTTGTGCTATTTGTATCTAGTCACTCTTATGAACTTTGAAGGTGTGCTATGCATCTATTTTCTACTCTATGAGGGACAAACTGAATGCCACTATGCCATGTTTTCTGTATGTGAAACAAAAAACGTTTTTTAATGCATGTTACTCATGATCTTTGTTTGTAGCCTTTCATGTTGCATGCATAGTTACTTTGTCTTACTGTTAGAACTCCATCTTTCATGCTCATGTTTAGAGTACTTTGATCCTAGATTTCAATGCTTGCAAATGGTTTGATCTTGGTTTTGATGGTGCATGTCACCTCAAAAATTATTCTTTTTATCACTTACCTACTTGAGGACGAGCAAGAGTTAAGATTGGGGATGCTTGATACATCGGAAACGTATCTATAATTTTTGATGTTCCATGCTTGTTTAGTATCTACTTTGCTTTGCTTTGTCTATACTTTGAGGTGTTTTTATATGTTTTCTGGTACTAACCTATTAACAAGTTGCCAAAGTGCCAGTTGCATGTTTTCTGCTATTTTTGGTTCTAGAAAAGCTAGTAAGGAAATACCCTCAGAATTGGACGGGATAAAAGCCAAAGTCAATATTTCACCGAGGAGAACATGGAGTCCGGAGGAGAGACGGAGGGGAGCTACAGGGCGGCCGCACCCCCCAGGTGCGGGCCCACCCTCGTCCACGCCTGGGTAGGGTGTGGGCCCCTTGTCCGCCTACCAGCCTCACCTCTTTGCCTATAAGAAGCCCCTGATGACTAAACCCTAAGTACCCAATCAATATTGCACGAAACCGTCTGTAGCTGCTGCCACCATCGTCCCTACATCGGGGGGATCTGAAGCTCTTTCCGGCACCCTGCCAGAGAGGAGATCATCCTGGAGGCCTTCTTCTTCATCATGCCAGCTTCCGGTATGAAGCGTGAGTAGTTCCACCTTGGACTACGGGTCCATGTAGTAGCTAGATGGTTGTATCTCCTCCTTTGTGCTTTCATGTCTAGATCTTCTGAGCTCCGTTCATGATCAAGATCTCATCTATTTGTAATCATGCATGTTATGTTTGCGGGGATCCGATGGATATTGAGATTATTGTGGTAGATTGATTAATGGTTTTGTGTTATTGATTCTATCATGTTTGTGTTGTTTGTGATCTTGCATGCTCTCCATTATTAGTATCTATCTTGGCCAAGTAGTTGCTAGTGACTCCAAGAGGGGGTATTTATGCTCGATAGTGGGTTCATGCCTCTATTTAATCTAAGGGAAGTGACAGAAATCTCTAAGATTGTAGATGTGCTATTGCTACTAGGGAGAAACCAACGGTCTCTTGTTCATGGAACAAGTGGATTGTTTACCTTACACACTTTGCTTAAAGCAGTTGTCTGTTGCTTGCAACTTAATACTGGAGGGGGTTTGGATGATAACCCAAAGGTGGACTACTAGTCATAGATGCAGTTGGATGGCGGTCCATGTATCTTGTTGTATTGCCCAATCGAATCTCATAGGATCTTGATGTCTAGTATTGCATTGTTATGCCTTGCTCAGTCCTGTCAATTGCCCTGCTGTAATTTGTTTACCCAGCATGCCATGTTTGTTTATCTAAGGAGAACATGAAATATGGACCCCGGTCCAATCTTTACCATTGATACATCTTCCACTGTTACTGTTTACTTTCTGCAAACCACCATCACTTTCCACACCATACAGTTAATCCTTTGTTACAGCAAACGGTGAGATTGAAAACCTCACTGTTCGTTGGGGAAAGTCTTGAGTTTGTGTTGTGCAGGTTTCCAAGTTTCTTGCAACACCTTTGAGACATTTCCTTCCTCCTACTGGTTCGATAACCTTGGTTTCTTACTGAGGGAAGACTTGTTGTTGTGCTGCGTCACACCTTGCTCTTGGGGTTTCCCGACGAAGCGCTTTCAGGCGCCATCAGTTAGTTGTATGGCTTTGTGGACTAGGTCAAGGGCTTAGGGCTAGCCCATGATCCGGCCCGCACAGAAATGACAAAGATCCAAACAGTAACCCTAGGACACAAAATGATGTAACCTAGCTGGCCATCGCCTATATAAGGAGGGGCATAGCTAGGGTTTAGGGAGGTTGGACCAAGTAGGAAACTTGTGCCCTGAGGGTATGCACGAACAGGTCTAGGAGAACTTGTAAACTTCTTGGATCAATAAAAATCCTAAGTGTGGAGAGTTCATCTTGTTCTTCATGCGCAGCTAGACCGTGCACTCCCTCCCCGGTTACCACAAGCGTCCATTCAGCCCCCAACTTAAGCCTACCCATGGCATCTGTCGTGACACCACCATGACACCCTTCTCCTCCCTTAGTAGGTGGTGCCTCCCACAATAGCGCATGCATCGTGGGTTCTGCCAATCATTGTCCTATATGCACCCTCGGTGGCGTACAACTCGAATGACAGCAGTAGCTGCAACTTCGATCTCTGTGACCTTCCTATGGAGGAAGGAACCCACGGTTCCGAATCTGAAAGTTGCGGGAGCAACGATCTCCCCCGCCGCTACATGTGCATGGCCATCGTTGACGCACACGTCGACAACTGAGCCAATCCATCGGCTCCCCTACCGCTGCAAACAGAGGACATGTTCCTCCTCTGAATCCCTCGAATCCTCCGAACCCCAACGCTACCAATGGTAACTGTAACACCCCAATTTTTAGCTAATCATGTATTAGGGTTTGTTTTGTGCATCATGAGCATCATCTTAAAAATGCATGCATTAAGAAAACAAAATGCCAAACCCTAAACCCTAGTTTCCTCTTTATCCTCTCAAATAAATTCTAATGATTTTGAAATATTTTGAAAACCACCAAAATTATTGAAGCCCAAATGGACTAAAAGGGCTCCATAGTATTTTAAATGTTTTACAAACCCCTCTGGTATTTTTTGAATGATTCAAAACAGATTTGTTATTCAAATGCAAATGGAAAAGAGAAAAACAAATTTGGAAAATGTTCTATAGGAAAAAAGAGCCAGCGAGCTTAGCAGGCCGGCCCATCCTTTCTCTCCTCCTCTCCCTGTCGCTCAGCGTGCGCAGCTGCAGCCCATAGCCAGCCCAGCTAGCCCGTCCCTGGCCCATACTGTTTCAGACTCTCCTCCCTGTCGTCTTCGACAACGACGAAAAGCAGCTGCATGTCGTTGCCGCAACCGCCCAATGCTGCCCCGCCGCCCTGGAGTTGGGGATAGGACCACCGTGCTGCCTCTCTCTCTTTATCCTCTCATTTCCTCTCTCACGCTCGCTTCCTCTCTTGTTCTCTCTCTAGCTGAAACCCTAGCATGCCATGGCCTTGAGCTAGAGCTTGTCCCCAGCCTCCCCTCGCCTATCTGAGACCGCCACGAGCTCTGCTGTGCTGCACCGCATCTCCCAGCCAACGAAATCATGGCCAGGAGCCCGAATCGTCCGCTACATCGCCGTATTCCTCGCCTCTGTCCGAGCTACGCCGTCGCCATTGACACCGTTCAAGACCTCCCCTCGCCTCCCAGTCACGACCATGAGCACCAGAGTGAGCATGCAGTTCTCCCAGACCCCTTGTCCCTCTCTCTCTCTCTTCCTCTGTTTCGTGCCCGAGTCGTGCGCTGCCATCTGCCGCCTCCAGTCGACGTCACAGCCGGTGCCCCTATTCGGTCCAGCTTGAAGCGCTAGTTCGAACACGCCTATCCACACAGCCCCGCTCGATCCCTAGCGCCGCCAATCCTGCTGGCCGACGTGTTCTCCGGCGAGTCCCGCGTGGCTCCAAGGTGGCACCCGCGTGGCCCAGGTCCTAGCCGTTAGCCTCGGTAGCTAGATGTCCCTGTGGTGCAGAAAGTCTAGGGTTAGGGCTGAGATGACGTCACCCTGATGCATTAATAGGTTTAATAATTTCATAAATTGTTTTAATCTTGTAAATTAAATAACTTACTCATATTAAGTCATAAAAATATGTATAATATATCAAAATGTTCAAAAAATGAGAACTATCTATCTAAGCTATAATCATGCATTGATCAAGAACTTCAATGACAAGTATAATTAGAAGAACATAGTAACCCCTCATAGGTGATTCTGGAGTTTCCTCGAGTTAGGGTTTATACCCCTCGAAACCCAGGTTTAATGGTTGAGCATGACTTAGGGTTACATTTGAATACAATTCAACTTGTCATATCATCATCCTTGCTCGAGCTTTGCATTGATGCCATGTGTTGATTGTTTTCGTTTCTTTCCGGTGTTTTCTTCTTCCCGGTAGAATACGATATCGAGTTCGAGATCGACGACCAAGATCAAGACCATCGAAGATCAAAGAACAATACTTGACCAACTGTAATCAAGTCAAGTACCAGATGTCGAAAGCTCTGCTTATTGGTTATCAACAGGCAAAGGCAAGCATAGCCCCACCATGATATAATCCTATGATTTCGAAAGCATTTCAAGTCTTGCCATGATGCGTACAATTCTACTATGGTCTTTTATTGATAGATAGAGTATCCTATCTATTGCATTACTCTCTTTGATCTTATATTACGTGATCCACTGCTCCTAGCATAACTAGGTTTGGCTTTTGTGCACTGCTAGAGCTTATATCTGTGTTTTTCTTAGCCATGCATAGCTGTCAGTGCTGGTTCATACATGTGATGTATCAGATGTAGAGAATCTAGTATGACAGGAGAACATGATGAGATGATATCAGAGGTGATATAATTTAAACATGTTAAGGCTTGTATGGGAGGCCACGGTGGGATGTGGTTTTTCTAGTCCCATGCTCGCCACCACTAGGAATCGAGTTCTTGCGCTTGGAAACGAGACGAGCGTACAACCACACGGGGCCTGGAAAACCTCACAAGCAACTAACTTGCCTAGTAGATTCCATGAGTCATATAGTTCAGGTGTTCCATTTGACATTCATTTTGGATCTTCTTGAAGGCGGTGAAGGAGGTGCATTCATAACAGGTAGGGAAGTGTGGACCGGTTTGCTTGGGGTCGATGGAGCCCCTAGTGAACCAACCTCGCCTCACATCTCTAGGGACCGGCTTCGGGATTTGACCCATTATAGCGAAATCATCCTTAGGGCGTGACTCATGGTCTCGACGAAAGAAAGGTAAAGGTCGTGGCCAACCATCCTCTGCCGGCCTTCCAAGGAAGAGGGCTAATCATTGTGGCATTAAGAGTCGGTTGGTATGTGTGGGAAACGTTGTACACCCCTGCATGGCTAAATCTTTTTGAAAAGTCATGTTCATGGTTATGAACGTTTGGTGACCAGATTCTAAGATCATAGAGAACTATAACCTAATCGTAAAACTTGGCAGGTCAACGTGTGCTTAAGGATGCTTCCTCATGGGTACGAGGGTGATCCTAGTTAGGGTTCAGATGATGATGACTTGGTGGATATCATAGATGATGATAAATATTTCGGAGATGTTGCTCTCTTATCCCCTTTTAAAATGCTCTGATTAGACGAGCTTCTTCTCTCCCTTGTTTTATAAACAAAGATGGCTTTATGCAAAACAACTACACCAGCCATAAGTCTTGCGGACTACACCATGTACTCACCCTTGCTTTGTTGATACTTTTGTAGCAGAGTAAGAGTTCCCTAAAGATCAGTTGGGTAATAAATCGACACCGACGAGTAGCTAGGGGTTCCCGGCCGGCAGCCTGGAATCTATAGGCTGAGACATCATCGTTATGCTTCAGGCCTCTTAGGCCATTTGTTAAGTTTTCTATACTTAATATCATAATTTCACTTCCGTTGTTTGATGTTTGTGGTCAGTGACCTCTGCTTGTAATAATTTGGTTCTTTGCTCCATTATGAGCTTGCTGTAATAATTTCTGTGTCGTAAGTTCAGTGTTGTGTTATCGACTCTTCACTGGATATCCTCGAGCTCAAGGTTAAGCTTATGTCAGACAGAGGTCTAGGATTTGTGTAGAGGGAGTGACCTTCCAATAAAGGCAGGGTCCCCTATGTTTACAATGCTAGTCCCTGGATCAATAGCTAGCATCCACAGTATAGATGTAATATCAAGAAACAAAGGTCATAAAACAACTTTATAACCAGGAATAACATAATTTTATTACATCAATACATATCTCATTTGGCTATTACATTACGTTGCAGCGGAATAATTATAATCATGGGGTCCTTCATCTTCAAAGTGCCACAGGCAGATGTTGGTTGTAGACTTTGTAATCCTAATCAAACAATCTTCACTAAAATCAATCATACCTGCAACATTACAAGTTACAGCCACAAGGGTCAATACATTTGAATTGTATTGGCAAGTTTCACTTCTATGTGGATTTTAAGTAGATTCCATCATTACATGCAATTTTTGGCTAAGTAGAGTTTAAGGCTTATTTGCTTAAAGCAATATTTTATCCTATCTTTTCAAAATAGTTTTGGTCCTTTTTCAAATCTCTTTTCCAAGAATCCCTTGAACTCCTTGGTAGACACTCAAGTGTTCAAGTCCTTGTCAAAATCTCTTGAGCTCCTTGGTAACCCCAAGTGCATCAAGTTTTATAAAATCTCATGAGTTCCTTGGTAACCCCAAGTGTTCATGTTTTCATCAAAGTCTCTTGAGCACCTTGGTAACCCCCATGTGCATCAAGTCTTATAAAATCTCTTTGAATTCCTTGGTAGACACTCAAGGGCATCAAGTTTTTATTTTAGAAGTTGGAATGTCGAGATCTCCCATAGTTCAAACTTTAGTTGCTCAGTATTGTCCATAACCGGGGACACGGCTAAGTACTTAGATTTTATTATCTTCTGCAGAAGGAGTACACTTTACCCACATGTCACAATCCCATCCTTTTGCCACCAGTGGCCTACTGGATTAGTGCTCACCAAGATGGAGTACTGGCAGATTGAGAATGTGACGAAGTCTTTCCAAAAGGTCCTCCCATACACCATTGCTAGCTTGTCTTCAGCCCCCATGAAGCATTCCAGATCCCCATGTCTGGTAATTAAAGACAATGTATGGGTCTTCCTAATGTAATTGACTAAGCCAGAGCCATAATAGCATGTTGTTGCACACGAAAGCCACAATTGGAGAAACATGTTGAATCTCTAAGTTTCCTAGGTGGGTTTTATTTTGGAGCACAACACAAAGAGGTCACCATAGACATGGTTCCTTTTGTTGCCACCTTCTCCAAAACTTAAAGTATCCTCCACCTAGGTGGTTCATTGAGTCCTTGTTTTGTTATATAAAACACAAGTCCTTTTCTCAACTTTGTAAAATCTCAACATGTATCTCTTTTCTCAAATAAGCATGGCTAAGCATGTACAACTACAATGTTTTCTCTAAGGAATGTATAGGGTATCCTATTAGGATTTAGCATAGCATAAGTATAAAATATTTTCATGCATGTTTTCAAAATCCACTAAGTATAATGAAAATAGTAGGACTTTAGATGATAGTGTCACTTGCCTTTTTGGTAGGGAATAGTGGTTCACTCCTTGATCTTGCTAGTCACACTTCACTAACTTCACTACAAGTCAATCAAGCAAACACAAATCAACTAACATTCCAAACCAATAATCACTCAAACAAATTCACACACACAAGACAATGGAACTAATTCATGCATGGGAGCATGCACTAGATAGTTTTATTTTGCAAAGAGGGTCTCTATTGGATTTCTAAACTTTGTAAGATCCAAATTGGTCATTTACCAAAATGGCAAAGTCATTACCAAGAGGGTTTTGTCCAAAAACCATTTTTAAATCCATTCATCATTTTATGTGGTGGAAATTAGTTTTATCAAATCTAAAACCTTTAAGTCTTCACCAAAAGTTTCTAACTCTCAAGAATTGGTGTTTTGGGGCCAGTAGCTTTGCATCAAAATATTTTCCCAAAGTTTTTGTTCCAAAATCATTTCCATAACAAATCCATTATTTTTATTTGGCTAGAAATGGACCAAATCTAATATTCCATCCTAATCTTTTCCAAATCCATTTTCAAAACCATGGGTTGGTTCCTAGGGTCAGTAAGGTCACATCAAATCACTTTGCAAAAGTTTTAACCCTAAAATCAATTTTTAAACAATTTTTCTACTCTAAACAAGCTCACAAAAGAATCTGCAAAAACAAGCAAACTAACAGATACTATTTGCTAAACCAAGGGCATGGTTGGATAGGTCTTGCTCTCCTGAATCCAACGACATAAAATTTGTAATTTTTGGACGTGTGGATCCAAAGTTACAAGTGTTTGAATTTCACAACTAAATCAGATTTCAAATCTGTTTTAAGCGAGCAGGGACACGTCGTTATTTTACTGGTCGATACCGGTTCGGCCGGATCGGCAGCGTGGATCACAGGATCTAATTAGATCGTGTGGTCCAGAGAGCGTACCTCTTCGCGACTTAAATGATCTAATCTTACTCGCCCGATCTAGATCGAACGGCTCTAACTTCCTTGCCAAAAGCTGGCGGCGCTAGGACAACTTAAGCGGCGGATAGCGGCGGGCCGGCGGCGCTGGCGGCAGGGCGCTAGAAGATAGGAGGTTGCTCACCAGATTCGCGAGGGCGTGGTGCTCGGCGTGTGCTTGTCGTGGCGGGGCTGCTACAGCTGCGATTGTTCGCCGGAGTTGAGAACAACGTCGGGTGGTCTCAGTCGTGGTCAGAGTCGTCGCTACAGGTCACGAGAAGAACAACCGAGGGTATGGTTAGACGCAGGAGGTCACGGAGATGCTGAGCGCGTGAACGAGAAGAAGAGGGGCGGCCTGGACTTACCGGAGGAGCTCGTGAGTTGAAGTCGACGGCGCTCAGAGCTTGGTCGGAGTCGACGCTCAGGGACTCCCGCGGTCAAACGAGGGGCACGGACAGATACGCCAGGAAGTGGTGAGTCTCCTAGTGTGCTCAGGGAGGCTCGGGGCGGTGTCGAGTCGCCGGAATCGGCACCGGACCTCGTCGGAGCAGAGGGTGCTCGGGGAGGAAATTGGGGAGGTCTGAGGCGTGCGGTAGCGGTGTGTCAGAGGGGAAATATAGAGGAGACATGGGCGTTTAAACCTGCGTGATCAAAGCTGGTAACGGTGGTCGAGTTAAAGCGAATTAAGGCCGCGAAATCATCGGCAGGAACGGTGTCGAGGGAGGGAGAAGGGGTCGCGCGGGTGAGGAGGAAGAACAGAGGAAAGTGGGCCTACCGGTCAGTGGGAAAAGAAAGGAGGGGAGGGTCCACTGGTCATACTCTGTACGGGTCAGAAACGAGGTGCGAATCGTTTTCTTTCGGAGAGGGAAAGCTGGGCTGTTTCTGGGCCTGTTGGGCTGCTGGGTTGGGTCGACCCTTTTCTTATTTTTTTTTCCTGTTTCTGAATCCTTTTTCTTTTCTAATTCTATTTCCTGTTTTGAATTTCAAAACAATCAAACAAGGTTCAAATCAATTCAAACCATCATCAATCTTTGTAACTATGAACCTGGTTCTGTTCACTAGCATAAACCAAATTTCCAAAAATAAAATAATACTTTAATCTTTTTAGGTTCCATTCCTTAATTAAATAAAATGGCCATGGTTTATTAAATCAAATAGGATTTGTTTCATTAAAACTTTATTTGAAATCTAAATTAAAACCAAAACAGTAGGTTTTATTTGGGAATAAATTATTTAGAAAACTTACCTTTAAATACATAAGTTTTGTTATTTTGGAAATAGTAAAACCTTTATTAATAACACTTGGATTATTAAATCCTTATTGATTTTATTAAGTAAACTTTTACTATTTTATCAAAACAAAATGTTTTGTTTCCAAGCTTGGTTAAGTCTTAATTTGGCTTTATGAAATAATTTCTTATTTTAAAATCCTCCCTTTTCTTCTGGAAGTTAAATCCTTTTATCTTAAATGATTCAAAATAGTAATTCCAAATATTTTATTTTCCTTTTATAAATGTTTACCCTTTTAAATCCCTTTAGGATTTTATTTAATCCAAATAGGTTTGAAGTTCCATTTAAACTCAAAAAGTTTCTTCTGGCCCTGAAAAATCAAACAAAGTTTTATTTTTATTCATTTATTTTCACATTACAAGATTTGGAAAATCTTGCGATGTGACAGGCTACCACCCTTAAAATAAATCTCGTCCCGAGATTTGGGAAGGTTAGAGTTACAAGCAGGCTCAAAACAACTAGGGTACTACCACCCTTAAAATTTTCTAACAAGAATTACATATTGTCCTTCTTGGGATCCTGGGAAAAACTTTCTCTAAGCAAACAGTTGCATTTGTGTCCTTAGTTTCCATGCTTGACTCATGGGCCAAGGTTGAGTTTCTCCATAGGCTTGTTCAAACTGTTCTTCATCTTTTCTGGACAGTTGCTTGCATAGTGTCCTGGGTTCTTGCAATTGAAAAAGTGGATATCTTGGAGTTCTTTACGTTGCTCTTGTGGACAAGTTGCTACATAATGGCCTGGCTCTTTGCAGTTGTTGCACACCACTTGGTCAATCCCCTTATTTTTCTGGTTCTCTGGGCACTCACTGGAGTAGTGTCCCATTTCCTTACATTTACGACATTGCACAAGGTTCATGTCTAGTCTTGGTTTCTTGGGTTTCTTTGATCCTTTGAATTGGGTTGTCTTATTTGGAGGTATGAGTGGTCCTTTTCCTTTGGTAGACTTGGATCCTTCTTGTTTCCTTTGTTCCACCATGGAGTAGATAGGGCATTGGATAGGGGTATGATTGCTTCCTTCACATAGGTAGCAAGTAGCTTGAGAGGTAGGACACTGTCCAATAGGATGTTTTTCTTCACAGTTGGGGCATTGATCTTCATGCTCCTTGGAAGTATGGTCCTTGTCTCCACAAATAATGCAAGCTGGGGCTCCATCTAGAATAACATTCTTGTCATCCTTGTTATCATACACTCTTTTGGGATAGTTTTCTTCCATGCTGATCATTTGATTAGTCACCTTAAGCATCAATTGGGATTGTTCTTCCAAAAACCTTTGCAGTGTTGGATCTTTATCATTAGTGCTGGCTATGAACTGAGTTGTTAGTTGGTTCAGCTGGTGTTGGGTTGCTATGAGCTCTTTCATGCTGTCAGCTTGGCTGGTGTTGGTGTCATCAACTTTGATGTTAGAGTCTCCTGGAGTAGTCATCTGTTTTTGAGTTGAAGGGAGATTAGAATAGACAAAATTACTTTCTAAGGAAACAATCCTTAATCACACACATCACTATACACACAAGCAATGTACATGCAATCACAAATCAAACATTTCACTCAACAACAATGTTCAAGCACTTACTTAGGCAACAAAATATTTTTGTTACACCACATGAGTTGGTGGGTTTGACTTAACTAAAATATGGTGGTCCATCTATATGGTTCACTTGTGATCTTTCCATCCTTCTTGGTTGCTTCTTCTTACATGAGATCATGGTTTCTTTGGAAAAACTCTTGGTCACAAAGACTTCTAGTGAAGTGAGCTCCTTCTAATTTTGCATTTCCTTAGTCTCCATATCTTGAGCAAGATTTCCTTGTCTCACTTGTAGTCCTTAGTGGTATCCAAGGTTGGAGTCCTTGGTGATCATGCTGAAGATGTTGAAGTCATTATAGCTGAAGAAGTTGAAGTCCTTAGAGTTGAAAGTGTTGGGGAAGTCCTTTGCACATGGCGTAGTCTTGGGTCATAGGGTAGGCTTTTCCATTAAATTTGAAGTAGAAGGAATGTAGTGTTGAAATCAAAATGGTTGAGGAAAGAGTTTGCAAGTGTTTTTGTAAATAAGTTTTGGATCAAAATATAACTCCTATTCTTCTAAGGGTTTTTGTCCAATCCTAGGGTTTACAAATTCTACAGGCAACACAATGCTCTGATACCATATGTAGAGGGAGTGACCTTCCAATAAAGACAGGGTCCCCTGTGTTTACAATGCTAGTCCCTGGATCAATAGCTAGCATCCACAGTATAGATGTAATATCAAGAAACAAAGGTCATAAAACAACTTTATAACCAGGAATAACATAATTTTATTACATCAATACATAGCTCATTTGGCTATTACATTACGTTGCAGCGGAATAATTATAATCATGGGGTCCTTCATCTTCAAAGTGCCACAGGCAGATGTTGGTTGTAGACTTTGTAATCCTAATCAAACAATCTTCACTAAAATCAATCATACCTGCAACATTACAAGTTACAGCCACAAGGGTCAATACATTTGAATTGTATTGGCAAGTTTCACTTCTATGTGGATTTTAAGTAGATTCCATCATTACATGCAATTTTTGGCTAAGTAGAGTTTAAGGCTTATTTGCTTAAAGCAATATTTTATCCTATCTTTTCAAAATAGTTTTGGTCCTTTTTCAAATCTCTTTTCCAAGAATCCCTTGAACTCCTTGGTAGACACTCAAGTGTTCAAGTCCTTGTCAAAATCTCTTGAGCTCCTTGGTAACCCCAAGTGCATCAAGTTTTATAAAATCTCATGAGTTCCTTGGTAACCCCAAGTGTTCATGTTTTCATCAAAGTCTCTTGAGCACCTTGGTAACCCCCATGTGCATCAAGTCTTATAAAATCTCTTTGAATTCCTTGGTAGACACTCAAGGGCATCAAGTTTTTATTTTAGAAGTTGGAATGTCGAGATCTCCCATAGTTCAAACTTTAGTTGCTCAGTATTGTCCATAACCGGGGACACGGCTAAGTACTTAGATTTTATTATCTTCTGCAGAAGGAGTACACTTTACCCACATGTCACAATCCCATCCTTTGCCACCAGTGGCCCTCTGGATTAGTGCTCACCAAGATGGAGTACTGCAGATTGAGAATGTGACGAAGTCTTTCCAAAAGGTCCTCCCATACACCATTGCTAGCTTGTCTTCAGCCCCCATGAAGCATTCCAGATCCCCATGTCCGGTAACTAAAGACAATGTATGGGTCTTCCTAATGTAATTGACTAAGCCAGAGCCATAATAGCATGTGGTTGCACACGAAAGCCACAATTGGAGAAACATGTTGAATCTCTAAGTTTCCTAGGTGGGTTTTATTTTGGAGCACAACACAAAGAGGTCACCATAGACATGGTTCCTTTTGTTGCCACCTTCTCCAAAACTTAAAGTATCCTCCACCTAGGTGGTTCATTGAGTCCTTGTTTTGTTATATAAAACACAAGTCCTTTTCTCAACTTTGTAAAATCTCAACATGTATCTCTTTTCTCAAATAAGCATGGCTAAGCATGTACAACTACAATGTTTTCTCTAAGGAATGTATAGGGTATCCTATTAGGATTTAGCATAGCATAAGTATAAAATATTTTCATGCATGTTTTCAAAATCCACTAAGTATAATGAAAATAGTAGGACTTTAGATGATAGTGTCACTTGCCTTTTTGGTAGGGAATAGTGGTTCACTCCTTGATCTTGCTAGTCACACTTCACTAACTTCACTACAAGTCAATCAAGCAAACACAAATCAACTAACATTCCAAACCAATAATCACTCAAACAAATTCACACACACAAGACAATGGAACTAATTCATGCATGGGAGCATGCACTAGATAGTTTTATTTTGCAAAGAGGGTCTATATTGGATTTCTAAACTTTGTAAGATCCAAATTGGTCATTTACCAAAATGGCAAAGTCATTAGCAAGAGGGTTTTGTCCAAAAACCATTTTTAAATCCATTCATCATTTTATGTGGTGGAAATTAGTTTTATCAAATCTAAAACCTTTAAGTCTTCACCAAAAGTTTCTAACTCTCAAGAATTGGTGTTTTGGGGCCAGTTGCTTTGCATCAAAATATTTTCCCAAAGTTTTTTTTCCAAAATCATTTCCATAACAAATCCATTATTTTTATTTGGCTAGAAATGGACCAAATCTAATATTCCATCCTAATCTTTTCCAAATCCATTTTCAAAACCATGGGTTGGTTCCTAGGGTCAGTAAGGTCACATCAAATCACTTTGCAAAAGTTTTAACCCTAAAATCAATTTTTAAACAATTTTTCTACTCTAAACAGGCTCACAAAAGAATCTGCAAAAACAAGCAAACTAACAGATACTATTTGCTAAACCAAGGGCATGGTTGGCTAGGTCTTGCTCTCCTGAATCCAACGACATAAAATTTGTAATTTTTGGACGTGTGGATCCAAAGTTACAAGTGTTTGAATTTCACAACTAAATCAGATTTCAAATCTGTTTTAAACAGAACAGGGGACACGCGTCGTTATTTTACTGGTCGATACCGGTTCAGCCGGATCGGCAGCGTGGATCACAGGATCTAATTAGATCGTGTGGTCCAGAGAGCGTACCTCTTCGCGACTTAAATGATCTAATCTTACTCGCCCGATCTAGATCGAACGGCTCTAACTTCCTTGCCAAAAGCTGGCGGTGCTAGGACAACGGCGAGCGGCGGAGCGGCCAGATAGTGGCGGCGCTGGCGAGGCAGGACGCTAGAAGATAGGGGAGGTTGCTCACCAGATTCGCGAGGACGTGGTGATGCTCGACGTGTGCTTGTCGTGGCAGGGGGTGCTCTGGTACAGCTGCGATTGTTCGCCGGAGTTGAGAACAACGTCGGGTGGTCTCAGTCATGGTCAGAGTCGTCGCTACAGGTCACGAGAAGAACAACCGAGGGTTTGGTTAGACGCAGGAGGTCACGGAGATGCTGAGCGCGTGAACGAGAAGAAGAGGGGCGGCCTGGACTTACCGGAGGAGCTCAACAGAGTTGAAGTCAGACGGCGCTCGAGAGCTTGGTGGTCGGCCTGTGGACTCCAGGTCAAACGAGGGCACGGACAGATCGCCAGGAAGTGGTGAGTCTCCTAGTGTGCTCGGGGCTTGGAGGTGTCGAAGTCGCGGAATCGGCACGGACCTCGTCGAGCAGAGGTGCTCGGGAGGAAATTGGGGAGGTCGAGGCGTGCAGTAGCAGCGGTGTGTCGAGGGAAATATAGAGGAGACATGGTCGTTTAAACATGCGTAATCAAAGCTGGTAACGGTGGTCGAGTTAAAGCGAATTAAGGCCGCGAAATCATCGGCAGGAACGGTGTCGAGGGAGGGAGAAGGGGTCGCGCGGGTGAGGAGGAAGAATAGAGGAAAGTGGGCCTACCGGTCAGTGGGAAAATAAAGGAGGGGAGGGTCCACTGGTCATACTCTGTACGGGTCAGAAACGAGGTGCGAATCGTTTTCTTTCGGAGAGGGAAAGCTGGGCTGTTTCTGGGCACATTGGGCTTGGTTGGGTCGACCCTTTTCTTATTTTTTTCCTGTTTCGAATCCTTTTCTTTTCTAATTCTATTTCCTGTTTTGAATTTCAAAACAATCAAACAAGGTTCAAATCAATTCAAACCATCATCAATCTTTGTAACTATGAACCTGGTTCTATTCAGTAGCATAAACCAAATTTCCAAAAATAAAATAAAATAATACTTTAATCTTTTTAGGTTCCATTCCTTAATTAAATAAAATGGCCATGGTTTATTAAATCAAATAGGATTTGTTTCATTAAAACTTTATTTGAAATCTAAATTAAAACCAAAACAGTAGGTTTTATTTGGGAATAAAATATTTAGAAAACTTATCTTTAAATACATAAGTTTTGTTATTTTGGAAATAGTAAAACCTTTATTAATAACACTTGGATTATTAAATCCTTATTGATTTTATTAAGTAAACTTTTACTATTTGATCAAAACAAAATGTTTTGTTTCCAAGCTTGGTTAAGTCTTAATTTGGCTTTATGAAATAATTTCTTATTTTAAAATCCTCCCTTTTCTTCTGGAAGTTAAATCCTTTTATCTTAAATGATTCAAAATAGTAATTCCAAATATTTTATTTTCCTTTTATAAATGTTTACCCTTTTAAATCCCTTTAGGATTTTATTTAATCCAAATAGGTTTGAAGTTCCATTTAAACTCAAAAAGTTTCTTCTGGCCCTGAAAAATCAAACAAAGTTTTATTTTTATTCATTTATTTTCACATTACAAGATTTGGAAAATCTTGGGATGTGACCATTTGTTTAGCCCTGATCCCGAGGGTGTCACAGGTTTTGGTATCAGAGCAGTACCGAACCTTGCTATTGGTCGATGTTGAGTCTAGTGTTTGTGAAAACTATTTTAAAAGCTGAAAAGTATTTGCGAAAACTCTAGTATGCTTCTTTTTATTCTTATCCAGTTTTGCTCTAAATTTGGGTTATCTTATCTGGTGTTGACTTGGACAAGTTTTGATATCTCTTCTAGTATTTCAAAGCTTAGGTGCCTTTTTGGCATGTCGTTTCTAGGCCAGTTGACCTAGTGTTGAGTTCTCTAGAGTTGTGTGTGTTGTGTATCCCTTGTTCCCCTTGCTATTTTTCATCTGAGAGATTCCTTTCTATCATGGTCTCTCTGTTTTATGGATCCTACAATATAATGATCCACAGTGTTCTGTTCTAGGCTTCGAGGTTTCCTTTCGCCTCGTGTGCCTCCTTTTTATTTGTTGGGTACTTCAGAAGTCATTTCTTCTCTTAGAAGCTATCTAGTGATCACTATATTGCATTTTATGCTATGTCACTCAAGTAGTGGTTACTCCTTTCTTTGGGTTTTAACCCTTGGACTTGAACCTAAGATTCCCGATTGTGCTAGATTCTGGTGTTCTGAATCTTGTACATGAAGTTGATCTTTAACCCAAGATCCAATCCTTTGACCCCTGTCGTTAATGTTCACACATAACCTCATGATGGCTGATAATACAAATCTAGCCTTCAAGCTTGTGGTCTTTGCCGCGATTGAATTGTGACAACTAAGGACTTCCCCGACCACATTCTATGGCATATGTTCTTTAATGGAACCAAAAATAGGACGACAAGAGTACTCCTCGAGAGTCTCGCATCTATATTCGTGACTTTGCCACACCTTACCTCTTCTATGCATTGGTTTTCGGAAGATTGTTGACTTATGCATCCACGTCTCGGGATTCTATCCTAAGCATGTTCCTCTTCCTCTTGTTGTTTTCCGATCTTTGTTTACCAGTTGGTAGCCAAGTAGTAAATGTGCATTGGTGTCTTCCGATGCAAGATTCTCTTGTGGTCTGTCATGACAAACCATTTAGGGATGTCAGGAGAGACAAACTCTAGTACCTCGTCATATCTAGGACCAGGTCAAAGTGTTGTAATCCGCATAATAAAAGACATTGGTTGTCTTCTATTTGTCCTATCTTAAAGTGCCATACTCTTTTATGCTAAGAGTTCGTGCTGATTTTCATGACCCCTTAACGAAGTGATGCTTCACACATCTTTATCCACCCTTCCTCGAGATTTCGTGCTCGTGAGTGATGCGTGTGCATAATAATGTGGTCATCTGAGATTCTTAGCAGTTATTATTGTTTTGGACTCTAAGGACATTTGTGTCATTCTTAGCGTGATTGGTTAACCCTATCACTAAGCACAGGATGATTGTGCTACCAAGTCTGTTATTCTGGTGCAGCCTCTTCGGTCAAAGAGTTAGGTTTGTGCCAAAACTCTAAGACTATGTATTCTTTCCTTACCATGCAAGTTCCCTCTTGAACACATGACATATCGGTGGTTCGTGATGTTTTGGATGTCTTTCTAGAAGTATCGCCTTGTTGCCACATGACCGTTGTCAAGTTCTTGAGCAAGCAAGTTCTCTGAACTGATCTTTTCTCCAAGGATCCGTACTGGATACCCCTGAACTAGTTGGTTGAGCTTAAACAACAACTTGGAGAGCTGTAAGACAAAATTTCTAACTGACTCTATTACTTCTTAAAGGGATATCTAGTTTTGTTCATGTTGAAGAAATCTAGTATCTCCTTTGTGGATATGTTATCGCCCCCCACCTTTGATTTAATTTGGGTTATCGTCAAATCAAACCCAGTTCCAAGGACTATCTTGACGGTGTTTCTACTTCTGATGTTTCCCTTTAGTACATCCTCATGTCCTTTGGTCTGGCCAATACATTTGCCTTGTTCACGCAACATATGAGTCCATCTTCTTGGATTATCTCGGTAAGTTCGTTGTTGAGCCCATCGATGTCATTCTTATCTTCTCCATACTAGAAAAGATTCTAGTGGAACATTTGGCATTACTAATGGAAACTTTTGAGAACCATCTACGAGTCATCTCGAAGTATGTGTTCTGGATATTAGTAGTAACCCTCTCTAATTCATGTGCAGTTGTTAAAAGATGTCACCGTGAATTCGAGAAGAGTTATCTCTCTTTCCTTAAGGACATGTGTGTCTTTTATTGTTAGTACTTTATATGTGTGCAGTTATCTTTTGACAAGTTGCCACATACATGGGTCTAGAAATCTAGCTCATCCTTTTGAGCTTGACATTGTAGTCCATATCTTGGGAATCTAGTGACTTTGCCTTCACGGTAAATGTTGTAAACTTTCTATTCAGACATGCTAAGTCTGAAGTATCATTCCACCGAACCAAAGCTAAATCTCAAGTAGCAACGATGGTTGGTGTTTCTCAAGGTTTTGACATAGGTCTCTTTGTAATTTTCGCAAGATTGATGTAATGGTTGACACACTTAGCCGGAAAGACCTGCCGTCATATTCCTTGATTCAGCAGTAACAACTACACTTCACGAGGCTTATTCTATATTTTATTATAGTAGTTGCGCTTATGGTTTTCTTTGTATCCGAAGTCTTATCTTTACTTGATGTTTAATTTCTCGAACATCAAGGAGAACATTTAAAGTAGTGTTGCTAAATGTCTCTCGGTCGATCCTCCAGACCATTTTACGTTGGCAAGAATTTTGTTGCTCCAAGTAATTGAAGTCTGAGAATGATGTTTATTTCTTCTCGTGTCATTAGGAATGTTCTTACCAATTCATATCAGTGGTGTAAAGTGATATCACGATCTTTGGCAAAGATTTCGATATATCTGGATGAATAAAGAGTTTCCTTCGTTTTCTCAACCATGTTTTAAGAGTGACTATGATTTTGGTAATCTATAGTTTCTTTTACTACATGTTCCATGTGACTCTTATGAGTCCTCGCCACAAAACACCTTTCTATCTACGCCTCCTGTTGAATGAAAAAGTGACTCTTGTTTCAAAAGTAGTTCAATAGCTTGGTTTTGTTGATCCATATCTCTGCAGCCTGAAATATGTACTTAAGTCCTTTAGTAGAGGTTCATCTCTCGAAGTCTTTGGTTATATTCTTTCTGTTGAAACCTTCCTTCTCAGAATTTTAAATTCTTCTGTAAGCTCCATGGTCTCAATCCTTATGAAGACCATCTATCTAACAACTTGAAACCATCTCCTCTTGTTTCCTCTGTTACCTTGATGTGTTTCATGTCGTCATCTCAGAGTTGTTTCTAAACACTCCATCCATGAGTTGACCATGAGATACTCTTTGTGTTGTTTAGTGGTATTCCCTCTTATCTTTAGAGTGACCCTGTTTCTTTCTCTCTCTATCTCTCTTCCTACCTTTGGAATCTCGGGTCGAGATTCTCATAAGGGGGATAGAGCTGTAACACCCCAGTTTTTAGCTAATCCTATATTAGGGTTTTTTGTGCATCATGAGCATCATCTTCAAAATGCATGCATTAAGAAAACAAAATGCCAAACCCTAAACCCTAGTTTCCTCCTTATCCTCTCAAATAAATTCTAATGATTTTGAAATATTTTGAAAACCACCAAAATTATTGAAGCCCAAATGGACTAAAAGGGTCCACAGTATTTTAAATGTTTTACAAACCCATCTGGTATTTTTTGAATGATTCAAAATAGATTTGGTATTCAAATACAAATGGAAAAGAGAAAAACAGACTTGGAAAATATTTTACAGGAAAAAAAGAGCCAGCGAGCTTAGAAGGCCGGCCCATCCTTTCTTTCTTCCTCCCACTCGCTCGGTAGCGTCTGGCTTGAAATGCCCAGCCAAATTAGTCCACGGCCCATAATGTTTCGGTCTCTCCTTCCCGTCATCTTCGACTACGACGACAAGCAGCTGCATGTCACCACCGCAAACGCTCGATGCTGCCCTCCGCCGTGATTCGCGCTGCCGCCCTGGAGTTGGGGATAAGACCGCCATGCTGCCTCTCTCTCGTTATCCTCTCATTTCCTCTCTCACGCTCGCTTCCTCTCTTGTTCTCTCTCTGGCCGAAACCCTAGCCTGCCATGGCCTCAAGATAGAGCTCGCACCCGCCTCCCCTTGCCTATCTGAGACCGCCACGAGCTCCGCTGTGATGCATCGCGTCTCCCTGCCGATGGAATCGTGCCTAGGATCCCAGAATCATCCGCTACATCGTCGTCTTCCTCGCCTCGGTCTGAGCTCCGTCGTCGCCATTGATGCTATTCAAGACCTCCTCGAGCCTCCCCATCACGACCATGAGCACCAGGGTGAGCGTGCGGCTCTCCCAGACCCCTTGTACCTCTATCTCTCTCTCGCTCTGTTTCGTGCCCGAGTCATGCACTGCCGTCTGCCGCCGCCAGTCGTCGTCACAGCCGGTGCTCCGGTCACCATTTCGAGGTGGCGCTGCCCCTATTCGGTCCAGCTTGAAGCGCTGGTTCGAACACGCCTATCCGCACAGCCCCACTCGCCCCCTAGAGCCGCCAATCACCGTCGTCCGACGTGTTCTCCGGCGAGTCCCGCGTGGCTCCAAGGTGGCACCCACGTGGCCCAGGTCCCACCCGTCAGCCTTAGTGGCTAGATGTCCCTGTGGTGCAGAAAGTATAGGGTTAGGGCTGAGATTACGTCACCCTGATGCATTAATAGGTTTAATAATATCATAAATTGTTTTAATCTTGTAAATTAAATAACTTATTCATATTAAGTCATAAAAATATGTATAATATATCAAAATGTTTAGAAAAATGAGAACTATCTATCTAAGCTATAATCATGCAATTGTTAACAACTTCAATGACAATTATAATTAGAAAAACATAGTAACCCCTCATAGGTGATTCCGGAGTTTCCCCGAGTTAGGGTTTATACCCCTCGGAACCCTGGTTAAATGGTCAAGCATGACTTAGGGTTACATTTGAATACAATTCAATTTGTCATATCATCATCCTTGCTCGAGCATTGCATCGATGTCATGTGTTGATTGTTTTCCTTTCTTTCCGGTGTTTGCTTCTTCCCGGTAGAATAAGATATCGAGATCGAGACCGAAGACCAAGACAATACCAATACCAATACCAAGACCATCGACGATCGAAGAACAATATTTGATCAACTATAATCAAGTCAAGTACCAGATGTCGGAAGCTCTGCTTATTGGTTATCAACAAGCAAAGGCAAGCATAGCCCCACCATGATATAATCCTATGATTTCGAAAGCATTTCAATTATTGCCATGATGCATACGATTCTACTATGGTCTTTTATCGATAGATAGAGTATCCTATCTATTGCATTACTCCCTTTGATCTTATATTACCTGATCCACTGCTCCTAGCATAACTAGCTTTGGCTTGTGTGCACTGCTAGAGCTTATATCTGTGTTTTGCTTAGCCATGCATAGATGTCAGTGCTGGTTCATAAATATGATGTATCAGATGCAGAATCTAGTATTATAGGAGAACGTGATGAGATGATATCAGAGGTGATATAAGTTAAACATGCTAAGGCTTGTATGGGAGGCCACGGTGGGATGTGGTTTTTCTAGTCCCATGCTTGCCACCACTAGGAACTGAGTTCTTGCCTTTGGAACTGAGACGAGCGTACAACCACACGGGGCCTGGAAAACCTCACGAGCAACTAACTTTCCTAGTAGATTCCATGAGTCACATAGTTTGGGCGTTCCATTTGACATGTATTTTGGATCTTCTCGAAGGCGGTGAAGGAGGTGCATTCATAACAGGTAGGGAAGCATGGACCGGGTTGCTTGGGGTCGATGGTGCCCCTGGTGAACCAACCTCTCCTCACATCTCTAGGGACCGGCTTCGGGATTTGACCCGTTACGACGGAACCATCCTTAGGGCGTGACTCATGGTCTCAGCGAAAGCAAGGCAAAGGTCGTGGACAACCACCCTCTGTCGGCCTTCCAAGGAAGAGGAATAAGCATTGTGGCATTAAGAGTTGGTTGGTACGTGTGGGTAAAGTTGTACACCCCTGCAGGGTTAAATCTTTTTGAAAAGCCAAGTTTATGGTTATGAATGCTTGGTGACCAGATTCTAAGATCATAGAGAACTATAACCTAATCGTAAAACTTGGCAGATCAACGTGTGCTTAAGGATGCTTCCTCATGGGTACGAGGGGGTGATCCTAGTTAGGGTTCAAATGATGATGACTTGGTGGATATCAAAGATGATGAACAATATTTTGGAGATGTTGATCTCTTATCCCCTTAATGCTCTGATTAGACGAGCTTCTTCTCTCTCTTGTTTTATAAACAAAGATGGCTTTATGCAAAACAACTCCACCAGCCATAAGTCTTGCGGAGTACACCATGTACTCACCCTTGCTTTGTTGATACTTTTTTAGCAGAGTAAGAATTCCCTAAATATCAGTTTGGTACTACATCGACACTGACGAGTAGCTTGGGGTTCCCGGACGGCAGCCTGGAATCTAGGGTTGGGACGTCATCGTTATGCTTCAGGCCTCTTAGGCCATTTGTTAAGTTTGCTATACTTAATAGCATAATTTGCCTTCTGTTGTTTGATGTTTGTGGTATGTGACCTCTGCTTGTAATAATTTGGTTCTTTTCTCAATTATGAGCTTGCTGTAATAATTTCTATGTCATAAGGTCACTGTTGTGTTATTGATTCTTCACTGGATATCCTTGAGCTCAAGGTTAAACTTATGTCAAACGAAGGTCTGGGATTTGTTTAGCCCTGATCCCGAGGGTGTCACAGTAACGATGCAACTCGGCAGGAGATCCGCCTCAACGACTCTAAGTAGGAAAGGGTCTGAGAGGCCGTGTGGGGCAACCCCCTGTCGCTATATGATTCACGTCACATGCTGATGGGTTACCACTGTGTAACATCCCAAAAATATTAAACTAGAATCATCAAACTCTAATCACCAAATTTAGGGTTAACAAAAACTTTTCCAATTAAAATATGAAAGCATTCATATGTGTATGTATTAAAATGTGGATTCTTTTGAATTGCCATGATTATGTGTTTCTTTGCTTGTAAAATGATTCCTAGGTGACATAAACATCATCTAAACAATCCCCAAACTTTTCCCAAAGACAAACAAATCAAAACCATCAACTTAAGTGAATGTTCACTTTTGCCAATTTAACTCCCATGCCTACTTTGGCTATCTCTAACTTTCAGAACTTAACATAAACTTGTTTGGATATTTGTACCCCTTGATAGTACTCATAACAAAGTACCAAGGCCCACTTTGTGATCATCCAGAAACATTCAAATGCATAGTTTAAATGACAGTTTAAAATTGAATCTATATCATATGGGAAGATCCCACTTTTTCAAAAGCCACTGAAACAAGCTCAACTTTCAAAACCCAAGCATCTACAGACTCACCAGCACATGCCTAGCACACCCACCAAAAATATTTTCAAAATTCAAAACTTGAATTCATGCGTCCATTTCATCAAACAGGTTGCAGATACAAATCAAACAAAGTCAAAACACTATAGTGTGTAGTGATTCTGGCCTAACTTGTTCCCTCTCTAGGTCACAGCAACCTCAGCAGATCATCTAGCAAACTTAACTAAGCACTAGCCCCACTGTAAGCTTGCCAATATCATCAATGGTGAACAGGACGAGAGCACCCATGTCATCAAGATGTGGACAAAGCAGTTAGAGGAAGAACTAGCCATGCCAACCTTGTCCGGAGGTAGCCCATGCCTCACCGCCTCTCGACCAGCCCGCCTGCAGACAAGAACCATAATTGTGAACGCTGCTACCAAGGCCATGCCGATCTTGACGCGCACCGCAGAGCACGCACCGTTCCCATGCAGCCCGACCACCTCGAGCCCTCGCCGCTCGCCAGCATGCACCCCACCGTCCCAGGAGACCGCCAGACATGCCCATTTCACCGCCCGTACCCTGTAGCCACCTCTCGCCGCAGAGTTCGCCGCCTCTGCCTCGCAGAGCACCGAGTGTTCCCGACCGTTTGCCACCGCCCCTACAAACACATTTACACCTTAGAGCATCGCCAGGAGACCACCGATCGATCGCCACCCTCGGCCATGCCTCTAGCAGCCTGTAGCCGTGTCGCCACTATCGCCTGCCCATCCCCCTCGGTCTTGCCGTCGAGCCTATAAAATGAGGCCACCCCCAGCCGATTGAAGCACACCATCTCACTCCCCTCTCACCCAGAACCACCCCACCCCATTCCCGGAGCAAGGCGAGCAGCGCATTGCCGGAATTTGGCCGGAGCTCGCTGCCGGTACTAGGAGGTTCACTGTCATCAACTTTGTCATTCGCCCGCATCGCCGACCTTCGCCTGATCCTCGGTGAGCCTCCCATGACCCCCACCTGCCGCGTTAGGGTTCTGTCTCGCCGGCGCTCCCCGACGTGGACGATGAGCCGTAGCCGTTCGATTAGACTTAGATCGTGCGGCCGATATCGCCCTGTACCGCTTCGTGTTTAAAGAGCCACTGACTGGTGGAACCCCCCTGTCAGTTGTGCCCCGCTCCGCGGAGTGACACTGGGCCGGCCCGTTAACCTTTCCCGTGCAGCCCACTCGTTTGAATTTAGCTTTTTCTATTTATATTCAAACTCAGTTCTATACCTAGTTTCAAAAATCAACCCAGCTCGATTCACTGAACCAAATTGAATGAAACCAATTTTGTTAGAAAGGTTTTGAAATTCTTAATCCAAGCCCGTTGGATTCAAATCATTTGAATCTATAGATCAACCTTGGTAAAAATAACAAGATAGAAGCTTTTCTGCGTTCAAACATTTTTCAAATTTAAACTATAATAGCTTTTGAGTTGATTCCAACTCTCAAAAATCATATTTGATCATACCTTTCAGAATGTATAAAAACATATGGGTTTACTTACAGAAATAATGTTCAAGTAATAAAAGAATGTCACATAGACATTTCTAGTCACTTTATTTAATTTAAATAAAAGGTTAAAACTTATTAAATTGTGACACCACTTTAAATCACATTCCCATGTACTGAAATATGTGGTGATGACATGTGTGAACATGATCCCATGTTTGGTTTGGAGAATATTAAATCTTAAGTAGTTTTTCAATGAGTAGAAATTACTTTTCTAAAAATAAAATCAATAAGACAAATGCTTTAATCTTGTAATGTTAGTGATGATGCTAGATCATCTATAGAACCATTGTGTGTGATGATTGAAAGTAGTTAAGTATTGTTTGGTGATTGTGTACCTCGTATTTATTCATAGACGCTAGTACCGACCAATGATACAAGGAGGAAGGAGGATACTACGAAGAAGAAGCCGAGGAGAACTTCAACCACTGCTCTGCACAAGGCAAGCCTAATACTACTAGTTGATTGTGCAAGCTAACACTTGAAATTATGAAAGTTAGATAACCTATGCAATGCACTAAGCATGCTTGGTTGGACACTTTTGATGATACCCAATCCTAGTTTTACTTGCAAGCTTCATACTTTATTTCTTTATCAAAGCTATTACCTAGAGCTTACTTAGGTGAATTGTAGATTCTAGAAAGATAATTGAAGGTTGCATAAAGAGCATAAAATTTGGCCTAAGATAGATAATCTTGATGTCATCCTAAGGCATGAGATTGAACTTAGCTAAAACTCCACTAGTTTACCACCCCTCCTTAGTATTCACCCCCACTTGTAGATGCTAGTGCTAAGCATAAAACTTGATCAACTTTAGATGGTAATACTTGGTGGAAAAATGGTTATGTAAACCTTGGAATGATGGATCATTCTATTGAGATGTTTTGACATGTGTTTCCGAACACCAGATGATTTTGATGATGAAAATGTCAAGGTCTGAGCCTTAGCCCTTTATAAAACTGATGGTTGTCTGGATGCGATACCATTCCAATTTTATCGTACAAACAAAATACCCGAGAATTGGGTAGGGCTTGACTGGAAACTTATATACCTTAGTATTGGTTCCCTCACAGCCAAGATTTGAGCTGAGGCTACCTTGTGAAGATTGTCCAGCTGTGCAGTACCCAAGATGACAGTTGGTCATGGTTGGGAGGCCAAACTCACAGGAGAGGTGCTTATACTAGGGCATGAAATTGAAAGGTTAGGATTGATTATCCGCATACTAAGTATGGTGAATTCAGGATTTGTTCCTGACGGATGTATCGAATGTTGTGGTGAAAGTGTACAATCTCTGTAGAGTGTCAAACTATTCGAATAGCCGCGTCCGCGGTTATGGACAGTTGGAGTGGCCATATTGTTCCCCCGTCAGATGTTTTCAAAATGACTTGTGAAATGGATTGAGATTTTGACTTGTCCACAACAGAGTTGTGATATGAAATACAAGTTCCCACTTAGGTGTTATAAAATTTCAACTAGCTTTTCTTGCTTATGATCTTAGTAGAGGTAAATCTGGCTTTTTGCAAAACAACCATAGAGCTTAGTGTCCTATTACAAAAACCCCCTTCACTTGTTAGTATTATTTTGCGAGTACTTAAAGAGTACTCATGGCTTTGTCCCTGGATATTCCCATGGCCAGACTATGAAGAGGAGTACCAGGAGGATGGACCCTAGGAAGGTTACGACAACTAGGATCATCTCCCATCGTCAACATTGCCTGTGACCCCGAAGATGGAGCTTCGCCTACGCTACCGTTATTATTACGTATTTTCGCTGCTTGAGTTGTATTAAGAACTGGATCATGAGATCCTTATGTGTGTAAGACCTTATGTATGGTTTGTAATGGATGATGTACTATGGTATCCAATACTGTTATGTCTCGCAAAAATGGTAATCCTGGGATTGTGATGTATGGCATAACAGGCATCTGGGATTAAAAATCTGGGTGTTGACACACTAGCTCCTCGTAAAAGAGCACAAACGACAGGTTGCTCAGCACAAGGAGCTCGAACAGCGTCGTCGGGCAGCTGACGAATCAAGCGCTAGACAAGCCGCACTCTCCTCCATCCATGGGTCCTCTTTGAAAGGAAACGACGTCAACCCTGCCTTCAAGAGCCACTATCGATTGGAGCACATGGACCCTAATGCCAGACGCGAGGCCACCAGGGCACTCGACACATCCTTCATGTAGATGGAATCGTAGGGCAACATGATACCCAAGACGCCGTAGGCCGCGGTCATAGCAACTAATACGTACATGCTCGCCAATCAACCACCAGTCGGGGATCCACGATCCGGCGTCCATAAATTTGTGATTGCAGGCCTCGGCCTCGCCGAAGCTGCGCTGACCGGAGAGGAGACTCCAGAACCAAAGAAAAAGGATGCAGTAACACTTACAAGGAGCTTAACCCTCGTCTGACAAGGAAGATCATGACTTATCGCGGTGACACCGCAGCCCGTGGCGAAGGAGCCGCAACTACGATGCCCACAATGAGCTCACCCGATGCAAGATTGATAAATCATGCGCAAAACATGCATGCTCCATAGAATCGTAGGATGAATACACAGAGCTCTGCGGCTCCAGATGCTTCAGCAGAACCATATGGCATACGCGGATACCTAAAGACTTCAAGATCCCTTCGGAAAACCCAAAATTTGATGGACTACAAGAGCCAAAGATTTGGCTGGACGATCACATCTCGTTAGTCAAGCTCCACGGCAGGAGCAAGAACACGGCCATGCAGTGCCTTCAACTGCAGCTGAAGGGAGCAGCCAGAGCCTGGCTTAATAACCTCCCCTCATGATCCATCTGTAGTTGGGAAGAGCTAGTCGATTGCTTCATCCACAACTTCAAGGGCACCTGAAAGAGACCAGCCTCAATCGAAAAGCTACACGCCTGCTGCCAGCGGTCCAACGACTCCATCCACTCCTACGTCCAGCGATGGTCCATCATCAAGAACTCCGCAAAGGAAATCTCGGAGGAAAGATAAATCGAGGCCTTTAACGGTGGCATTAGGCGTCGCGAACTCAGAGAGGAGCTGGGCCATATCAAGCCCAAAACCATCAACCACCTGATGGACATCGCCAACCGTTGGACGGATGGCGAAGATGCCGTTAACCGAATGTGTTCAGATGATGAGGACGACCTCTGCCGCAAACATGATCGCCTAAGAAAAAGAAGAGAGTGCTTCTACGATGATCGCAAGGAGGTCGATATGGTCGCAGCTGGCTACGCCGATCGCGGCGACGACGGAAAACCCAGCAGCGGCTACCATAGTGGCAGCTATCGTGATAGCGATAAAACCACCCGGTCGTGGCAACATCGTAATCGTGATGATGAACCATCCGTGTTCGAAAAGCTTTTGGGTCCCTGCACTATCCACTTCTACGTCGACAAGCACGATGGCAAGAAGAAAGCCAACCATTTTCTCAAGGATTGCAGGGAGCTCCAATAGATCCATGAGGCCTATGCCCAGTTGAGACGTGATGCGGTGAATCAGGGGTTCGGCTCTGCCCCTGGACCCATCGCATATGGCGCCCCGCCGCCACCACCTAGAGGACCCACATAGCCTGAGGCTGCACCAGCCCAGAACAATAGAGCAGAGTAGTATCCACGACCGCTGCGTTGGAGATATGCCCTAGAGGCAATAATAAATATAGTTATTATTATATCTTTATGTTTATGATAAATGTTTACATTCATGCTATAATAGTATTAACAAGGAAACATTAATACTTGTGTGATTTGTAAACTAAAATAGAGTCCCTAGTAAAACCTCTTTATAATACTAGCTCGTTGGTTAATAAATGATTGTGGTTTCCCTATCATGAACATTGAGATGTTATTAACAACAAGATCATATCGTTAGGAGAATGATATGGTGGACATACTCCTGTAGATAAGCGTAGCATAAAGATCAAGTCATTTTAATAGTTCAATTGCTATATGCTTTCAGATACATAGTAACCTAATTCCTTCGACCATGAGATCATGCATATCACCTTCACCGGAAGGATGCTTTGATGACATCAAACACCACACCGTAACTGGGTGGCTATAAAGGTGGCATTGAGTGTTCGGAAAGTATTGGTTGAGACACATGGATCAAGAGTGGGATTTGTCCATCCATATGACGGATAGATATACTCTGGGCCTCTCGGTGGAATGTCATCCAATTAGCTTGCAAGCATGTGACTGGCTCACAAGGGATCACATATCACGGGAACGAGAAAAGAGTACTTATCAGTAACGAGGTTGAACTAGGTATGCAGAGATACCGATGATCATAACCTCGGATAAGTAAACTATCGTGAGACAAAGGGAAATTGGTATCGTATGTAAGTGGTTCATTCGATCGCAAAGTAATCGTAGAAATATGTGGGAGCCATATGAATTTCCATATTCCTCTATTGGTTATTGTTCGGAGAAGTGTCTCGACCATATCCGCATAATTCACGAACCGTAGGGAGACACACTTAAGGATTCGACGTTGTTTGAGTAGTTATGGAATGATGAGTAAGAGACCGAATGTTGTTCAGAGTCTCGGATGGGATCCGGGATATCACGAGGAGATCCGGAATGGTCCGGAGAATAAGATTCATATAAGGAAAATCCTGTTTTGGGGTTGGAGAATGGTTCCGGTGTTTTCATCGGGAATGTTCTAGAAGGTTCCGGATTATCCGGCACTCCGAAGGGGAAGGGTACATGAATGTGTCATATCAAGTTGGAATGATTGCATCATGTACTAGGTGTCATCGCTGAACAAAATAAAGGGTTTAATCAAATCCTAGTTTGAAAAGTCAAACACCAATTTGAAAAGTCAAACGGCTATTTTGTGAGGTGGAGGGGAAGTAGGAAACCTACTTGGGGAGGAGTTCCCTCCCTCCACCGCCGGCCCACTTGGAGACCGAGTTGGGGAGGGACTCCCCTCCCCTGGCGCGCCCCCTCCACCTATATAATGAGGGGCAGGGCTGCCCCTCCAAGAACACAACACCTCCACCCAAAACCCAAGCTCCTAGCCGCCGGCGCCACCACCTCCTGCTGCCGCCGCCTAGGCAAACCCTAGCCGCCGGCATTGCTCCTCCTTGGTGCTTCTAAACCCTAGATCGCCGAGGCTCTCTCTCATAGTCCACCATACTCGCTCTGGCTTAAGGCGAAGCCCTGCGAGATCTCCCCTCTACTTCCGGTACCACGCCGTTGTGCTGCCAGAATCGCGAGGAGAGTGCTACAACCTCCGCTGCCTGCTGGAACAAGGGAGAGGAAAGTCTTCGTCGAGTACCGAACGCAGTGATCGAAGCGAGCGCCGGAACATGGGAAGGATCGTCTACGCGATCTTGAGATCGGGAAGAGTACGACTACATCACCCACGAGAATCCTCTCTCGTTAAACACTTTGGAATCTTCGAGGGTGAGTTATTCCATTGACTCGTTGCTACAATCTAGTAGATAGATCTTGGCTTGTTTGTTTGTATGCGGTAGAAATTTTTTGTTTTCCATGCTACGAAACCCTACAGTGGTATCAGAGCCATGTCTATATGTAGATCTGTTGCACGAGTAGAACACAATGGTCATTGTGGGCGTTGATGCTTTTGGTTGTCGATTGCTTCTTGTGTACTTTGCATCTTGCGGGATGGTGGGATGAAGCGGCCCGGGCTAACCTTACATGACATCGTTCATGAGACTTGCTCCACGCTTGACATGCAACTTGTATTGCATAAGTGGCTTTGCGGGTGCCTGTTTCTCCCAACATAGTTAAGATTCAATTTACAACGGGTGATTGACAATGCTAGTATCAATGTTGTGGTTCTTGTTCGTAAGTTAGAACGACACTTATTGAAAGCCCCAAACCACGTAAAACATGCAAAGAAAGTAGAGGCGTCTAACTTTGTTTTGCAGGGGTGTGCTGTGATGTGATATGGCCATGATTGTGATTATATTTGATGTATGCAATGTTCCTTATTGTAAGTTGGTAACCGGCAAGAGCCATATGGTTGTCTTTAAATTCTGTTAAGACCCGCGTGTCTATTCAAAGTAGTTGTAATAGTTGAAGCTGGTGGACGACAACCATGAGCGGCATCATTGACCTTGATGCAATGCCGGTGATGATGGAGATCATGTTCATTCTTGAAGATGGAGATCGGAAGCACAAAGAAGAAAGGCCATATCATATCACATATTATGAATTGCATGTGATGTTAATCCTTTATGCATCGTGTATTGCTTAGTTAACGATGGTAGCATTATAAGATGATCCCTCATGCACATGAATTTCAAGTTCTAAAGTGTTCACCCTTAGTAAGCACCATTGCTAAAGCTTGTTGTTTCGAAGCACCACGTGATGATCAGGTGTGTTAGATTCCGCAAGTGTATACAATGTGAGCAAGCCAGATTTGCTCATGCGGAAGCTAAGGTTTGATCTTGACGAGCCTAGCATGTACAGACATGGTCTCGGAACACGGATCACCGAAAGGTAAAGCATGAATCATATAGTAGATATGATGAACATGTCGATTGTTCGCCATTGAAGCTACATCAACTCTCGTGATGATCGGTGTTGATGTGGTGGATTTGGTTCGTGTGATCACTAAAACAATGTGAGGGATATTGTTTTGAGTGGGAGTTCACCTAGATTAATTTAACTATTAATTAGAACTCAATTTGTCATAAACTTAGTCTAAACTATTGCAAATATGTTGTAGATCAATGGCGGCCCCTACCATCAATTTTAATGCGTTCCTAGAGAAAGAAAAGTTGAAAAACAATGGAAGCAACTTCACGGATTGGTTCCGCAATTTGAGGATTGTCCTCACAGCTGGTAATTTGACCTATGTGCTGGATGCACCGTTGGGTGACCCAGCCCTGCTACTACCGACGAAGTAAAGAATGTTTACCTCGCTCGGAAGACTCAGTACTCCACGGTTCAGTGTGCTATCTTGTATGGTTTAGAATTGGAGCTTCAGAAAAGGTTTTAGAATTCAGACCCACATGATATTGTCCGTGATCTCAAATTGATCTTTGAGAGTCACGCAGCAATTGAGAGCTATGAGGCATCTGAAAAGTTCTTTAACTGCAAGATGGAAGAGGGCAGCTCCTCAGTGAGCATGTGCTTAAGATGTCTGGGCATGCAAACAAACTTCAAAGCTTGGGTATAGTGATTCCTAATGCTTTGGGGATTTATCGTGTCCTCCAATCACTACCACCAAGTTACAAGAACTTTGTGATGAACTACAATACGCAAAACATGAACAAGCAGTTGCCAGAACTCTTCGCCATGTTGAAATCTGCAGAAGTGGAGATCAAGAAAGAGCACCAAGTGTTGATGGTCAATAAGACCACCAAATTCAAGAAAGGCAAGTCTAAGCAAAAGGGACACTTCAAGAAGGGCGGTAAGAAAGTTACCGCGCCAACGAAGAAGACCAAGGCTGGACCTAAGCCTGATACTGAGTGCTTTTACTGCAAAGGAGAAGGTCACTGGAAGCGGAATTGCCCAAAGTACTTGGCGGATTTGAAGAACGGCAACATCAAGAAGAAAGTTATATCCAATATACATGTTATTGATGTGTATCTCACTAGTACTCGTAGTAGTGCCTAGGTATTTGATCTTTGGTTGCTCATATTTGTAACTCAAAACAGGTGCTGCAGAATAAACGGAAGCTAGCGAAGAACGAGGTGACGATGCGCGTGGGAAACGGATCAAAGGTTGATGTGATCGCGGTCGGCACGCTACCTCTTCATCTACCATCGGGATTAGTTTTATACTTAAATAATTTTTATTTGGTGCCTGCGTTAAGCATGAACATTATATCGGGATCTTGTTTATTGCGAGACGGTTACTTGCTTAAGTCCAAGAATAATGGTTGTTCGATTTATATGAGTAATATGTTTTATGCACATGCACCTTTGATAGATGGTCTATTCTTATTGAATCTCGATAGTGGAAATACACATATTAATAACATTGAGGCTAAACATTTGAAATCGAGCGATAACTCGACCTATATGTGTAATCGTCGTCTTGGTCACATTGGAGTGAAGCGTATGAAGAAACTCCATTCCGATGGACTTCTTGAATCACTTGATTTCGAATCACTTGAAAGATGTGAAGCATGTTTGATGGGTAAAATGACTAAGACTCCATTTTCTGGTATGATGGAGCGAGCTACGGACTTATTGGAAATCATACATACCGATGTGTGTGGTCCAATGAGTTTAGCATCGCGCGGTGGTTATCGTTATGTTCTTACCTTCACGGATGACTTGAGTAGATATGGGTATATCTATTTCATGAAACATAAGTCCGAAACTTTCGAGAAGTTTAAGGAATTTCAAAGTGAGGTGGAGAATCAACGTAACAAGAAGGTTAAATTTCTGCTTACGATCGTGGAGGTGAATATCTAAGTTACGAGTTTGGCGAGCATTTGAAGAAATACAGAATACTTTCACAATTGACACCGCCGGGAACACCACAGCGTAATGGTGTGTCCGAACGTCGTAATCGAACTCTCTTAGATATGGTTCGTTCTATGATGTCACTTACAGATTTACCGCTATCATTTTGGGGTTATGCATTAGAAACAGCCGCATTCACTTTAAATAGGGCACCATATAAATCCGTTGAAACGACACCGTATGAATTATGGTTTGGGAAGAAACCTAAATTGTCGTTCCTTAAAGTTTGGGGTTGCGAAGCCTATGTAAAGAAGTTACAGCCGGACAAGCTTGAACCCAAAGCGGAAAAATGCGTCTTCATAGGATACCCGAAGGAAACTATTGGGTATACCTTCTATCATAGATCCGAAGGCAAAATCTTCGTTGCCAAGAATGGATCCTTTCTAGAGAAGGAATTTCTCTCGAAAGAAGTGACTGGAAGGAAAGTAGAACTCGACGAGGTTGTCGAACCTTCTCTCGAACTTGCGAGTAGCGCAGCACCGGAAGTAGTTCCTGTGGCGCCTACACCAATAAGAGAGGAAGCTAATGATGATGATCATGAAACTTTGGTTGTAGTTGCTACAGAGCCTCGCAGGTCAACGAGAACTCATACCACTCCTGATTGGTATGATCCCGTTATGAATGTCATGTTGGTGGACAACACCGATGACCCTGCGACATATGAGGAAGCGATGATGAGCCCAGATTCCAATAAATGGCAAGAAGCCATGAAATCCGAGATTGGATCCATGTACGAAAACCAAGTGTGGACTTTGGTGGACTTACCGGATGGTCGGAAGGCTGTCGAGAACAAATGGATTTTCAAGAAGAAAACAGATGCTGATGGTAATGTTACTGTCTATAAAGCTCGACTTGTCGCAAAAGGGTTTCGACAAATTCAAGGAGTTGACTACGATGAGACTTTCTCACCGGTAGCGAAGCTAAAGTTTGTAAGGATTATGTTAGCAATCGCTGCATATTATGATTATGAGATATGGCAGATGGATGTCAAAACAGCGTTCCTCAATTGAGACATTGATGAAGAGTTGTATATGATGCAACCCAAAGGTTTTGTCGATCCTAAAGATGCTAACAAGGTATGCAAACTTCAACGGTCCATCTATGGATTGAAGCAAGCATCCCGAAGTTGGAATCAACGTTTTGATAAGGTAATCAAAAGTTTTGGTTTTATACAAACTTACGGAGAAGCTTGTTTTTACAAGAAAGTGAGTGGGAGCTCTGTAGCATTCTTAATACTATATGTAGATGACATATTGTTGATTGGGAATGATGTAGACCTTCTTAATAGTGTCAAGGAATATTTGAATAATAGTTTTTCAATGAAGGATCTTGGCGAAGCAGCTTATATATTGGGCATAAAGATTTATAGAGATAGATCGAGACGCCTAATATCATTGTCACAAAGTACATATTTGGACAAAGTTCTAAAGAGGTTTGGAATGGAAGATAGCAAGAAAGGGTTCTTGCCCATGTTGCCCAATACGACCTTGAGTAAAACTCAAAGTCCGACATCGACAGAAGATAGAGAAAGGATGAGTAAGACTCCCTATGCCTCAGCCATAGGATCTCTAATGTATGCCATGCTATGTACTAGACCCGACATTGCATATGTTGTTAGTTTAATTAGAAGATATCAAAGTGATCCAGGAGTGGATCATTGACTGTCAAAAACATCCTTAAGTACTTGAGAAGAACTAAGGATATGGTTCTTTCTTATGGAGGTGATGAACAGCTCATTGTTAATGGTTACACCGATGCTAGTTGGAACACCGATCCGGATGATTCTAAATCACAATCTGGATACGTATTTACTTTGAATGGTGTAGCAGTTAGCTGGAGGAGTGCAAAGCAAAGCGTTGTGGCGAGATCTTCAACTGAATCGGAATACATGGCTGCTTCAGAGGCTTCACAAGAAGCGATATGGATGAAAGAGTTCATTACAGAGCTGGGTGTGGTTCCAAGTGCACTGGACCCAATGTCTATCTACTGTGATAACATGGGCACCATAGCCAATGCGCAAGAACCAAGGTCACACAAGAAGCTGAATCACATCAAGCAACGTTTTCACGCTATTCGAGAACATGTCCAAGATGGGGACATAAAGATTTGCAAAGTACACACAGATCTGAATGTGGCGGATCCGTTGACTAAACCTCTCCCGAGGGAAAAACATGACCAACACCAAACTGCCATGGGTGTTCGGTATATTACCATGTAATCTAGATTAGATGACTCTAGTGCAAGTGGGAGACTGTTGGAGATATGCCCTAGAGGCAATAATAAATATAGTTATTATTATATCTTTGTGTTTATGATAAATGTTTACATTCATGCTATAATAGTATTAACAAGGAAACATTAATACTTGTGTGATTTGTAAACTAAAATAGAGTCCCTAGTAAAACCTCTTTATAATACTAGCTTGTTGGTTAATAAATGATTGTGGTTTCCCTATCATGAACATTGAGATGTTATTAACAACAAGATCATATCGTTAGGAGAATGATATGGTGGACATACTCCTGTAGATAAGCATAGCATAAAGATCAAGTCATTTTAATAGTTCAATTGCTATATGCTTTCTGATACATAGTAACCTAATTCCTTCGACCATGAGATCATGCATATCACCTTCACCGGAAGGATGCTTTGATGACATCAAACACCACACCATAACTGGGTGGCTATAAAGGTGGCATTGAGTGTTCGGAAAGTATTGGTTGAGACACATGGATCAAGAGTGGGATTTGTCCATCCATATGACGGATAGATATACTCTGGGCCCTCTCGGTGGAATGTCATCCAATTAGCTTGCAAGCATGTGACTGGATCACAAGGGATCACATATCACGGGAACAAGAAAAGAGTACTTATCATTAACGAGGTTGAACTAGGTATGCAGAGATACCGATGATCATAACCTCGGATAAGTAAACTATCGTGAGACAAAGGGAAATTGGTATCGTATGTAAGTGGTTAATTCGATCACAAAGTAATCGTAGAAATATGTGGGAGCCATATGAATTTCCAGATTCCTCTATTGGTTATTGTTCGGAGAAGTGTCTCGATCATGTCCGCATAATTCACGAACCGTAGGGAGACACACTTAAGGATTCGACGTTGTTTGAGTAGTTATGGAATGATGAGTAAGAGACCGAATGTTGTTCGGAGTCTCGGATGGGATCCGGGATATCACGAGGAGATCCGGAATGGTCCGGAGAATAAGATTCATATAAGGAAAGTCCAGTTTGGGTTGGAGAATGGTTAGGTGTTTTCATCAGAAATGTTCTAGAAGGTTCCGGAATGTCCGGCACTCCGAAGGGGAAGGGTACATGAATGTGTCATATCAAGTTGGAATGATTGCATCATGTACTAGGTGTCATCGCTGAACAAAATAAAGGGTTTAATCAAATCCTAGTTTGAAAAGTCAAACGCCAATTTGAAAAGTCAAACGGCTATTTTGTGAGGTGGAGGGGAAGTAGGAAACCTACTTGGGGAGGAGTTCCCTCCCTCCACCGCTGGCCCACTTGGAGACCGAGTTGGGGAGGGACTCCCCTCCCGGGCGCGCCCTCCACCTATATAAGGAGGCGTGCCGCCTCCAAGAACACAACACCTCCACCCAAAACCCTAGCTCCTAGCCGCCTAGGGCAAGCCGCCGCTGCTGCCTAGGCAAACCCTAGCCACCGGCCTTGCTCCTCCTTGGTGCGTCTAAACCCTAGATCACCGAGGCTCTCTCTCATAGTCCACCATACTCGCTCCGGCTTAAGGCGAAGCCCTGAGAGATCTCCCCTCTACTTCCGATACCACGCCGTTGTGCTGCCAGAATCGCGAGGAGAGTGCTACAACCTCCGCTGCCTGCTGGAACAAGGGATAGGAAGGTCTTCGTCGAGTACCGAACGTGTGACCGACTGCGGAAGCGCTGCCGGAACGCATCGCCGGAAGGCTCGTCTACACGATCTTGAGATCGGCAAGAGTACGACTACATCACCCACGAGAATCCTCTCTCGTTAAACAGTTTGGAATCTTCGAGGGTGAGTTATTCCGTCGACTCGTTGCTACAATCTAGTAGATTGATCTTGGCTTGTTTGTTTGTATGTGGTAGAAATTTTTTGTTTTCCATGCTACGAAACCCTACACGCTGGGTACCATGATGATACAAAAGGGTCGTCCATACAACAGGATCCAGAAGATGATCACTCGCCAGATAAACCTGGCCATCACTTCTCCGCCAGCCATACCTGAGTTCCTCAGGGCTCGGAGTCTTGCATCACCTTTGAGAGATCTGACCACCCTCGCCAAATTCCTCGCCTCGGCCACTCTGCCCTGGTGCTCGAGGCCCATATCGGTGGATTTGAGATGAGTCGCATGTTCATGGACAGTGGAAACATCATCAACCTCATGTTCGCCAGCACACTTGAAGCTATGCAGATCCCGCTATGCAGCCTGGAGGCATCAGGCACAACCTTCCACGTCATCGTCACAGGGAAAGGAGTGTACCCCTGGGCAAAATATGGCTCAACGTCATCTTCGGCACCCCTAAGAACTTCAGGCGTGAGCGGCTTGAGTTCGAGGTGGTCGACTGGCCCTCACAATACCACGCCATCCTCGGCCACGTGGTATTCACGAGATTTTTGGCAGTACCGCACTATGTGTATCTCCTGTTGAAGATGCTAGGACCCAATGGTATCATCACCGTCCCAGGGAGCTTTACCAAGTCCGATAACTGCGACAGAGACATCAACAGAATCTTCCAGTCATTCAACATGCAAGAAGAGCTCACAAGGTTGAAGGAGTCGACAAACAACAATCTGCCACAGGTGACACAACAGAATGCACCTAACTTATCCTTCGAATCCACAGTCAACACTAAGACGATGCAGGTCCACCTAACGGACCTTGCCAAGATGGCCCTCATCGCCAACAACCTGAGTTCCGCATAGGAACTTGCGCTCGTAGAATTCCTCTATGAGCGCTGGGAAATCTTCGCCTGGTGTCCTCCGTACATTCCAAGAGTTCCGAGGGAATTCGTCGAGCATGCACACAACGTTTATCCAGATGCATGACTGGTCAAGAAGACGATGCATCGATTGTCCGAAGGCAGAGCTTAAGCAATTGGCATCAAAGTCAATAGACTCTTCGGTGCTAACTTCATAAGAGAGATTAAAGAGAGTACCTGGGCACCAAAAAGGACATGGACATCCTGCGGATGTGCGTAGATTTTATGGCCCTTAACAAGAACTGCCTAAAGGATCACTTCCCCTTACTATGGATCGACCAAATCATCGACTCCACTGCAGGGTGTGAACGATTCTCGTTCCTTGACGCCTACTCGGGCTACCATCAGATTCGACTAAATGCCGAGGATCAAGAGAAAACGGCGTTCATTACGCCATTTAGGGTCTTCTGTTAAAATACAATGCCCTTCGGGCTCAAGAATGCAGGCACAGTCTATAAAAGGTGCATGCAGGCCTGCCTGAAGAATCAAATTGGTCAAAACATCCAAGTCTATGTCGATGACATAGTGGTAAAAACTAAGCATTGATCGACGACCTCCGTGAGACGTTCGACAAACTCGACCGGTTCAGGATCAAGCTGAACCCGGAAAAATGCGCCTTCAGCATCCCATCCGGACAATCTCTCGGGTACTTCATCTCCGAGAGGCACATCAAGGATAAACCAAAGCAAATCAAGGATATACAAGCCATGGAGAAGCAGAAGAACGTCAAAGGAGTCTAGCAGCTAGCTGGACAAATCGCTGCGCTCAGCAGATTCATCAGCCGCATGGGCGAAAAGGCTCTCCCCTTCTACCAACTGCTCCACAAATCTGAAAAAGAGTGGACGGCTGAAGTAGATGAGGCATTCGAGACCTCAAACGCCTGCTCTCTACATCTCCCGTACTGGTGATGCCAGCAGAGAGAGCCCATGCTGCTCTACATTGCTGCAACTCACCAAAGTGTTAGCACGACACTCGAGGTCAAATGAACCGAAGAGGGAAAAACCCACGGGGGTCCGGCACCCAGTGTATTACCTCAGTGAGGTACTGACACCTACAAAACAAAGGTATCCCCACTACCAGAATCTCGCCTACGGTGTATTCATGACTGTGCGTTGACTATGCCACTACTTCCAAGAGTATCAGATTGTGGTTGTCAATGATGCACCACTATCACACATCCTCAACAACCCCGAGGCCACGAGGTGAGTGTCCCTAAGGGGCATCGAGCTATCCTCGCGGGACATCATCGAAAGGAGTATCATGATTAAATCGTAGGTGCTCCCCGACTTCTTTATACAATGGATGGAGCTACAGCTACCAGAAACCCCATACATGTCCCAACTTTGGACAATGCACTTCAACGAATCCAAACGTCACGCCGGAGCTGGAGCCGGGGTAATCTTTCCATCCCCAAAGGGGACAAGATGAGATATGTGCTGCGGATGAGGTTCTGCACATCCAACAACGAGACTGAATACGAGGCACTGATCCATGACATGCGGTTGGCTAAAATCTGAGGCTCCATGTGACTAGTAATCTACGGCGACTCCAACCTCGTCGTCCAGCATAAGATGAACCAGTGCGACGCCATTAGTGACAACATGGTTGCTTATCGTGACCTCTACAACTCATTAGAAGGAGACTTTGATGGCTGCGAACTCCGACACGTCAGCCAAGAAAGCAATGAGTAGGCTGACAAGCTCGCCAACATTGGCTCCACCTGCGCTCCAATACCACTGGGCGTATTCCTCAAACAAATCTATGATCACTCTATTAAGCGCAAAACTCCCAAGGGCGCAACTGACGCTGCGGGATACTCGGGGGCTGCGCTACCAAGAAAACGGATACATCCGAAGAACTGGAGGAAAACGTCGAGCTGGTGAGCCTCATGCAAGTCCTGGCAATCGAGCAAATATGGACTCATCCATACATCAAGTATCTACTGAGCAAGCAACTGCCGGATGACCCTACAGATGCCAGGCAGACCGCTCGCCATTCAAAAGCCTTCACCATCATCAATGGAGATCTATACAAGAGAAGTATCACCGGGGTACTCCAGCAAAGCGTTACCAACAGTGATGGGAAGAGCATCCTGCTCGACATCCTTGAAGGGATCTGTGCCCACCACGCCGGTAGTCGCACCTATGACACCCCCGGGATTAGGGCTAGACAAATCCCAGACATTCGTCTGAACATAAGCCTAACCTCAATCTCGAAATCATACAGAGAAAGTATCGGTAACACAACAGTAATGCTACGACACAAAAGTTATTACAGCAAGCTCATAACTGAGCGAAGAACCAAAATATTAAAAGCATAGGTCACTAACCAAGAACATAAAGCAACGGAAGGAAAATTATGCTATTAAGTATAGAAAACTTATCAAATGGCCTAAGAGGCCCGAAGCATAACGATGACGTCCAATCCATAGATCCCAGACTGCCGATTGGGAACTCCAAACTACTCGTCGATGTTGATGCCGTGAAGAACTCATCTTCTATGGTAACACTTATTCTGCTGCAAAAGTATTAATGAAGCAAGGGTGAGTACAGGGTGTACTCCGCAAGACTTATGGCTGGTGGAGTTATTTTGCATAAATCCATCTTTGTTTGTAAAAAAAGAGGGAGAAGAATCTCGACTAATCAGAATATTTTAAAAGGGGATAAGAGAGCGGTATCTCCAACTTTGATCATCTTATGATATCCACTAAATCCTGATCAGCTGAACCTACCAACTAGGATCACCCCCTTATACCCATGAGTAAGCATCCTTAAGCACACATTGATTTACCAAGTTTTACGATTAGGTTCAAGTTCTCTATGATCTTAGAATCTGGTCACCAAGTCATCCATAACCGTGGACACGGATTTTCAAAAATATTTAACCCTGCAGGGGTGTACAACTTTACCCACACGTACTAAACTTCTCTTAATGCCAGTACATTATCCCTCTTCCATGGAAGGCCGACAGAGGGTGGTTAGGCACGACCTTTACCTTCCTTTCGCCGATACCATGAGTCACGCACTAGGGAGATGCCGCCTTAATAGGTAGATTCCTACAGCCGGTCCCTAATGATGTGTGCAAGGTTCAAGATTACGGATGTCGTGCATCTCTTGTTTCCGGCCACGCTTACCTACCTGTTATGTATGCACCTCCTTTACCTTCTTAGAGAAAAACCAGAATGCGTATGTCAAATGGAACGCCCGAACTATGTCTCATGGAATCTACTAGGCAAGTTAGTTGGTCGAGGGGGTTTCCAGGCCCCTGTGTGGCTGTACGCTCATCTTGGTCCATGGGCGAGAACTCGGGTCCCAGGGGTGGCAAGTATGGGACTGCAAAAACTGCAACCCACCATGGCCTCACATACAAGCCTTAGCATGATTAACTTTCATCTCTAATCATACCACGTTATCCTATCATACTAGATTCATTCGCAGCTCTCATTCATCAACTAGATGGACAAGTGGTAACATCTAAGCATGGCTAAGCACAACAGATATAAGTAGCTATAGTGAAGCTGGCAAGCTAAACCCTAGTTATGCTAGGAGCAGTGGATCAGGGATTATTGGCTAAAAAGGTAACATGCATCAGATAGGATTACTCTATCTATCGACAAAAGACTTTAGAATCGCATGCACATGGCAAGAATTGAAATGCTTGAGAACATATGATTATATCATGTGTGAGGTTTCGCTTGCCTTTGCCTGTTGATAACCAATAAGCATATCTTTGAACACCTTTTTTTTTGAGCTGGATATCTTTGAACACCTGGTACTTGACTTGATTATAGTTGATCAAGTATTGGTCTCAATCTTTGATGGTGTTGACCTGGGTCTTCGATCTCGATCTTGATATCGTATTCTACCGGAAAGAAGCAAACACCGAAAAGGAAGGGAAACAATCAACACATGGCATTGATGCAATTCTCAAACAAGTATGATGATATGACAAGTTAAATTGCATGAAATAAACCCCTAAGGCATGCTTGACAATTTAATCGGGGTCCCGAGGGTACAAACCCTAATTTGGGTAAACTCCGGATGCACCTATGAGGGGTTACTTTGTTCTTATAATTAAACTTGTCATGAAAGTTGATTATCAATGCATGATTATAGCTCTAATAGATATATCTCATTTTTCTGAACATTTTGATATATTATTTGTATTTTTCTGATTTAAAATGAATTAGTTATGAATTTCTCCATTTTTAATTCATTTTGAACAATTAAACAATTTTGGAATATATTAAATATTTATCCATTTGGTCCCACATTTCATATGTTTAATCATTTATAGAATTTAATCTCCAAAAAGTTTAAAAATCTGACAGATGGGGCCCATAGGGTTATTTATATTCCAGAAAACAATTTAAAATAAAGGAAAAGGATTTACTGCCTCATGCTGATGTCAGCATGACATCAGCAATGGGGAGCTCACAGATCGGGCTCGGGCACGGACGTAGGGCGCGCACGGGGCTGCAAGAGGGGACGTGGGCGTGCACGCTGAGCTAGGTAGTGGCGGCGCCGCTGCTGTTTGGTCACCGGAGCAGCATGTGCAACGGCGGCCGATGGCGATGGCTGCAAGTGGTCGTCGGGAAGGCAAGCTAGAGGGAGAGGAACAAAACCGAGAAGGCCACGAGGACCAGAGGCTCACCCTGAGTGCAATGGAAGTTGCGGCGAGGCCAGGGAAGGTTAGACGGCGACGAATCGACAATGGATGTGGCGGACGGAGTCGGGGAACGCGAGGTCGATGGCGATGTTTCGTAGAGCCCGCGGCCGATTCCTTTAACGAGAAGCTTCGGTGAGGCGAGGCAGAGCCGACCGTGGTCTCAAATGGCCAGAGACAGCGGGGCAGCGGTGATACCTACGGCTAGGGTTCGGTCGTGGGGAGGAACTAGGGATAGGGAGAGGAAGAAGAGAAGTGGGGCACATCTAGTGTTGTCTGGCGGTAATGTAGGGCTCTTATAGGCGACCGGGGGCGGCGGCCATCTTATATGGGCGATGAAGCGAAATGGTGGGCATTGTGAAGCAAGGGGACGAATGATCTTAGTTGCACATGGGTGGCGAAGTAGAGGAGAGAGGAGAGAGGAGCTGGGCTCGGCCCAGTTAGGTTTAGCAGAAGTTTTTATTTGCAAATTCTTTTCCCTTTTTCTGTTTTCTCTTTTTCTCTTTGTATATTTCATTTGTAATCTATTTTGAATAGTTTCAAAATACAAGAGACTTTGTAAAATATCTGAAAGCACTAAAGGGCCATTATAACAATCTGGGCTCCAAATATTTTTGGGTTTTCAAAATATTTAAAACCATTTGAATTGATTTTCAAGAGGAAGGAAATTAGGGTTTAGGGTTTTGATTTACTTGTTGCACACGTTTTAAAATGATGATGATGCTTATGAATGCACAAACAAATCCTAATTACCATTTAATAGAACTAGGGGTGTTATAGAGCCCTAGTCGCCAAGGCTCTACGAGCTGGCTTCTACTGGCCAACCGCGATGCGTGACGCCAAGGACATCGTTGAGAAGTGCAACTCCTTCCAACATTTTGCTGATAAACCACATGCACCAGGCTCAGAGCTACGGCCCATACCACTGTCCTGGCCCTTTTCCCAATGGGGACTTGACATGGTCGACAGGCTGCAAAAATCCTCGACCGGAGGATAGATCTTCCTCCTGGTTGCAGTTGACAAATTCACCAAGTGGATCAAGGCTATTCCATCAACAACCAAACTAGTGCCACTGTTGTCAAGTGCTTCCGGTCCATTGTCTACCGGTTCGGGGTGCCCCAAAGCATTATCACCCACAACGACACAAACTTCACCTCGAAGGAGTTCCAAGACTTCTGCGAAGCGCTCGGCATCAACATCACGTACGCCTCAGTGGTGCACTCGCAGACCAATGGTCAGGTCTAAAAATCCAACGACCTCATTTGCAACAGGTTCAAAAAGCGACTCATGCGCCCTCTCGAACGACTGGCGGGATCCTGGGCAGACGAACTACCATCCGTCCTTTGGAGCCTGCGCACAACGCTAAACCTCGCCACTGGCTACGTGCCCTTCTTCATGGTGCACGAAGCCGAAGCTATGCTACAGGCCAAGTGTAGCATCCTAATTGTCTAAAAACTGAAATGCTACTTGCCTAGTCTATACAGTGCTACTTCCTGTAGGGTTTCGTAGCATGGAAAACAAAAAAATTCTACCGCATACAAACAAACAAGCCAAGATCTATCTACTAGATTGTAGCAACGAGTCGATAGAATAACTCACCCTCGAAGATTCCAAAGTGTTTAACGAGAGCGGATTCTCGTGGGTGATGTAGTCATTCTTCCGATCTCAAGATCGCAGAGACGATCCTTCCCAAGGCTGCGTTAAGCAGCGCTCCCAGTCGGTCACACGTTCGGTGGTCGACGAAGACCTTCCTCTCCCTTGTTCCAAAGAAATGGAGGTTGTAGCACTCTCCTGCGCAAGACAACGCGTGGTACCGGAAGTAGAGGGGAGATCTCGCAGGGCTTCGCCTTAAGCCGGAGCGAGTATGGTGGAGTATGAGAGAGTCCCTCAACGATCTAGGGTTTAGACACGCCGAGGAGGAAGCTTGGCCGGCGGCTAGGGTTGCTAGGCGGCGGCGGCTTGGCCTAGGTCGGCGGCGCCGGCGGCTAGGGTTTGGAGGAGAGGATCTTGTGTGCTAGGAGGGATCCCTGCCCCTCCTTATATAGGTGGAGGGGCCGGCCGGCCAAGGGGAGGGAGAGGAGTCCCTCCCCAACTCGGCTTGGAGGGTGCGCCGCCGGTTGGAGGAGGGAACTCCTCTCCAACTCGGTTTCCCACCTCCTCTTTCCTCTTTCCAAATTTAGCCGCTTGACTTTTCAAACTAGGATTTGAATTAATCCTTTATTTGGTTCAGCGATGACACTTAGTACATGATGCAATCATACCAACTTGATACAACACATTCATGTACCCTTCCTCCGAGTGCCGGACATTCCGAACATTCTAGAACATTCGATGAAAACACCTAACCATTCCCCAACTCAAACGGACTTTCCTTATATGAATCTTATTCTCCGGACCATTCCGGATCTCCTCGTAATATCCCGGATCCCATCCGGACTCGAACAACATTCGGTCTCTTTCTCATCATTCCATAACTACTCAAAACAACGTCAATCCTTATGTGTCTCCTACGGTTCGTGAATTATGCGACATGATCGAGACACTTCTCGAACAATAACCAATAGAGGAATCTGGAAATTCATATGGCTCCCACATATTTCTACGATTACTTTGCGATCGAATGAACCACTTACATACGATATCAATTTCCCTTTGTCTCACGATAGTTTACTTATTCGAGGTTATGATCGTCGGTATCTCGCATACCTAGTTCAACCTCATATCGATAAGTACTCTTTTCTTGTTCCCGTGATATGTGATCCCTTGTGAGCTACCACATGCTTGCAAGCTAATTGGATGACATTTCACCGAGAGGGCCCAGAGTATATCTATCCGTCATATGGATGGACAAATCGCACTCTTGATCCATGTGTTTCAACCAATACTTTCCGAACACTCGATGCCACCTTTATAGCCACCCAGTTACGGTGTGGTGTTTGATGTCATCAAAGCGTCCATCCAGAAAGGTGATATGCATGATCTCATGGTCAAGGAATTAGATTACTATGTATCAGAAAGCATATAGCAATTGAACTATTAAAATGACTTGATCTTTATGCTACGCTTATCTATAGGAGTATGTCCATCATATCATTCTCCTAACGATATGATCTTGTTGTTAATAACATCTCAATGTTCATGATAGGGAAACCACAATCATCCATTAACCAACAAGCTAGTATTATATAGAGGCTTTACTAGGGACTTCAAATTAAGTTCACAAATCACACAAGTATTAATGTTTCCTTGTTAATACTATTATAGCATGAATGTAAACATTTATCATAAACACAAAGATATAATAATAACTACTTTTATTATTGCCTCTAGGGCATATCTCCAACAGTCTCCCACTTGCACTAGAGTCATCTAATCTAGATTACATGGTAATATACCGAACACCCATGGCAGTTTGGTGCTGGTCATGTTTTGCCCTCGGGAGAGGTTTAGTCAACGGATCCGCCACATTCAGATCTGTGTGTACTTTGCAAATCTTTATATCCCCATCTTGGATATGTTCTCGAATAGCGTGAAAACGTAGCTTGATGTGCTTCAGCTTCTTGTGTGACCTTGGTTCTTGCGCATTGGCTATGGCGCCCATGTTATCACAGTAGATAGACATTGGGTCCAGCACACTAGGAACCACACCTAGCTCTGTAATGAACTCTTTCATCCATATCGCTTCTTGTGAAGCCTCCGAAGCAGCCATGTATTCCGATTCAGTTGAAGATCTCGCCACAACGCTTTGCTTTGCACTCCTCCTGCTAACTGATGCACCATTCAAAATAAATACGTATCCAGATTGTGATTTAGAATCATCCGGATCGGTGTTCCAACTAGCATCGGTGTAACCATTAACAACGAGATGTTCATCACCTCCATAAGAAAGAACCATATCCTTAGTTCTTCTCAAGTACTTAAGGATGTTTTGATCATTGTCCAATGATCCACTCGGATCACTTTGATATCTGCTAGTTAAACTAACAGCATATGCAATGTCGGGTCTAGTACATAGCATGGCATACATTAGAAATCCTATGGCTGAGGCATAGGGAGTCTTACTCATCCTTTCTCTATCTTCTCCCGATGTCGGACTATGAGTTTTACTCAAGGTCGATTAAGCAACATGGGCAAGAACCCTTTCTTGCTATCTTCCATTCCAAACCTCTTTAGAACTTTGTCCAAATATGTACTTTGTGACAATGATATTTGGCGTTTCGATCTATCTCTACAAATCTTTATGCCTAATATGTAAGCTGCTTCGCCAAGATCCTTCATTGAAAAACTATTATTCAAATATTCCTTGACACTATTAAGAAGGTCTACATCATTCCCAATCAACAATATGTCATCTACATATAGTATTAAGAATGCTCTGAGCTCCCACTCACTTTCTTGTAAATACAAGCTTCTCCATAAGTTTGTATAAAACCAAAACTTTTGATCACCTTATCAAAACGTTGATACCAACTTCGGGATGCTTGCTTCAATCCATAGATGGACCGTTGAAGTTTGCATACCTTGTTAGCATCTTTAGGATCAACAAAACCTTTGGGTTGCATCATATACAACTCTTCATCAATGTCTCCATTGAGGAATGCTGTTTTGACATCCATCTGCCATATCTCATAATCGTAATATGCAGCGATTGCTAACATAATCCTCACAGACTTTAGCTTCGCTACTGGTGAGAAAGTCTCATCGTAGTCAACTCCTTGAATTTGTCAAAACCCTTTTGCGACAAGTCGAGCTTTATAGACAGTAACATTACCATCAGCATCTGTTTTCTTCTTGAAGATCCATTTGTTCTCGACAGCCTTCCGGCCATCTAGTAAGTCCACCAAAGTCCACACTTGGTTTTCGTACATGGATCCAATCTCGGATTTCATGGCTTCTTGCCATTTATTGGAATCTGGGCTCATCATCGCTTCCTCATATGTCTCAGGGTCATCGGTGTTGTCCACCAACATGACACTCATAACGGGATCATACCAATTTGGAGTGGTACGAGTTCTCGTTGACTCATGAGGCTCAGAGTAACTTCGACCGATGTTTCATGATCATCATCATTAGCTTCCTCTCTAATTGGTGTAGGCACCACAGGAACTTCTTCCGGCGCTGCGCTACTCACAATTTCGAGAGAAGGTTCGACAACCTCGTCAAGTTCTACTTTCCTTCCAGTCACTTCTTTCGAGAGAAATTCCTTCTCTAGAAAGGATCCATTCTTGGCAACGAAGATTTTGCCTTCGGATCTATGATAGAAGGTATACCCAATAGTTTCCTTCGGGTATCCTATGAAGACGCATTTTTCCGCTTTGGGTTCAAGCTTGTCCGGCTGTAACTTCTTTACATAGGCTTCGCATCCCCAAACTTTAAGGAACGACAATCTAGGTTTCTTCCCAAACCATAATCCATACGGTGTCGTTTCTACGGATTTAGATGGTGCCCTATTTAAAGTGAATGCGGATGTTTCTAATGCATAACCCCAAAATGATAGCGATAAATCTGTAAGTGACATCATAGAACGAACCATATCTAAGAGAGTTCGATTACGACGTTCAGACACACCATTACGTTGTGGTGTTCCGGCGTGTCAATTGTGAAAGTATTCCGCATTTCTTCAAATGCTCGCCAAACTCGTAACTTAGATATTCACCTCCACGATCAGAACGTAGAAATTTAATCTTCTTGTTACGTTGATTCTCTACCTCACTTTGAAATTCCTTAAACTTCTCGAAAGTTTCGGACTTATGTTTCATGAAATAGATATACCCATATCTACTCAAGTCATCCGTGAAGGTAAGAACATAACGATAACCATCAGCGATGCTACACTCATTGGACCACACACATCGGTATGTATGATTTCCAATAAGTCCGTAGCTCGCTCCATCATACCGTAAAAATGGAGTCTTAGTCATTTTACCCATCGACATGCTTCGCATCTATCAAGTGATTCAAATCAAGTGATTCAAGAAGTCCATCGAAATGGAGTTTCTTCATACGCTTCACTCCAATGTGACCAAGACGATTATTACATATAGGTCGAGTTATCGCTTCGATTTCAAACGTTTAGCCTCAATGTTATTAATATGTGTATTTCCACTATCGAGATTCAACAAGAATAGACCATCTATCAAAGGTGCATGTGCATAAAACATATTACTCATATAAATCGAACAACCATTATTCTCAGACTTAAACAAGTAACCGTCTGCAATAAACAAGATCCCGATATAATGTTCATGCTTAACGCAGCACCAAATAACAATTATTTAAGTATAAAACTAATCCCGATGGTAGATGAAGGTAGCGTCGACCGCGATCACATCAACCTTTGATCCGCTTCCCACGCATCGTCACCTCGCTCTTCGCTAGCTTCCGTTTATTCTGCAAAGACTGTTTCGAGTTACAAATATGAGCAACCGAACCAAGATCAAATACCTGTGCACTACTACTTAGTACTAGTGAGATACACATCAATAACATGTATATCGATATACCTTTCTTCTTGATGTTGCCGTTCTTCAAATCCGCCAAGTACTTTGGGAAATTCCGCCCAAAGGACCTTCTCCCTTGCAAAGAAAGCACTCAAGATCGCTTAGGTCCAGCCTTGGTCTTCTTCAGAGGCGTGGCAACTTTCTTACCACCCTTCTTGAAGTGTCCCTTCTGCTTAGACTTGCCTTTCTTGAATTTGGTGGTCTTATTGACCAACAACACTTGGTGCTCTTTCTTGATCTCCACCTCTGCAGACTTCAACATGGCAAAGAGTTCTGGCAACGTCTTGTTCATGTTTTGCATGTTGTAGTTCATCACAAAGTTCTTGTAACTTGGTGGTAGTGATTGGAGGACACGGTAAATCCCCAAAGCATTAGGAATCACAATACCCAAGCTTTGAAGTTTGTTTGCGTGCCCAGACATCTTAAGCACATGCTCACGACGAGCGCCCTCTTCCATCTTGCGCTTAAAGAACTTTTCGAAGCCTCATAGCTTTCAATTGCCGCATGAGTCTCAAAGATCAATTTGAGATCCTCGACAATATCATATCGTCTGAATTCTCAAACCTTTTCTGAGCTCGATTCTAAACCATACAAGATAGCACACCTTTGAGCGTGGATCTGAGTCTTCCGAGTGAGGTAAACATTCTTTACTTCATCGGACATCAGCTGCAGGTGGATCACCAATGAGCATCCGACATAGGTTAAATTACCATTGTGAGGACAAACCTCAAATTGCTGAAACAATAAGCTAAGTTGCTTCCATTGTTTTTCAACTTTTCTTTCTCTAGGAACGCATTAAAATTGATGGTAGGGGCTGCCATTGATCTACAACATATTTGCAATAGTTTAGACTAAGTTTATGACAAATTGAGTTCAAATTAATAAAATTAATCTAGGTGAACTCCCACTCAAAACAATATCCCTCACATTGTTTTAGTGATCACGAACCAAATCCACCACATCAACCGATCATCACGAGAGTTGATATAGTTTCAATGGCGAACAATCGACATGTTCATCATATCTACTATATGATTCATGCTTTACCTTTTGGTGATCCGTGTTCGAGACCATGTGCGTACATGCTAGGCTCGTCAAGATCAAACCTTAGTTTCGCATGAGCAAATCTGGCTTGCTCACGTTGTATGCACTTGCAAAATCTAACACACCCGATCATCACGTGGTGCTTCGAAACAACAAGCTTTAGCAACGGTGCTAACTAAGGGTGAACACTTTATGACTTGAAATTCATGTGCATGAGGGATCATCTTATAATGCTACCATTGTCTACTAAGCAATACAATATGCATAAAGGATTAACATCACATGCAATTCATAATATGTGATATGATATGGCCTTTCTTCTTTGTGCTTCCGATCTCCATCTTCTAGCACGAACATGATCTCCATCATCCGGCATTGCATCAAGGTCAATGACGCTTCTCCATGGTTGTCGCCCACGGCTTCAACTATTACAACTACTTTGAATAGACACGGGTCATAACAAAATTAAAGACAACCATATGGCTCCTGCGGTTGCCAACTTACAATAAGGAACATTGCATACATCAAATATAATCACAATCATGGCCATATCACATCACAAGACACCGCAAAACAAAGTTAGACGCCTCTACTTTCTTTGCATGTTTTACGTGGTTTGGGGCTTTCAATAAGTGTCGTTCTAACTTACGAACATGAACCACAACATTGATACTAGTATTGTTAATCACCCGTTGTAAATTGGATCTTAACTATGCTAGGAGAAAGCACCCATAAAGCCACTTATGCAATACAAGTTGCATGTCAAGCGTGGAGCAAGTCTCATGAACGATGTCATGTAAGGTTAGCCGGCGCTTCATCCCAACATACCTTAAGATGCAAAGTACACAAGAAGCAATCGACAATAAAAGCATCAACGCCCACAATGACCATTGTGTTCTACTCGTCAAAGATCTACATATAGACACGGCTCGATACCACCTTTGTAGGGTTTCGTAGCATGGAAAACAAAAATTTCTACCGCATACAAACAAACAAGCCAAGATCTATCTACTAGATTGTAGCGAGTCGATAGAATAACTCACCTCGAAGATTCCAAAGTGTTTAACGAGGCGGATTCTCGTGGGTGATGTAGTCGTACTCTTCCGATCTCAAGATCGCGTGAGCGATCCTTCCGGCGCTGCGTTCGGCTGGCGCTCCCGTAATCGGTCACGTTAAATTTTCGTAAGACCTTCCTCTCCTTGTTCCAAAGAAAATGGAGGTTGTAGCACTCCTCGCGATTCCTAAAGACAACTGGCGTGGTGCAGGAAGTAGAGGGAGATCTCAGGCGCCTTAAGCCAAGCGAGTATGGTGGAGTATGAGAGTCCCTCGACGATCTAGGGTTTAGACACGAGGAGGAAGCTTGGCGGCGGCTAGGGTTGCTAGGCGGCTGGCGGCAGCCTAGGTCGTGGCGGCGGCGATGGAGGTGGCGGCCGTGGCTAGGGTTTGAGGAGAGGATCTTGTGTGCTAGGAGGAGCCTGCCCTCCTTATATAGGTGGAGGGGCGGCCAAGAGGAGGGAGTCCCTCCCAACTCGGCTTGGAGGGTGCGCCCGGGAGGAGGAACTCCTCTCCAACTCGGTTTCCCACTCCTCCTCTTTTCCTCTTTCCAAATTTAGCCGTTTGACTTTTCAAACTAGCTGTTTGACTTTTCAAACTAGGGTTTGAATTAATCCTTTATTTGGTTCAGAGATGACACTTAGTACATGATGCAATCATACCAACTTGATACAACACATTCATGTACCCTTCCCCTCCGGAGTGCCGGACATTCTGGAACATTCTAGAACATTCCTGATGAAAACACCGGAACCATTCCCCAACTCCGAAACGGGACTTTCCTTATATGAATCTTATTCTCCGGACCATTCAGGATCTCCTCGTGATATCCCGGATCCCATCCGGGACTCCGAACAACATTCGGTCTCTTTCTCATCATTCCATAACTACTCAAAACAACGTCGAATCCTTAAGTGTGTCTCCCTACGGTTCGTGAATTATGCAGACATGATCGAGACACTTCTCCGAACAATAACCAATAGAGGAATCTGGAAATTCATATGGATCCCACATATTTCTACGATTACTTTGCGATCGAATGAACCACTTACATACGATATTAATTTCCCTTTGTCTCACGATAGTTTACTTATCCGAGGTTATGATCGCCGGTATCTCTGCATACCTAGTTCAACCTCGTTACCGATAAGTACTCTTTTCTCGTTCCCGTGATATGTGATCCCTTGTGAGCCAGTCACATTCTTGCAAGCTAATTGGATGATATTTCACCGAGAGGGCCCAGAGTATATCTATCCGTCATATGGATGGACAAATCCCACTCTTGATCCATGTGTTTCAACCAATACTTTCCGAACACTCAATGCCACCTTAATAGCCACCCGATTCACGGTGTGGTGTTTGATGTCATCAAAGCATCCATCCGGTAAAGGTGATATGCATGATCTCATGGTCGAAGGAATTAGATTACTATGTATCAGAAAGCATATAGCAATTGAACTATTAAAATGACTTGATCTTTATGCTACGCTTATCTATAGGAGTATGTCCATCATATCATTCTCCTAACGATATGATCTTGTTGTTAATAACATCTCAATGTTCATGATAGGGAAACCACAATCATCCATTAACCAACAAGCTAGTATTATATAGAGGCTTTACTAGGGACTTCAAATTAAGTTCACAAATCACACAAGTATTAATGTTTCCTTGTTAATACTATTATAGCATGAATGTAAACATTTATCATAAACACAAAGATATAATAATAACTACTTTTATTATTGCCTCTAGGGCATATCTCCAACTCTTCCTACATATTATTCTTGCATTGCATCATCATCATATCATGATCATGTCACCAGGCCATCTTGCATTTGAGCATCATATAAAAACCCTATATTTGGTTCTTATCCCATATGCATTATATATTGTATCACTTGTATTCCTTCTTGATATATTGTATTTGCTTATTGATAAATTGCTACATGACCAAGTTGAGTTGGAGGCATATCTATTCCAACTCCACCACCTTTCTTTGCCACACCACCTTACAACTCCACCATCCAAACTATATATGAGCAATGGATTTCTTTTGGCTTTTGTCTAGCTCATATGTAATAAGATGGATCCACTTATAAATCTACACACCCCCATATATGTTCTCTATTGATTTCACAATGTTAATATGTGCAGCCACCTTTGCATGCTATGTGAGTAGTAATCATTTCCAAGCCTCCATATGTGTTGTATTGGAATTTATGCTCATGTATGGGTATATGTGTGTCTATACAAATGTTAGTGGGACACACACACTAAATTGGACACTTATATCCATCCATGTTATTATTCACTTATACTATATGGGAAGTTCACGCTTGTGTTTTGGCCTCAATTCAAATATTGGAGGTATGATGAATAAATGCCCATGCTTGCAATAGTTGTTTTCACAACTAGTACTATTGGCATTATATCCTCATGCATGGACCATGCATGCAATCACCTATCCTCTCCTTCTTCCCTTTCGAGTTCTTCCTTGATATTTGCATGGACCCCCTTCTCCTCGTGTGCCTGTTGTTTTCCTCTTGTCTTTGTTTTATCGAAATCCCTATCTTCTTATCTCTAGAAATTCAAAACAAAATGGTAGTTAGTTTGTTTCTTTTTAAACTATTTAAAACACTTATAAGCAAACAAAATAAATAAATAAATAAATGAATGAATAACAGGAAACAAACTAAACCATACCTGGCCCCACCCACAGCAGCCCGTCGGCAATCTGTAATACCTAGCGCCACCTCCTCCGCAGCCTAGGTCCATAGCAGCCCGCTCTCCCCTTCCGTCCCAGCTTGCCCGTCCCACCCTGTACCGCTTCAGTCAGAGAGAAATCCAACGCTGTCCTATTCATCTCCTTGGCTCCCGTTTGCCTTCTCACTGAGTCGCGCGGCAGGTGGCCATCGTCGTTCCCAGCACCGTCAACTGCGTCAGCCCCTTCCGCCTTTTATCCCCAATCCTGATCCCCAGTAACCCTAGTTCCTATCCGCCCTTCTCAATGCCGATGTTCTCTCATCCCCATCCCTTGTTGCCTATCCGAGAGCAGTGAAGAGCGGAAATTGTACCATCGTCACTGCCATGACCATCATCTGGAGGAGATGAGCCACGGGTTCGTGTCGTCGTCTTCATCTCGATGGGAAGGACTAGATCGCCAGGAAGGAGCCGGAGCCATGGAGAGCCAGTCTCTGCCATCACCCTGTTACAACCAAGCAGAGCCGCCGTTGTTGCCGCCACCAACCTCACCTCCAACCGTCCCCTTCTCCGATTTCCTGGGGAATCGAACGAGGTGAGTGCCACCTCCCTTTTCCCCTCTGCCCCTTCCTCAATCTCTGTCCAGATCGGCTTGTTCACTTTGAATTTGTAGCAGTAGCTAGTCGCGGCGTTTTGCCTATCGAACAAACCGCAGCAGGTCGCCCCTTAGAACCCCTCTGTTTCTCATGTTTTTGCGGAGACTGCAAACCCCTTCTGGTGACCTTATTTCCGCGAGCTTCCTCTCGAATGCGTCCTCTTTCTCTTGCTTCAAACGGCACACCAATCCGACATCGGTAAAGCTCGAAATCATCCCTGCAAAAACCTCCAGATTTCACAGGAAATTTGATGGACTCCGTCACTCTGAACCTGATGATGTGCCCTTCGAATCTCGTCGTTTTACCACCGCGTACAGGCCTCCGATGGAAAATCTTTGTACATAAAAAGTGTAGATCCGATATCCCTCTCCAACTTCGGTTTTTTCTCCGACGCGTTCCACGCAATCGTTCGGTCGCCATCGACCTCCAATCATCGTCCTATCTATCTGTTTCGTGTAGCCCATGTTCTCTGTCCGTCAGTCCATGTCCGCAAAGATCGCCTCTGTTCCTCGCCATTTTTGCCGTCTCTGCAGGCCTCATCAGGGAAAACGTTCTACACGAAAGTTGTAGGCCTTTGTTCACTCTCCATCTTTTGTTTTTATGGCATCACAAAATTCTCAGCGGTTCGCTCGCATACTCATGGAAAAAAATAGCACGCTATTTCAGGGCTATTAGCTCGCTATAGCATGTCTAGAAAGGTCCCCCTAAATTTTAGCAATTTTGCTCGCTATGGTGCTATTTGCGAAATAGCATGCTATATCGCACTAAAACGTCACATCGTTAGAGAAAAATAGCATGATTGTTTTTCTAGCCTGTTAAAATATAGACGTTATGCTTTTAGACATCAGTGATATGTTATTAGCTTGTGGGATATTTTAGGATTCTGTATGATTGGAAAATTATTTTTTTATATACTTATGTATGTATTGTTATAACAATTTTTGGAATATATCTTTTATTCTTGCTTAAATCTTTTATTTTTTTGACTATATTTTGTATTATTTTTAAAATGTTATTATAAAATATAGCACGCTATTAGCACGTTATAGCGTGTATAGCGTTTGGAGAAGGCCGACGCTATTTCTTTTAGGGCGCTATTTTTTCCTTGGTCATATTCGATCAAAGTCGGGGCAGCTAGCTGTTTTCGCACGATCAAATTCAGTTTCGCCAGGCTCAAACCTGCGTGTTCTTGTTGTTTTTGCAAAAAAAGTACCCCTAGGTTTTTAACCATCAACCCGTAGTCCCCGATTTCGCGACATGTCACACCTACATTCACCCGCTGGCGTAGCAGTCCAGTCAGCGTCCGGTCCCACCCGTCATGGACGGCGGGTGGACCCAGCCTGTGTGCAGAAAGTTCCCAGGATTATTCTAAATCAATAAAGTTTCAGAAAATGATTAAATCTAAACAAATTCATATCTCTTAAAATAATTTGCATTTGTAAAAAATTCAAAATTAAAAGTGAATATTATTCAGTTATAAATTCAAATCCATATTCAATAAATTCCAGAATTGCCCCTAACTATTCCAACTAATGAAAATTTTGCCCCTTTTTCAATTAAGATGCATTTATTAATAACGTTTAATCTAAAAATTCAAATGTTGCAAATGATATATGTTTTTGAATCAAAAAAATGTGAGGAGTCTGTTTATTCTATTTATAATATCATTTGAGTATTTTAAAATTTCGAAATAATTTAAATGCTAATAAAATGTCATTTCTTAATAATTGCATAACTTTAAATCCGTAAATCCGAATTTGATAAATGATATGTCTAAATCGATTAGCTCAACAAGCCAGTTCTAGATATACATTCCATGATATTAATTAAAGCATGCATCATATAAATATTAAGTATATAGAAATATTTATGGGAGCAAAACATGAGTAAAAACTTAATCAATCGCTTTTTTGTTGTACCCCACACCTCACCCATGTCATGCTATGATATGCCATGTAAATTGTGCATCACTACATCATGGCATAGTTTTCTTGTTGCATATGATTTATATGATTGTGCTATGTATTTATTTTGGTCTCTTGTGTGTTTGGTTTTTATCCGGATAGATGTTGAGCAAGGATAATATCAGGAGCCTCAGGAGTATTACCTGGATCCATCTCATGCTGCAATTGAACTTTTAGGCAAGCATTTCCCCATGTTTGCACTACATATAGTACCTATTATATCTATATTATTCTTGTATCATATGTCGCGATTCGAATAAAATTGAAACCTAAGTATTGCATAGCCTTTACTTTTAAACTCCACCGAAGCTTGTCCCCTTCATCCTATGAGCCATTACTACATGAGCTGTTTGAGCTATGCGAGTCGTAGAATTGCATGTGCAGGGTTTGTGAGAGTTTTTGAATAATGAGGTACCTAAACAACTGAATTGAGTAGTAATGGGATAATTAATAAAAGAGGCACCAGTGGGCAATATCTGCTATTTGGTTCTTTATGCTCACTTGTGTCCCGTAGGACCCCCAGTACTTGATTCTTGTTCCTTGACTATCGCACTATCCGCATGTGGTACCATGAATCCCTTTAATCCTAGCTTGAGTCATACTTAATTTCTTAGGGCCACAAGTAGTTTGGGTCATTATTACTATCATGTACTTATTCCATGCTTTACTGCTTATTTACTACTATTGATCAAGGAGAGTTTACTACTGTACTATTTTGTAAAGTGGAATGTTTTCGCGGTATCGACAAGTCCAGTCACACTTTCGACTTCCCAGTCGTTTACAGCTATTGAGACAAACCTTTGGGTCTGTCACAGAGCTGGACAACTTCGTTGCGGGTTGCTTAGTGGGATGGTCCCCTGAAATCAAATACGAATTTTGCGAATGCTTTTTCGTGATGTCTCGTTGGGTTTTTATTTTATTTTTACGAGGTTGATCGTGCGTGTGTTGCTATTTGTGCACCCTGCAGGGTAAATCTTTCTAAAAGTCGTGTCCGCGGTTATGGACGACTTGGAGCATAGTTTCTCGATCATAGACAAGCATAACTAAAGTATCGCTTTTAAATTAACTAAAACTTGGCTTGTAATTGTGCAATAATCATGAAATGATTAGTAAAACTACCAACGGATGGGATGTTCTTCCGCCTTCTCGTTTGGGAATGGGGAGGTCAGCGAGCGATGTTTATTTATGTTAATATATATATATATCTGTTGGGTAATTCACTATTGTTTATTTAACGAGCGTCTGTCTATCATTGATTAGGCGGATGTTGTAGTGTGTCTCTATAGAAATGCTAGGCTTTATTTTTGCTACAATTGCGTCACCCTCAGGTTGTTCCCTTTAGATGCATAAAGACTTTCTGAGTCCCTTAGGGTCTCACAGGATAAAATATTGATTTTTATGGATAGGTATATCCACAGGAACTACTAAGTCGAGGAGACCGATGATGGTGGCAACGAACGTCTGGTGTAGAGATTCCGGGATGGAGATCCATAAGATCTGTGGGCGGGATGTGCTTATTTTCAGGGCATCTTATGCCAATTTTCTTCTTATCCATACTCGGATTTTGTCTTCCGCTTCCGCTTGATACTCTGATGTGTGATGTATGAGGATGTGTCCTAAACTATTAGCTATCTTGTATTTTGGATCGTGTCGTATGGCATTGAATATTTCTATTTCTTTTAGATGGTATGGCTCTGATGTACTCTTGTATGTCGCTGATATACACACTTGTGTATGTTTTGATTCGCATGCCTATCGACTACGTCGCTCGCACTTGATACGATGTTCTTGCAAAGTGGGTGAGGTGGTTGGCCGGTACCGTGCCTGCTCCGCTTAGATGGGCCTGCTCGTGGGTGGCCCTTGGGCCTCCGTGGTAGTACCATCTCATGCACTTTGGGTTCGTCCTGGCTTGTTGCTTAGAGTGTAGTATCCGAGGTATTACACCGAGGTACGCTACAAGGCTCCACGGGTCATTGCTTATAGCGAGGCTGACTCAACGGCCACAATTAAAGATGTTGTCGGCCTGTTGGATGAGGCCAGCGACATCGCCGCGGCCCGTTCGATGGTGTACCAGCAAAGCCTTCGTAACTAACACAGTCGACGGCTGCGTCCAAGGTCCTTACTCGAAGGAGACCCCGTCTCACGGCTCAATAAAAAGGGGCACCTGAAGCTCGAGTCACCATGGGAAGAACCCTACGTGGTCACCGAAGTCATCCCAGGTGGAGCCTACCACCTCAAGGACGTCGAGTCTAGAGTAGCATACTCCAATATCTGGAATATCGCACAACTGCGATGCTTCTACTCTTAGCTTTTTTTACATACAATAAGTATTTTCAGCCAGGCTACTCAGCCAAACCCTGTATCCCCTACTATTTGATGAATAAAAGCTTAGTTCCTTGGTCAATACAACTTTCCTTATAAAAATTTACATTCATACAACATGCTCAGGGGTTGCACCCCAGCTAGCGACTTCATCGACCCCTAAATTTAATGCATTAACCTGAGTAGGTGACCACGTCATGCTAACAAAAAGGACATTCAAACTTTACAAAATCATTACATGTAGAACACACATTACAAATTTTACAAGGACTGAAAATAGCCCAAACGAAACTATACAAATTTTACATCGCCCTGTACAATTTTTGCAGGAAAAAAAGTCATACGCGCCAAAGAAGAATATTGGTACGATCGTTGAAAATTTGCATAATGTCTTCGGCATGACGAGCCACCACCTCATAGTGACATCGCATGTTCCACGCCATATCATTCAGCGGAACGGGCGGCCCTCCAGCTATCTCCGCCAAGTCCACGTCCCGGTGAAGTAGCCGAACAAGGCCAGCGCCGCCTTCGCACCCGCAACAAGATGCTAGTGCACAAGCTCTTTAACGGCATCCTCGCTCCGAAACTTCCCCAACAGCCCCAGAAAACTGGAGGAAGCCACATGCAAAGGGAACATGGCGTCCCAAATGGGCGCGAACGATGATCTCGTGCGATTCAATACCTGCATCACCTGATGGACACGATCATGTACAGTCGCAACCACAGTTGCTCGATCACGATCCATCCAAAAGAACCCCCCGGCCTCCAGCTCCTGTTGGGTGAGGCAGTTGAGTCGGATAGCAACTCTCTCTCTTTCTCTTCCTCCGGAAGAAGATTGACAACTACAAAGAACAACAACTCAAAAAACACAAGCAGCGGACGCAGCTAAGAAAGCAATAAGAGGCACTCGGTGGGCAATTACACTGAAGTTGTTCACCAATCTGTCGAAACTCTTCGAGCACATACTCCTCCCTCGCAACAGATTGCTCTGTTTTGGACTTCCAAACGTCAGCATGGCCATGAATGATAAGGACGCCCCTGTCCAAGCTTCGGATGCGGTCACGCAGCAATGGAAACTGTGACGCTTCACTTGTTGTTGGTTAAGCAATGGCTAAAGGAGTTGAAAAAGTCACCAGATCAACATCCGAAGGGCCCTATAAAGTGTATAGGTTGAAAAGTATAAGGAAAAAAGCAACTGGCCATAAAAGGAAAGGATAAAACATATATTCACATAAGGAACCACTATGTGGTATCCTCGAAAGTCATACTATAAAATATTATAAGCCAGGTAGCAAAAGTATGACAGTCCTAAGCGAGCAACTAAGAAGCAGAAAGAACCTAAGGATTAGCCACATCCGAAGCAGCTTCAGGCTTTGAGGCTTGCGTTGCGGCCACCCGTGGGCCATAACTCTTGCATCCTGAGGCGAAAGGGACGAAGGCTACCTTGGTGCCATCCATCCCCACCGGCATCTTGGAAGTCGCCCGTCTCAGATCAAGCTGCGCACTAGAGTCCAAAGCCATCGCCAACCCCAGGATGGCACCTGCGCTATTCTGGATCTTCTTGTACTCCGCAGGCGCATCCCTTGTCAGGACCTTCACCAGGGAGTCAACGTTCTCCCGGTAGAAGTGCCCGAGTACCTCTTTGGCCTTAGCCAAAGTCTCGATGGTGGAGCTACAAAGGTCTTCGACCGCAGCAACCACGTCCGCAAGGGGGTCCCCGTGATCCAAGACATTGTGATCGAACGCAATGCTAGTGGCATCTGCAGATGCATCAAAGCAGGTTCAGATCAAAGCAAGGAAAAACACCAAAATCTCGGAGAAAAAAGTAGTTTGAGAAATTCGAGCGACCTACTAGACAACGCTTTGGCAGCAGTCATCAGCTGCTCCGTCATTGCCTTCTCCCGTGAGGCAGCAACAGGCACAAGCTTTTCCTCGCACTCCTTGGCCTCCTGCTTGAAGCGCTCAAGAGCCTCCACAACATCTTTTGCCTTGATCTCCGCCTGGCTTCGACTCTTTCCGAATGAGTCTAACTTGCGGAGAGCCTTGTTATTTTCATCTTCAAAAATCAGAAGGGGAAAAGTCAAAATACAAACTCTAGACATGCACTTGAAGAACACAAACGATATAATACTCAGCTTGGAGCTACTAGAAGCTTTCCTCCAAGGAAAGATACTATTGCCAAGATGCTGCATATCACGCACGAAGGGCTACAACAAGAAAGCGCCAGTTAGAGGAATAAAAGACTCGGGGTCTCACCCATAACAATCAAGTAACACTTACATGACCACCCAAAGACTCCAAAGGTGCAGCCTATGCCTTCTGGGTGACAACCACGTGAGTTCTTGGCTTGGAGGAACTCAATGCGCCATCATCGGGCATGGTCGTTATCTTCCGGGAGGGCGCCTCAGCTTCGGCGGTCACTGCCTTCGACTCCACGGCCATCTCTTCAGTATCATCCTTTATGGATTCAACTAAAGACAACCTCCTAGTGTAGCATAGCAAGAGAGTCATATAAAACATCAAGAAAAAGGCAAACTTAACAAAAGTCCAAAATATAGAAGCGTCAGATACTCACGAGGGGATGTTAGAGAGGTTCAGGAATAGCGTCGTCTTTTTCATCCTCTTGGCATGTGGCTGAGGAGCCACCGCCCGAAGGTATACCGACGGAATTGGAGAAGTAGCCCCTCACCTGGAGCCTGCTGCTCCAAGAAAGCAGGCCCCTTTGGGGTTTGCAGTGTCGAGGCATCCTAAGCTTCGCTTCGGGTTCTCTTCATAGAATGCCCGTCACTAGGCTCGAGGGCTTCATCATCCGTGGGAGATTGGGCAGCAGGGATTGTAGACTCGGAATCTGCATCCCCACCATCCGTGCCTCCAAGTACTTCTTGGGAAGAGGAGGCAATACGCCCTCCACCTTGAGATCCTGCACACCCAAAGAACTTTGCATCAGACAGAGACTCGATGACTCCGCTGGCAAACCCTTGTTGGCCTTGAACTTCAACAGCGGCTTGATGGCCCTATCGAGGTCCGACAAGGAAAACTCCTCATTCACCACCCTCGTAGGGTCAATGACGCTGGAGTATAGAAATAGCGGGTACGCCCTCGCTTGGAGGGGCTGCACCCGATGCTTGAGAAAAGTGCGGATGATGTCGACGCCGGAGACATCCTTGCCTAGAACCAACTAGAGATCCCCCACTCGCTTGTACAGGTTCTCGACCACTTCGGTTTCACTCGCAAGAATGTCGTTCGACCACGAACGCTTCCAGGAGATCACCTTGCTGGCATCGAAGGGGGCCAATCCGTAATGCTAGTCGTTCAGCTTGGAGTCGCAGATGTAGAACCACTTGTTCCTCCATCCTTGGACATATTCATAGAGGTGGAAAGAAAAATACTGGAGATTGGGGCGGATGGATATTCCACACCCTCCCAACGCGTACACCCCACCAGTGACATATTGCCTCTTTAAGGAATAGAGTTTCTTGAAGAGGCCAAAGTGCAGCTCGATTCCGAGCTAGCACTCGCACAACGTGATGAAGCACGCGATGTGCAAAAGAGAGTTGGGCGACAATTGGTGAAGTTGAATCCCATAAAGAAAAGGATCCCACAAAGAAACTCTTGGGCAGGAAGAGAATGGCCGTGGATGACAAAGGCATAAAACATTACCCAAAAACCTTCGGGTGGATCGGGGATTACCTCGGAGGTAGGGAGTTTGGTGTCACCCTTATCCTGCGGGATTAGATGCGACTCGCGCAGGCGACACAGATCCACCTTTCTCATCATCGACCGCCGCCAACTTCCATTGGTGACACGGCCGGCGTTGGGGGTCTTCTTGGAGGCGCCAGCAGCGCTCGTACCGGTGGCGGCAGAATATTTCTTTGGCTTGCCAACCTTGCTGATGTGGCACGCTGCGCGGTGAGTATGAAGGAAGGAGGAAGGAAAGATGTGGAGAACATCCACTGCAGAAGGAAGCACGAGCTATGGAAATGGAGGAAACAAGAATCAACAAAGGAAGCGCGAGGATAACAAATGGCGAAGGGTAAAATTACCATAGCCGATAGCAGTATAAAAAGTATGAAGACAACGATGCATGACCGTTGATCTACTAAACCTAACACGTGTTATTCATCATGTTGTACACGTGGCCGGTACCGCCCGAACCGTCGTGAGCACGCCGTCCATTATGAGCAGAAATTGAGGCGACGTAGTAAATTTTGCATAAACTACGTATAACTGGTCAAATCTCAGTCATAAAGTGGGACCCATGATCATCTAGTCCCATTGTCTCTGCTTTTGCAGATGGTTGAGCTCACTGAGGGTCAGCAATGACGTCAGCAGCATGGAAAAGAAAAACATTGACGTCCACAATATTTGATTCAAGGCAAAAGTACTCACTCGAGTCTACAAATCGACCGAATACTTGGGGGTTACTCCTATCAGGAGCGCTGGTCACGGACCTAAAAAATTGGTAAGGTCCTCGGGACAACCGAAGAAATTCACAAGCTTCGAGTCCTCCTTCGAGTCTACGACTCCCTTATGGACTCGGGGGGCTACTCCCATAGGGAGCGCTGGTCACCCAAAGGATCTCTGAATCATTGTATCACATGAATGATGATTATGAGTGTCTGATCGAGTCTACGACTTGAACAGACACTTAGGGGGATACTTCCATAAGGAGCGTTGGTCGCACACCCTATGAATCAATTGATTGAGATCCTTTGGATCCTCCATGACTACAGTAAAACATAACTTACGAAACAATTGGCAACTTTGCCGAAGGCAATTCTAAGAGAGATAAGCGTCTCCTTAGTCACCCGAAACGCCTCCACGGCGATAAATTTTCGGATGTTGCATCTGCGATGCAAAGATAAGACCTATAGATACAATCTGATGGCCTGGTAACACACCCTACTACGCTCTACCATTAATATCTCGTGTCAATAGGCACGATGAAAAATCCCGACAGACGCGTTGGGTAGATGACTTAAAACATTGGATTTCTACTCTTGTAAGACCTCTGCGGCCTTAGTCAAATTACACCAGCAATTTTCTAGATTCGATTCCACGGACTCAAGTCTAAGTAGATAGCGTTGTTTTGTCCAAATACAGTTAACTGGCCCTGATCTGTCGGGAGAGTCAGTCACACGTATAAAGTATCCCTATGAACCAACATATTAAATCCGAAACATATTCGGGTGAGGAGCACTCGAAAGACTCAAGAGTCTCTAGTCGAATCTGTGATTCGACTGAACACTCGGGGGCTACTAACAAGGGTATGCCCTATGGGTGCCCAATGTTAGCATATCCGGTCTAGGCCAAAAGAAGCCCATGAAACGCGTACCACAATCATAAAGCACAGGAGGATTTTGGGTGTCCCAAGCCCAGTGAAGATTCGGCTCCTTGACGGACACGTCTTCTTCGGATAGAAACTTGAAGGGAGAAACCCTAAAATTGTAACCAACTCAGGCTATCCCTGAGACCTGGCCTATCTATATGAAGGCTAGGAGGGCGCGGCGAGAAGGATCTCACCCCATAACCTAATACACCTCTCGCCAGATCCAATCTGTGCACCCCTGTAACCTTTGGCATCGCCATTAACAAAGAGCATACAAGCAAAAGTAGGGTTTTCCCTCCCGGGGCCTAAACCTGGATAAACCTTGTGTCCTCGTGTTGCTAGTCTATTAGCCGTTCTGTAATCTCTAGCGTCCCCTCCTCCAAAACTCAAGTCCATACCAATGGGCATTGATGAGTCTAAACCTCGTCAATCATCGAAAGGATCAGAATATGTTGCATTGCGTGTGCGTGCAATCTAATTGGTATAAAATATAAGTGTCGGAGATTTGTCTCGTGAAGGATAACAGGGTCCAACGATCCCTTGGTTCGAGAGCGGGATAAACACGCAGTTCCAAGGAGCCTCGGTGATGGTGACAGCGATAACGACAGAGAAAGCACATGACAGAGAGATGACACAAGGTGTTTTACCTAGGTTCGGGGCCCTCATGAGGAGGTAAAACCCCTACTCCTGCTTTGTGTTATTGCTCACTTGATTCATGAGGGTACAATGGAGGGTGTATGTCTAGGGTTTAGATCGCGGAGGATCGACCTATTCTAAGGTAGGAAAAGGGTCCCTTATATAAGGAAGCGTCGGGCCTCTTCCCCAGCCTTTGGGCGGAAGGGCGTCCACAGTGCCACTCCTCAAGATCCCGGTCTAGGAGATTGCAATTGGTGGACTTGGCCTAGCCCGTCGTGCTCCACTTTGTCCTTCTGTAAAGTGGCCTTCTTTCGCTTCACTTGTCTTCATCCGGCACTCTCTACTTTATCCCTCTTTCACCAAAACGGTAGCGAGAGGAGCCTTCCACCACGAGGTCACCTATCCTCTCCCTGCATAAAAGGGGGTGGACTGAGTCTTGCTTTACCGAGGCGGACTCGCGCCGCAGGGAGGCTGCACTCCCTGTCGGGCTATGGCTTGCCTCCTCTAGAGACACCGCTACCTCGCGAGGGGGGCATTAATCCTGTCGTGGGGCTTGTCAATCATGTGGACGTGGCACCCCAGTTGCCAAGGCCCCGTCAGTATCCCCCGGGCGCTTGGCTTGCATGTGTCCCTTGGTAGGCTCGAAGGGGCAAGCAGCCTTGGTCGATTAATAGGTTCCCGTGCTCGCTCGGTCAACAAGGACCTTCCATGCATGAATCTTGGCCACGAAGCCCAACCAGCCGCGTGCTCTCGTCCGTAGATCTAGAGCGTTCTGTTCCTGCTCCGGGAGTTGTTCCCATGATGCTACGGCGTGTGGGGACTTTCGGTTAATGTCATGCACGTGGCAAGGTGAAGCGTCTTTTCATCTGGCCTGGTTAAATCGGGGTGTGGGCAAGGAATCTCTTCACTTCCATGCCACCATTTCCCCCTTTCTCCCCATCGCACTCTCGAGCCAGAGCTTCGTTGTCTCCCATGGCGTCCCCGCACCTTCCCCTCGTCGAGTCCCGCGAGGATGTGACGGCCGAGGCGCAGGTTTCCCTGGTTCTGGTTGAAACTAATAAGGCCTTGTCGGTGAAGCGTGGTCGTGGGCGGCCACCCGGAAGCAGCCGAGGGAGGCGCGACGACCATAGTGTGGCCCTTGCCACGGTTGCGCCCTCGGCGGCGGAAGCGGCCATCAAAGAAGATCATGTTAGGCGTGGGTGCGCCCGTCCACGCGGAAGTGGCCAGTATCATCATGGCAGGCGCGATGATAGGTCTAGAGGCGAACCCAGGCCCTCCTTTCCCGTGGCTGAGGCTTCTGCTCCTGCAGTCATCAAGATCGTGGAGGACCCCAATCCTTCTCGGGTGATCGACTTTGTCGTCATCCTCGTGAACTCTAACTGGTTCGCCTGGGTGAGACTCCCCTCACGCTTTTCCCTTGGGTTCATGCGAGACCTTCCACAAGATGTAGAGATACGGCACTCCGGTGGGCGTGCAAGGTGGAGGGTGGGCGTGGAGACCCTTCCACCTGATGAGATGTACCTCTGCGATGACTAGGACCGCTTCCTTATCACCCACCATATCTGGTGTAGCTTAGTGCTGCGGTTCCTTTATACCAGCGGGGGGAACTTCTCCATCTTAGTGTTTGACACTTTGTTGTGTCAGGTCGCTTATTCTCTGGTCCTTTGAGGGTTCTTGTGCAGGGTCCTTGTCGCGGGAGCTATCATGCTGATGGGTTGCCTCTTTTTCTAGTGTAGTCGTAGGGCCATCGCACCCCTTATCCTCTCGTCTCAGGGACTAAGTTCGTAAGGAAGACTATTATGCCTACCTGTAAGCGGATCTTTGTGCTTGTTGTTCCTCGTTTTGCATGCTCTTGTTGTGATTCCTGGAGTTCTATTGTATGTGGCCATGGCGTGACGCCCGCTTGACAAAGGCCGGCGGTGGCTGCATGTGCCTTTTTTCCTGGGGACGAACCCCGTGGGCCTTTGAGCGTGCCTGCCGAAGGGTCGAGTGTCATGGGGCGACGCCCTCGCGAGGCGAGGTTTTAGGGATAGCGCATGGAGAGGCGGCTCCTGAAGACGGTGCCCGTGGGACGCCACTGGGAGAGCTCTTTTCAGCTGGTTGGTCGGACTACCGCGCAGCAGGTTTCGCTCGGTTAGGCCCGTGTGGCTTTCGCGCGACTCTGGGGATTAGCCCACTATCCTTGTAGAGGAATTTTAGGCCTTTGGACCTTAGGTCGCTTAGGCGCTCTGTTGCGGCTTCCCAATCACAACGGATTGGCCAATTCTCTCGAGGAGAGACTCCACCGCGCACCCTCGTGGAGGGATCCGATGTTGTCCTCTAGTGTTTGCATCCTTGAGTGACGGCCCGGCCTCACGAGGCTCATCCTCGACATTGTTTATCGGACATGGGGGTGTTGTTCGCCTTTCTAGGAAAGGGGAGCGAGCCCTGGCGTAGCTACCAGAGTGTAGTACCATGGCCAGGATTGTCCCATGAGCTACTCGTAGGTCTCCTAGTGGAGTACGGTTGGGTCAGCGCCTAATGGTAGAGGAGGCGATCTAACAGTGGATCTTCTCAGGCCATAAGAAGTGTTGTGATGCGGAAGGGTTCTACCTCAAGTGCCATTCCTGGGTGCCTCCTGAGGGGATGGCTACAGCGCATAAACGTGTGTTGCTGGAGTCCTGAAATGCACTTATGTGAAGTGCTTTGAGTGCTAGGAACCATAGGTGAGATAACTTACTGCCGAATTGGCCCGTAAGTTCAGAGCTCGACACTCTAGGCCCTGAAAAGTTCTCAAGGCTGGAAAGGGTGTCTCCAGGGTCGCCCCGTGAGCCTCTCAAGGAGAAAGTCTGCGGTGACCCAACATACCACTTCATGATGTAGTATACTATAGTCGTTGACATAACACCAATAAACACCGTTCACTAGTATTACATCCCTCATAATGGCTCAACAGAAACACAGTGGGTCCAATACATGGCTAAAGGTTACAACTCACTCTTTACATAAGATCCAAAATCTGAAATCAGCATCATTGGTCCGGTAAGGACTAATGTTTAAAGAAGCAATATGCTTTTATGCATAAGTAATGTGATGCACGTTCTAAACGCAAATCCCGGGGATAATGTTGTTCTAGGGTTTGGATTCCGAAAATGGTTACTTTGGAATGCGGGGTCCTTTTAGATAAGTTTCACCTTTGTGCTTTTATTAAAGCTTATGAGTGGTTGTGAGCAACACATAATTATGTAGCAATAAAATATACATTTGTAATACTTTATTAGTCGTAGGGCCATCGCACCCCTTATCCTCTCGTAGGGCCATCGCACCCCTGTAGTAGTTATCGGAATACTCTTCTAAGTTGATTGGATTAGTATTACCCCCATATGGTCCATAAGGCTCTCTATGGTTATATTTGGTCTCTTCTTCAATACCCGTATCACAAGGTATAGGATTTCCTATGGTTTTACCTTGAGAATTCTATTTCCCATCCATACTTGTTGGGCTCGGGGTTATTTGGAGTAACTTTATTCCATTCCTGTTGTTCGGAGTTGTACTTGGTCCATAAATCTTCAGGTGGCTGGAAGTCATTTTGGTAATAGACATAATATTCTGAGTCTGGGTCATCAAATTCAGTTTCCTTAAACACTTCTCCTGAAGGTATATATTTGGGATGCCTAGCTTCTTTATCTAACTTCTTCCTACGAGCCATTGCTTTATCAGGATCAGTAAAATCCTCAATGACCGTATCCAGCTCCTGAACTCAGACTTGGTGAGTGTTGTGATAAGTGTTTAGCAAAGACCGATAACGATCCATATACTCTACAGCTAGAATAGGTTCATCTTGGACTAAGGTAGAGTGATCTAACTCATGCTCTGAGTTTGAAGTTTCATGTGGTATAATGGTGTGAGTACTACCTTCTAGAGCTTGGGATTTATGCTCTCGGATCATGGTTATGGCTGCTGCTACGGCAATCTAATATGCAGATGCCATGCACCTTGCCTCTCCTACTGGCATTTCTCCCTTAAGTCCTAACTTCTTGGGTAACATGATCATGACACGGTGTTTAGCTAATACCTGCCCATCATAGTAACTGTAAATCTTGACCAGAAGTCCTGATTCACATTTCAAACTTCATAGAAGTTGTCGGAGATTGTCTGTCCAATCCCCTTTGTAGTCATCCAACGTCATGTTCATCACTTGAACATTCTGGGGTGGATATCGAGGTGCCATGTGGAACTGTAGATAAGAAATTATCATCAGTCACTTAGAGTTAAAACTCTTGGGTAATGATTGGAATTGCAATCATATAAAATATTTATCGCACTAGTAACATAATAGGATTATTCTCAAGTGAATATTCCTCATATCACTAGATAACTCTTTATTCTTGCAAGTATAAGTCCTACAGGTTCTACCCATTTACTAGCTTTCCAACCTAAGGTCAAAGCATATGCTCCGATACCAACTGCGGTGACCCAGCATACCACTACATGATGTAGTATACTATAGTCGTTGACATAACACCAATGAAACACCGTTCACTAGTATTACATCCCTCATAATGGCTCAACAGAAACACAGCGGGTCCAATACATGGCTAAAGGTTACAACTCACTCTTTACATAAGATCCAAAATCTGAAATCAGCATCATTGGTCCGGTAAGGACTAATGCTTAAAGAAGTAATATGCTTTTATGCATAAGTAATGTGATGCACGTTCTAAACACAAATCAAGGGGATAATGTTGTTCTAGGGTTTAGATTCCGAAAATGTTTACTTTGGAATGTGGGGTCCTTTTAAATAAGTTTCATCTTTGTGCTTTTATTAAATCTTATGAGTGGTTGTGAGCAACACATAATTATGTAGCAATAAAATATACATATATGAAATGCTAGTCAAGATTGCTTATACAAGAGTTCTTGTTTGAAGTGGCAAAAAGAATAACCTTCGAAGAAAAGGTTTCTCTTCTAAGGTCTAGACAAACTTTGTGGTTAGTTAGTGGTGGTTGATCTTATTGGTTTGCTCAAATGGTTTGGCTTGAGTTGCTTTATATCTTAACTACTTCAGACCAAAGTTAACTATAAAATATATTGTAATGTTATTGTATTATGTTTTGATTCGTGGAGACTAAAGTTAACTTTAAAATATAGATAGTTTTGAAAGTATGGTACTTATACATTTGTATCTTATGTATCTGAAATGTTTTCTTTAGGTTATTTAAGAATGGTTATACTTTTTACTTGGTGTAATGGTTTCTTGATTCTATTATAGAGTAGTATAATTTATCTTTTATAAAGGAGTGGTTATGGTTTTATAAACCAAAATATAATATTGCTTCACTATTAATGAACTTATTATAATGTTGGGGTAGTTTTTGTAATCTGGTAGTTAACATGAATGGAAAGGATCTAATTTATTCATAAAGTGTTCTTTAAGGTTTTTATTATGAATTGAAATACTTTTAGAATAAAATCTTCACTTAGGGTTGATGATAATTTAATAAAAAGATACTTATAATGTTTTAAACCATTTAAGCTTCATTTTATTAATAGTTAAGACTAATACTATTTATTAAGCTTAATTAACTCATTTTAGGAATATTAGTAAATTTTATTTATCCTTATATGAATTATTAATGAAGTAAATAAGTTTAAATTTGAGTTCTTAAAATATTTAATTTTTATTTAACTCAGAAGTGAAATATTAGATTTTTAACATGTAGATATTATTTTTGTGATCATTTTGGTATATTACATTTATTTTTGTGATTTATAAATAATAAGTTATGATTTTTATAATTCTATCACTTTATAATTACTAGATAAATAATAAATATTTAATGAAGTGAACTAATAATACATGATTATATTTTTAAATTAGAATTCTTATTTTTCTAAGAGTTTTGGTATTTTACATATATTATTAAAACTTATCATTATAGGAATATGAATTATTAAAGTTTTATTACTTATAAAACCTTTATTAAATAATATTTATTTAAATATCATAATAATATTTGATAATAGTTTTAAGTTGTAGATTTTATTTTTCTGAAATTTTTCATATATTATACATATTTTCTGAACTATAAATCAAAAGTTATTAATTAGACAAGATTTAATTATTTATTAATGTCTGGAATATTATTAATTGGATTATAACATTTTATTTATTTCCTAACAGAAAAATACTTTTTACACCGCACCAAGAGTTAGCCCCAGTCATTGACTAGTGGGACAGTGTCCACCTCATCTCACTGTTTAAAGAAAATACATTTGTTACTGACCTTCTCTCTACTCTCAGTCGATGACACATGGGCCCTGGGCCACGTCACTTGCCACGCGGAACAATGACCAGTCAAACTAGCTAACGTGGTTCAACCATGAGGTGAGCATGACGAAATGATGGCATCAGCACCACCACCGCCGTCGGTGAGTGGTCACCGGCGACGATCTATGGTGCCCTAGCAAGCGAGATAAGTCTAGTTCGAATAAGCGCAACCTACTGAAGCTAAGAGTGGCAGCGCCGCTCGGAAATGGTCATCGGAGCTTCAGCTCCGACGGTGGCCGACGGTGGAGTACGGTGAAACGGCAATTTATAACGAGATCAAGCGATTCGAGGATGCTGGAAGGTTCAGGAACTCACCCTGATGATGATAGAGTGGTCGGTGAGGACACGCGCGGTCGGAAACGAGCTCCCCGACGAGGATTCTGATGAAATGCCGCAAAGAGGAATGGCAAAATTCACCCTCTCCAGTGCTCCCCTTGATGCAAGATTCTACCCTGAGGATCTACGGAGGAAGGCGCTTCTCCATGGCTGCTCGGAAGGGTGTGGGGTGATGTGGTTCGACGGTGAGGGGTGGCTCCGGTGAGCTAGGGTTGTGGTCCCGTTCGCATCTTAGAGGATAAGGAGGAATTGGAGATAAGGATTGAGGCAGGGCATCACGGTGGCCTTCTTATCCCTCTCTGGAACGACGGCGAGAATCTTGGCACACGGCTGACGACAACGATGGCATTGAGCGGCGGCGAGCTCCGCCAGCGAGCTATCTGTGTGCGTGACGATGACGATGATGATTGTTTTGCAGATAACCCCCTGGTGATTTCTTTAGCTCAACCCGCGGTCCTCTCCTAACCCCACTTGTCAGTCATAGAAAGAAAAGAACTGGGCTGGTTACTGGGCTGTTGTGGGCTGCACAGGGGCATCAGATATGTGTAGGGGTGTTGTGCCACGGCCAGGTTGTGTTTTTCTTTGTTTTATCCTTTTTCTATTTTCTGTTTTCTTATTCATATTTGAATTTGATTTATATTTTGTAATTTTCTTTGTAGGATTTCTTTCCTGGATAATTTCAATAATACTAGAACATAGTTAGTATTATTTGTGAAATTTTATTATATATAATCTGGTTATATTCCTTTTATTTTCTTAATATATGAACCCCTTTTAATATTTTGTAAAAGCTCTTCTTATTATTTGATTTTCCTCCTTTTAGTTATGGATTTATTGAACGATATATTCTTAGTTTCTTATCAACTTAACTTTATTTAGCTCATATTTTGACTAGAAACTTTTATATGTGTAATGATCCTATACCATTATTTGATGCATGAAATATAAAGACATTGATATGGTGATTACTACTCCCATTAATTTGGAAAATGGCAATGCCTTTATTCTATTGTGATAAACAAAGAAGTTTAAGGTTTTGAATTATGAATATTTACCCTAGGGTTTAGGGTTTTTAATATACTTAGATTCCTATGTGGATGTGAGAAAAGATTTAATAGCTAAGCATATTGTTTTCTGTTTGTGATATTTGATGACATCACCTTTTATAATAGAAAATTATAATTAGAATATTTTATGGAAATGAATTGATAAAGATATAGTTAAGCACATATAGTTATGATGGTTGGAATTAACAGAGATGTGCTTATGTGATTTGATATAGGGAAATATTTCTATAAAGTGTTATAGACATCAGATGATGGATCAATAGTATGAGATGGATACTATGTTTGATTTGAGATTTAGAGTTGATTGCTTACCAAGATTAAATAGGAAAATTATTTTTAACATATAATTATATTTCACAATCTTGGAACTCTAATTAAGGAATTCCTTTCCTAGATATAATACTTCTTCCTATCCATCATCATGGTTAGTATGATGGGATTACTTATTAAAATCTTCTTATTCATATAACATTCTTCTAAACTTATGGATGAATCCAATGAGTTTGACACAAAGATATTTCATAATTTTCTCATATCCTTGCTTGGTTGTATTTACTATTCTACTGTTGATAAACTTCCATCCAACCAGTAGTTCCTTCAACTTCACTCATAACCTTCCTTAATCCTTCACCACTAATATTTGTCTAATAGTTGTATGCATCCAACTACTTTTCTCTGAGTTGTTTATCCTTTAATATTAATGTCACTACTTCTATCACTCTATAGCATTATGTTGATCATACTATCTTGTCTCTACTTAACTCCAATATCCCATACTCCAACCCCACATTATGTTAGTATGACTTGTCATGGCTAATCTAGGATAATTATCTAAACTAGGGTTTAATTATGTTCTACCCACCAATGTCCCTTATACTAAATATAAGCATTCAACATTGGTGGATAAAGCATCACCATTATAATCCTTAAATCATTTATTGCTTAAGTTCTTAGTTGACTCAGCAAGACTTTATCAATCCTACTTTTCATTGTCTTGAAATTATTTTCTTAGTATCTCATATTGGATTAAGGTTATTTATGGACTATGCCCTCTTTAAAAGATTTAAGTAGATATTATGATAAGATCAAGAAATAGTAGATCAAGGATTGATAGTTTAAGATTTTGGAAATCAATGGTTGATTACTCAACATTGATGAACAATAGATATTAGGATAAGTTCCATAAAGATTACTATAGAAAGAAAGATATATATAGTGGATGATCTTGACTTAATCTCTTTCCAACTCTAACTCATTAAAAGAGTTTTTAAGGTTAGGTGTTACTATGATACTTAGGATTTATGCAGATGAGATTAAGATATAGTTGTTACATTCTTATTATTTGTGTTATATCCTTTCCTTAGTACTTATGAGTGATTATTATGAATACTATAATATGATCACCTAATGATCAAATATAATTCACATTGTAGTAAGGTTTAACTTATTGTACATTTGATCTACCCTTAGATCAAATCTCCCTTACCCAAAATAAGGTTTTAGCAAAGGTCTTATTGAAACTTATCACAGTCAACTTGATGATCTACTTAAATTCCATCAAGCTAAGAGAAGCTTCAATCACTTTGACAAGTTTTGTTTAAAAGAGCGAAATTTATTCGGATTTTCTATGCATGAATGCAATGCACACATCTGGGTTCAGCTTATTTCTAGGCTCTAATGCTGGGATGTTACAGACTCTCCGCCATAAAAATATAAACTTCGTCCTCAAAGTTTGCAAACTCTCAAGTTTCGGAGTAAGAAATTGTTTTGCAGTGGTTGATATATTCTCCACTTCATGATGCCCTTAAATGGAATTAATTGGAGTATTCCATAACCTGATTAGATATCCTAATCCAATTCTTTTTATCTAAACATCAAACTTTATTACTATTTTAAGTACAGTTTAGAGGTATCCTTCAAAATAAGTTTTAAGTTTCTATATACCCGTGTTAGTAGTCAAAAGACTACCCTTCTATTCCTCTCATAGTATAGTTGATACTGGTATTCCTTCCAAGATTGGATTTGAACTCATTTAGTCCATACCCATTGGAATTCTTATTCTCTTCCTATGTCCAATTGGAAGTTCTCTATTATTTCTTAAGATTTACTTAAGAGTTGTTTCTTTTTGGATTGGTCGGTTAAGTGTATCCTTTATCACCTTCAAGTTTAAACCTTCTCAAGATTTTTCACTGATCTTCAATTATTACCTATAGTACTTTCTTCCTCCTTCATTCATAACGTCTACTCTCCCCCTTAGATTTTACTAATAGTCTTTAAACTACATACATAGAGTCCATTGGTTCTTAAACTCGAATATTGATCTCGGTTCAGCTTATATTCTACCAGTTTAGGGTCTGATGAAAGATTATACGGTGTATCCACACAATTGTGGATCTCCGAGGCAAATCTTTCAACACTATATATCGTACTTACTATTAGATATTTTCGCTTGATAGGTCTAGCTTTGCGAAGCCTCTCGAAAGACGATCGCCTTTTAAATTTTTTATACTTCCTGAGATTTTACTTAACTTAGGTCAAATTTAATGCTCTTGATGCAACTTTTAAGATAATTTGATTAACTATGCCAACCAAATACCAGTTGCGGACAGAATACCGACTGCGGATCAGAATGCCGGCAAGGGATTAGGTACCCAAGGCGGAACATTATGGGTGCTAGATATTATGTTACAGTTTCTGACCTACGAGTTACAGTCTCTCTGAGTTGTCAGAGCTTGAATACCCTTTTGGTTCTAAGGCATCTTCTTGGTACTTTGTCATGATACTTCCATGAACTTGATACAACTCTCCATTAACTTCTTAGCATCTTACCTACTTTGAATGAATTCTCAATTTACCATATCTTGTTACTCCTTACATCTCCTACACCATGCTTTCTTCCTAAACTGGCCAAGAATGTGACTTATGTTCTATCTATCCCCCAAATGGTGTAAATACCCCTTCTATCATGCTACATCCTTCAAGTTAATCTTCCTTATGATCTTCAAAACTCGTAACTCCCTTACACGAATTTCCCATTTCTATCTAGATCTATAACATCAAGTAATAACTAGGTGTTACATCATGCATTTGCACACCTAATTAAACTTCATGTACAGATCTAGTCAATCAAGAAGAATCAAAAAGATCCAAAAGTTGATAAACAACAAAGCATATACCCTGTATTATACATAAGTTTTAAATAATTTACAAATGTACCAGGTGTTCCAACGGTTTGCCTCAAACCTATTTACACAACTATTTTACAAGAATCTCTTGCTCTTGTGGATATATTCTCACTTATTTCGGCAAACTCTTCAAACTACAATACGCATTACCCTCTATGTACATTATTCAAGCCCTCATCCCTTGGGATATTGTTTCTCTCTCACTTTCATCTTCCTCTAGTGCTTCCTGGAATTCCGTCCATGATGACGTGAAGTCATACGACTGCCTTCTGGATCATAAGAGCATCCAGGAGGTGCGTATTCTTGATTAGAAGTACCGAGACTGAGATTAGTCATTGAAAAATGACTAGAGTTGGCGTAATATTCCACCGAATAGTCCGGGTTTTCTGGCAATGCTTCCTCATAGTAAGTTGGTTCCTTAGCTTTTTCTTGGATCCAGTCGTATATATTGGTGTAGTAGTTATCGGAATACTCTTCTAAGTTGATTGGATTAGAATTACCCCCATATGGTCCATAAGGCTCTCTATGGTTATAGTTGGTCTCTTCTTCAATACCCGTATCACAAGGTATAGGATTTCCTATGGTTTTACCTTGAGAATTCTATTTCCCATCCATACTTGTTGGGCTCAGGGTTATTTGGAGTAACTTTATTCCATTCCTGTTGTTCGGAGTTGTACTTGGTCCATAAATCTTCAGGTGGCTTGAAGTCATTTTGGTAATAGGCATAATATTCTGAGTTTGGGTCATCAAATTCAGTTTCCTCAAACACTTCTCCTGAAGGTATATATTTGGGATGCCTAGCTTCTTTATCTAACTTCTTCCTACGAGCCATTGCTTTATCAGGATCAGTAAAATCCTCAATGACCGTATCCAGCTCCTGAACTAAGACTTGGTGAGTGTTGTGATAAGTGTTTAGCAAAGACCGATAACGATCCATATACTCTACAGCTAGAATAGGTTCAGCTTGGACTAAGGTAGAGTGATATAACTCATGCTCTAAGTTTGAAGTTTCATGTGGTATAATGGTGTGAGTACTACCTTCTAGAGCTTGGGATTTATGCTCTCGGATCATGGTTATGGCTGCTGCTACGGCAATCTAATATGCAGATGCCATGCACCTTGCCTCTCCTACTGGCATTTCTCCCTTAAGTCCTAACTTCTTGGGTAACATGATCATGACACGGTGTTTAGCTAATACCTGCCCATCATAGTAACTGTAAATCTTGACCAGAAGTCTTGATTCACATTTCAAACTTCATAGAAGTTGTCGGAGATTGTCTGTCCAATCCCCTCCGTAGTCATCCAATGTGTGGCATCCCGCAAAACCACTACTAGAAAATCGCGTTGTTTTTGTGCATTGCATCATCATGACCGCATGCTCATGTCATCATGCCACATTGCATTTGAGCATCGTCATCATCTTGCATTTGCTTGCATAAAACTATTTTCGGAAAAACCTAATTTGTTTTCTAAACGCCCCGTCTTAATTCAAACGCAAAACCCGGGTCTCCGGATTATTTTGTTTTGTCTGCTATCGGTTTGCAAAAGCTCTGTTTGAAATAAATAAAATATTTAATTATTTTTAGTGGGGCAGTCGAATGGGCCGATTCGACCCAGTCGACCACCCCCAGAACAAATCGGTCCACCCTAAACCCCTTTTTACACCCAACCTAGTCTACCCACCCCTCCAGCCACATCACCCGGACCAATCCCTGGCTGCCACCTCACCCTCTCCCTCCCCTCTAACCAATCCCAAGCCGCCACCTGCCAACCCCCCCCTCCCTCCCTCCACCGACCCACCCAGCCCCAACCAACCGACCCCCCCACACGCCACCCCGCCTGTCCCCATCCTCCCTCGCCCCCGCGTTCTTCTCCCTTGCCCTCCCTCCACCTCCTCCGCCCCTGGCTCATGACCCACTGTCCGTGCAGCCCCGACCCCGCGCCTCTCCTCGGCTCTGCGCCGCCTTGCCTCGGCCAACCGCCTCCGGTTGCCCGTTCCGCCCTTGAAGTCCCGGCCTCCTCTCCAACCTCGCCTCGCCGCCCGCCCTGGGCGCCGCGCCCTGCTTCTCCGCCTTCCCAGCCCATGGCCGCCTGCCCCTCGGCCTCCACGACGCCCGCCTGCTCTCCCCAACCCCGACCTCCACCGCCCGCCCTCCTCTCGGCCCGCTCGCCGCGTCGTGGCCCAGACGCCGCCGACCTGCCTGCTGGCACCCCCCTCGGCGTGGCCCCGACCTCGAGCCTGCATCATCGACCTCGGCCCGCCTCGGCTGCCGCAACCTCGCCGGCGTCGGTATCCACAGTGTCGCCCGCTTCCGGCGCCAAGGCTCGCGTCGTCTCGCTGCGGATGTCCGCCTCCTCGCCCTCGCTGTCGCTTCGGCGCGTCGTTAAATGGGCCCGAGAACAGCCCAGCGCATTCCTTCTGGTTTCAGACCCAGCTAGCTATTTTGTGCTAGCTAGATTGTGTACTTGGTCACCGTCCTCAACAGGTTTCTGTGGTGGCCGTCAGTTGGCGATGCGTTTGATACGAAGACCCGTTCCCGGATTCCAATTGTCGAGCCCGAACCCGTGGAAACCGAAGACCGATCCCGGAGCCCGACCCCGGCGACCACACATGCGACAAGACCTTCGTCCCGGACGCGGAATCGAGAACCCGAACGCCAAGACCGCCACACGGAACCCGATCCTGGACGCCAAGTTCTTCTTCCCGAACGACAAGACCGACACGAGTCGAAAACCGGGGAACCATGCAAGACCACGGCGCCGGAACCGAAGCGAACCTCGACACGCCAAGTTCGCCGAGACCCCGAACCCGAGGGCCTTCGACACGGAACGCCAAGATCTACTCCGTTATCCGAGAACGAACCCTGAGGCCGAACCCCGAACCCCGGAACCCCAAGCTCGTCGAACCCTCTAAAGTGTGAACCCCTTCCCGAAACCCTAGTTTATAATATAATAAAACTTGTTGCATATTAAGTTGTCCATCTCGCATGCATATCATGTGGTTGGGGGCCTTATGCCGATTCACCTTATAATTAAATATGGGGCTTATATGCGGGCAAATCTAGCCTTATATTGGCCTCATTTAAATTTGTGTAGCGAACCGGTAACTTATCTTGCCCTGTTATTACAACATTTAAATTGCGGGGTTTCTAAACAACATAAATCACCTAAATAAATGTCGGGACCCTGGTTCCGCTTAATATTGCCTAATTGCATCGCATCTCTGCCATGTCATGCATCATACACGCATCATGCCCGATCTTCTGCCGTAGTATTAAATAGTGCATTCGGTGTTTCCTTCTAGTGTTTTGGTTCTTCGCGGATAAGGCCGTTGAGTTGATGCGAGTGTCGACCCGATCTTCGGTTGAACCTTCGACAATGTTTTCAGGCGAGCATCTCCCCCTTTCTACCTATCTTACTTTTATAGTATTTATTCCCTCCTGTTGATCTCTTGCTATCTGTGTTGCGATGCTCTAGTTTTCGTACCCGTGATATCCCTTGCAGCCTTATATTGCCCTGGACACCTCCTATTACCTGTTGTTTGGTAGATAGTTGGACTTGCGCGTCGTAGTCGCTTGCTCAAGTACCGTTGCGTGTTGTCAAGTGCCACAGTTGTTGGAGTTTGGCTGCATGTTGATGTTGGAGATGATCTTGGCTATATTTATCGTTAACTTTAATTACTGTTTAATAACTAAAATTGAAGTAGGTAGCGAGGCGGTGGGCAATAGATGTTATTTGGTTGTTAACGTCCACTTGTGTCCGTGGGACCCAGTACTTGATACTGTTCCTTGAATATTCGCTATCCACATCCGGAGGCTTATGGACCCCCGAGCCGGAGCTTGATTCATTCTTATTTCTTGGGGCCACAAACTAGTTTGAGGTTTTATTTACTATCTGTACTTATGCCATGCTTTGCTTTATTTAAATTGTGCGATGGATAGCACTTGTCTGTTAGGTAAGCGGAGTGTTTTCGCGGTGTCGACAAGCCCAGTTTTGGGTTCCCAGTCGTTCACAGCCATTGGCAAACCTTGAGTCCGCCTCGAGTCAAACTTAGCTATGGTCTACTCAATGGGTGGCCCTCAAATATTTCTGAATCTGTGATCGCTTTGTCGTGACTGCCTCGGTTGGTTTGATTTGGTTTTTCCGAGGCATATCGAGTGTGTGTTGCTATTTGTGCACCACCCCGGGTTAAAACTTTCGAAAGTCGCGGTTATGGACGACTTGGAGCACAGTATCTCGATCATAGACAACTATAACTAAAGTAGTGCTATAAATTTGACTCTATAATGACTAGTAATCAGCTTCACTATAATGGAATGGCTAAATAAACCTGCCAACAATTGCTTGTTTGAGTTGTCGCTTGCGACCATTGTACCTGACTAGTAAGTATTGCAACTACAACGGAATGGCTGAATAAAAGTACCAACAACTGCTGGGTTTTGGGTTTATCTCATGCTATCTCATGTCGATTAGTAATTGTTGCAACTTCTAGCGGAATGGTTAACTAAAAGTGCCCATTGCTTATTTTATCAGGACGACTATCTTTAACCTGACTAGTAATTGCTGCAACGATAACCGAATAAATAAAACTGCCAACTGTGTGAGTTCCTCGGTTGACTTCCTCGATCGGTGTCGAGGGGGGGGAAACACCAGGATGGGTTTGTTTGGTGTTAGCTTCCGGTTGGTTCCGAATAGGTCCTTCTTATCCCTCTCTGATATCCGCCAGTTGTATCGAGTCTCTATAGGTTGTTTAGTGCATCTTCGCCGCCGCTCGATCCACCATACCTATGTAGGCGAGGACCGCCATTCTAGCCTAAGTGTCTTGGCCTCGATCTTGACGCCTCCTCTTTTTCCTTTGCCCTTTGGCACCCTTTTGTTTAAGCAGGTTTTGAGATCGGCGCCGTTAGCGTGGTTACCCTTCGGCTTGGCTCAAGGGTTATGGACGCCATTGGTTATTCTTCAGGGCTCTTAGCCCCATTTGCATCTTGTCCGTAGTCGGATGCTCCATGTTTTCAAGGTGATTTGGATCTTTGTATATTATATTTGTATTCTTGACTCTTGGAGTCGCCGTTATATATACATCTATGAAGCTTTCTTCTTATAAAAAAAGAGACATATTGAAAAGAGGAAGGAGAGAAAAAAGCACCATTTTCCCATGGTAAATAAGAAGATTGTTGAGATGCTCATTGTCTACTTGCCTTGTCATTTTGATTATGGGATAGCTCCTGTATCATGTGCAAGGGGTACCCCGTTGGCGGTTCTCTATGATACACATGTACTTACTATGACAAGAACTTAGAGGTAACTAAAGCTGAGTAGCATAAGGAGCGGCCCTCGTACTCAAGATACATGAGATTGCCAACTTATACTTTGTCAAGCATATACTGCATAGTTTGTTCACTTTAACCTTAATCACTTCAAGATGCTTATGATAGGGGCAATGAGAGCTGAAAGCTAACAAGTACCATAATTTTTGAAAGCTCTTTTTTAAACCTGAAATCATGAAGGGCCTTTCTTCCACTATTATATTGAGTCTCCACCTTCTATCTTTAGGCACCAATTAAGAGAGCACAGTTGCCATTCTTAGTTCTATGTGCATTGTCCCAAAACTTACCGATTGATGCATATTGTTATAATTACTTGTTCTTGTGCTATTTGTATCTAGTCACTCTTATGAACTTTGAAGGTGTCCTATGCATCTATTTGCTACTCCATGAGGGACAAGCTGAATGCCACTATGCCATGTTTTCTATATGTGAAACAAACATTTTCAATGCATGTTATTCATGATCTTTGTTTGTAACCTTTTATGTTGCATGCATAGTTACTTCGTCTTATTGTTTGAACTTCTTCTTTCGTGCTCATGTTTAGGGTACTTTTATCCCAGCTTTCAATGCTTGCAAATGGTTTGATCTTGATTTTGATGGTGCATGTCACCTCAAAAATTATTATTTTTATCACTTACCTACTCAAGGACGAGCAGGAGTTAAGATTGGGGATGCTTGATACATCGTAAACGTATCTATAATTTTTGATTTTCCATGCTTGTTTAGTATCTACTTTGCTTTGTTTTGTCTACACTTTGAGGTGTTTTTATATGTTTTCTGGTACTAACCTACTAACAAGATGCCACAGTGCCAATTGCCTATTTTCTGCTGTTTTTGGTTTTAGAAAGCTAAAAAATGAATATTCTCGAAATTGGACGGGACAAAAGCCAAAGTTCATATTTTTCCCTGAACGATACGGAAAATCAAAGACGAGACGGAGGACACTAGGGTGGCCACACCCTAGGTGGGCATGGGCCCACCCTAGCCGCGCCCACAGGGGGTATGGCCCCCTGGCCCTCCATCGACCTTGCCTCCTTCGCCTATAAGAAGCCTCCGACTCAGAAACCCTAAAGAATCGACCAGAAAGCCATGAAAAGTTCCACAGCACCGCCTCCACCAATGGGGAGATTCAGGGGATAGAAAGTCTCTGTTCCGGCACCCTGTCGGGACGTGGAAGTGCCCCCGGAGCCATCTCCATCAATCTCCATCTCCATCTTCATCACCGTTGCTGATTCCCATGATGAGGACGGAGTAGTTCTCCTTCGAGGATAAGGGCTCTACCGGTAGCTATGTGTTCATCTCTCTCTATGCATGATCATATTGTGGTCATGATCTTTGTAATCAAGTAGATCTACTTTGCTACTCAAGTGCTTTAATAGATCTCTAGATCTCCCCACGTGTGTGTAAGTGACAATGTGCATACTGTGGTGACACTTAGGCTAGAGGTTACATAAATACTCATCGTGCTTTAATAGATCTATGCTTTTCCCCACATGTGTGTGAAAGGATGTGTCTTGCAGTGTGGCACTTAAGCTAGATTACATATATAATCATGAGTTATATTTGGAGTTGGATGTCTTTATGAAATTGTGGTGTTTGTTGGAACCATCTAGCGCTCAAGGTGACAATGTGGGTTTATCTAGATGGGGAAGGTGGACTTTGAGGTGTGCTTTTGTAGGCCTACCGTGGATTAGAGTGTCCAACCGGAGAGTAGTTAAGAGTAGTATCATGAAGAGAATATATTTATATGCGAGAGTGTTCACTAGTGAAAGTATGATCCCTAGACCTTGTTTCTAAACATTGAAACACCGTTTGCATCTAGATCTGTTGCATGTTTGCTTGCTTCCATCTTTATTTCAGTTTGCCTTTAGTCTCTCCCACGTTAACAACAAGTCAGAAGCTCTTTTCTAGCACCGTTGCCACTTGTATTTCACTATCTCTTAGCCAAACTAGTGCACCTATACACCTTGCAAGTGTATTGGGTGTGTTGGGGACACAAGAGACTTCTTGTATCTTGATTACAGGGTTGCTTGAGAGGGATACCTTTGACCATTTCCTCCCTGATTTCGATAAACCTTGGGTAATCCACTTAAGGGAAACTTGTTGCTGTTCTACAAACCTCTGCACTTGGAGGCCCAACAACTGTCTACAAGAATATAAGTGCGTAGACATCATCCGTGAGTTCAGAGCTCGACACTTTAGGTCATGAGAGTTTGGGCCATGGAGGACCATAGCCTCATGAGCCGTCATGAAAATGTTATGTTTTTCTTTTTGAGATCGAAGAGTGTTGGTGAGGTGACTCATCGCTGGAACCGGTCCGTAAGTTCAGAGCTCGACACTTTAGGTCATGGAAACTATTTGGCAACGGAGGGGAATGTTCCCTCATGTGCCACTCCGTAGACCTTACCAGGAGAGGGCCGTAGGGCAAAACGTGCGTATCGCTGGGGCTCGATACATGCGTTGCGTGAGGGACACAAGCACCAGAGGCCATAGGTGAGGTAACTTATGGTCGAAACGAACACATAAGTTCATAGCTCAACACTGTAGGCTCTGATGAAGCCGAGGAGTGACTCGGTGATAGACACCGTGCCTAGCCCCCCGCTTGTGTGGTGTACGTGAGGGAACTCAAGCAGGTATGGTTTTCAAAGAAGTCTTTTCCGAGGGAAAAACCAAATGTCAAGACATGCGTGAAGCACAAGATCCAAAAAAACGCTGAGAGTTTAAGCTTATTACAACACCGATGTTACTCGCACGGGGTCTCACAGGATATAAGACTGCAGGGGATGACAGTTTCTCGAGGATCACCTTCAAAAATTCATGGAGTCAGGCGCGTCGCTTGGAGAGGTTTTTTCACCTTCCCATGTCCTTGAACTCCTGCTTAGTCAGTAATGTGGCTCATTTGACTGTAGAGCCTCGTTGGGAAACCCCAAGAGCAAGGTGTGATGAGCACAGCAGCAAGTTTTCCCTCAGTTATGAAACCAATGTTATTGAACCAGTAGGAGTAAGGAAACAACTCCAAGTGTTGCTAGCAACTTGGAACCTGCACAACACAACCACAAAATTTTGCCCCAACTTACAATGAGGTTGTCAATCTCACCGGTTTGCTGAAAACAAAGGATTAAACGTATAGTGTGGAAAATAGTAATTGCTTGCAAAAAGTGAACATTAAACGGTAGATGGTATATCAATGATAAAGGAATGGACCGGGGTCCATAGTTCACTAGAGGTGTTTCTCCTTAAGATAAATAGCATGTTGGGTGAACAAATTACAGTTGGGCAATTGACAGATTGAAAATGCATATATATGCATGTACAAGTCATGATGATTCCTATGAGATTCATTTGGGCACTACAACATAATACATAGACCGTAATCCAACTGCATATATGACTAATAATCCACCTTCAAGTTATCATCCGAACCCCTACCAGTATTAAGTTGCAAGCAACAGATAATTGCATTAAGCAAAGTGTGTAAAGTAAACAATACGATTGTTCCATGAAAAAAGGATTGTTGTTTTCTCCCTAGTAGCAACAACACATCTACAATCTTAGAGATTTTTGTCACTTCCCCAGATTACTAGAGGCATGAACCTACTATCGAGCATAAATACTCCCTCTTGGAGTTGCAAGCATCTACTTGGCCAAGATAGCTAATAAAAACAGAGAGCGTGCAAGATCACAAATAACATAGACATGATAGAATCAATATTCAATCTGACATAGTATCTCAATAACCATCGGATCCCCGCAAACACATCATGTATGATTACAAATAGATGATCTTGATCATGAATGGAGCTCACAAGATCTAAACATGATAACACAAAGGAGGAGAAACAACCATCTAGCTACTGTATGGAACCATAGTCCAAGGGTGAACTACTCACGCATCACTCCGGAGGCTGGCATGGTGATGAAGAAGGCCTCTGGGATGATCTCTCCCCTCCGGCAGGGTTCCCGGAAGAACTTCAGATCCCCCCGATCTAGGGACGATGGTGGCGGTGGCTATAGACTGTTTCGTGGAGATTTGATCGGTTACTTAGGGTTTCTGCATCGTGGTGACTTTATAGGAGAAGGGGCAAGGTCGCTGGGCGCCCGAGGGGTCCACACCTGGTGGCGGTGCCCCTCCCTAGGCCACGCGGCCCTAGGGTGTGGCCACCTTGTGGCCCCCCTTCGGCTGCCCTCCTGACTCCGTGTTCGCTCCGCTAAATCGACTTTGGCTTTTGTCCTGTCCAATTCCGAGGATATTTACTTACTAGATTTTTTGAAACAAAAAACAGCATAAAATAGACAACCGGCACTGCGACATCTTGTTAATAGGTTAGTCTTAGAAAATATATAAAAATACCTCAAAGTGTAGACAAAACATAACAAAGTTGATACTAAACAAGCATGGAGCATCAAAAATTATAGATACGTTTACGACGTATCAAGCATCCCAAGCTTAACTCCTTCTCATCCTCGAGTAGGTAAGTGATAAAAAGAATAATTTTTGAGGTGACATGCACCATCAAAATCTTGATCAAACCATTGTAAAGCATTGATAGCTGGGATCAAAGTACGCTAAACATGAGCAAGAAAAATGTAGTTCTAACAATAGGACATAGCAACTATGTTGTAACATGAAAAGGTACAAACAAAGATCATGAATAACAATGCATTGAAAGACTTTTGTTTGTTTCACATATAGAAAACATAGCAAGAGTGGTATTCAGCTTGTCCCTCATGGAATAGCAAAACATAAATACATAGGACACCTTAAGGGTGACTAGATACAAAATAGTTCAAGAACAAGCAATATCAACATTATGAATCAACCAATAAGTTTTGGGAAAATGCACATAAAACTAAGAATGACAACTATGCTCTCTTAATTGGTGCACAAAGATAGAAGGTCGAGACTCAACATAAAGGTAGAGAGAAAGGCCCTTCATAGGGAAGCAGGGATTTCAAGTTTCATAAAGAGCTTCCAAAAATTATGGTACTTATTAGCTTTCAGCTCTCATTGCCCGTATCATAATCATCTTGAAGTGATTAAGGTTAAAGTGAAACAAATATGGAGTATATGCTTGGCAAATCATAAGTTAGCAATCTCATGTCCCTTGAGTACGAGGGTCGTTTCTCATGCTACTTAACTTTAGTCACAAGCAGGTTCTTGTCATTGTAAGTATATGTGTATCATAGAGAACCGCCAACGGGGTACCCCTTGCCCCATGACACAGGAGCTATCCCATATCAAAATGACAAGGCAATAGACAGTGAGCATCTCAGCAATCTTCTTATTTACCATGGGTATGGTGCTATATATTTTTTTCTTTTTCTCCCTTTTTTCTATAATTTTTTTGAAGATGCTTCATGGATTTCTCATTATGGTGATGCTGCAAGTTTCCACCATGATTATGCATGGCTTAGGCTAGCTTCCCAGTCGTTTCTCTAACACATATACAATACTCCATGGACTTACAAGCTCCCCTTTTATTTCACACCGCCGACATCCATAAACAAAAGATCATGATATCAACTAGGTAATATGTACAGGTGTTGAAAGTGTTCCCCATGACAGCATGGTGCTGCTAATTTCCAGCTTATAAGTGCAAGCATATACAACATAGATGACAAAATGGTTCAAGTTTATTACGTGCAAGAAATAAAGTGTGCCATCAAGTTTGTGAGAGCTTTAATCACTAATTTTCACATAACAAGTTTAGTTTGGAAGATAGATAAAAAATGAATATACTTGGAATGGTGTAACACACCATGCATAGGAATTTATAGTGGACTCTTTGGAATAACTTGGTTTCTTGGGATTTGGATGCATGAATAGAGCTTACTCATTACAAGTGGAGGCTAGCAAAAGACTAGGAGCGACCAACTAAGAGAGCAATAATGGCCATAATCATGCAAAGTGACAAAACATTATTAATTAAAGAATAAAGTGATATCACAAGTCAAAAACTAAATGATAATAGATGCTAAGGTGACTGTTTCATAGTCTTAACATGGTGTAAGCCTGTGCCAAGTCAACCCAAACAAAGCATCAAAGGAGAATACCACAATATTATGCTTTTGTATGCTAAAACAACGCATGATTCTTTCAAGGCACATTAAGAAATCTCAATTGTTTGAGAAAAGTCATGCTACAACAATAATCACTAAGCATAAGGTCAAAGCAACATCTAACATGACATGATAAAGTCTAAGCCATAGTCAAAACAAGCTCCCTTTTGTATCATTTAAGCATGGAACTTCCTACTCTCTTCCAACACCAATCGACTTATTTGAAACAACTCACAAGGAAAATAATCAATAAAGATCAGTGATCATGTATCACAAATCCACAGTGAAGAACTAAAAAGTTCTAAGCAAAAAGCATAAGAAAACTAAGGCTAAACACAGTGCTAGCAAAAGAGAACACTCACAAAACAATAAGAATGAAAACTACAGTGTTCTAAACAATGAAAATGGAGTGTGTCTCTCTAAAAGAAGTGTGCTGGGATCCAACCAACTTATTGCAGCAAACAAAGAAAAGTAAAACTAAAAACAAAAACAAATACACTCCAAGAACAACACAATAGTGCATGAAGCAATAAAAATAAAGTGTTTTGAAAGAAAACCTGAGATTTTTGTTGATGAAGAAGGGGATGCCTTGGTCATCCCCAAGCTTTGACGCTTGTACCTCTTGAATTTTTCCTTGGGGTGACATGGGTGGCATCCCCAAGATTGAGATTTTGTCCATTCTTCATCTCATCACATCATTCTTTTCCTACACTTGAAAATTCCCTTCATACAAAACTTCACACAATCTTCATTGGCAACATTAGTGTATTAAAGATAATAAGCCCTTGGGTTTAGTTTCAACACAAGTAAAACTTTCATTAAAACACAAGATACTGTAGCAATTCCTTTTAAAATCTCAAGTGATCAAAAAGAACTCAAAAAGAAACCGATAAAGAGGCAAATGCAAATAATGGCAGAAATCTGTCAAAACAGACCAGCAGGTAAAAACCGATTTTTTCGAAGAACTTATGGTACTTAAATCGAAAAGTGTTGAACTAACGAAAGTTATATAATAACCTGGGTCATAAGCTCTGAAAATAACACCTCAATCCTACATAAAGGGATTTTTCACGAATTTTTACAGTGAAGCACAAAAATATGTTTCTGGGCAACAACTTCCCCAAATCTTACTTCTCTCTCATTGGAGGTTATTCTTGGCACAAGAACCACACAAAAAGGATAACGAATGGTTATTACAGAAGCAATAACTTCCAAGACTCAATAAAAGAAAAACCTACTGAAATTTTGGTTATCTCCCAATAGTGCTTTTCTTTAATGCCTTTTAGCTAGGCTTGATAGTTTGAGAAGATGCTCACATAGGAAATATGAATTGAAGTAAAATAGAGCATCGAAAAGCAAATTTAAAACACATTTAAGTATAACCCAGTTCCTATTGAAGGCTCGGGTGTCGATCATGCCCTGATCCTCGCGAGGTGGGAACATGGTAGCTGGTGCCCTCTTGGCCATGGCGTTCTCCTGAGCTGCCATCTACCTCCTCTTCATGGAGCCCCCGATGTAATCCAGCGTGTCCACGTCATTGGGGTAGGCGGTGGTCGTTGTCTTGTAGGCGTGCTCGAGGGAGCATTGGGCCTCCACTTCGTCATAACGGACCGTGATGATTTCTCCCTTGCCTCTAGGCATCTTGAGGATGTTGTAGGCGCGGTGAGTGGCCGACATGAACTTGGCCAGCGTGGGGTAGTCGAGGATGATGTCGTACAGGAGCTCGATGTGGGCCATGTCAAAGTCAATGAGGTCGGTGCGATAGTTTTCACGCGTTTCGAATGTGACAGAGAGGCGCACCTGCCCGATGGGTATGGTCATCAGTCACTCTGGTGAATGGCATGGTCAACATCAACCTGTTGTAGGGCACCTATAGCTAGGCAAACGTCTCGGTGGAGATCACATTCAGGCCAGCGCCTCCATCGATGAGGGTCTTTGCAACCACAATGTTGTTGATGGTGGGGGTGCAGATCATGGGGAGAGTGCCCACAGGCTTGGTGGAGACGGGGTGGTCACGAGCGTCGAAGGTGATGGCGTACTGGGACCACTTAAGCTTTAGGTACGGAACACCCGGCCTGGTAGTGGTGACCTCACGAGTGAGAAGGTTGAAGTGTCAGTTGGACACCAGAGCCTGGGAACCACCAAGGATGCAGGCGATGGTACCTTGCGGAACCTAGTAGCCCCCAGGGTCCTCGGCGTGGCCTTTCTCTGGCTATGGAGGGAGTTGTTGCACGACATTGGCTTGATGGCCCGTTTGTGAGGTGTCGAGGACGCCAGAGTTGTTGTTCCAGCGCTAGCCCACATGGTAGCCATCCCCGGCGCCACCGTGCTCGCCGCCCGGTATTACCCTTCTCTGGTTGTTGCGCATGTCATGGAGCTTCTTGAGCTCATAGCAGTCGTCAGTGGGATGCCCGTGCTTCTTGTGGAGGTGGCAGTACGAGCTATCATATTGTTCCCCTTCACCGCGCTCCTCACGAGGACTCTTCTGGTCTGGCCCTGCAGCCAGGACGACGACGATGTTTTGCTTGGGGTCCTTATCCTTGATCTTGGACGAGATCGAGGCCTTGGGGGTGGTCTCCGCCTTGGCAAGGCCGAACATCTGCCCCGCCTCTGCTTTGGCGCACTTTTCAGCCATGACGAAGAGCTCCGCAGCCATGGTGAGGCTCTCACCCCGGATATCAATATTCTCCCTCATCTTGACGTCCTTGATGCCCTCAGAGGAGGCAGTGATGATGTTGGAGTCCGAGACTTGCGGATCTTGTTACGAACCCGATTGATCCTCTGCAGGAACTTGAAGAGGGTCTCTCCAGGTTGCTGTCACACCTGGCAGAGGTCGTAGTAAGTGAGTGGGAGCTCGTAGGTCCCCTTGAAGTTCGCGATGAAGAGGGAGTTGAGGTCAGCCCACGAGTCGATGGATTCCTCTGGAAGGTTCATCAGCCAGGTGCCGGTCGTGTCCTTCAGACATAGGGAAAGCCAATTCTCCATGATGGGCGTTGCCTCCCGCGGCCTCGATGCCCGTGGTGTAGAGCTGCAAGAACTCGCATGGGTTGGTCGTCCTGTCGTAGCGTGCATGTGTCTTTGGACGGAACTTGTGGGGCCATACCACATGACGGAGCCCCTTGGTGAGGGTGAGGCAGCCGTTGGGCTGCAACAGCCTTTGCCGTTGGCGAGGGCCACGTGGTTCTGCTGACCGGCAGCCGCTATTTCTTCGGCGAGACAGTCTTAGTGCCCGCGCGGTGGCACCACAGCCGCGGGGGGCAAGACAATTTGGCAGCTTTTGGCTGCCAGCGGGGTCACCCGGTCAGGCTTGGGGGCCCTTTCGCGGTGCTGGTACGGGAGCGAACCCCTATCCCCCGGTGCACAGTGCTTGTCCCGAGCCCCTATCCCTTTAGGAGAGAGAGGATGGCGGCATTGAGGAGCTCGGCGATCCGGTCGCACTACCTCCCCTTGCCTGGATCGGCCGGCGTTTGATCCAGGAGCTCCTAAACCATGCGCTTGGCAGCTTATGGCGTGAGGCGCTCGGCATGGCCGCGTGACGACGCGGTGCTTGGAGAGCAAGGAGGTGCCATGCGATTAGGACGGGGGTTCCCGCGACGGGTGGTAGGTAGAGTCTCTGTCATCCTCCGTCCATGGGTCCTTCTTGGAGGGGGTACGCTACGGAGCCGGCTCGGTCTAGGTCTTGCTCGCCGCGCGACGGAGGGAACGCTTGGCGTGAGACTCGGTGCAAGCCGACATGTCGCTGAGGTTGGTGAAGGTCTTGAAAGCGTGCCTTAGCCTCCTACCTGGCGTCCCAAATGTCGGTGATTTGTCTCGCGATGGAAACTAGGATCCAACAGTCCCTTGGTTCGAGAGGGAGATGAACACGCAGTTCTAAGGAGCCTCGGTGATGGCGGCAAGGGCGGATCAAGCACACGAAAAATAAATGACACGGTTTTTTTATCTAGGTTCGGGACCCTCGTGAGGAAGTAAAGCCCCTACTCCTGCTTTGTTGTATTGCTCGCTTGGTTCACGAGGGTACAATGGAGGGTGTATGTCTAGGGTTTAGATCGCACGGGACCGACCTGTTCTAAGGTAGGAGAAGGGTCCCTTATATAGGGCGGCATAGGGCCTCTTCCCCTAGCCTTTGGGCGGGAAGGGCGTCCACAGTGCCACTCCTCGAGATCCCGGTCTAGGAGACTACTTTTGGTGGACTTGGCCTAGCCCGTCCTTCTCCACGACGTCCTCCTATAAAGTGGCCTTCTTTGGCGTCGCTTGTCTTCATTTTGCGCTCTATGCTTTATCCCTCTTTCACTAAAACGGCAACGGGATGAGCCTTCCACCATGAGTTCACCTGTCCTCTCCCTGTAGAAAAGGGGGTAGACCAAGTCTTTCTTTACCAAGGCGAATTGGCGCCGTAGGGTGGCTGCACTCCTTGTCGGGCTATGGCTTGCGCTCCGTCGATGGAGTTACCATCCTGCCCTTGTCGCGCTCCGAGGTATCCGGGTTTCCAGGGCGTAGCGCGGTGTATCAGCAGGGCTTCCTCGAGAGGCATACCCTCTGGAGCTTTATCCCCTTGCGAGGCGGGAGCCTCGCGATGTACGCATGGCCAGGACACCTCTAGAGACGGTGCTGCCTCGCGAGGGGGGCGTTACTCCTGGCGCGGGGCTCGTCAATCGTGGGGACATGGCACCCCGGTTACCAGGGCCCCGACAATAAGTACAAGATATTAGTTTACATTACAAAAGCTGTCTGTCATAGTGGCAAGTTGTAGCATCCCAATTGTCTAACAATTGCAATGCTACTAGCCTAGTCTATTTAGATGCTACTTCATATATGTAAATGTTGCATCATAGATATATCATGCTCATGTCATCATGCCACCTTGCATTTGAGCATCATATAAAACCCTTTTTGCTTTGGTTCTTATCTCATATGCATTAGTAATTGTATTTGCTTCTTGATATTGTATTTGGTTCTTGATATATTGTTTAATGCCCAAGTTGAGTTGGGGGCATATCTCTTATTAACTCCACCACCTTTATTTCACCACCTTCTAATTCCACCATCCAACTAAATATGAGCTTGGCATTTATTGGTTTTACTTCTAGCTCATGTGGGTTGGGATGGATCCAATTCTTGTCCACATGCTCTCATCTTAGCATCATGTTGTTTTCACAATATTGATATATGAGAGCCACATGGCCACCTTTGCATGCCCTGTGAGTGGAACCCTTGTTCCTAGCTTCCATATGGATTATCATGGAATTATGCTCATGTTGGAATATTTTTGGGACTAATAATCATCTAGTGGAATATACACACTAGCAAGCCCCAAATATAATCAAATGTGATCATCTCCATCTACTCCACTTGGAGCTTTCTCTTAAATTCTTTTGCTTGGCTTTTATTCCAATTTTGGAAATGCATAATAATAATGCCATGTGATAATACTGTTTTCACAAAAATCAACATGGCAATAAATATTTTGCATGGGCCATGCAAGCACCACCTTTTGCTTGTCATTTGGATTTTATTTGTTCTTGGAGTGGATCATCTCTACCTCTATCTTTTCTTTTGGCTTGATCTTATTTGATCATGCTTAAACCACCTTACCACATCCCTCTCTTTCTCTTTTACCACCTTTCTTGCTTGTTCAAGTGTGGAGCATGCAAGCTCCTTAAGCCCTAATCCACCACCCCTCTCTCTAATCATCTATCCTAGATCCTCCCCATCACCTACCCATCTAACCTTACCCCTTCATCACCATAACCCCATACCCTACCCTAGCTAAAACCCTAGTCCCTCTCTACACCTAACCTCCCTTGGTCTCTCCTTGTCGAGTCCCTCTTAGCTGGCCCCACCATGCCACCTAGCCAAACCCTAGCTGGCCACCTAGCTACACCCCCAACCCTAGTACCAACCCTAAACCCGAGCCTACCCCTCTCCCTCTCTTGCTCTCTCTCTCTGCCCTAGGGGCCCCTCAAACTCGAGCCTGCCCCTGCCCTTGGCCTCACCCTGGCCCCACCTGGAAGCCCCTACCTGCAGTGCAGCCTCGCTGCACGTGAGCAAGGAGGAGGAAAGGTGGCACCCGAGGCCACCTTTTCCCATCTACCCCGCGCCCACGGCACCACCTCCCTCTCCCGTCCCTATCTACCACCACACGGCACCCCTCTGCCTCTCCAGATCTGGCCGAGGCGCCTGGCCATCCTCCCTTCCTCTCCACCGTCTACCCCCCCCTCAAACGCCGGTCACCCTCGGCCTCCACCGCGTCCAGCCGATCCAGCCGAGCAACACGTCGGTGGAGCAGCCTGGGAGATCAACGGTGCTCCCCTGCTTCACCCTGAGTCCGGCGACGAGGAGGAGACGGACCGGAGCCACCAGAACCAGCGCTGCACCGAGCCAAACCCTAGACCGCCCGGCCTCTGCCTCGTCGACGCTCGCCTGCGCCTCGAGCAGATCCGTCGCCACCAACAACCTCACGGTGAGCAGGCCAACCTCCTGGACATCCCCCTCTGGCCGATCCCGCCCTAGCGCCGCCGTGCTTACATCGGCGCTCAGAGCACCGTCGCTCGCTGTCGTCTGCACGCTTCTGCTCCGCGTAGCAACCTATCTAGGCCGTGCCGACCCTCCCTGACACCAAGCACAGGCCAGCGCAGTGGCTCCGCCCCCGCGCGCGAGCCCTAGGTCCCGCGTTCGAATCCCCGCGTCGCGTCCGCGCGTGCGAGCACCGATCTGTCGATCGCGGCAGAGAAGAGGAACAGTACGGCCTTGTCGTTTTACAGAAACCCCCCTGCCGTTTTGTTTTGCATCAACCCGCGGTCCGCCTGGCCCACCAGTCAGCCACGCTAGCAATCTTGCAAAGAAGCCCCCGTATAACCCCAGCCTCAACCCGCGCTCCCCTAGCGATGCCACGTGGTCCACCCTGGGGCCTCACTGTCACGTGGGACCGAAGACCCTGCCGGGCCCGCCTGTCATTCGCTTAGGCTGGATTAAGCCGCGGTATAAAACGTTTTCTGCGCGCAGTCTGTCCCAGTCAGCAGTTGGACCCACTGTCAGCGTCTGCGGCTAGATTAGTCTGAGTATACAAAGTATTGTCTGTTTTAAACTCAAATATTTTCAAATTAATTCAAATTCAAATATAATTCTGTTTTTAATTAACTTTTAAAATATAAATCCAATTTATACAAATAATATATGTTTTCAAATCAGAAAAATGTGAGGAATTCAAATCTTTCATCCAAAATATATTTTGAACATTTAAAATTGCAAGTTGATCTAAATTACAATAAAATGCCCTTTTTCCTCATTAAATTAATAACTTTTGTTTTATAAATCCAAATTTAACAAATGATATGTCTAAAATGATTAGCTCGACGAGACCTTTCTGTTTATGCATTCCATGTTTTGATTTGAAGCATGCATCATATAAATATAATGTGTACAGCAACTTAATTGTGAATAAAATGTGGCCAAAACCCAATATAATGCTTTATTATTGTTTTCCACACCTCACCCATGCCATGCTACCTTATTGCCATGCAAATTGTGCATCATTCATCATGGCATGATTGTTTCCTTGATGCATTTTACTCATATGCTTGTGCACTTTATTTATGTTGGCCCTTGTTTGTTTGGTTCTTCCTCGAATAGACGCTGAGCAGGGGATATATCAAGAGAACCAGGAGCACTACCCAGATCCTTCTCTCGCTTCAACTGAGCTGCCAGGCAAGCACTACCACATGCTTGCATACATATAGTACCTATTGCCTCTTTCTTATTCTTGCATCATTGAGTCGCGATTGCATTAAATTGAATCTCAAGTATTGCATAGCCTTTACTTTTAAACCCCACCGAAGCTTGTTCCTCCATCCCATGAGCCATTACTACAGGAGTTGTTTGAGCCATGCGAGTCGTAGAACAGCATGTGTAGGGTATGTGAGTGTCTGATGGATAACGAGGTACCTAAACAACTTAACCTGAGTAGTAATGGGATAACTAATGAAAGTGGCATCGGTGAGCCCTATTTGCTATTTGGTTTTTCAGGCTCACTTGTGTCCGTAAGACCCGAAAGTACTTGATTCCTGTTCCAAGAATATTCGTGATATCCACATCCGGAGGCTTATGAACCCCCGAGCGAGCTTGATTCATTCTTATTTCTTGGGGCCACAAACTAGTTTGAGGTTTTATTTACTATCCTGTACTTATGCCATGCTTTCGCTTTATTTAAATTGTGCGAGGTAATGCACACTGCATCGCTTAGGTCCGTGACCTGTTTTACCAGTCGACAAGCCCAGTCACACTTTCGGTTCCCGATCGTTTACTGACCGGCTCCACAAACCTTGAGGCCGTCTGAGTCACTAACTTGCTATGGTAGCTCAATGGGGTGGCCCCCTAAAATATTTCTGAATCCTGTGATCGCTTTGTCGTGACTGCCTCGTTGGGTTTTGATTTGGTTTTTCCGAGGCATATCGAGTGTGTGTTGCTATTTGTGCACCCTCAGGTAAAACTTTCAAAGCCGTGTCCGCGGTTATGGACGACTTGAGCACAGTTTCTCGATCATAGACAAGCATAACTAAAGTACCGCTTTTAATTTGACTAGCCTAGGTACCGACTAGTAAATAGTGCAACACTCACGGAATGGATAATAAAACGCCAACGGATGGGGGTTGTTCGTCCGCTTCCTCGTCGATGGCGAGGAGGATGGATCTGTTGAGATTACCGTTATAACTGTTGTTATTAATTCACGGACATCCGTCTATCTTTGGTTAGGCGGATGGTTAGCGAGTTTCTATAGAATTGCTAGGGTTTATCTTTTGCTGCAATTGCGTCACCCCAGGTTGTGTCCCCTTTAGAGGCATAAAGACTTGCTGAGTACCCCTAGGGTCTCACACGATAAATTATTGGTTCAGATGAACAGGTACCCTCGCAAGATGGATCCTGGGTGGAAGAGCAGACGATGTGGGCAACGATCATTCGGTGTAGAGATTCCTGAACGAGGATCCGTGAGATCTGGGGGATGTGCTTATTTATGGGGCATCTTATGCCGATTTGCTTCTTATCCGTACTCGGATTCTGTCTTCCGCTTCCGCTTGATACTCTGATGTTTGATGTATGAGGAGATATCCTAAACTATTATATCTATCTAGGAAATTTGGATCTTGCCGTATGGCGTTGCTATATTTCCTTTCTTTTTAGATGGAATGGCTCTGATGTACTATTGTATGGTGGCTTGCATACATACTCATTTGTGTATGTAGTTGATCCCTTCGCCTGCCGATTACGCCGCCCGTGCTTGTCCCGATGTTTGGAAATGGTTGGGACGGTCGAAAGGTCTACCTGTGAGTGGCATTTGGGCCCCACCGTACTATTTCAACCATTTCTGCTCATCCAGGCTTGTACTAGGAGCGTAATTCACCGAGGTAGTTACACAAGTCTAGGTGGACAGTGTCTTAATGTCTTAGTTTCGAATCTCCACTAGGTAATCATTATTTTAATTCTTATAATTCATTGCTGATAGGTGAGGCCTATAGCAAGTACTGAAGCAACATGTGTTATACAAAATTATTTAAGGGTCTTTGTAGAAAAAGAATCAAGTTGTCAGGCGAGACTTTGACCCATCTCCTCTGTCTTTAGAGCATCTCCACTCGTCTACCTAGGAGGCCGATCCAGACGTCGAATTTCGGTCCAGACGCCGAAAACTGGCCCACTCGCGTACCCAAGGACCTGTTTTCGGCCGGATTTGAGCCATTTTTGGTCCGGACTACCCAGGCCGAACCCAGGTTTCCGGGTACGCACTGGGAACTCCAGACTCAGCGAAATCGGCGGAAAAAAATTAAAGCAGCGCGTGGACCCGCCGATTCAGTGACGGAAGCCGAGTCGTCGTCATCCTTGGAACCACGCGGCGACCGCCGGGCAATAACTTCCCGTCGCGTCGGCCACGCGTCGCTGATTTATGGAGCCACCGTCGCCGCCTCGGCTCCCGCGAAGGACCGGCGGTCACTAACTTCCCGTCGTTTCCACTTTTCCCGCCCTCGCCACTACACCCCTCCCGCCCTCGCCGCTCATCTCGGCATTTATAAGCCGTACTCCTCGCCGGAGATCTTCACACTCTCTCGCAGCTCCCCCCACCCACGAGCCCAACTCCGGCGAACCTTCTCTCACCTTTCCCCCTTCTCTCACCATGGGCGAGCGCTACCCCGGCGACGGCGCAGCGGCGAACGGCTTCGGCCGGCGCACCCTCCAGACCTGGGAGGCGCGCATGCTGTACGAGGCCGGGTATATGGCGCCGCCGGACATGCGGATGCCTCCGGGGTGGAAGCTGAGCGCCGGTGGCATCCCAATCCCGCCGGCGCCCACGCCGGACGAGTTGCCGTACAGTGTACAAGAGTACATCGGCGGCATGGACAACCCCGCCGAAGCGGAGAGCGCCGACAACCTCCACTACTGGGAGCACTACTTCGCGGAGCGACGCCAACATGAGCTCGCCCGCCACGAGGGGCCGCCGAACGAGTCGCCGCCGAAGCGCAACAATTCGGCGGGTCGCCGGCGTTGGTGGAGTGTGCCAGGGTAGACACTCGCCGCAGTGTTGGAGCACATCAACCGCGGGAACACGCCGCGGCTCGGCTTCCCGCGCAACCCGACGCCGGCGGCCAGGATGGGTCGGCGTGCTCCGGCGAACTGGCGCCGAGGAGGATGGCGAGCATGAGATCGTCCTCCTCCGTGTCGGCGTCCCACTCTTCCGGCATAGCGCCTCTTCGCACGCTGATGGCAGTCAAGCGCGAAGCCGTCTCGCCTGCGCGCTCACCGCCGCGTACGCGCGCGCAGTATCGTCATCGGCGAGCCACGGACAACGGCGTCGCCAACCGGCCACATGCGCCTACGCCGTCCCAAGACAGAAGGCTCGGCGCCGGCCGAAGACGCCGCCTTGAAGATGGCGCTGGAGTAGTCGCTCCGTGAAACGGCGCCGCAGACGCCGCCGCTGCCGCCGGTCGAGACCTCCTCGCCGGATATCCTGGAATGGTCCAGGATGGACTGGGAGAAGGCGGAGCGGCAGCGCATCCACAGCAGGCCGAGGAGCAGGCCGCCCGGCGTCGGACGTTGTCTGGGCGTGAGCACGCCTATCAGGGCGCTCCGCTCTACGTCCTGGACGACGAGGACGAGGACGCAGACCCGTCCTACCAGCCATGGAGGTACGGTGACCCTGCCCAGGGCAGCTCCCGCCAGAACCAGCCGCCGAGCAACGACGACGATGGCGGCGAGAATGACGGCCGAGCCGACCCCGGCTACACGGCGTTCTACAACAACCTCGGCATGTAGGACGGCGAAGGCACCGGTGGCGGCCTTTTTAAAATTTATTATGTATTAATTTAGTATAAATTTGATGTAATCCGTCTATATTCATCCAACTTAATGAAACTCGCCCATATTTAACAAACTTTAGCCAAACTTGGAAACTCGACCTGGGTACGCGAGTGGAAAAATGGGCGTACCACCGAAAACTAGTTTCGTCCGGCCGAAAAACAGACCGGTTTTCGGCCTTGGTTCGGCCAACGAGTGGAGATGCTCTAACGCTTTGATCGCAAACGATGCAATGTTCTTTGTCGTGTCCATAGTTTGCTAGTAGTATTACTTTTCCATATAAACTGAGTCGCACCATTTAGTACAAAATATTTATTTTGGCTGGTCTTATTTCCAAGTGTTTCACAAAAATAAAATCCGTGCGACTTAGTTATGGCATGTTTTTGACCACCCTTTTAATTGGAAAACAATTTGCATTGCTTTCGGGTAATCTAGTATCCAATTCGAGATATACTAGTAGCACAACTATTTTTTGGTGATGGAATACACTTGAATTTAGGAAAATGATTGTGTATGCCTGGGATCCCGCTCGACGCGTCCGTCGCATCGATGGCTCACCACGCATCCCACTTGTGGCAGGAGAAAATGGCATGGGTGATGGGTCCCTTCTATAGTTTTGTTACAATAGCGTATTGTTTTTCGCTTCGAATTCTTCGGTGAAGTCTCTATCGATCTTTTCGGCAATATCAGTTTTGTTACAACAGCACAAAATTATTGCCACGAGGTCATCGAGATCAGCCTTTTTCTTTTATTTAAAGACGAATCATTTTCTTTTTGCTACAATAGCATGTTGTTGGCTCTGATTAAAATGTTTTTGCACCATTATAGCAATTGCAGAATTGGATAGGCTAGGTGGCCTGGTGTTAAGCTCTCGACCCGGGCCGTGGAGTGTGGAGTTTTTTTTTTTTGAGTTTGGAGTTGGGATCCCGCATACGCCTAGTACCTCCCTTGAATGAATTTATAATTTATTAACGGGAACGAGATGGACTTTTTTTATGGAATATTCGTCTGAATATTCATAAAAGGGAAACTGGAAGGAGTTTCACAAAGAAAGCGCTGGGAACTTTTTTTGCCACCCTCTTGCTTCCTGGTACTCTACCTGTGTAACATCAGGTCGACTGGACCGTGTGAGTGGCAGAACACAGAGCGAAGAAGGAATCAGTTTTTTTGCCAGGCCAGGCATTTGACCCGTTTCTTCCCTTTGCCGTGTTCAACGCAAAAGCTCTTCTTATCGGATTTGATGGAACTTTGTCGTGTCAGGCCTAGTGCAAAACCCGATTTCGGCAAGACTTTATTTCACCTGCCTCCGTCTCTAGTGATAATAACTGCACTGCCAGGCCGAGTAGTACAACCGATGACCTGGTGGTGCTTTATATTTCAGACATGTCTGGTCACAGTTCGGAACATTTACTTGATGGGAAACCTAATTGGAGTAATAATAGTCACGGCAAATTCCTCCTTCTGTTCTTCTACTCAGCTAAATTAACTTGCCGTGAGTAGGACATAGGGGAAAACAAGGAAACATCCCTATTGTACTTCTACAAGGACTTCTTTTTGTTGCAAAATAATACCTCTACATATGCTTATTTATTAGACCATGAGCCTGGGAGCTGGGATATCTCAAAATAAACCCTGAAATTATTTTATTTTCGAAAGAAAAAAAGTACTCCTACTTTGGATGAAATCATGGAATGCGTTTGAACTAATAAATCCTGAAACAAAGAGGGGGGTTTCTGAAAGACCCTGCCTGCTTTACTTTTTTGGGCCAGTACTGTAGCAACGTAGCAGCAGGTCGACTGGCAGCACAGAGCGAAAGAATCAACTTGGACCCATCTCCTCTCCTTTCTCTGTACGCTTTGCCGTGCTCAACAAAAAAGTACAGTTCTCTTCGGATTTGACCGCAAGAGATATGCGTGTTCTTTGTCGTGCCAGCGCTAGTGTGCAAAACCAAAAGTTTGCAACTAGTCCCTCCATTTATATTAAGTGTCGATACTTTAACATTTCCTCTGTATAGAAATAGGTGACTTTTATTTCTCAAAACACATTTTAGTATATAGATATATATAAATCTGGATAAATTTAAGTTATTTATTTTTGAGCAGATAGATTATAAAATTGCAACTCACTTAGGGCATGTTCCAGACCACCCTTTTGGGAAAAACAATTTGCATTGCATTCGGGTAAGCGAGAAACATACCATGTGGTCGAGCGTGTGTTCGATATTAGTCCGGCTAGCCATCCAATGGTCTGTTTTCGTTCTGTTATACGGATCGATGGCGCCGTCGTATGGAAATCGTACAGAAGATGTATGTTATTTTTGGGCTTTAGTATTACCGTGCATATATTAGAGATTTTTTATTCCTAAAGATCTTAGAAATATGAAATATTTTAGGTTCGTGAAACAAATATATCTAGATGTCTTTTAGTGTATTGGTTTATTTCAAATTTATACACAAAAATCGCTAGATACATCCGTTTTACAAAACTAAAATATCTTACATTTCTAAACAAAGGGAGTATCATGTCCAGCATCTAGTGTCCATCAGACACCTATCTTCGAAAGAACCATAACAATATCCGCACCCAACTAGGATTTCTAACTGTTAGAATACATATCCTAGACGTGTTTGTATAGGTGTAGGATATGTATGCGTGTGTATTCCTTGTGTATAGTCCGTGTTGTATGCAACCGGGACTCCTTGTAATCCTCCTATTTAATGAGCAATACAAGGCCACCTAACATGTGGTTTCCCCTATCTCACATGGTATCAGACGCAAACCCTAGCTAGGACCTGCGCCGACGTCGACTTCCGCTGCCTCTCCGAAACCGCCCAACCCTACCCCCTTCTTCCCTATCGTCGACGCCATGACGACCTCCGACGACGAGCGCGACGCCGCTGCTGCCAGGCAGCGCGACATCGACGCAGCCAAGGCACGCGATGATGCCCTAGCGATCTTGCAGGCCGCCGCCAATAAGGAGATCTCCCCCGCCGCCACTTCGGTCGCCGCCGGGCAATTATCCCTCACCTCGCTGCACGCTCAGGCCGTTGGCCTCTCAAGCATCAAGGGGCATATACCCGTGGAACTTGCGCTCGACACCGGCGTCCATCGCCAGTGGCGCACGTTTCCTCGATCACCTCGACGGCGCATCTTCGTCCTCTCCAACGCCGGAGTGGAACCTCCTCGACGCCACGGTGGTGTCATGGATCTACGGCTCGATCTCCTTGCCGATCCTCGACGCCGTCATGACCCCGGGCGAAGATCCTTCCGCCGCCGAGCTTTGGGTCGCCATCAACAGCCTCTTCAATGATCACAAGACCAACCGCGAGCTCCTCCTCTCTGCCGAACTCGCCGAAATCAGCATGGGCGACATGACCATGACAGACTATCTACAGAAGCTCAAGTCCATCGCTGACGGCCTCGCTGACCTCGGATCACCGGTCGACGACGCCAAGCTCGTCATCCACTGCCTCAACGGCAAGTACGAGGGCGCCTCCGATCTCATCTCCCTTATGGTCCCTACACCGACCTTCGCCCAGTGCTGCTCCATGCTCCAGCTGCAGGAGATGAAGAAGAAGAGTCGCCGCGGCCGCGCTACCGACTCCGCCTTCTATTCCAACAACACAGGCAATGGCCACGGCAACGGTCGAGGCAAGAAAAAGCAAGCCAAGGAGGATGCTGCCAAGGACGCTGCCCCCGCCAAAACTGAGCCGACCCCCGCTGGTCCCGCCCCCACGGCACCAGCACCTGCCGCGCCGCCTCTCAAGTGACCCTCGCCGCAGCACCCATGGAACGGCGCCATCCAAATGTGGTCGTCTGCGGCTCAGTTGCCACTCAAGCCGGCGCCGTCGACTACTATGCCCCGCGGCCGTCCGCCCCGTCTCATGCGTTTTACACGCAAGGCCCCTACGGCGTCGCTCCGCCGTTGCCCAATGGCTATGCCCCGTACGGCTACAACGGCTATGTGCCGATGGAGACACCAACACCGGCTGCATCATGGGACCAAGCGGCGCTACTTCAGCAATTCCAGACCATGGGCCTGCAGGCACCCCCCCCCCCCCGCGCGCGAGTGGGTCATGGACATCGGCGCGTCATCTCACCTCGCCTCCGATCCCGGCATGCTAACTTCCGTGTCTCCTTCCTTTTCTAATCGTGTTGTTGTTGTCGGTAATGGTTCCACCCTTCCCATCACCGCCACCGGACATGCACGTTTTGTTTCTCCCAGCTTGGATCGTCCCCTTTATCTCTGTAATGTTTTGGTAGCTCCTAATATCATCAAAAATCTCATGTCAGTTCGTCGCTTAACCACTGATAATAATGTTTCTGTCGAATTTGACCCGTTTGGTTTTTCTGTGAAGGATCTTTCAACCAAGACCGAGATTCTCAAATCCAATAGTTAGGGTCCCCTCTACTCGGTTCAGCCTTCTTCGAGTCTTCCACAAGCACATGTCGTCGTCGATCAATCGCTTTGGCATCGCCATCTTGGGCACCCCGGACGGCCTGTCATGGAGTCTCTAGTTCACGCCAAAGTAGCTCCTTTAGAAAAGAATAAAGTCAAATCTAGTTTATGTCATGCTTATCAATTAGGTCATCATGTTTGTCTTCCTTTTTATTCGTCTTCTCGTGTAACCACCAAAGTGTTTCAACTTATTCATTGTGACTTGTGGACATCACCCGTTGAGAGTGTTTCTGGTTTCAAGTATTATCTTGTCTGTCTTGATGATTTTACGCAATATGCAATCGGTCTATCCTCTTCTGCTTCCTAGTTTGCTATTAGCAAAAATATCAAAATCAATCCTTTTCTGCCTTTAGCAAATTCCCTAGGTCAAACCAAGTGAGGTTTTGACCTAATTGCAACTCCCCTTAAACACACATACACATATATTTCAAAATCCATCAGCTCATAATTTTATGAGTCTCTGTTGAATTTTAGTGAATTAAACTCTTATGTGCATGGTTTATTCACTAATAAAATCACTACAGTAGTTCTGCAACTCCAAATTGATTAGTTCCAACTTCTAAAGAAAGGTACTCTCAGTACCTAACATGTTTCCTTGGAATCACATCAAAATCTTTTGTAGATTAAATATGATGAAAAGGACAAATCCCATCCAATACTGCCTTTGGGAATTTCTCAAGGGCATTCTGGTAATTGTTTTGAGGTGATTTCAACTCCTCTTGAATCAGTCCACCAAATACTACATAATCAACCATTTTGGGAACTCCAGAACAGTTCTGGTGAATTATTTCCTAAAACTAGGGTTTTATCCACTAGAAAATCCATTATAAATCAAGGAAAATTGATAAAATAGTGAAACCACTTTTGTTGGCTTCATTTTATCAATATCTATCTGGGTATCATTTTTATACAATGGTATCATAAAGATCAAGTACTTGGTTAAAACCCCCTCCCTTAGATAGTTCCAAGACTAGAAATCTAAAGGGGTCCTTTCTCCCCATGTCTCCAAATCTTCTTCCCATCCAATCACATCAAACCTCCAACACCCTACTGATGTATATATTGTATTTATATTTTGCTTGTTGTATGGTTTGATGCTTGTATGCCTTGTATTGATTGTGGTGTTGTTTGCTTGCATGTATGCTTGATAACGGCGATAGTTGCGATTGTGTGACGCCGAGAAGGAGGAAGGATCGGGTTATTCTTATCATCAATTGTATTGGTATTCTGGTATTATAAGGAAGTCAAGGGACATCTTGCTGGTCACAGGCAAGCCACCATTCCTGAACTCTTATGTTAACCTACTCCTTTTATCAATTTTTTTATATCTCGTTTATGAATAGCATCATAAAATGAATGTTTTGCTTAAAATAAAAAGGCGTAACTAACTTGGCTCCTCCAAGTTATGAATGCGTGTCCATTAGGACACCTACCCTATTGACACCCATTTCACTCTTTTAGATCGAGGCTAAGATGATTAGCATCTTCCCTCTTGGAACCCACGGATTTTTTCAATGATAAAACTATTTTGGGTTTTACCCTACTATAAAGTTTTCAAATTAAAACCCTTGGAAAGAGGCATCATTTCCAAGTTGAAGTTTTACTAAAGAAGAAATGAGGAGAATGAAGAGATAGTCAAGCAATAGAAAGGGAAGGGATGTTCTAATCCAATGTCCGGAACAATTTATCCATGCAACCACATTACCCCAAACGCTAGGGCTTAGCTCGTAGTTTGTGGTCTTTAGCCGGGGCTGCTCGTACTCACTAAAGGGGAGAAATCCCTTGAAATCCGGACTGTCTGGGACAAGGTACCGGTGCAACAATTGGGTCTCTCGCAGACGATATGACTTGAGGAAGTACAGATGGAAGTGGAGTCAAATTACTATATGCCAAACTACGGTTTGGGGAATAGGCTTGTACGGGAGGGAGGACTATGGCCGTCGTGCCACATACTCGTACTGGAGAGAACATCCCAAAAAGGAAAAGCCGCCTTTGCTAGGGATAGACAAATGAAAAGTTAGGTTTGATTATCCGAGCCCCCATCTACCGTGTGTAGTGGGCCGTGGTTTTATCCCGGCGGATGTATTGATTCTTGTGGGTAAAGTGCACAAACTCTGCAGAGTCTAATATATTTGAATAACCGTGTCCACGGTCAAGGTCGGTTGGAATGGCAAGTGTTAGGAGGACCCTTCGGTTATGTCGTGATGAAATAAAGGATGTGACTTGGTCACGAGGAAAGATAAGAACGAAATTGGTTTTGACCAGAGATGGTCGGAGATGTTTTAAAAAGGGTTTTACTACAAAACCGTTTTAAAAATCTTTTTAACAAGGATTTGGGGATATCCGGACTTTCAAAAAGGAGGCATATTTTCCAAAAACTCTTTTTCAACAAAGATATAGAGATGCCAAGGTTAGGATTTTCAGAAACAACTATAGTGTAGAGCTATCTCGCCACAGTCAAATATGCATTATCTTATTACCTTGTCTCGGTGGTTTGCGAGTACATTCAAAGTACTCACCGATATTGTCCCTGGCCATTTACTTGGCCAGATTGCAGATGTTACGAAGTGACAAAGGTGCTAACGTCTATGCGAGCTAGGCCGTCTTCTCAGTCAGTTGCCTGTAGGTTAAGGCACGGGCTCTGTGCTGAAGACTTTCGCTACTTGTGTTGTAATTGCTATAATGGCCTCTTTGTAAGTTCTTGTACACGTTACTTTATGGATGATGTAATGATACTAGTCGGTTATGCTCACGGCTCACTGATCATGGGAACGTGAATTGTATGCATAGCGGGTATCCTCGGACCGTAAATCCGGGGTGCCACACGAAACACCTCCGCGGTGATAAATCTTTGGATGTTGTGTCTATGACGCAAAGATAAGCCCTACAAATATTATTTGATGGCCAGGTAATGCACCAGACTGCGCTCTGCCAGTAACATACCGTGACAATAGGCATGATGAAAAATCCCGATAGAGCATTGGGTATCTAACTTAAAACACTGGAATTCGACTCTTGTAAGACCTCAACGGCCTGAATCAAATTACACCATCATCGTTCTGGATTCAAGTCCGGGGACTCTAGTCTGAAGAAGATCGTGTTGTTTTGTCCAATGCTAGTTAACTGACCCTGATCCGTCGGGTGAGTCAGGCACACGTATCAACAATCCCTATAAACTAACGTATTTATTCGAAAGACAAGTTCAAATGAGAAGCACCCAAAATATTATAGTCTCCAGTCGAATCTATGATTTGACTGAACACTCGGGGGCTATAGACATGGATATACCCTACGGGTGCCTTACATTGGTATATTAGGTCCAGCCCAGGGAAGGCCCACATGAAGACTTGCTGTCCAAGGAGACTCTGGGTGGCCCAAGCCCAATAGAAGTTTGACTCCTTGGAGAACAAGACCATGATGTAGATAGATTATTCAAGGGTGAAACCCTAACTTATAACCGACTCGGCCTACCCCCTGGACTTGGCCTATCTATATAAAGGCCAGGAGGACACGGAGAGGAGGCTCTCTCTCAACTCATACACACACCTCACGCCAGATTGCATCTGCGCACCCCATGTAACCTCCGGTTCTACCGTAATCAAGAACAGATAAGCAGGAGTAGGGTTTCCCTCTGGGGGCCTGAACCTGGGTAAACCTCATGTCCCCTTGCTACGTGTCTGTTAACTGTCTCGCGATCTCCAGCATCTCCATCTTCTCCAAAACCCAAGTCCATAACAATAGGCATTATCAAGTAGAACCCTCATCATTCGGTATGAGGACGATCGTTGTATCATTTAGTTCTGGTGGCAGTGCACCCTGTTCAGAAAGCCAAGGATTGCTGGAACAAGTGTCCCCTACACCAATTCCTAGTGACGCTGAATAAACTGAGCCATATAACCATCAACTCCTGGTGCCTTTGAGGTTTGCATCTGAAAAGAGCATAACACACCTCCTCCACCGTATAGGGCTTGTCCATGGCCACCCGCATCTGTTCCAAGATCTGCTCCTGCATAAAATGTAGCAACACTCCCATGTTTGACTCCCCTATGACTCATAGAGTTGTTGATATAACCCTTGAATCTCTTCTTTGATCTCATGATCTTCTTCACACCAAGAACCATCACCTTGCTACAAAGTGGATATACAATTTGTTCTCTTTTGCTGTTTGGCCTAGGCATGAAAATAAGTTGAATTTTCATTTTTAGCTTGCATCCACTGGACTTTGCTACGTTGTTTAATCCAGTTCTCCTCCTCGTGCAATGTAACATTAATCTGGGCCATGATATGCTTCTATTCAATCGGTGGCCCACGGCTCACTGAGCCTCTCCTCGCCTTATCTAAATTTTTACGTGAAGTCGAGAGTTTCTTTTCCGAGTTTTTCCGATCCCCAACTCTCTTGACTGCATATTCCTGAGTGTATCAGGCAAGCCAGCTAGACCGCCCTCATTATTCTTCTCCTTCCATACTCTAGCAATAACCTTGTCATAATGTTCCAAGGTCTGTCGGGCATTATGTATCTAAAACTTCGGTGTGAAAAAGGCCTAACCACCTCTTATTTTCTCCTCAATGATCAGATTCAACCACATGTATGTGATGAGCTTTAGGAACAGTGAACACATCAAACAACTTCTCATTACTAAAAGCTCTATCAATTCTCGATTTGACATTTGTTGGATCATCTTGCCTATTGTCCCACGTGTACGTTACTGACAAACCACAATCCTCCACACATTCTCTAAAGTCTCTCATTTGCGGCTTTGGTTGATCATTAGCACTAAAATGTTCCGAGCCATAAAAAGTTTCATACAAATCTCCCATGCAAAGCCTCATATATGATAACACAGCAACAAGCCTACGCATCAAAGTCCTCCTCTGGTGCCTATCTTCCCTTCTAGACTCACCATATAAACCCGTAAAATGAAAAAAGATTGCTCAACATCATTCTTCCAAAAAAAGACCAGACTCCTCCACTTAAACCAACACTATGAACACCAAAACCCCCTTAAAGTCGGGCACCTGCCGAGCCGGTCTCGGGCCAGCCCAAACTTCTCAGTGTGCAACGTAAACATAACTTCTTCATAACATCGACAGTGAGGCCCACCATGTAGACGCTAAGGGTGTGTTTGGTAGCCTGGGTGGACTATCTCACCTCATACAACTTAAGTCCAGCTATGCCCATTTCATACAAGTTGGTTTTATTTACTGTGTTTGGTAGGTTGTATGAGGTGAGATGTGCTGAGTTGAGATTATGTTTGATTGTCTCGTATGACATGAGCTAGGCCAGACATTATTAAACAACAATCAGGTCCTTGGCTATAAATACGAAAAGCATTCGGGTCCCTAGCTATAGATATGAAAACCAATCGGGTCCCTGGCGGTTGTAGGCGCCGCTGCCGGCGTGAAGCTCTGGCTTGGGCTCCGGCAATCGGGTCCTTGGAAGCTCTAGCTTGGATAGAAGAGCCACCGCCGGGGCGCCAGGAGGCCGAGCCCCTCCTCAACGGCCTGCCGCCAGGAGGCCGCCACCGCCGGGGCGCCAGGAGATCGTGGTTGCATCTCGTCAACGGCCTGTCGCCAGGAGGCCGCCTCCGCTGCTCCAACCGCGCTGGACGAGGTCAGGAGAGGCGGCGTGGTCCACGCCGCTGGGGTGGGAGCAGGGCAGAGGAGAGAGCACAGCTACAGGAGCGCGTGAGGTAGAGGAGAGATGTGATGGGCGAGGTAGAGGAGAGCTTGAACGAGGCGAATGCAACACGCGAGGCGAGCGGGGTCATGACCCCTGTCGGGCAAAGTCGCGGGCGCTCGATGGACTCAGCCCTGCTGAGTAGCGAAGCTCGATTTCAGCTTCACGACAGGGCAGGGCTCGGAACTTTTTTTTCATGGGATGGGCATAGTTAAAAGATCCGACAAACAAGAAATGTGGGGCGAGTTGAGAATTTCTGGGTATACCCGAACTACCAAACACACCATAAGATTTTCCGCGTCTCGGCAGCTCTTGGTTCTCGCTGAGAAAAAGAGAAAATAGGAAAGAAAATCGATGCGTCGCTCCGCCGTGGCCTGCCACTCCCTTCCTCCGGCGGCGGCGGCGGCTGCTCTCGGATTCGGGGTCGCACCTCCTCGCGCCCTCCAGGCTCTAACCATGGCTGCCGCCGCCACCACTTTCCCTCCTCCAGGCACCTGCTTGCCGCCATGTCACCGCCGCCGCCGCAGCAGCCTGTGCTCCTCCGTCTCCTCGGCAGCGTCGTCGGCATCAGCGGCTACGACAGCGCTGGCGGTGGAGGAGGCTCGGCGCGGGCGGAAACAGCTGGCCATGGAGCCGCCGCTCTACGACTACCTCCTCGCTAACGTCCGCGAGCATCCCGTGCGCCCCTCCTCCCCCTTTCCACTCCGAGCGAATTTCGCTGCTGTTCAGTTTAGGGTCTCACCCAGTGTGTGCTTCTTTATCTTACCCTGGTTGATGGTTAGCTTCTCCGGGACCTTCGGGAAGAGACGGCGGCCATGAGAGGGAGCCAGATGCAGGTACATAGCAGTCATGAACTGAAAAATTGAGGCCACACCGCCACGGATTTGTCAGTGCGTTCATGCATGATGCAATCTATTCCTGGCACCACCTGCATTGCATTGACACCAGAAGGTCCATTCTTGTGACAAATGTATCCTCCTTTCATGTGTTAAGACCCAAACACCGGATGTGTCAGTTAACCGCAGCTTTGGTATGCCATTTTTCATGTGCATTATCAACATTGCGTGTTTTGTTTCTTTGAAGTGCCTACTATGGTTTTGCAAATGTTAGCAAATAGCAAGTGTAAACTGGTATGCTTTTTGGCTATACATGGAAGTGATAGAATGCATGTGTGTACTACTGTCTCTTATCTTCTTGTCACCCAAATTTTGTATAATGCTAAGTCACTTTCAACTAGTTGCTTTGTCTTGGTAGGTTTCTCCCGCACAGGCTCAGCTTCTGGCGATGCTTGTGCAAATTCTTGGGGCGCAGAGATGCATTGAAGTCGGCATATTTACTGTATGTGAACTAACTGTTCTGTTATCTTGAATTTCATGCCTTCCACCGTCTAGAAATAAACACTTTCAATACTTGTACCTGAAGCATGGGTGTTATACTAATTGCCTTTGTGTTATCCTAGCACAAATTGTAAAATCCAAACCTGTATGTGTGAACAACTGAACATGAACTAGTAGTCTAGTATAATTTGGTGGGTTAACTAAAATCATGAACATCTCTGGTATCAATCATTTTGCTTGAAAATAACCAACATGCGTATGTATGAACATGAACTAGTATACCTTCATGGATCATCTTGAAGATCTCTGGTAATCCCTCATTTTACCTGAAAATAATTCGCTTGTGTATGTGTGAACAAGAAATAGTGTACTATATCTTTCCATAGCATATGTTTTTCTTAATGCTAAAGCCTGGACCCTGCATATATTCTCTTTTCTTGAAACAGTATTTTAACAATAATATGAGAGTTAATTGGATAAAACTACCACAATTGAGGCTGTCGGAACGGGTCAGTACCACTTTTGGTAATTTTAGCATGTCAGTACCAATTTTGGGGTACAAGCGTTGCGAATCGGGATAATTCACGACTAAGAGCACTTTGATACGCTTTCTGACGGCTCGGGCCCAGCTGTAAATGCCGAGATGGCGCCACGTGCCTATGAGAAGCTGAGGTGGAAGTGGGGCCCACATGTCAGACATATCTTATATCATTTTTCATTTTTTCTCTCCTATTTTTCTATTCACTGCCAGTGAGTCCCACCTGTCAGCCTCCCTTCTTTTTCCCACACACAAACCGGATGGCGGCGACGTCGGCCTTGGCATGGGCGGTGCTGCTGCTGCTTTCCGCGGCGGCGGCGGCGGGTGCGCGGGGCAGACGCTGGTGCCGTGCGCTGATCTGCTGTGTGCAGTCGAGAACCTGGGGCTCACCTCGTACCCGCCGGCGTACCTGGGCGAGGAGGCGCAGACCAACAACAGGAGCCTCCTCCACCGCGCCAACTTCGCCTCCGGCGCCGCCGGGTACCTCGACACCACCGCCGCCCTCTATGTACGTCCCTCACTCTCTCACTCACACTCGCTCGCTCATCAATTCCGTCGGTCAAGCTAGCATCCTAGGACACACACGCGCCATGCATCCGGCCCATGCACGCGCTAGCTAGTTATAACTAAAGACATAGGGCGGGTACTAATGAAACACACTGACTGCAGGGCGCGATCTCGCTGGGCCGGCAGCTGGACTACTTCAAGGAGTACCAGTCCAAGGTGGCCGCGGTGGCCGGTAACTCCCACGCGGTGGCGCTGACGTCGGGGTCCATCTACGTCGTGAGTGCTGGCACCAGCGACCACGTGCAAAACTACTACGTCAACGCCATGCTCGCCGCCGCCTACACGCCCGACCAGTTCGGCGACGCGCTCATGACGCCCTACACCGCCTTCGTCGAGGTAACCGAGAGCAAGAACGCCGAGGCCGCCTGCATGCTCCTGCTGGAGCTCTACGTGCGCGCGGGTTGCCCTGTTGCCGGCCCGAGGGGGAGGCAGAGCTGCGGGCAGAGGCGCGCGTGGCGGCGCTGTCCTGGCGTGGTCAGTGCAGATGAGCTTCATCCGGCGGCGGCACGGGTGCACGGAGAGGGAGTAGGCGAAGGGCAGGAGGATTGAGGGCGTGGCGGTGGCACCGTGGCTGGCTCCGACGAGCTGCGTAGCTCTCCAGGCACGACCTGCCGGTGTGAGTCCACTCCGTGGCCTCCGTCGATCCCGTCCCGGAGCCTCCTGCGCCGCCGCCGCCTCCTCGCGAGCCGCCGCCGTTCCGCGCCTTTCGCCGGAACCTCTCCCCGTCGGCCTACTCCAGCGCACTAGGCTTCGAGCCGGCGGCCAGGTCCTCCCCTCCGCCTCTCTGGATGCGCCTGCAACCTCGCACATCGCCGCCCTCAGCCTCCATCGTCTACTCAGGGATTGATTGGATTGGAGGAAGAAGGAGGTGGATGGGGAAAATAGGAAGGCTGACCGGTGGGACCCACTGGCAGTGAATAGGAAAATAGGAGAGAAAAATGAAAAATGATATAAGATATGTGTGACAGGTGGGCCCCACTTCCACCTCAGCTCCTTCTAAACACGTGGCACCAACTCAACACTTACAGTTGGGCCCGAGCCGTCAGAAAACGTGTCAAAGTGCTCTTAGTCGTGAATTAGTTCAATTCGCAACGCTTGTACCCTAAAATTGGTACTGACGTGCCAAAATTACCAAAAGTGGTACTGACCCGTCCTGACAGCCTCAATTGTGGTAGTTTTATCCAATTAACTCATAATACGATGTATGATTAATTGTGTATGTTGACTTTTCACGTGTTGCAATGTTCAACAATCATTCTATACCTTGTGAAGGAGCTACTTCTGTACAAAAGCAACAAAATCGTTAGACATCTAGTAACCTTATTTTAGCATTCCTTTAATCTTTTTACAGGGATATTCTTCATTGGCTGTCGCACTAGCACTTCCTGAATCAGGTCGTTTGGTTGCTTGTGAAAGGGATGACAGATGTCTAGAAGTTGCGAAGCGATACTATCGACTTGCTGGTGTTGCACACAAGGTGATTATTTTCAGCCTCTTGCTTTATGAGATTAGTTAATCAAACAAATTAATTACATGATTTCCTATGTTTGTAGTTTACTTCTTGATCCTTGCTTATAATTTTTCAACTAACTGTATGTGATGTTTCAGTAATTTGGAGAACTTATCTTCGGGGTAATGTTAAAATTCTCAAGCATTTAGGAATAACTTCAGAGTTGGAGCTAAAAGTTACAATCTAACTTTTTTGAGTTTAACTTATTCCTACTTTATGTACTATTTAGTTTACATTTATGTTCTTTGATTTGTTTAAACTTGTACTGACTTATGTTGCCCACTATAGTTTACCTGATACAGGATCTAATTGGTGTAGGATTAACCAATAAGTATTAACTTCTTAATGATTTTGAATCACCTACCTAACATAATTCTCCCTTCTTTGGAATCCCCTAGAATGTATAGCACACTATATGCTAGTACCAATCTGTATTCTTGTTTACCGGATTTTCAATACTTGTTTGTCTAAAAATGCTTAGGTTGATGTCAAGCACGCTTTAGCTGTGGATTCCCTGAAGTCATTGCTTGAATCTGGTGAAGCTTCCAGGTATAATAATTTTCGTATGGTATAATCCAGCATTAAATTACTTGATCTATTGCATGTTCTAACTAATCATTTCTTTTCATTTTTTTCTAGTTATGACTTTGCGTTTGTTGATGCAGACAAGAAAATGTACGAGGAATATTTTGAACTTCTACTTAAGCTAGTAAGATTATTAACTTGCAGTTTACTTTGAGTTCGCTTCTACTCATCTATAATGCATGTGGTCTTTCAGCTTATACCATAGCGTTCTCTCAAATATTGTGGAAGCTTCCCCATAGCTGGACAGCTATTATGATTGTAGTTATAATTCTGTACATAGTGATTGTTAAATTTATTGTGCCTATTGGATAAGTTTTATTGTTTCTTGTGTTCCAGGTAAGAGTTGGTGGTTTAATTGTAATGGACAATGTTCTGTGGTACGGAAGGGTTGCTGACCCTCTAGTAAGTTATTTTTCCCTTTTTTTTTTGCTTTGACATGATAAACATGTTAGGGCAGATATTAGACTAGATAGCATGTCTGTCATTTTTACATAGGTGAATGACTCAAAGACAGTCAGCATAAGGAACTTCAATAAGAAGCTTTTGGAGGATGAACGTGTCAATATCAGCATGGTACCTTCCTTTCTCCACCTCTCATGTGTGTGTTTATTTGTCACTGCTTGCAAATGGTGATTGGAAGCCTTGAAGTACCTTTTAAGTCTGCACTTTGATCTGTTGTTTAGAACAAGTGAGTACCTGCAAGCATGTGTGCCAGTAGTGCAGTGTCAGCACAGTACATAACAAAACATAAGAAATTTATTTGCCTAGGCATATTTGAATCAGCAGTCATACCTTGAGGACCTTAGGATTTAGTTTAAAGTTGAGGTAAATCTCAATTTTTCACAAAGAAATCCCTCATCTAAACACCCCCTTAATTGTGTTGGGTTCTGGAGTTGTCTTCAGTTTTCACTATATTTATATTTATTCGGCTGCTTCAAAATCTAATTTTATATGCTTATACCATGATTCAGTGCATCATATCCTAGCCGTGCATTCTAGTATTGATCTTAGTTAACACTAATATTGGATTATTGAGGGGTTTGCAGGTGCCAATTGGGGATGGAATGACAATTTGTCGGAAGCTAGAAGAGGATTGACTTCAAACATACTATGTACTTCGTAGATGTTGTGAACTTTGCTTTTGCGAAGCTCAAGTTCTCCAAACTGGTTAGAGGCATTCAGGTAGCGATGGCAGCTTGGATGACTGTCTTGAAGAGTACTCCCTCCGTTTCAAAATATAAGATGTTTTAGCTTTGTGAAGCAAATGTATCTAGGTTCACTTGGGTTTGGAGTGAATCTACACACTAAAAAGTCTAGATACATTATCTTCACAAACCTAAAACATCTTATATTTTGAAACGGAGGGAGTACTAACCACCTTGGACGCAAGGAGGAAACAGAAACTTCGTCAGGTCGTCCATTTCCACATGGCGGAAATAAAACATTGACACACCAGAGCTGATAGTGTCGCTCAGCAGCTACTAACATGAACATGAAGCAGACACAGGAGTGCTGTGGTCTTGGATTGACGGATTCACATCTGTTTTCGCTCTGTGGCTTTGATTTTGTTTCTTTAACAGCAGGCCCTGTACACGCAAGCAGATAGTATCATGGCATCACATAAGGCATGGTATCACTAGATATTCACGCTTTGACGATGGGCATGTTAGATTTTCTGCGAGTTCACACAGCTACTAATTAAACATCGTTCCTATGTAGAACCAGTTGTTCTGAGTAGCATCTTTTTTACTAGCTATAATTGGTGACCTGGATGGCTTATACTAGCTTGTCCCAACACATCACCGACTATATGGTACAAAGTAGTAATATTTTGATTTGTATAGGAGTAAAGTATACTTTTGGTCATTTGCGAAACAATCACGCAGTATATTTTTTTGGTAACTCAGCTAGTGCATAAGTATAGGTTTGGTCCACGGTGATGTGGCTGTAGTTTTGAGCACAGTGAGTAAATTGAAGCCCGTTTCAGATTCTTCTCGCCTTTGCTCTCTCTACCAGTTTGATGCTTCTTGTTCCTCTTTTCCTTGTGTGAGCACCCTCATCAAGTACAAAATCTTCATGTGGTTGACGATCAAAAACCGCCTTGTGAACGGCCAACAGGTTAAGCAAAGCGAGGCCTGCAGCACCCTCCTTTTTGCCCCTTATGCTGTCAAGAGCCTGAATCTGCAGAACATCTCATCATACAATGCTCATTCTCGACTCTCGAGAGAAGTATGGTATAACTGTCGCATGCTCTACAGACTGCAGAACCTAACTCCGGGTGCCGACAATGCTTTCGTGGTTTGGTGGCCAACAGTTTCATCGGCTGTGGCCGTAGCGGACATACAGGGAGATCAATGCTTTGGTTAGTGGCAAGATCAATCTGGATACTAGAACAAAATAGTCCAGTTTCTGACAAATTCCCTTGTATGCCCAGGGAAGTTTTGCCGGAAGATCAAAGTGGAGCTAGAGCAATGGAAGATTGCAAAGCTGTGTCTGTGTGGGCACTTGAGAGGTACTTATCACGTACAAGGCGGGTAGGTGTGTGGAGTGGGTTGGAGACCGGCTGTTTGTGACCTGGGACTCCCTTTCTAGTAAAAACAAACTCTGTTTCTATCTTAACATGGAAGACACGCAAGGCTTTTGTGTGTTGTTGAAAAAAAAAAGGGAGCTCGGTCAATCGAGAAGCTTTTCATCAACCTCCAAACAATCGATATTTACCTTACCAATGTGGAGAAGCTGCCAGCTGGGATCACCAAACTGAAGAGGACTCCGCTGTTTGGAGTTGTCGATAAGTCGAGAGGTGTTGAAACTCCAAAGGGGTGGTCTGGAAGTAATTGGAACTGCAAACTCTTAGGGCAACTACATTGCAGACGTTTAAGAGAGGCGCTAGCCATTTAATCTCAGACGTTTCAGGCGGTTGGTAGCTATTTTGCCAGCGTCGGCGGAAAGAAAAGCGTCGGACGCTTGGAAATAGCGTAGAAAATATGCTAGGAAGCAGCCGGCGCAGATTGTGATAACTAACTATTTAAGCGCCCCAATTAAGAGGCCCGTGCAGCACGTTCTTTTTTTGTTTGGTTGATGGAATCAACGAACCCAAAGGGAGTATAAACACTCTTAAATATTCTACTGATTTGAGTCTAAATTTAATATTTTTTCTAAATCATAATTAACAAGTAAAATTAGAGGCAAAATCAAGCCCAAATCGGATGAACTGGGCGCTGCACGTGCGTGCTGGCCGTCGCCCGTCGCCGCGGTGCTGGCCCTTGGCCGTCGCCGCGTGCACGCCGCCGCTCACTGCCGCACGTGCTGGCCGTGCCACCGCGCGTGATTAGCGATAGAGTTTTTTTAGTTCAGTGCGGTGAAGATTAGCGAGCCGTTCTTCTAGATCCGGCCGATTTGGTCGGACGAGGCGGTTCCGCATATTAGAGGTATATTTCCTTCCTAGGAATCGTTTCATTCCGTTCCTTATAATTCCAGAACCGAACACACCCTTAGAGGCGCTCTCGCGAGAGTTGTCGATAAGTCGAGAGCTATATACACTTTTAGTCCCACATCTTCCAGCGTGGAAACGTTTTAGTCCCACATCTTGCAAAGTGATCAATAGTCCCGCAACTTGCATCCATGAGCATTTTAGTCTAATTTGATCAAACTTCATAAAGTTTGATCGATTTTGACCAAATTCGTTAACCACAATTTTTTAAAATGATCCCTGTGTAATTTTTCTATGACACCACCAGTGTCATAGAAAAATACACAGAGATTTTTAAAAAAAAATTATGACGCCATAGGTTGAGTAATTTGGTCAAAATCTGTTAAATTTAATAAAGTTTGATCAAATTGGACTAAAATGTTTTTAGGATGCAAGTTGCGGAACTAGTATTGCTCACTTTGTAAGACGTGAGACTAAAACCGACGCTGCAAGACGTGGGACTAAAAGTCTATATAACTCGTTGTCAAACAGTTGGCCAGCATGACACAGCTGAGAACACTGTCGATCGATGCTGTCGGAAACACACACTGCCCAAGTTCTCTGCATCCATCAGCAACATGCGGTTTCTCCTCACGCTGAAGGTTGCGGCAGCTGAAGGGAACTGCATCAACTTCCAAGAACTCAACTCCCCTCCCCATAATTTGCGCAAGCTTTGTCTTGAGGGCAAGTTGCAACAGAGTACCGATGGAGTCCCATTTCTCTCAGACAGATGGAAGAAATAAACTACAGAAACTTATTCTCCTAGGCAGTAAGATGAGCACTGATCCCTTTTACATCCCACTCCCATCTCTCCAACCTGGCTGTGCTAGGTTATGCAAAACCTCCAATGGTTGGCGCTTTTCAAAATCCCTGAGCTCAAAGAGGCGCCATGCGGCATCGAGTTCCTCATTCCTCTGCAGAATGTGACGCTTGTGGACATGCATGATGTGTTCATGGAGGGCAACCAGGGCGAGGACACGGCAAAGAGTCTAGCACATTTCCACTGTCCAGGCGAGGACAAGAGCACACCCAAACATTATACCAATATAAAGAGAAGTAATGAAACCAACAACACTTCATTTCAAACTATATCTTTTTGGCATTTGCGCAATTATCTTCTCAAGATGTTCTATGCCCAAAAAACTCAGTCACCACTAGAATACGTATATGGTTGCCATCCACATGTATTTTCTATCAATCCCCACAATGCCTAACTAACAAATTTTAAGCAATATGACCAATTTAACTGCAAATCAGAGCTGTGACGACCATCGCCACGGTTGTGAGAAGCCCGGTGCTCCATCGAGCCATAGCATGCCCTGACGACTTGCTGTCTATCTGGTGGATCTGCGGCCTGAAAGGTTATCACAGGAAAAGGTAAGAGATCACAGCTCAAGAGCAGGGTGCAGAGGATAAACTGAATTGTTCGGCTTAGGGCATACTTTTGCAGGTCCTCCAACCGACCACAGTAGAGAGTGTTGTCTGGAGCGATCATTTCGGTGACATTGTAGCCTAGTGGGTCAGCAACTTTCACATAGACCTCTTGCCCACTGTACCAGTTATCCAGCTTCTCGGCTCGGAGATTCCAGATACCTACGTTGTCGAGCGAGACCAGAACCGCAGTCCACCCTCCAGGGAAAACCTGTCGTTGATATTGGAAAAAGAAAAAAACATCAGAATTGTGTATGTATTGTTCAGAATGACCATGAATGCATCTGTAAGTTTATGGCTTTGACACATGATCAGATGATCTTTTACATGTGTTTACCTGAGTAGTACTCCGAGAGACAGCATCCCACTTGTTGTATCCACTCCTGCTGTTTGGTGTCCACTCACCATAATCCATCCTGAAATTCATGACATAGTAGTGCTCATTGACATGGGTAACTAAGAATAATATCATTAAACTGAAGATTTTATTGTTCATTGTTGCATACCCAACAACAAAGAATGCATAACCATCCATATGGTAGGTCTGAACATCTGTTTCGTTGTTCTGGAAGATGATCTCAAGGAAGCCCTTGTAAGAAGCATTCAGCACAGATGAAGCCCTCCTTGGTGGTTCATTGCTTGGCATTGTGGGGAAGTCAGTTTCGTAAACCCCGGTCAGGTTGTGGAGATCAGCAAGCCTCAGTGGAGTCTGAGGAGGGGAGTATGAGACCCTGTTTATCGTCCTTCGACGCTTCCCATCAACGCGCAAGGGCGACTCGTTCTTCAAGACGAAGGTTTGCGTGATGTTGATCGAGCCGTAGTGGAATGATCCCTGCGGGTTCGGACGAGCAGCACCAGAACTTGTATTCATCCTAGAAACAACAATGGCAATGACGCATCATGGAGAATAAGTTTCCAGCCAATAGTTAATTGTAATTTGTAATGCAAGTGCCAAAGAAATTCGTAAGTTATATCTGAACAAGATATTAGAACAATGTTGGTAATTTATCAGTACTGACCTGATAGACCTTGCCTGGTTCACGGAATAGTATTTGTCATAGAAATCGTTTGGAGCATCAGGGAGAGGACCAGAAGGACTGCCTTTGGAGTTTGAGTATTGCAGGATTGCTACACCATTGACATCGTGCCAGCGAGCGTCGCTGCTCACAAACCTTGGGCTTGCCACGATGTAGTAGTCTGTACTCGCGTTTTGGTCCATGGTCACCAAGAAAGAGTATGACTGTCCGACATGGATGTCGAGGTTGCTGTAATTCTGCTGATTAGTGTAGGTTCCTTCAGCCTCTACAAGGAGCATGTTGTGGTTCTGGATTCTGAAGTTGAGGCTCGTTGAGGTGCCGACATTGTGAACACGGAAGCGATATGTTTTGCCTGTTTTAAGGATTGGAACATTTTAGCATTATACACTTCATCTGAAAGTCTGTGCTGAACTGCTGATAATTGATATGGAAGGTGTATATGTAAACAATCTTTACACTGGTATCTAACTGCAGTTTTAATTTCAAATCAAGTTTGTTTCACTCATGTCAATTCTTATTCACATCAGTGAATGCAAGAAATGTGGCCTTTTGTACAATGAGAATGCATAACACTATTTTGTGCAACATTCGATTAGATATATTAATTCATTTTATGGTCCAAAATGTAATAATTTACATTTTCTTAAATTCCAGCTCAAACTTCCACAATTATATTCACTATACAGATAAATTTTGAATCTCTGTCAATTACTACTTGGTATAAATATAACTAGCCCAAATCAGGAGTATAAAATAAGGTATAAAAATATGAGAATGAGGAGCTGTCAGTTGAAGGTTTTTTTATATGATCAAAGACAGGTTACCTGGCTCAACTCCAACAATTTCATATTGAAGGCCTTCTGGAACAAGTGTGGTGTCATATCTGTATGGACCTTTTGCATTTATCAGGATTCCATCAGGTATCCCAAGATCCTTCCCGTTATCTATCATGTCCCTCAATTCCTACATGGTACAGAGAACACTTCACATTTCATTTCAAGGACAAAAGGCAATATATTTAAGCAGATATGAGACCGTCATTATCCTAAGATCATACGACTCATTAGACAATACTTCTATTTTTACTGTAGAAATCGTATCCAATCTTGAATTTCTGATGAACACTAACATTTTTCCTATATCTTGCAAGTGCAGTCATATACATCAACTATACATAATATCCTGCTTGCCCCAGGAATCAAGAAAGACATAGTGACAGGGATCAAGAAATCTCAGAGTGTTCTACCAGATTATATCTATGAAATACTGACTGTCAATAAACTACAAATTTGAACCAGTCACACACAAGGCTGAAATCAGGGCTTACAGTGTGGCTCTTGGTGTACCAATCTCCAATGAACAAGGTAATGTCGCCATCAGGCTGGTCAAAAGGGACTGGCACGACAGCGCGGTTGTTCACAGTCACCGGGCCATACCCTCCCGCGGCCCGCTGGAGACCGAGTGAAGGGAAGTAGAAGAAGCTGCCGATCTGGTCCTTGAGCTGGAACTGGTAGGTCCAGTTCCAGCCAGGAGGGATCGGACAGTTGGTGCCTGTGACGCCGTCCTGCCATGAGTTCATCCTCATCTGGATACCATCCCTGCCATGCATAAGAGAGGAGAGCTTTTCACTTTATCTTGAGGGAAAAATTGGCGACGATTGCAGCTTGTGCAAGCGACGTCCAGATGCACATTTAAATGTTGGAATATACAGAAAGGGCCCTCAAGAAGTCGTATTTTACAATGCTCCACGTTATGACTAAATATTTCCAATGCTTTGTTATGGTTGCAATTGTAAAGCAGAACATTGATTACTGGATGCAGATCTAATACAAGGAAAACAGCGGACTGAAGAAAGTGATATGTATTTTTGTAGTTTAGGGTCACTAGAAAGTACAGAGACAGTAAAAGAAGGGAATGGACTCTTTCTGCAAAAATAAATCTAAGGAGCTCATGATACAGACAATTATGCACAGATGAGCTGTGCAAATAAGTGGAAGAAAATTCGGTGATGTGCACGGATGGTTATGCCATGCCATGATCAAATTAAGCACATAAATGCCCCCAAATGCAGTAAGGCATTTGCATGACGCCATGCCTAATATGTGTCAATAGGCAGCTAGCAAATGGAAGTACAGCCAAGAAGTCACCAAATAACAGAACTACTAAAGATGTACTTCCTCCGTTTAGAAATATAAGATGTTTTAGATTTGTGAAGTAAATGTATTTAGACATCTTTTAGTGTGTAAATTCATTTGAACCTATACACTAAAAGGTGTCTAGATACATTAGCTTCACTAACCTAAAACATCTTATATTTCCAAACGGAGGGAGTAGTTGCACAATTCACTCGCCCTATTCAGAAACTTCTATAAACCAACTTTTGACAAAAAAAATGTAGATAACTTTCAGGGAAAAGTTTTTTGCAGATTGAAAAGGTTTTTTGTGAATCTAGGATGGTGCCTACCAGGTGAGCAGGAGAGGCTCATCAAGGTTGTTTTGGACGTTCACCCTTGCGTTCCAGTTGGTTGTAACATTCAGTAGTGGGCCAGGGAACTGGTTGTTGATTGCAATCACCTGCAAAAAAAGAGGTAATTATATATACCAATCTTGCATCCATGCCTGAAAGTTTTGGTTCTCATACATCAATTTCTTGACTTGCTCGCGCAAAACCTATTTTTTAATCTGGATCTGTGGAAACAAAACCTCAAAAAACAAAGGCAGGATCCACCCAGCCCAACGCGAATTGTTTTGATCTGTGGAAAATCAAGCGTTATACGGATTTTTTTTTGCGACGTCCTATCATTAGGAGAACAAGATCGCGCGGCTACTACAGATTTATTTTGCGATTTCAGGACGTTACGGTATCTTTAATTAAGACAGATTAAAACCCACACAGCACGGATGATTTTTTTTGTCTAAAATAAATTACTATTAAAAAGTAAACCATAAAAACAATTTCGACAGAATAGATCGCCAACCCCTGCAAGAGGAACCGAAGGTACCACGACGAGATCGTGCGTCGAAAACCGAGAAGGCAGCGGTATATGGGAGAAGAAGCAAAAAAGAAAAAGAAAAAAGGTGGCGTTTTTAACACAAGTTCGAGGAAAAACGTCGATATATAACGGTAATAAAAGTCGACTTTTTCCCCCCGAAATTCCATGAACTCGGCGAATCCGAAATCTTCGGGAGAAGGGAAGAACGTGTCCGAAGAAGGAATCAAGAAGAGAGCAGAGAGATAGGAGCAGACATGTCAAAAAAAAAAAGAGAGATAGGAGCAGTTATGGGCTTGTTCGTGGTAGGATACGAACCTTCTGCGAGACGCCGAGCGGCGCCACCGTCATGTAGCCGACCTCCCAGTTCACCTCGTACGTGGCTCCGCCGGCCGCCGCCGCGGACGCCGACGCCGCCACGGCAGCGAGAGCCAAGACGGCCGCCGCTACCACCACCGCCGCCATGGACCCTACCTTACACGTACGCGCACAGCAGCAGCAGAGGGAGGGGGGAGGTTTTGGTTTCTTTCGGTGGTGTGTGGGTTTTGAAAGGTGGAAAAGGAGAGAATAGGATGGGAGAGGGAGGGCAGCCGCGCGGCAGCTTTTATTTGCAGAGAAGATACATTTCCGTAAGTAAAAAATGGAAGTTTCCGATGCGCTTTAATGTTATTTCCGAAAAACAACAAGATTGTAGGAGTACTGTACACGCTTTTTGATTTTCCTACTACTATTGCCTTCCTCAATTGGTGCCGGATGCTGCTAAGAAAATTAATGTGAGAGGAACCGACGTGATCTGGACGATTCGATGCATCCAATCCGATGTTGAGAAACATACCAAGGAAATTAAGATGGTGCCCTGACATGCTTTTTCGGCCGTCCAATCCGAGATCCAATAACGAGGAATTGATGATGCTTCGTGTTTGTGAAACAACCGGGCTACTGCTATGAAATAGGCTCCCTAAAAAACTCTTCTCTATAAATAGAAATGACAAGTTTTTTTGTCTTGTTTCAAAAAAATAAAAATGAGTCCAGTTAGGGATGCCTGGACTCAAGATCTGGACCAGCGGTCCAATGCCCTTTTGGCAATCGTGCAAAGAAAAAAAAAGGAAAAAAAACATTTTGTAAAATCTTAGTAAAACACCAATGTAAAGTTTGGTGAAATAATACGGCCATGGCTATGCTTTTCAAAAGTAAAGAAATACGAAAGTATTTCATTTCAAATTAAAGAACTGAAGCTGGTTTAACGTAAGTTTTAGAACTTTTGGCCATGTGTGGCGTTTGTCTGACGCACTTGCAAGATTCCTTCTTCGAATGATCTGGTTCAAGATAGAAATCTCTTGCAGTTCTTAAAATCCGCTCTATGCATGGCACTCGTCAGAGTTAAAGTCGGAGCAAACGTGTCTTGTACAGTTCAATGCCTCCAAGCCGGTGTGCAGTTAAGAAACCAGCTTACGAAGAAGAAAATCAAGAGTATGTGCACGGAATTCTCAACGATCCGATCAGGCATCCAATGGCGATGAATTGTTGATATTTGATGGTGCTTCTCTGGATTTCGTTTGTAAAAGTAGCAACGACGTTTATCGCAACCCTTAGCACATGGAGATGGACGCATTTTTTTTATAATGCGTGGAAGGAGCACGGCTGATTCTACCACAGAGAAAGAAAATTAACCGCTAGCACATTACTATATTAAACTAATCTTTAAACGTGGTGAGCTACCCGCTCGATGAGGCTACTCCCAACACGCATGTTTTCAGGCGTTAGATCTTAGCTGGATTTAATCTAAGGCACACGTTAAACTGGTAGACAAGTTCATTTTTATTACTCTTGCTTTTGGTTCTTATGTGTTTGTGAATGGCTCCGTTTATTAATCTTGTCCGGTGGAGTGGCCTGTGGAGCAGTTTATGGGTATACCCTCCTGCACGTGGAATTTTGTCTTCAGTATAGAGCGGAGCAAACCATTCACGCTTTTAGGAAGATGTATATCTGATGCAGGAAAAATGATACTTTCTTCTTCAAAAATAACTGATTTAAATTTATCTATATTTAAATATATCTATATACTAAAATAGTAGATATATTCGAATTTAGACAAAATCAAGACAGTTATTTCTGAATGTAGGGAGTATTATTTTGGAGAGATAACTACAAAACATGTCAAAGATCTGAATCGGAGCATAAATGAATATCTTTTTCAATTATCCTATTAACTCTAATTAACAGTAACTATTATATGCAATTGTTTTGTATACTCTGGTCGGTCGTCCAGACTGCCCTTGTTGAGAAGCAAAGGTGACCGAGAAGGCTCGGTTGCAAGAAAGACATGGGTTTCGCCATGAACAATGACAGAACACACCAAATGTTATGCGTTTAGATGGTGACAATTAAATCATAGATAAGTGTACTGCAATAAAAACTTAGTGCAACAATGCCATGCAGACGGCATGACGAAGCGTGCTTATTCTTCTAATTAGTGTTCGATTGTGTAGTTGGAAAGTTGATCTGGTTGGTTGTCCTGCATATTTTTAAATCGCTTGTTAGGTTTTTGCCAAGCGAGAAGATATGTAAAATTTTCGATGTTGTACCACAACAGCCATATGGAGAAGCATAAATAACATCGTGCTTAACCACCAGATTAAGAATAAAATGATACAAAAGTGGAGATTCATTCTCACGTTCATTTCAGAGTGAAAACTTCTGATATTTTTTCTACCACCAGATTGATGTCAGAGTGGATATGATCTGGACATGGTGCCGCTCCTCTGGTTCATCTCACAAGAGAGTAAAAAGGTTATGTTAAAATGAATAGTCTAGGAATATAATAACATGCCATTATTTTCATCAACAATGCGTTCAAGCTTACCAATTCTTTTCAAGATTGTTGCCTACGTGTTAGCAATTTTAATTGCAAGTGCCAAAAAAGATGGTTAAGTCGTGGTCTCATCCATCGTTGATAGCCAAATATTGACACTTTTTGTCGATGATTTTTCATTGGTTTTCACCGGATTTCGTTGGTTTTGATCTTTCAACTAATGTTAACATCGCAAATTAGCGAAATCTTGGTTTGTTGTGTTGTCTTTCAGGTATTGAACATTTTTGGAAGATCTAAGAGTATTTATGGGATAATTACATCTGATTGAATAAATCTCCAACTGAAGCCCCTCTCATTAGAGGCGTCTAGGAGCCATAACGACCACTGATACGGTCGGAGGCCGCCCGTACCACCCTCTTTCGCCTTTGTTATATCAATACAAGAAACTTTCGTGAAGGAGAGGGGATGAAAAGACAAACACAGCTGCCACAAACAGTCCCAGAAGAGAGAGATTAGATCTGAAGAAGGGAGAAGAACACCATCTCATCCTCGACGACCCCTAACCTCTCAATCATCCACTCCACCATCATCCCACTTGTACTGAGAGAGAGAGAGAGAGAGAGAGAGAGAGAGAGAGAGAGAGAGAGAATCACACTTGTAAGATTAGGGTTTGCGACTTTGATCTACCTTAGTTTGTATTTGATTTGATTCTTAAATGATATTATGGCTTGCTACGATAAAGTTAAGATGATTTCTATTTGCAATATTATTATGCCTTTATTCTGTCTTTCTCTCATGTCTGAGTAGATCCCCATAGACGTGGAAGATGTAGGGGATTGGTAAGATGTGTTGTGCCTCCTTTTCTTTCATCCATTTATGATTATGTCGTGATTATTATATTGTGAGAATGAATATCTATGTTTACATAATGCTTGTTGTCTAATTTAAGGGCTTAGATAACATAATTGCGAGATCTCATAGGTATGAACTTGTTTACTAGCGAACCAACGACCCCCGAGTGACACGACTGATATCAAAGAGGAGCTAGTTATAGCTTAAGCTTGGTGACATGCACGAGCAATCAGGGCACATGCATATCCTATGTCTATGGAGTGTGGGTCTGGACAGGCTCTATGAAATTTATTTTTTGAAAAATTCGAATTTAAAGATTTAATTTTTTTAGTAAAAATAGCAGGATACAGATAATAATTTATAATACGTGCGTACAAAAATATTTTACATTTTGGTCTCCTAAAAAAGAAAAGTCAGATCTGGATGTAAACAATGCAATTTTGAATGGGTCTCCCTTTTTCTAAAATTTGTCATATTTATCTCTTTTGTTGCGTTTGAAATATAAGGTATTTTCCATTAAATTTTTGCACACGTGTATTTTATATTGTTGGCTACATATAGGTATTTTTCTAAGATATTTGACGAATTAAAAAAAATTCAAAAAGGGCTCCATAGAGCCCGTGATCTAAAGCGATTTTCCGTGGAGTTGACCCTCTCTCTTCGTCTTTCTCGAAAGCTCCGGGCTAGGGTTTCCGGCTACCGCCTATGATTCTCTGACTGCTACCATACTAAGACCGCTTAGCCACAACTCCTTTAGGCTGCCTCCCCCGGCCGCATCTCGACCACCGTACAGCCATGCGCGAGGAGGGGTGCACGGAATCGTTGCTCCAGGCGGAGGTGTTGCGCAGGAGGACGAGCCGACGGTGATGAGGCGCTGCAGGAGGCACTGGTTAGATGGGAGGCTTGGAGACGCTTCTCGAGGCAGGGCCTTTGGCATGGAGTTGAGCCTGCGGAGGAAGCGTGGGGACGTCGACTCTAGGGCAGCACTGCGTTGGAGAGGGAGGCACCTAGGCAGGTCACTCCGTCTAAACCTTCCGGCCTGTCTTTGCTTAGAGACGAGGAAAGGTGCTTCCTCCTCAGGCCATCCACCCCTTTCATCTGCTCCTCTTCTCCGCTCTCAGCTCTCTCTTCTTCTTCAACTTGTGAGCAACAAGAAGACGTCCTGAGTAGGCGTTGTTATGAATATGGTGAGTGCAGAATCCACACCCAGGTTTAGATGTCATTTCCTTCTCCCAACTCTCTTTTTTCTTCTTCTTCTCAGTTTGCAAAATTTACTACAAATGGGCATAATTGTTTCTAAATTTTGTATCACTGACCCTTCATGTGTTAATTTATTTGTTAGAGAAATCATGTGCTTAGAGAAAGGAAATAAATATTTATTTATTTTTAATCTGTAAATATCCATTTATATTTTAATAATAAGATTGGGGCCAAGTGCTAACAACACTCCACCAATTAATATGTACGCACTGTTAATGTATTGAAAGAATCAGACATAAAAGATAAATAAGGGTGTGAACTCGTTCGTAATATCTAAGGCGATATAGACTATGAGACCAAACTCGCAAGCCCATCTAATATATATGACCTCTGTTTCAGGATATAGTATAATATGTTTTGCTAGGATATTTTAGTGTATCAAAACATGAGCATCTTCTATTAGAAACGTAGGTAGTAAGGTTTTTTTCCTGAGGATGACACTTGTCATGGTACAACTATAATATATACATACATGTGCGTCATACTTTACGTCTTCTGCTAACACACGTACCTCCAAAACTTACTACTACTAATACATCTGCGTGTCTTGGTACTTTCTAGACTACGTATTGTTTTTAAAATATAAGATGTTTTAGGTTTGTAAATAAAATGTACTAGATTTGTTTTAGTATGTAGATTTATTCTAAATTTGAGTGAATCTATATCCTAAAAATAGTCTAAATACATTTGCTTCACAAAATTAAAACATCTTATATTTTAAAACGAAGAAAGTATTTGTCTAGCACCTACTTTGTCCGCAAGTCACCATAATTAAATGGAAGCGTCTATAGAATGGCATATCATACCGTGTCACTTAATTTATATATATGGTACTTTTGCAGATATCCTACACGATCGAGGTTACGCAGCGCAGATACCAAATTAAAAATAAATTGCAGCGTGGAGATAAAAAATACCCATATATATATATATATATATATATATATATATTGGTTTTGTGGGAGTGCTCGATAGTTCATCCTGGCCACCGCATCGGCATGAACCACCGAAACCATGGAAACTGTTTCTGCATCTACTATGTACCTGTCTACTTGGCCGTCAGATATGTGAGGACGTTACACGCATGCCCAGGACACGCAAATAGTGTGCGATTTGGCTGTGCTGCCACTACCGGGCATTCTTTTTCCGATATCTGCAACAACACCCATTCGCAGCTATACTACTGTATATATAAGTACACGTCAATTTTCTAATATAATCGGAATCATTAGGCAATCGATTTCCAATGCCGGCATTAGTACAGATCAGACAATGCTAGTACGGTGACTAGACGAGAAGACCCCGACCCGTCTGCGTCGTCTCCCGCGGGCGACGGACGGGCCTCCCCCAAACCTTGCTTCCTCCTCTCCCCCAGGCCCCCCCTTCTCCGCCGCCGCCGGCGGGAGCCGCCAGGCAAAGCCCGTGCGGTGCCGGCGGCGGGGGCCCTCCCTTACCCGCTCGCTCGGGGTCCTGCGCGGGGCAGCGGCGGCCGGCGGCTGTGCTCCATGGTGGCGGCGCGTGCTCGCTTCGCGACGGCGGCGCATCAGGACGGCGGCGGCTTGGCAGCGGTGGCAGTGGGCGAGCTCGGCGTGGAGCTATGAAGGGCGACGACGGACGACAGGGGGAACTACGGCAGCCGGGCCTCGAGGGCCCGATCTAGGCCAGGGAGGGCCCGATCTGGGCCTGGCGGGCCGCGGCGGGCACGTCCATGGCGGGCTCTGGTTGCTGTGCTCTCCGGTTCCTTGCCATGGTGGCTGGAAACCCCGATCCGGACCAGGCGGGTCCAGATCTGATGGCCAGATGGCATCCATAGCCATGGTTTGCGAGGTTGACTTGCACACAGCTCGCTTGGCTGTCGTGCTCGTCGGCCTCCTGCCGCCTAGAATAGTCCTCATGTGCCGACCTCCCCCGTCTACGCCAATGGTCCTGTTATGGTGGTGTTTGCTGACCTGTGGGCGCGAGTTCGTGGAAGCCAGGGCGGCGGCCCTGGAAGGTGGTCTGTGCGGGAAGCCCTCCGGCGGAGGTGGCTCCGGGAGGTAGCTCGTGGTGTTGCTCCTCACACTGGCGGTGGTCCGGCAAGCCCGGGTGATCACGAGGTCGATGGCGCTGCTGCTTGGCAGCAGGGATCTGCCGTGGTGGATCTTCTGGTAGGAGGAGGGGAGGGACTAGTGTTGGAGTTGGCGAGGACAGTGGCCCCTTGCTGCAGTGCGGTGGAAGGGCTTCACGCGCCCATTTGGGCTCGGCTGGCCAGTGAGGGTCTGGTTTGCCCCTCTCGCTGCATCCGGTCGGCTACCACCGGAAGGTGGTGGAGGAAGTTCCCTCTCGTGTGTTGCTATCTTGCCGACTCTTGCCGATGTTCCTCCTTTTTCGTTCTTGCCGGCCTCACAACGTGGGTCGCGGTGAGATGTCAGGGTTGACTGCAAGGCCGTGGTGGCGTATGTTGGTGGGCGGTCGAGCTTGGTGGAGCCTTCGAAGGGTCCGGGAGTGTGGTTTTTTTGAGGGGCCGGGAGAAATCCTTGTCGACTAGACACCGACGCGGTGACGCCTGCGGGTGTCACCTTACTTCATGAAGGGCATCGAGTGTACCTCTTTCCCACCTCTTGTAGCGTACCGGGGGAAACCCTAGGAGTAGTCCGGGCAGCAGCGTCGTCGTCGTCGTCGCTTCCTTCTTGAAGGTGCTGCTTGGTGCGTGACACTTCGGAGTGCTAGGAGCGTGGTAGAAATTCTCCGGAAGGCGCAGTGGTTGCGGGTCATCCCTTGTCGTCAAGCCACTGTTGTTGGCTTTGCTTTATCTGCTTTTTTCTTTTTAGTCTTTTTTTTTTCTTTTGAGCGATGTGCTGTCTGGTCCAACAGCGGTCTTAACTTGGTTGCTATATTTATATAGCTGGGCGTATGCCTGTATGCCTGTTTCGAGGACAATGCTAGTACAAGTTTAAATACATTGCACGCAGCTGTTACTATTAGGGAGTTAGAGATGTCATTAGGGTTTGTGAAAATAAATGTGATGTAGATGATCTACATGGTACAGCAGGATCAATTATCACGATAACGGTGGAGAATTTATATTATTGCCTAAAATATGAAGATCGAACATGATCATGATGTATTAACAGTGGAAGATATATATCTATATCTAATAATAAAATACAAAATATTTTTTACGGATTCTGTTTTTTAGATAGTTTTACCCTTCCAATTAAATTTATATTACCCATATACCACCGTTAGGTAAAAGAAAACTGTTCAACTGAACTAAGGTCCACCGTCCCAACCCTCTCTCGGCCTCTTCCCAATCCAGTTTTTTTTTACCATAAAATTTATTTTTATCACAAAGTTTATTTTTTATTTCCCGGTGCAACGCACGGATATTTTTGCTAGTCTAGATATAAAGCAAGGTTTGGATGTAGCTCAAGGGTTGTAATAGGCGTCCCTCGGGATCAAAACTTTTGATCCCTTGGTCTTCGGTATGGCATGTGTCCACCAAAAGCAGGTAAAACTCCTTTTTTTTCTACGAACATCCTGGTTTTATTACGAAATTTTCGTTTTCGGTTTGCTCATGAGACAAAAAAATTAAAAAGACAAATATTCGTCGGAGTTTTACCGGAGGCTATGTAGCAAATTTTTTGTGCTAATATAGCAAACCCGACTTTGCTGACGACATTGCCGGAGATTTTTGCCGGAAAACCTCGCCGGAGATCTCCTAACAAATTTTTTACGCTATTATAGCAAACCTGAAAAAAAGTTATACCAAAAACGTTGTACTAATGTAGCAAACACTGAGACATCTCCGAAGACATCATAGCAAAACATTTATACTATTGTACCAAAACAAAAGAAATTTTGTAGCAAAAATTTGATGCCACACGTAGCACCTCCGCAGGGCCTTGTAGCACCATCATCAGCTGCACATAGCAAACCCTAAGCCCACATGTAGCACCGCTGCCGGCTGTATGTAGAAAAACTTGACGCCGCTTGTACCACCATCGCTGGCCACACGTAGCACCACCATCGGCTGTACATAGCAAACCTTGAAGCCATATGTAGCAGCGATTGGTAGCCTCCGATAGCATTGTCGGCGGCCGCATATAGCAATAATCTAGTGGGACACATTCATCGTCAACAGTAGTGACCTTGGTGACCATGCGCCTGGCCGAAGCTCGCATAAGGCGCACAACCAGGTAGGGGGCACGACTAGGGCAGCATGCGGTGCGCAGCCAGGGAGGCGGCGCCAAAAGAGGTACGTGTAGTCTATGGGCTCCCGTGGCGATCTTAGCTCCGCGTCAGTGCCAGCCTTCGGCGACCCGAGGAGACGGTTGGGCATGCGGTGGATGGCGAAGCCGGTGGTCTCGCTCTGCATCAGTAGCACGCATGCCAAGGCAGCGCCGTCGTGAAGGCGGCACTTCCGATTCACCATGGATAACCACGGCGCATTGGTAGCGCCTGCGGATTGGATCGCTACTGCCGCAACTTTCGGATCCAAAACCGTAGGTTCCTTCGTCTGATAGAGGGCCGCACAGATCTGAGTTGCAGCTGCTGCTGTCATAGGACTCATCTGTCAGCGTCGACGTGCGTAACAGCCGATGGGTGGGACCCATGAAGCGGGCCTGATGGATGCCGGCGACACTCGCTCTAGGAGGCGGAGAGTGCCGGTCTGCCCCACCTGGAAGCAAAAGCTCCCGAACATAATCTCGAGCTCGTCGCCTACGGGCTCGAAATCCTTCATGGTGGCTGACGAGTGGGCGGTGAAGTCAAAAGCGCCGAAGAGGAGGTGGCTCTCCGTCGCCGAGGAGTTGTAGATCGCTTTGGATGGGACCGTCACGATCGCACAATCAGCGCCCCCTTCCCATAGATGGCGCCTATTGACGAGGTTTAATCTCATCAATGCCCATTGTTATGAGCTTAGGTTTTGCAGAAGGTGGGGATGCTAGAGATCGCGAAACGGTTAGCAAACAAGCAACACGGAGACACAAAGTTTACCCAGGTTCAGGCCCCTGGAGGGAAAATTCTACTCCTCCTTGTCTGCTCTTGATTACGGCAGAACCTAAAGTTACAAGGGTGCGCATATGCAATCTGGCGTGGAGGTGTGTATGCGGTAAGAGGTGCCCTCCTCGCCGTGCCCTCCTAGCCTTTATATAGATAGGCAGGTCCCGGGCATAGGTCGAGTCGATTACAGATTAGGGTTTGCCCTTTGAAATTCTATCTACTCTAGTCTTGTTCTCCAAGCATCCAAAGGCGTCATGGGCTTGGGCTACCCGGAACCTCCGCAGGCCGCATATCTTGCAGTGGGCCTTCCTTCGGGCTGGACTAGGTATGCTGATGTTGTGTACCCATGGGGTATAACCATGTCAGCAGCAGCGGTGTCGCCAGTAGTAGGAAGCATATCCTCCTCATGAGAAAATCCATGGGAGGAAGAAGGACCAAGGAGCTCCAAGGGGAGAGAGGTGCTTCGTCCGGCAGCGGTCAGGTGAGTTCTTGGTGGTGAGGGAGGCGAGTGCTAGGCGGCAGGCAGGCACATGCTGGTGGCTGATGGAGATATACCCTAGAGGCAAATAATAAATATGTTTATTATTATATCTCAAATTGAACATAATACTAAGTTTCATACTATGCTATAACTGGATCAAGTGGAATTATTGATACATGTGTGGTATATAAACAAACCAAGTCCCTAGTAGGCTCTATACAACTAGTTCATTGGGCAACTAATGATCAATATTTTCTAATAATGGAGCATTTATGCCAGTTGGCAATGAAATCATATCTTTAGAGAATGATGTGATGTACATTACCCATATAAGTATTGCGATGTGATCAAGTCACATGGTTTATCGTTGCAATAGTTAGAAACTAAGTGATCTTCTCCTCAGACCGTAAGGTCATATTTAATCACTGTCACCCGCGCCTGTTTTGATTATATCAACCATCACACCGTAACAGGGTGATCATAAATATACATATTGGGTATTCTAGAGGGACATATTGAGGCGTATGCATCAAGATCAGAATTTGTTCACCCGCATGACGTGAAGATTCACTAGGTCCGCTCGATGAGATTGTATCCAATAAGCTGCATCGAATGACTAGGTCATGGGGATACGATATCACGATAACGAGTTAAGTAGACTTGTCGCTAACGAGATTGGTATATTGATACTAAAGATCAAATATCGGATAAGTCATGTATTGAAGTAACAAAAGGAATTCAACACAAAGTTTATGGTTCAAACGATAGAGCATCGATGAATGCATGGGGGTCATTAAGGGCATCCCGGTCCCGCTATTGATCATTGATATGAGAGATATCTCGATAATGTCCATGACATTACTGAACCGTAGGGTAACACACTTAAGGGTCTTGACGTTCTGAGATCATTATGGAAGCGTTGGTATCAGTTTTGAGAAAGAAGAATCTTAGAGTCGTTCCATAGGAGAATCAGAATTGTTCCAGGAGGATCCAAAATAATTCGGAGTGAACTAGAAACATTTCAGATCAAAAGGAATTTAATAATATGTATTTCATATTAATTATTAGAATTAATATTAACTAAATATTTAAAATTAAATTTGAAATACCCAAAGGTGGAAAAGGCCCAGGAGGGAGTCGTCCAAGGAGGGGTTGTCGCCGCTGCCTAGGGGCCCCACCGGGTCGGCCTCGGGCCACGCGCAGGGGTAGGGGGCCTACCCGGATGACTTCCTCCCTTGGCCGGCGTGCCTCGTCCCTCCTTCTCGCCTTTAGTCCCACCCCGGGACTTTGGGGAGAAGGGGTCTCCCCCTTTCCCGTATATAAGAAGGTAAGAATACATCACCAACATTCTGACATAAGGTAATGCTTTTGGTCTACAAGGGTATGTCACCGAAACCACCATCCCTGTTACTTCATTAAGTTAGAGATATATCTTGGCAATGGTGTTGCACCAACTAGGAATTTTTTTTATGCTGCAAACCCCTTTAGTGGTATTAGAGACGATCTATGCGTAGTTATGGTATTACGGGTAGAACACATATTGAATGTGGGCATTGATCTTTTAAGTTGTTGCCCTACCACGTGTACTTGTTCATATTGCGACACTGTGAGATGAAGAGGTCCGGACCGACCTTAAGCATAATCTTACACGAGACTGGTTCCACGTTTGACATACGGCTTGTACTGCATAAGTGTCCAGCGGGTATCTGTCTCTTTCATAGTAGTTGATATGGCATTTTCAACTAAGGGCCTCAAGAGGGGTGTAGTATAGACAACTATATGATCAGTGTTGTGGTTGATGTTCCTAGGTATGAACGATTCTATCTCGAAAGCCCTAGCAGAGAGATAAAGTAGAGGTGCCTAACTTTTTTTGCAGGGGCAAGTGATGTGATATGGTCAATTTTATATTGTTGTATGAAATGCACTTTCATGTAAAGCAACCTGTGTCTTGTTGATGGGAGCGTGATGGAGATCAAGGCACATCGCTTGATGATGGCCGAGGTGCAAGACTTGAAGGACCATATCATATCACATATTATGAATTGCATGTGATGTTAATCCTGTATGTATCTTATTTTCTTAGTTGTATTAGATATATGATGGTAGCAATTATAAGATGAACCCTAAATAATACCAACCCTAAGTGTTCTCCCTAAGGCCTTGTTTTGTAGCAGTGGATTGAATGGGAATTTTGGGTATAAACCCCACAGGGTTTGGGTGAAAACACCGGCCACACCCAATCCACTAGATTCCACTCTAATCCACTTCCACTTCAATACTCTACTACAAGTAGTCTGTTTTGCACACAAGGTTTATTTTATGACAAAAATTTACAGGAATTGCATGGATTTCTGTTTAGCTGAAATAGTACCACGTTGAATATTTATCAGAATAAAAGTGCAATTTTTATAGCAACAATAATACCAGGTTGCAAGTGAAGCTGACAATAAAATCATCACAAAATTCTATGTGGAAAAAGTACCAGATTACAACGAACTGAGTAAGAGACAAAGTCTTAAATTTCATAATAAGTTAGACATGAAAAGATTCCAGGTAATATCAATCTATCCATTGTTAATTGTGCGCACCCAGCATCTAGGAGTGTCTTCAGAAACAATTTGAAACCATCAGTGTCAAGTTCTAATTGTTCCCTCTTCGGATATGAACATGCTTTTCCAACCTCTGACCTCAAACCTTTGCTAGCAAGCACTGTAATAAGATCAACATACTAGAACAATCTGGTCTTGTACCAGTGATCCTTTCGAATCTCCTCAAAGACCTAGCAGAGATGAGAAAATTAAGAGGCATCTTAGTGTGCATTTCTCGGTTCCTAGTCAAGAAGTGCTTGCTTGCTAGAATCATATATTAATTTAAAATTTCTACATGCTGACAAGAATAATTTAGGAAAAAACTTTAATCAATGCAAAGTAAATTGCCATTTAAATGCCCGAAAAGAAGGCATTTACAAACATATAAGGATTAAAGAGCAACATCAAGAGATTAGAACTAGGCAACCCCGTGTACTGCCAATGGATTGTCACTATTCAAACAAATTTTACTCGTACACCACTCTTTGTTTATATTGAAAGAACTTGCTATTCATGATTCTTCTTGCATATTATAAGGAAAGATACCCACAATGAAATAACATTTGTTTGGATCGAAGTAGGAACAATGTGAAGAGCTATGACTCATCCCCACCCAGCTCTGTTGAACTTCGTATTGAGGATGTACTTCCTAAATTCAAATTGCTTTACTTGTTCTGTTGAACTTATCTATTTTCGACATGATTCTGGACTACATGTCGACAAGTCTTGCACTTGTCGAGACTTGTCACGACTTTGCCTGCTTGTCACACGGCAAGCAAGGCAGCAACCAGCCAGCACAGACCACAGGAACACGTTAGGAAACACATGGATTCTCTTTCACTTTCAGCCACACAGCTTTTCACAACTTTACTACCCCACGAACCACCACAACATAGTATCATCTCAGAGATCGCACCAAATGGCTAGAATGCTATAACAGGCAACACCAGTGGGCAATGCACAAGGGCACGCAAACAAGCCAAATTAGAATGTCCAGGATCAGTAACCTGAGGAGTATCACGAAACAAACCGTATCATTCAGTAGAGTTTATACATAAGGATTAGTTCGCGTGAGAAGTAACCATCAACAAGCACAGCCTACAGGAGCAAGTGACACATGAACTTTTCAATCTCGAGTCATCACAATCACACCAAAGGGCTTGATTGCAAGAAAGCTCTAACTAGACAACACAATTGAGCAACAGTGCACAAGGGCAAGCAGACAAGATGAAGTTCTTGAATTGAAATTAAAAAAAGCATCCTATAGAATTCATGATCCACAGCAGAGGGAAATCAAACGACTAGCCTATGAGGTAAAAGATCTCAGCAGGCATCAGTACATCGCCAACTTCTCTATTTGATGGAAGCATCTTTCACTCCCGTGTCTATCGCGTTGATGCCTCTATTTCTATCACCCAAGCACACACGCACTGACCATCCTTGCTTTGTTCCATCTAGCAAGAGACCAAGAGCTAGCTAGCTAACTGCTAGTGCAGCTGAACACAGAAACAACAACAAAGAAGTACTACACGCCAACGAGAATTTACAGGCCAAGAAATTAAGAAGCCATTCATGCAGCAAGAAGAATGGAACACCAAGCTAAGGTCCATGCGGTGTATATTCTACACCACGAGGACACAGTAACACCAACCCATAGGATTTGTCATACGAGTCAAGTCAGGAGCCGCTACCATATACTTGTATTCAAGAACCCTAGGTCAAGAATCAGATCTAAAGAGAAATCAAATTAGGTCTTCATCTGGCAGTAGATGGGAGAGGAGGGGACGGAGTGGATGGTACTCACAGGAGAAAAATCCAGGCCTGCAGTGGAAGACGGACGACGGAGGGATCTCGACGTCGGTGGCGTCGAAGGTGTAGGAACGGATGGAGCGGCGGAGGGATCTCGGAGTCGGCTGCAGGGTGGGAAGAAGGCGGCGTTAGTGCTCCGGAATTCCTAGCTTCAATATGGCGGAGCGGCCGGCGTCGTCGGCACCGTTGGTCGCCGCCGCCGCGAGGGAGGTCGGTCGTCAATGACTCGCTGCAGTGCGTGCGCCGCCACCAGCCAAAAAGAAACGCGAGGGGTAGCGAGCTTTTCGGTTTCACCCCAATCCCCGCGTGTTTCCTAGGGTCGTTGGGGCTGAGCCCGGCCGGAACCGGTCGATCCACCCGTACAAAACGTTCTGGAGTTGTTTCGAGTGGATTAAAACTGGGACGGGATTAGACCCGCAAAAACCGGTTGATCCACTCCTACAAAACAAGGCCTAAAGTGTGCACCACCAAGCCATGTTCCCTTATAATGAAATACTCTATACACTATCATAACCACTAGGATATGCTTGATAATGCGACTGAGGAAGAAGAGGATGAGTTTCACAATCGTCGTGACTTGTTCATTCTTGTTTCACGCACCATGTGATGGGCAATGGTGTAGGGGTTCGTAGCATGGAAAACAAAAATTTTCTACCGCATGCACACAAACAAGCCAAGATCTATCTACTAGATTGTAGCAACGAGTCGATAGAGGAACTCACCCTCGAAGATTCCAAAGCGGTTAACGAGAGCAGATTCTCGTGGGTGATGTAGTCGTACTCTTGCCGATCTCAAGATCGCGTAGACGATCCTTCCAGCGCTGTGTTCCGGCAGCGCTTCCGCAGTCGGTCACACGTTCGGTACTCAATGAAGACCTTCCTCTCCCTTGTTCCACCAGGCAGCGGAGGTTGTAGCACTCTCCTCGTGATTCCGGCAGCACGACGACATGGTGTCGGAAGTAGAGGGAAGATCTCGCAGGGCTTCGCCTTAAGCCGGAGCGAGTATGGTAGAGCAAGAGAGGGCCTTGGCGATCTAGGGTTTAGAGGCACCAAGGGGGGTGGTGTATCCGGTGGCTAGGGTTTGGGGAAACCCTAGTCGGCGACTTGGGAGGAGCCCTAGGCGGCGGTAGCACTGGGAGGTGGTGGCGCCGGCGACTTGGGGCTAGGGTTTTAGGTGTGAGGGGTAGGGGCGCCCTACCCCTCCTTATATAGGTGAGAGGGAGGAGGTTTGGGAGGAGGGAGTCATCCTCCAACTCCTCCTCATGGCCGGCGGGTGGAGGGAGTGGGACTCCTACCCTAGGTAGGTTTCCTACTCTCCCTCCACCAAGCAAACTTCGGATTTGACTTTTTCAAATTGGCGTTTGACTTTCAAACTTGGATTTGATTTCTCTCTTCATATTGCTCAGCCAAGTGACCTAGTACATGATGCAACCATTACACATTGTCATGACACATCCATGTACCCTTCCCCCTCCGGAGTGCCGGACCTTTCAGACCCTTCTAGAACATTCCCAGTGAAAAACACCGAAATCATTTCCGAACTCCGAAACAGGACTTTCCTTATATGAATCTTATTCTCCGGACCATTCCGGATCTCCTCGTGATATCCCGGATCCCATCCAAGACTCCGAACAACATTCGGTCTCTTACTCACCATTCCGTAACTACACAACAACATCGAATCCTTAAGTGTGTCTCCCTATGGTTCGTGAATTATGCGGACATGACCGAGACACTTCTCCGATCAATAACCAATAGAGGAATCTGGAAATTCATATGGCTCCCACATATTTCTACGATTACTTTGCGATCGAATGAACCACTTACATATGATACGAATTTCCCTTTGTCTCACGATAGTTTACTTATCCGGGGTTTTGATCGTCGGTATCTCTATATACCTAGTTCAACCTCGTTACTGATAAGTACTCTTTTCTCGTTCCCGTGGTATGTGATCCCTTGTGAGCCAGTCACATGCTTGCAAGCTAATTGGATGACATTCCACCGAGAGGGCCTAGAGTATATCTATCTGTCATATGGATGGACAAATCCCACTCTTGATCCATGTGTCTCAACCCATACTTTCCGAACACTCAATGCCACCTTTATAGCCACCCAGTTATGGTGTGGTGTTTGATGTCATCAAAGCATCCTTCCGGTGATGGTGATTAACATGATCTCATGGTCGCAGGAATTAGGTTACTATGTATCAGAAAGCTTATAGCAATTGAACTATTAAAATGACTTGATCTTTATGCTACGCTTATCTATAGGAGTATGTCCATCATACCATTCTCCTAATGATATGATCTCATTGTTAATAACATCTCAATGTTCATGATCGAGAAACCACAATCATCTTTTAACCAACAAGCTAGTATTATAAAGAGGCTTTACTAGGGACTCTAATTTAGTTTACAAATCACACAAGTATTAATATTTCTGGTTAATACTGTTATAGCATGAATGTAAACATTTATCATAAACACAAAGATATAATAATACCTACATTTATTATTGCCTCTAGGGCATATCTCCAAAAAATGGTACCTCAATTACGAGTGCAGTTTCTAGAGATCGTGCCATATGATATGATCGATGAATTTAAGGAAATGTTCATAGAACAAGTCAGACGTTTGGAGTTTGAAGTGCTGGATAAGTTTCTTTCACAAAAGATGGAAGAAAACACATGCCTTGTTAGTCACTTGGAGATCATCCATAGGCTTCATGCACGCATAGTGTATAGAGTTGATGTAACACCCTCAGATCGGCCCTATGCAAGTTTTAGCGATTCCTGCCAAACCCGCATAGAAACGATTCAAAGGTGCCCACCAGGCACATTCGTGCAGGTGGAAAACAAAGTAATATCATTACACACTAGTCCACGATGTAACCCACAGAAAAAATATATACAACACGACTCCATGAGTCAAGAATACAGATATACAATACAAAGATCCAAATCACCTTAAAAAAGGATACAGTATCCGAGTACAGACAAGATGCAAATTGGGATAAGAGCCCTGAAGCATAACCAATGGCGTCCATAACCCTTCCCAGGCCAAGCCGGAAGGGTAACCCTGCTAACGACGTCGATCTCGAAACCTACTCAAACAAAAGGGATGTCGACAAAGGGCAAAGGAAAAAGAGGGTGGTCAGTACCGAGGCCGGTACATGGCGAGTCTTAGAATTCAGCGGTCCTCGCCTACATAGGTATGGTGGACTGAAGAAGCAGTGCAACATACACTAAACAACCTATAGAGACTCGATACAACTGTCGGCTATCAGAAAGAGATGAGAAACACCTATTCGGAACCAACCTAATGATACGTCCAATTTGCATCACCATTCTATATCATAATTTGCCTCTATTCATTGATATAGTTCTTATTATGAGGTGTTACTTATGCCTTTTCCTCTGTTTTTGCATGTTGGATGATTCTTGGAGGATGAACTGCCGGAGTCAGCTTTCTGATGGAAAAAGATGTGTTTTGATGCAATTTCGCGAAGATCGGAAAAATACCAGAAAAATATTGGAAAATTATATTTTCCTAGAATACGAAGGAAGCCAGAAGGGGAGGCGTAGCTGGGTCACAGGGGCCCACCCCCTAGGCGCGGGTCCCCCTGGGCCGCGCCTAGGGCAGGTGTGGCCCACCTGGCCGGCCTTCGACTCTGCTCTCTCGCCTATAACTTCCTCTTGGAACCCTAATACCAGGGGAGCGACCACAGAAAGATTTTTGCCGCCTCTGCGGGGCGAAAAACACCGAGAGAGAAAGAGCTCTCCGGCAGACAGATTTCTTTTAGGGAAATCCCTTCCCAAAGAGGGGAGATCGTCGCCATTAACACCGTCATCAAGATAGGCTTCATCGGGATCACCATCATCATCATCCACACCATCATATCCACCAGCACCATCATCACCACTCCATCCCGCTGTAACAATCATGTTAGGGGAAACTTTCCCGGTGTTGATTACTATTGTAGTTGATGCTTGTGAGTGGAACCATTGGATTATTGTTTATATTCAGATTGTTACCCATTACCATATCATCCTTGATCTTGATCCATATGATTTCTTGTGAGTACTTCTTCTAGTTCTTGAGGACATGGGAGAAGTCATGTTGTTAGTAGTGGATTTGTGTTGATTTATTATTCAATGGTTTAGTATTTAAGTTGTGGTGCTATTCTTCTAGTGGTGTCATGTGAACGTCAACTACATGATACTTCACCATTTATGGGCCTAGGGGAATGCATTGTGTATTTGGCTACTAATTGTGGGGTTGCTGGAGTGACAGAAACCTAAACCTCCGTTAGGACACCTTTGCACAAGGGAGTGTAGGATCTCAGAGTTTAATGCTGCGGTTACGTTTATATCTTAATTACTTCCCTGTAGTTGCGGATGCTTGTAGGGGGTTTAATCACAAGTATGTATTAGTCCAAGTAAGGTCGGTACATTAGCATAGGTTCACCCACACAAAACTTACAACACCAAAGAAGGGTACTCAGCTATTTGAAGTGAAATCACTTGACAGAATTCCCACGTGTCCTCGAGAACGTTCGTATAAGATCCCTCCCCTTATAAAGGTAAGGATCCTTGTGATTGCAATGCTAGTCCCTGGATCAATAGCTAGCATCCACAGTTAAGATGTAATATCGAGAAACAAAGGTCATAATACAACTTTATAACCAGGAATAAAATAATTTATTACATCTTACATAGCTCATTTGGCTATCTCATTACAATGCAGCAGAATATAACAATAGCATGGGGTCCTTCATCTTCAAAGTGCCACAGGCAATCATGTTGGTTGTAGACTTGTAATCCTAATCAATAAACTTCACTAACATCAAACAAACCTGCAACATAATAAGTTACAGCCACAAGGGTCAATACATTTTAATTATATTGGCAAGTGATACTATGGTAGTATAGTGGAGTCTATCATCTATATGCATTTGGCTAAGTGGAGCTTAGGCTTGCTTTGCTCAGAATAGATTTTTCTTATCCATTGAAAACACTAAGATTTTGTTTGTCAAAAATCACCCAAGGCATCTCCCAATAGAAATTGGCGATCCTTCAACCCTTGTTCAACCACAAGTTTTTAACTTAGAAATTTGGATGAGGAGATTCTTGATAGCTTCCATGTCTTGATGCTCAAATTGTCCTTTACCAGGGACATGGCTAAGTACTTAGATTTTACACTCTGCAGAGGTGGTGCACTTTCCCCACAAGACTTGGTTTCACCAAGACAAGATCTTTTAGAAGCCTTCGCTTAGACCAGAATGGACGCGTTCCAACCTATCAAACCCCTACCACCAACTGTCCATTTGGCTAAGTTATTGCAACCTATATGATCCAGGCAGATCCCATAATGCCAAGTGGCTGCACTTGAAGCTTCTCAACATTTGACATCTCAAATCTCTTTGTTCCTGGGTGGCCATCCACAAGTGAGATACCAAGTTTTCCCCAGTATACTGGACTTGGTGATGCCCATGTTTTCCCTAGCATACTGGACTTGCATAACCATTCAACACAAACCATTCTTTCCATTCCACCCAGGTGATTCATTCACTTAGTTGTTTTATTAAACAAAACACAAGTCCTTGACTTAGAAATATTCCATAGCATGAATATAATCCACCCTTGTTTTCTACTAGCTAAGCTAAGCATGATAGTAGTAGGAATCTTAACTTAGGAAATTTCTGCTAATGTTTCATCTACTAGGATTTCCCATGGCATAGTCTATACTTAGCAAAATTCCATGCAAGTCCTACTTTAGAAATATCACTAATGCATAGTGAAAATAATGGGACAAAAGTATGAAGCATCACTTTCCTTTTTGGTAGAGAATATAAGTTCACTCCTTGATCTTGCAATATTCACACTCTTCAAATCACTACAATTCAATCAAGAAAGCAATATTTCAATCTACCATTCAAGCAACATCACATAAAATAATAGAAACAAAGCAATGCATGCAAGCATGCAAAAGATTGTTTTATTTGGAAAAGTGGTTTCTAATAGGTTATAAACATTCTAAAACACCTATTGGTCATTTTATAAAAGTGGCAAAACCATTTGCAAAAGATTTTACGTATAAACCATTTTAAACCAAATCAATATTTCATGTGGTTGAAAATGCCTTTAGCAAAGTAATAATCTTTATAGAGTTCACCAAATATGTTTTAAAATCATAAAACTTTGTGTTTAGGGTCAGAGAGTTTAAATCAAAACATTTCCCAAAGGTTTTCTTCCAAAAACATTTTTAACACATAAACATTATTTTTATTTGACTAGAAATGTTTTAAATCAAAGATTTATTCTTTTGCTTCTCCAAATATATTTTTGAAACCACAAATTGATTTATATGGTCATTAGGTTCAAAACAAACCATTTGCCAAAGATTTTATCCCCAAAATAATTTTAGAAAGAATTTTATACTCAAAATATGCCTACACAAGTTTGTGCAAAAACAATCATTTTACCATCAGCAATTCATTAAACAAAGCACATGGTTGGGTAGGGTTTGTCTTTCTGATTCCACTGATAATAAATTTGCAAAATTTGGACGTGTGGATCAAAAGTTATGCAATTTACAAGTTTGAACATCTAATAGAATCTATTCTGGTTTTTATTAAACAGACAGGGCTACGTGTCTTGATTCTACTAGTCCATACCGTTTCGGTTAGATCGACCTCTCTTGTGCGTTGGATCTAAGTGTAATCGCGCGGCTCAGGTTCAACCATACCCTTTCGAGTCAAATCTAATCATACGCGTCTGATTCAGATCCAACAGTTCTCACGCATCGACCAAGAAGCGGTACTGGCGGGCGGCGCATGTGGCGGCCTGGTCGACTGAGGCGTTCCCGGTGATTAATGAAGCAAGGAAGGGGAAGGAAAGCGTTACCAGTGTCGCCGTGGCGAGGAGATGCTCAAGGTGGTCTTCTCCGTCGAAGGGGCGCTCGGGGTAGACGGCAATCACTCGCCGGAGTTATCGCAGCGTCGGACACATGCTGTTTGTCGTCGGAGGCGAGGATGGAGGGTGCACTAAGACAAAGGGAAGACACCGTTAGGTTCGTAAGGGCATGGCGATCATGAGAGTGTCCACGAGGAGGAGAGGGGCGGTCAGAATGTTACCAGGGGAGTCGCCGGAGTTGATGCCGAAGGCGGTGACGCGTTGGCGTTGTCAGAGGCGACGTTCTAGGGCGCGAGCGAACGAGCTACGGCTACTGTTAGGTGTGCCTGGTGACGGAGAGCATTCTCGTGTGGTCGAGGCGAGGCGGCGGGTTTGGCGAATTCCCGCAAAGCTCGTCGAGGCGATGGTGGTGTCGGATGAATTAGGACACTGGGGCTCGGTAGGGTGATGTTTGGGGGAAAGGAAGAGGGAGCCTGGCGATTAAGTACCTTGATCACGGCGAGGTTTAAGCGATCCATTCTGTGAATTGAAATGAGTTAACGCGAAAGCGGCCGCGAGGCGTGGTCATGGGTGAGGAAGAAAAGTAAGGTGGGCGGTTCGCTACATCGAGATAGAGAGGGGTGAGGTGGGGCCTGCTAGTCAGTGACTGAGTGGGTCAGGTTCGCGGTGAGAAAAACGTTTCGGGGAGAGGGAGTGGGAGTGGGCTGCTGGGCTAGATGGGCCTGCTGGGTTGGGCTGCTCTGTTTATATTTTTTTCTTTTCCTGTTTATTTTTCTTTTTCCAATTCTTTTATTCTGTTTTGATTTTGTTTAATCAATTCAAGCATCCATTTGAATTCCAATTTCAACCAAACTTTGTGTATATTCAAATGCTGTTTATTAATGCATTTTAAAGTCAAATTTAGAATATTTCTTTTATTCTTTTTAGGGTCTTTTAATTATTTAAAATAGGCCCTTGCATTTATTCAAATAAGGTTTAATAATGTTTTCAAACTCCATTTGAAATCTAAATCTTTTCAAATCTTTTCAGTAGGTTTTATTTATTCAATAGGGTGTCAAATTATTCACCTTGAATTATTTGGAATATTTTTAATATGATTTATTAATCATTTTGATTTGGGTACTTGTCTTTATTCTAATGAAAATAATTATGGGTTTAATTCCATAAATTTATTTGGTTGATTTCTTTGATCCCATTTAAGTTAAATAAACAACTTTTATTCCACTTGGGTAAATTCCAAATTCTATTATCCCATGATTTAATTAATCATTTCTAATAGGAATTTTATCTTTATTCAAATAGAATAGGATTTGGTTAATGCCCTTTTAATTAATTTGAAAATTCTTTATCCATTATTTTATTTGGATTTGGATTATATTTATTCCATTTGCTTATGGATTAAGTCAAGATTTGGTTTGGCCTTTAAATATTTCTCATTAAATAATTCTTTCTTTATCTTATAAAATCCATATCTTTTTATTTATAGATCCAAACTTGGTGTTTCCAATTTGAAAAACCTTATTTAATATTTGTTTATCCTTTTAAATATTTTTAGGATTATTTGCTCACCATTTGGTATGGATTTTAGATAAGTGCTTTATTAGCTTTGGAAATTACTTTTCCTTATCTTATTAAATTCATAAGATTTTATTCATGGCTCCAAATCAAGTGAAACCAATTCATATGGTTTTATAATATTTCCATTTGTCATTCTTGATCGTTTATAAATGTTTGTTGACAAAATTTTATATGGATCTAAACCATGGTCTCAGAGATATCTTGGAAATGATTTTATTCTATTAGGGTTTTAGAGTTTTGGTTTATTTTCCAAGTGTTTAAATTTCAAGGTGCATTTAAGAAGAATGCATTTCACTTGATTTGCTTTTTTGTTGGATTCAAACATTATTCAAAGTTTGTTCAAGATGGGATTTTAAGTTTCCATTTAGAAACAAAAGTTTCTTTTCACCCTAAAATCCAACAATTATTTATTTTGTTTATTTATTTTTCACATTACAAGATTTGGAAAATCTTGGGATGTGACAGGCTACCACCCTTAAAATAAATCTCTTCCCGAGATTTGGGAAGGCTAGGGGTTACAAGTTGGCTCAAGCAACTAGGGTACTACCACCCTTAAAAAATTTCCAACTAGATTACTTCTTGGCTTGCTTGGGATCTTGATGAAATCTCTCTGGGCAAACATCTGCATAGTGTCCTTTGTTTCCACACTTGAAACATGTGACAAGGCTGAGACCCTTCATAGGCTTTATATTGTGCTTCATATTTTCTGGACAATTGCTTGCATAATGTCCTTGGTTACCACAATTGTAACATGTGACAAGATTGAGTTCTTCACGTATCTTCTATGGACAAGTTGATACATAATGGCCTAGCCCTTTGCAGTTGTTGCACCACACTTGGTTAATCTCCTTATATTTTTGTTTCTTCTCAGGACATTCATTGGCATAGTGTCCCATCTCTTTGCAATGAAAACATTGCACTTGGCTTTTGTCTTTCTTCTTCTTGGGTTTCTCCAAAGCTAGGAGTGCTTCTAGTTCATGCTCTTCATATCTTATTTCAAAGGTAGGAAAGTTTCCGGGTCTCCTTGACCTTTTCCTTGGATAATACATATGTCTCCTCTTTGGTCCATCAAATTGAATCATACTGCATGGAGGTGCAAGTTGAGATTTTCCTTTGTCTCCATGGGGGTTTACAATCTGTTGATGCACTCCACCTTGTTTCCTTTGTTGAACTATGGAATAGATGGGGCATTGGATAGGGACATGATTATTTCCTTCACATAGGAAACAAGTATCTTGAGATGTGAGGCATTGATTAGTTGGATGTTTCTCTTCACAATTGGGGCATTGATCTTCATGCTCCTTAGAAGTGTGATCCTTGTCTCCACAAATATTACAAGCTTGGGTTCCTTCTAAAATATCATCCTTGACATCCTTGTTGTCACAAACTCCTTGGGAAGGGTTGTCTCCTATGTTGATCATTTGATTAGTCACCTTATGCAACAATTGGGTTTGGGTTTCCATAAACCTTTGTATGGTTGGGTCTAACTCATCGTTGTTGGCCCAAAATTGAGCTGTCACTTGGTTCAACTGGGTTTGGGTTACTATGAGTTCTCTCATGTTGGCCTCTTGGTTCTTGTTGTTGTCACCATTCTTGATGTTGGAGTCTCTTGGAGTAGTCATATGTTTGGGTTGGATTGGGATTAGAAAAGGCAAAAGATTTCTAAGGAATAATTCTAATCACACACATCACAATTTCACACAAGCAATGTGTAAGCAATCACAAACAAACATTCCACTCAATCAACAAGTTTCAAGCACATTTTTAAGCAACAAAATATTTTTGCTACACCACATAAGTTGGTGGGTTTGGTGTAAAATTAATATGGTGGTCCAACTATATGGTTCACTTGAGATCATTCCATTCTTCTTTGTTGTTTCTTCTTGAATGATATCATGGTTTCCTTGGAAAAATTCTTGTGTCTTGGTCACAAACTTCAAAGGTGATGATGGTTCCTTCTAAGTTGTGTTTCCTTAGTCTTCAATTCTTGAGTAACATTTCTTGTCTCACTTGTAGTCCTTAGTGATATCCAAGTTGAAGTCCTTGTTGAGAATAAGGTTGAAATCACTTGAGTTGGTGAAGTCCTTTGCTCATGGTGGAGGCTTTGTCCATCAATTTTAAATAGACAAGATGTAGAATCAAAATAAAAATGGTTGAGGAAATAGTTTACAAGATTGTTTGTAAATAAGTTTTGGAACAAATACAACTCCTATTTTTCTAAGGGGTTTTGTCCAATCCTAGGGTTTACAAATCCTACAGGCAACACAGTGCTCTGATACCATCTATAAGATCCCTCCCCTTATAAAGGTAAGGATCCCTGTGATTGCAATGCTAGTCCCTGGATCAATAGCTAGCATCCACAGTTAAGATGTAATATCGAGAAACAAAGGTCATAATACAACTTTATAACCAGGAATAAAATAATTTATTACATCTTACATAGCTCATTTGGCTATCTCATTAAAATGCAGCAGAATATAACAATATCATGGGGTCCTTCATCTTCAAAGTGCCACAGGCAGTCATGTTGGTTGTAGACTTGTAATCCTAATCAATAAACTTCACTAACATCAAACAAACCTACAACATAATAAGTTACAGCCACAAGGGTCAATACATTTGAATTATATTGGCAAGTGATACTATGGTAGTATAATGGAGTCTATCATCTATATGCATTTGGCTAAGTGGAGCTTAGGCTTGCTTTGCTCAGAATAGATTTTTCTTATCCATTGAAAACACTAAGATTTTGTTTGTCAAAAATCACCCAAGGCATCTCCCAATAGAAATTGGCGATCCTTCAACCCTTGTTCAACCACAAGTTTTTAACTTAGAAATTTGGATGAGGAGATTCTTGATAGCTTCCATGTCTTGATGCTCAAATTGTCCTTTACCAGGGACATGGCTAAGTACTTAGATTTTACACTCTGCAGAGGTGGTGAACTTTCCCCACAAGACTTGGTTTCACCAAGACAAGATCTTTTAGAAGCCTTCGCTTAGACCAGAATGGACGCGTTCCAACCTATCAAACCCCTACCACCAACTGTCCATTTGGCTAAGTTATTGCAACCTATATGATCCAGGCAGATCCCATAATGCCAAGTGGCTGCACTTGAAGCTTCTCAACATTTGACATCTCAAATCTCTTTGTTCCTGGGTGGCCATCCACAAGTGAGATACCAAGTTTTCCCCAGTATACTGGACTTGGTGATGCCCAATTTTTCCCTAGCATACTGGACTTGCATAACCACTCAACACAAACCATTCTTTCCATTCCACCCAGGTGATTCATTCACTTAGTTGTTTTATTAAACAAAACACAAGTCCTTGACTTAGAAATATTCCATAGCATGAATATAATCCACCCTTGTTTTCTACTAGCTAAGCAAAGCATGATAGTAGTAGGAATCTTAACTTAGGAAATTTCTGCTAAGGTTTCATCTACTAGGATTTTCCATGGCATAGTCTATACTTAGCAAAATTCCATGCAAGTCCTACTTTAGAAATATCACTAATGCATAGTGAAAATAATGGGACAAAAGTATGAAGCATCACTTGCCTTTTTGGTAGAGAATATAAGTTCACTCCTTGATCTTGCAATATTCACACTCTTCAAATCACTACAATTCAATCAAGAAAGCAATATTTCAATCTACCATTCAAGCAACATCACATAAAATAATAGAAACAAAGCAATGCATGCAAGCATGCAAAAGATTGTTTTATTTGGAAAAGTGGTTTCTAATAGGTTATAAACATTCTAAAACACCTATTGGTCATTTTATAAAAGTGGAAAAACCATTTGCAAAAGATTTTACCTATAAACCATTTTTAAACCAAATCAATATTTCATGTGGTTGAAAATGCCTTTAGCAAAGTAATAATCTTAATAGAGTTCACCAAATATGTTTTAAAATCATAAAACTTTGTGTTTAGGGTCAGAGAGTTTAAATCAAAACATTTCCCAAAGGTTTTCTTCCAAAAACATTTTTAACACATAAACATTATTTTTATTTGACTAGAAATGTTTTAAATCAAAGATTTATTCTTTTGCTTCTCCAAATATATTTTTGAAACCACAAATTGATTTCTATGGTCAGTAGGTTCTGAACAAACCATTTTCCAAAGATTTTATTCCCAAAATAATTTTAGAAAGAATTTTATACTCAAAATATGCCTACACAAGTTTCTGCAAAAACAATCATTTTACCAGAAGCAATTCATTAAACAAAGTGCATGGTTGGCTACGTGTCTTGATTCTACCGGCCAATACCGTTTCGGTTGGATCGACCTCTCTGGTGCATTGGATCTAAGTGTAATCGCGCGGCTCAGGTTCAACCATACCCTTTCGAGTCAAATCTAATCATACGCGTCTGATTCAGATCCAACGGTTCTCACGCATCGACCAAGAAGCAGCGGCGCTGGCGGCGGTGTGTGGCGGCGCACGGTCAGACTGAGGCGTTCACGGCGATTCAGGAAGCAAGGAAGGGGAAGGAAAGCATTACCAGTGTCTCCGTGGCGAGGAGATGCTCAAGGTGGTCTTCTCCGTTGAAGGGGCGCTCGGGGTGGACGGCAATCGCTCGCCGGAGTTATCGCAGCGTCGGACATGTTCTGTTTGTCGTCAGAGGCGAGGATGGAGGGCGCACTAAGACAAAGGTAAGACACCGTTAGGTTCGCAAGGGCATGGCAATCATGAGAGTGTCCACGAGGAGGAGAGGGGTGGTCAGAATGTTACCAGGGGAGTCGCCGGAGTTGATGCCGAAAGCGGTGGCGCGTTGGCGTCGTCAGAGGCGACGTTCTAGGGCGCGAGCGAACGAGCTACGGCTACTGTTAGGTGCGCCTGGTGACGGAGAGCATGCTCGTGTGGTCGAGGAGGCGAGGGGCGATGGGGTTTGGCCGGAATTCCTCGCAAAGCTTGTCGGAGGCAGTGGTGGTGTGCGGATGAATTAGGACAGCCCGGGGGCTCCGGTGGGGTGATGTTTGGGAGGAAAGGAAGAGGGGAGCCTGGCGATTAAGTACACACGGTCACAGCGAGGTTTAAGTGAGCCATTTACGTGAATTGAAATGAGTTAACACGAGGCAGAAATGGCCGGCGAGGCATGGTCGTCGCGGGTGAGGAAGAAAGCTGGGCGGTGGGGTCTGCTTGACAGCGAGATAGAGAGGGGTGAGGTGGGGCCTGCTAGTCAGCGACCGAGTGGGTCAGGTCTGAGGTGAGAAAAACGTTTCGAGGAGAGGGAGTGGGAGTGGGCTGCTGGGCTAGATGGGCCTACTGGGTTGGGCTGTCCGGTTTATATTTTTTTCTTCTCCTGTTTATTTTTCTTTTTCCAATTCTTTTATTCTGTTTTGATTTTGTTTAATCAATTCAAGCATCCATTTGAATTCAAATTTCAACCAAACTTTGTGTATATTCAAATACTGTTTATTAATGCATTTTAAAGTCAAATTTAGAATATTTCTTTTATTCTTTTTAGGGTCTTTTAATTATTTAAAATAGGCCCTTGCATTTATTCAAATAAGGTTTAATAATGTTTTCAAACTCCATTTGAAATCTAAATCTTTTCAAATCTTTTCAGTAGGTTTTATTTATTCAATAGGGTGTCAAATTATTCACCTTGAATTATTTGGAATATTTTTAATATGATTTATTAATCATTTTGATTTGGGTACTTGTCTTTATTCTAATGAAAATAATTATGGGTTTAATTCCATAAATTTATTTGGTTGATTTCTTTGATCCCATTTAAGTTAAATAAACAACTTTTATTCCACTTGGGTAAATTCCAAATTCTATTATCCCATGATTTAATTAATCATTTCTAATAGGAATTTTATCTTTATTCAAATAGAATAGGATTTGGTTAATGCCCTTTTAATTAATTTGAAAATTCTTTATCCATTATTTTATTTGGATTTGGATTATATTTATTCCATTTGCTTATGGATTAAGTCAAGATTTGGTTTGGCCTTTAAATATTTCTCATTAAATAATTCTTTCTTTATCTTATAAAATCCATATCTTTTTATTTATAGATCCAAACTTGGTGTTTCCAATTTGAAAAACCTTATTTAATATTTGTTTATCCTTTTAAATCTTTTTAGGATTATTTGATCACCATTTGGTATGGATTTTAGATAAGTGCTTTATTAGCTTTGGAAATTACTTTTCCTTATCTTATTAAATTCATAAGATTTTATTCATGGCTCCAAATCAAGTGAAACCAATTCATATGGTTTTATAATATTTCCATTTGTCATTCTTGATCATTTATAAATGTTTGTTGACAAAATTTTATATGGATCTAAACCATGGTCTCAGAGATATCTTGGAAATGATTTTATTCTGTTAGGGTTTTAGAGTTTTGGTTTATTTTCCAAGTGTTTAAATTTCAAGGTGCATTTAAGAAGAATGCATTTCACTTGATTTGATTTTTTGTTGGATTTAAACATTATTCAAAGTTTGTTCAAGATGGGATTTTAAGTTTCCATTTAGAAACAAAAGTTTCTTTTCACCCTAAAATTCAACAATTATTTATTTTGTTTATTTATTTTTCACATTACAAGATTTGTAAAATCTTGGGATGTGATAGTTTGGTCCTTATAAGTATTTCCACCGGCTTGTCCGTTGCTAAGAAAGGATTGGGCCACTTGCTGCGTTTGTTCGTTGTCTTTATTACTTGCACCTTGTTTCTTTGCTTTATCAAAAAACCGCTAAAAATCCGTTTGCTAAGTATTTATAGAGATTTACTACTCCATACCACTAGTCAACACCTTATGCTCCTCATTGGGATCGACACTCCTATTTATCAAAAGTACTACGATACCCCCCCTATACTTGTGGATCATCAAGACTATTTTCTAGCGCCGTTGCCGGGGAGTGAAGCGTTATTGAAGAGTGGAACTAGTAAAGGAAACTTCTACTGTGAGTATTGCTTTTTGTTTCTATTTGTTACTTTGTTTCCAATATGGATAACCCACTTGGTTTTCTGTTTGGGATAGATCCACCGGTTGAGATAGATCCTTTTAAGATACCTACACGTATTGTTGATCGTGTTATGGATAATTATTATTTAGGGGATGGAACTGTTCATCCTGGTGATCACTTGCTTTTTATCCATGAATTATGCGTGTTGTTTAAGTGTGCATGTATCACAACTGAACAGGTGAAGAAGAAGTTACTCTCTATATCCTTGAAAGGGAGTGCTGAAGAATGGTATAAGCTGCTGAAGAATGGACAATCCATGGAATGGGAGGAGCTGGCATCTCTATTTTATTCTAAATTCTGTCCTCATAGTGAAATTCATAAGGATAGGAATCTGATATATAACTTTTGGCCTCATGATGGAGAGAGTACAACTCAAGCTTGGGGGAGATTGAAGTCACTAATGCTTAAATGTCGTGGTGGTGGCACGACAGATGCCATAGGTAGGATTAAGTTGGGGGCCGAATGGGTGCTTGTGGTCACCGGGGAGGGTGTGCACGGTCGAGCCATGCACGAAGAACAAGAAGAACTCTCCAGACTTGGCAATTCGATTCATACCCCAAAGATTACAAGTGCTCCTTGAGCTGTATAAGCTAGGGTACACAGCCCTAGTTCCCTACTTGGTTCCACCCCTTTCTACTACTGCTATGCCCTCCCTTATATAGGCAGTGCTAGCTAGCTAATACCCCTTTGGGTTCTAGGGTTTACTGTTTGGGTTTTGGTCCCTACAATATGGGCCGGGTCATGGGCTTTCCCTAAGCCCAGAAGCCCGGTCCATAAAGCTTGACAGCTAACGGTCTTCTGGTACGCTGCTTCTTGTTCTTTTTGGCGTCACGCTGTTACTTTGTACGTCAGCGCATGCTTTGGGCATCACCCGGTTCCTTTGTGTCACCCGGCGTCGCCCTTCTCTTTTGACCATGCTTTACCGTGGTCCCTCCTGCACCTTAATCGGAAAGGTGCCACGTGTCCTCCTTGACCCGGCCCTTCCTCGGTTGACTCGGCTCGTTGGTTCCTGCAAGGGTTACAACTTTGTCCTATGCGGGCCAACATAGTTTGTATGTCGGCTTTCATGCTTATCTTACCCAGCCATTCTTACCCGGCCTGGTTCTTTCTTTACTCGGAGCCAACCCAGCTGCAATATGTTTCCCCTCTCGTGACCCTATCGGGGGTTATCCCCCCGATATTAGTCCTCGAAGCTGGTGAGGTCTAGCAGTTCAAGCTGTTAAGCGTCTCCAGGTTCCTTTTGTGTGAATGGAACTTAGTTTTTGTCTTTATCTGTCGCAATCTCGCACCTTGCCGGGTCAGTCTGACAATTTCCGGGTCAACTCTTTGACTTCTTGGCTCATTCTTACCTCGATCCGAGTTGCTTTGGCCAATTCCAAGTCATTTTCGGCGCTGTTTAGTCACTGACACCTAGTAATCATGATTACTTGCCTCAATTTTTGTTCCAAGCTCTGGGGGCACAGTGACGGCTGCATAGTTATTCCCCGTCACTATGGCAGTCCCATCGACCTGCGCCTCTTGTCCTTCTAGTCATGACGTGGCATGGGATTTTTTGTGTATCCTTGGCTACATGGCGCTTGCTGACTGGCTTTCCTGGCCTGGTACACGGCCACAAGTTGGCCACATGGCACAGATAGATCCCACCACCGGGGTTTTTTACTACCCTTAAGTAGGGGTTGGGGGTTTCCACTTCCCCCACGCCCGTTCAGTTTTCCCTTGGCCTTTCTTCTTCCTCGCGCCCGCAAAATCGAACTGCCCCCTTTGCGGTGCCTTCTTCCTCCTGTTCTTGTGTTGCGATTGCCCCTTTATTCTTTCCATTCCAATACGGGTCCACACTGTTCCAAGCCTCTTCCTATCATGGAGGAGACGGACTCTGCTGATCTCATGGGCCTTTCGTGGCCTGATGGTCTTGAGGCAGGAGATTCCCTTGGCCTTGGGCGGGGGAAGGCTCGGAGGTCTCCATCAGGAGGTGGAGTGGCTCCGCTCCACCAGACGCATTACGCTGCAAGTGGATTGCTGTATCCCGTCCGGTGAGATCTCTCCCAAACCTCAAGCTGGCGAGCGGGTGGTTTTCCTTTCCCATTTTGAACGCGGTTTCGTCTTCCTGTGAGCACCTTCTTCTCATCGTTTCTTTCTACCTTCCATCTGCAGACCCACCATCTTCCTGCCAATGCGATTGACTCTCTTTCTTGTTTCATCTCCGCTTGCGAGGCCTACATTGGGATTTGGCCTACAGTTCTTCTGTGGGCCAAGTATTTTAGATTTAGGGTTCAAGTTATTCCCCAGCCCGGTGCTCCCCGTGCCGAGAAGAAGCCGACTCGGTGTGGTGCTGCTAGCATCACGGCCAGGAGAGACTCCATCTTGCCACAGGTTGCTGGGCTTGATTCTTGCAAGAAGTGGCATAGAACCTTTTTCTATGTCAAAAATAGCGGGTCCACTGATAACATCCGGCTTCCCCTTTCTCGGATGAGCCCCCCATAAGAAGCCTTGGCAGCTTGACCCACGCGACCAAGACGCTACGGTAAACGAGGCTAACGCTATCCTGGAAAGGTTGCTGTCGCCAGATGAAAACTTTCATCTCGCCGACTCTAACCTCATGTGCACCTTCGTCTCACGCCGGGTAAGCCCCATCCAAGCGAGGAGCCACAAGATGTTCTTCATGAGCGGCTCTCACAATCCCACTCGGCACTCCACTAAGGAGCTCACCCACGACTCCATTGCCTGCCGAGTAAGCTCAATCTTTAAATTGAACTTGGCGGATGATTGGGCTTGGAGTTTCCCACCGTTCAGCCGGATCAAGCCTGTCCCCTGGGTAAGTTTTCTGGATCACTTTATCACCGAGTAGGCTTTAGCTCTTTTGCCACTCTTAGTTTAGTTTTTAGTTTCTCATTCTGTTTGTCCTCCGCAAAATCTCCTTCACCAGGTTGATGACAGTACTGTCCCTCCTACTAGTTATCATGGGGACCGCTCCGACTCGGATGAGGTCGAGTATGACCTGGAGTGCTTCATGCCAATCCCGCACACTGCGGCTGCTTCAGCTTCGGGTAAGAGTCAATCTCGTAATCCCTTACAAGATTGGTCTGACGATGATGAGGATGATGATTGTACGCTTTTGGAGGTATATGCCTTGTGTCCTTAATCTCTTTGCTTATCCGAGTAAGCCCGTTATTTACTTATGCAGCTGGCCAGGTACATGACACTCCTCCTCTCTCCGTGGGCGGAGTCAGCAAGATTACCGTCGCTAAGTCGAAGCGACGCGGATCCTCCTCCAGCACTCAGCCGGCCAAGAAGAACAAGCCCACTTCGGTAGCTCCTGCTGCCTCTGCTGCTGCCAGCCTGGCTGATACTCGCCAAGCTGCTCGGCGCTGAGTCACACGTCGAGTCGTCCGTGACCCAGTTGTCACCGGGTAAGCTTTTTGTACTCTGCTTGCTCCGTTTTTTCTTTTTCATCACTGATGTTTTCTTATATATTTCTCGTTGTTTTTAGCGCTGCACCTTTGTCGGCAAGCCAGGCTGCGTCTAGCATTGCCTCGCCGCTAAGGCCTGCGCCTCCTCCAACTGACTCGGCGGTGGTGAGCCCCGTCCGGGTCGAAGCTCCCACTGTTGAGGCTCATGCCGCTCAGTGTCAGTCAGACCTGGTGGGTCATACGGCTGACGCCCCTGGCGCTGGCCAGGAGAAACTTCCTGATCTTGGTGCCCGTGAATCTGGCACCGAGAAACCTTCTGCCACCAGTTCCTCTGGCATCAGCCCTCAAGCTGATGTGAATGAACAACTTCCTGATCTTGGAGCTAGCAAAACTGCTGATCCTAGTCAGGTGGCTCCACGTTCTTCTCCAAATCCTTCTGCTCGCTCTCTAATTATGTCAAAGGGCCAGACCCAGCCCAAGGCTTCTGACTCTACTCGCCCCTCATCTGGCAAATCCACCTCTTCCAAGCAAACAACGCTAGTCTGCGCTCCGAGTTCTGCTCCTCAGATCCGGCCTCCGACGTCGGCGACAATGATCGCTTCAACTGGTAAGGGGAACGAATACGCGGCTGCCGGGTCAGGTGATGGCTCCAGGGCTATTACCCTCCATACTTCTACTGCTGCGACCCGTGCAACTGTGGGAACCGCCCTAAAAATGGGTCAAGTTCTCACTCGGACGCTCAGTGGCAAGAGCCTAGGTTCAGCTGAGCCTTACGCCATGGCATGGAATGCAGCAGGCGAGCAGGAGGTCAGCACTCGTGCCAGAAAGAAGCTGAAGCGGGGCCCCAAGGCCGTCTCCGACATGACCAACATGCCATTGCTTTGATGGCCCGCGCCGACGAGGTGAACGAGGTAAATTAACTTCTTACTCTTTTGTATTATTGAGTATTTCCTTTATACATATCAACTAGTCCCCGAGGTTGCAGCCGAGTAAGAAACTTATTCGGCTGTAAGCTCTTTAATAGTCACTTAGTCATTAAATACTTTACCCCAAGCTTGCATGTTAGAGCTTCGATTACTAGCCCTCGAGGTTACTGTCGAGTAAGGAACTTGCTTGGCTGTAAACTCTTAAGCTTTTTGATTCGGCAGGTTGCTTGACTTGACTCTTCCTTATTGTCTGTCTTCTTTGATTATCTCACGCATAACAAGCGGACCAAAGTGCACCAAGCTCTCGTCCTGGCGCATCGCAAGCTCGAACTTGCGTATGACAAGCTACAGACTGACACCCACGGCCAAGGTAATATCTTTGCTCTTCCTTTTTTCTATTCGGTGTAATTTTCCTTGGTTCATTTTATCATTTTTCTCTCGCTCTTGTTCCACAGCCACTGCTCAGTCTACCATCAATGATCTTCACTTGCAAATCAGCGAGGCCGAGAGTAAATTTCTTGCCTCCCTAAGCCAATAGCTCAAATTTTTCTATTGGTACTGACAAATATTTGTTCTGAATAAGCAGAGAAGCACCAAGCCGAATTCCAGAAGGAGCGCGATGAGGTGACTCGGCTGAAGAAACTAATGGCCGAGACGGAGCAGAAGCACTTGGCCGAGGTGAAAGGGCTGAAGGAAGAACTTGTTGAGAAGAATGAGCAGCAGGCCGCCAGCACCGAGAAGACCAAGAGGCTGCTCGACGAGGCCGAATCATCGATCGAGTCGGCAAATCTGAACTTGGACGCCCTTCAAGCCAAGGCCAAGACTTGGCAGAGCAAACTCACCGCCATCAACTTCTTTCTCGGTAGTGAGTTCTTACTCTTTATGCACCGTATAAGTCCTTCTGGACTTCTTCCATCTGCCCTTGTTATTTGCTAACTTTCTCTTTTTGCTTGCAGAGAATTTTCCTGAGGCCAACATGTTTGCCATCCGAGCCATGAAGAAAGTGAGAGCCAAAGATGGTGCTCCTGCTGACGGCAAGGTGTCCATGGAGGAGATTCTCACAGCGGTGTCTGAACGGGTCAAGACACTCAGGTCTTGCGGTGTGGACTTGCTCAAGTCAGCTATCCATGCGTTTCGCATGCTCTGGCCGGATGAAGACCCACCCAAACTCATCGAGCCACTTGCCAAGAGATTGCTCCTTACTGAAGACCGGCTGGATCAATGGCGTGAGTCGGTCGGCCGAGCTGCCGCGGACAAGGCTCTCTCCTTCGTGCTTTCATGGTACGAGGACATCAACCTTGATGTTCTTGATCGCATAAGGGGGGATGGAAAATGGCTGAATGATCCGGAGCTGATCAAGAAGCGCCAGGAGAGAGCTTATGCCATGATCGAGTACACCATGGTGCATTCTCGGTGTGAAGGGCTCAGCTTCCTCGACCTTGGTGACCCGCTCGTCGAAGTTGCTGATGAAGCGGGTGGCGACAGCGAAGCAACCAAATCAGATGATCCGGATGACCCGGCCACAGATGTCCCTCACCCGGCCGATGCTCCAAGCACCACTCCTGGCTCCGAGAGTGCTCCTCCGAGTTCTTCTGCTCCTTAGGCTAAGCAACACTCGAACTTTGACCAGATCCCCGGTATGCTGGGTACATATGTAACAAACATTGCACTTTTAAGTTTGATTATGTGCCTTTTGACAAGCTTTATATGTTTGTGTTATGTTCTAAGAGTGAATCATTCAAGGGCAAGTCCACGAGTTTCATTTTGCCATGTCACCTTTCCTTGCCTTTGGCCCTTGTCTACCTTTTTCGGTGTTCGACATTAGGGTCTCAAAGTATGAATGATATAGTTAGCGGGTATGAAACTTCGATAACTTGGCCGATATTACTCGACACGAAGTATAACACGACCTACAAAGAGTTAGGCAAAAAACTAAATCCGACTCGCGTTTCTCCTTTGTCTTTATCCGGCGTTCGTGTTTTACCCGTCTTACATCTTTTTCTCTTGCTTGGCATGAAGCCATGTTTTCGGACAACAACATAGTCGAAGAGTTGATTTCTTCCGAGTAAACACTACTTTCTCCGAGATAAATTTCGGGTATCACGCCAGCCAACGTAAAATAATTGAAACGGAAAACTTAAGGGGTAGTCCCCGAGTCAGTTTTTCGAATCATACCATTTTATTATTAGCACATAGCCGGCAAACACGCCCGACATATGAGAGTCCGAGTGATACATGCACTGTTTCTCCTAAGTATAGAAGGGACAAAGTAGTGCCACATTACATGGCCTTTTGGTTTCATCTCCTGACCTGTCTGCCTTGTTCTTTTGCGCTTCACGAGCGTCTATGAGATAATAAGAATCATTGTGCAATGCTTTGCTTACAATGAACGAACCTTCCCATGGGGGTGATAACTTATGCATTCCTGCTGTGCGCTGCACCAGCCTGAGCACCAAATCCCCTTCTCGAAAAACACGAGGTTGCACTTTCCGGCTATGGTAGCGTCAGAGATTTTGTTGATATATAGCAGATCTGGATAATGCCAGTTCCCTTGCTTCTTTGAGTAAGTCTACTCCATCTTCTCGGGCCTCTTTTACCTTGGCTTCCGAGTATTGCCTTATCCTTGGCGAGTCATATTGTATGTCGGCAGACAAAACTGCTTCAGCCCCATATACGAGGAAAAATGGCGTATAACCAGTTGACTGATTCAGAGTTGTTCTTAGGCTCCACAGTACTGAGGGTAATTCCTCTATCCAACAACCAGGTGATCTCTGGAGTGGTTCCATTACGCGGGGTTTTATCCCGGACAGAACTAAGCCATTAGCCCGTTCAACTTGTCCATTTGATTCTAGATGGGCGACTGATGCTACATCGAGTCTTATTCGGTGTTTCCCACAGAAGCGAGCAAAAGCTCCTTCGGCAAAGTTCGTGCCATTGTCAGTGATCACACTGTGTGGGTAACCGTATCTGAGGATTATATCCCTTAAGAATGTGACAGCTGTTTTACCGTCCAATTTCTTGATTGGTTTCACTTCTATCCACTTGGTGAACTTATCGATCATGATCAAGATATGAGTCATGCCTCCCCTTGCTAGTTTGAATGGTCCTACCATATCTAGGCACCATACTGCAAAAGGAAAAGTAATTGGTATAGTCTTCAATTCAGACGCTGGTAAATGCGACTTGGACGCATAGTGTTGACAACCACTGCATCTTCCGACTAACTCTTGCGCTTGTGCCAATGCGCTTGGCCAGTAGAATCCATGTCGGAATGCCTTGGTTACCAATGATCTTGATGATGCATGGTGCCCACACTCTCCTTGATGGATATCCAATAAGATCTCCTGGCCTTTCTCTGAGCTGATACAACACTGCAGTACACTTGTCACACTTTGCTTGTAGAGTTCCTTGTTGATTATGGTGTATGCTTTTGCTCTTCGTGCTGTTTGCCTTGCCAATATTTCATCACTCGACAAGGTCCCATCTTTAAAATAGCTGAATATTGGCCGTGCCCACGTTGGTATTAGTGGTTCCGGGTCTGCTTCAACATCAATGTCCATTGGTTCCACCGACATATGCTCTGCTGACATAACTTGAGGAGTCCCCGAGTGTGATTCGGCGATCCCTGAATTGAACGGATCAGTCCCCGAGTGACTCGAACCTACCCTTGAGTCGATGTCCATTGGCACTGCCTCTGATTCCTGACTCGCCGAGATGACCCTGATTGATTCGGACTCCGGTGGAGGCTTGATCGATGGCTTCCTGAGATGCTCCAACGCTACCCCTGGTGGTATTGCTTGCCTAGATGATCCTAGTTTGGATAGTACATCTGCTGCCTCATTTTTTGCTCTAGGAATGTGATGAAATTCACAATCGTCAAAATACCCTGAAATTTGTTACACGTGGAAAATATATAATGCCATGTTTGCGTCCAGCGCATCCCAATGTCTAGACACCTGCTGAATCACCAAATCTGAATCGCCAAAACACATGATCCTTTTGATACCAATTTCCTTGGCTACTTTAATGCCATGGACAAGTGCTTCATACTCGGCAACGTTGTTAGAAACAGCAAAATGAATCTTCAACACATACCTCAGTTGATCCCTCTTTGGAGATGTGAGCACTATCCCGGCGCCCAGACCCATTTTCGTCTTGGACCCATCAAAATGCATTTTCCAGTAATTCGGATCTGGCAGTGGTGGTTCGTACTTCATTTCCATCCATTGTACAAAGAAATCTGCAACAGCTTGAGATTTTATTGCATCTCGCCTATCATATTATAGAGTGTATGGTGCCAGTTCAATGGCCCACTTGGCGACTCGGCCGCTGGCATCTTTGCTGCCCAATATATCCGAGATAGGTGCCTCGTATATTACCCGGATTGGGTGTTCCTGAAAATAATGTTTCAGCTTCTTTGCTGCCATATATACCCCATATGTCATCTTCTAATAATGCGGGTAATTCTGTTTCGAGACAGAGAGCACTTCGCTCAAGTAATACACCGGCCTTTGGACTGATTTGCCCCCTTCTTCACGTTCAACCACTATTACTGCACTTACAACTCTGTTGGTTGCGGCGACATAGAGCAACATTGGCTCCTTGGATAATGGTGACGCTAATATTGGTGTTGTTTCCAACATTTTCTTTAATTCATGGAAAGCGCTATCAGCTTGCTGTGTCCATGTGAATTTGTCTGATTTCTTCATCAACTGATATAGTGGTAGGGCTTTTTCACCTAGCCGACTAACAAACCTGCTCAATGAGGCCAGGCATCCAGTAAACTTCTGGACATCATTGAGGGTTTTTGGCAATTCCATTCTTTCGATGGCCCTGATCTTTGTCGGGTTAGCTTTGATTCCTCGGCTGGATACAAGGAATCCGAGTAACTTGCCAGCCGGGACACCAAATGTACATTTTCCTGGGTTAAGCTTCATCCGGAAACTTCTCAAGTTTGCGAATGTTTGACGCAAGTCCTCAATTAGAGTATGACTTTGTTTGGTTTTTATTACCACGTCATCGACGTGTACTTGAACATTTTTGTCCAATTGATCTTGCAAGAATTTTTGCATGCATCTTTGATATGTTGCGCCTGCATTTCTCAATCCGAATGGCATGGTGCGATAGCAATAAGCCCCGTACGGGGTGATAAAATCTGTCTTTATTTGATCATTTGGATTCAGTGGTATCTGATGGAATCCTGAATACGCATCCACAAACGACAACAACTCACACCCAGCAGTAGAATCTATGACTTGATCGATCCGAGGCAGATGAAATGGATCTTTTGGACACGCCTTATTGAGGTTCGTGTAATCAATACACATGCGCCATACCACTGCTACGTTCGGGTCATCTTTTTTCTTCTCGACCAAGACTGGATTTGATAACCAGTCTGGATGCAGTACTTCCATGATGTATCCATTAGCTAAAAGTCTGGCAATCTCGACAGCTATCACTTTCCTTCTATCTTCGGCGAAGCGGCGGAGGGGTTGCTTCACCGGCTTGGCATCTGGTCTTACATGAAGAGAGTGCTCAGCCAGCTCCCTCGGAACTCCTTGCAGATCTTGAGTGGACCATGCAAAGATGTCCCGATTCTCACGGAGGAAGCTGGTGAGCTTGCTTTCCTATTTGTTTGTAAGGCCAGCCCCAATGGTAACTGTGCGCTCTGGGAAAGTTTCATCCACTTGCACCTTCTTGGTTTCCTTGGTAGCTTGAAATGACACACTGCCATGCGGGTTGGTGAGTGCTGGCATGGACATTTGTGCTGCTTTGGCCAATGCTTCCACTTCCAACATCTGACTTTTCTCTTGTGCTATGACGAGTGACTCGGCCAGTGAAGATCCGGCCGAGGCACAAGAAATAGATTTTTTTGTAGTCCCCTTCAACTGTGATCACCCCACATGGGCCTGGCAGCTTCATCTTCAAGTAAGCGATGTGAGGAGTAGCCATGAACTTTGCCATAGCTGGCCTGCCGAGTAAGGCATGATATGAGCTGACCAAATCTACCACCTCGAACTCTATAGCTTTAGTGCGACAATTCTCTCTGTTGCCAAATAAGACGTCGACCCAGATCTTGCCAATTGGCTCACAGGACAGTCCCGACATGATACCGTGGAAAGTTGTCTTAGTCGGCTCCAGCATGTTCATGGTAATGCCTAACTTGAGCATGGTATCCTTGTACATGATGTTGATGCTACTGCCATCATCAATCAATACCTTTGAAAATTTCACGTTGATATCTGGGCCCATGAATGTTGGATCCAAAACCAGAGCGTATCCTCCAGGGGTTGGCATGATCTTGGGGTGATCTTTTATACTCCAAGTTATTTCTTGCTCAGACCAATGCATGTACTTGGGGATTGCCGGCATCATGGCATTCACTTCCATCATTTGTCACTGCTGGCTCTTCTTTTCATTTGGCTCTGTGACAAAGACAACATAGCTCTGGTGATGTTCTCTGTACTCATTTCTGGTTCCATGGCCGACATGAGCATCGTCACCTCTTGGGTTGTGCACCTGGTGCACAGCTTCTCTTCTTTCTTGATTCTGATACCTCGGCTGCCTATTTTCATATCTGTTATCTGCTCCCACTGCCTGAGCGTTTCCTCCTGTAAGTGGTGGAGGGGGAGGTGGTGGAAGCTGCTTATCCGGCGAGTCCACTCTATCTCCTTTCTGAAACCAAGTGCATTGCCTCGTCGTGTGATTGGATGGTTTACTCGGACTAGGCGTGTGAAACTTACATGGCTGATCCAGCATCATCTCATAGGTATATTTTTGTCGGTCCTGATACTGCTTCCTCTGATCGTATGGCCTTTTGCCGTCATTCTTTGGCACCCATTGTTGTTGACCATTTTTCCTTTGACGCTGACTGCTTCCAGCATCTGGATGATCCTGACTCATAGGCGCAACCTGAGTCTAACCATACCTGTAATCTGGTCTTTCGTCTCTTCTCTTGCTTCTGTATTCGGATCTTTCCTGGCGCCTTTGTGACCCAGCAACGTCATATATCTGAGTCCCAGTCATCCCGTCTGCCGACATGAGCAGCGGCTGAGTCGGATCTCCTAACGCATACGAGTCGGCTATTCTTATCGTCTCCGCCAGGCTTGCCGGCATATCTCTTTGTAGCCTTTGACACAGCACACTTCCATGTCTACATCCTTGTGCAAACCATGCGATTTCTTGTGACTCGATTACCCCTTCACAAGAGTTACGCATCGTACACCACCTTGTGAGGAACTCCCTGTCTGTCTCATTCGGTCTTTGCTTGCACATTGCTAGTTGTTGTGGGCGATTTGGCCTCTTGTAAGTGCTCGTGAAATTGCTCACGAAAGCGTCGTGAAAATCGATCCAACTGTTGATGCTTCCGGGTGGCAAATTGTTCAACCTTACCCGAGATGGTCCCTCCAGCATCTGCGGCATGTAACGTACTGCCCATCTCAAGTTTCCCTGTGCGATCTTCACAACGGTTCCATAATCTATGAGCCAGTACTCTGGCTTTGTGCTTCCATCATATGTTTTTGTCCCTCTGGCCAGCTGGAAATTTGGCACCGGTGGCTCCTTCATGATCCTTGGGCCAAAGCATGGCGGACCCTGCAGACCTTGCGATTCAATTATCTTTGCCATTTTTATGCGGTCGAGCTTCAGCCTTGCATCATCTGGCTGAAGGTTCCTGCCTCCGAATCTTGCTCTTATTGCTTGATATACATGATCTGGCAGTTCATACCCGTCATTTACCATAGTCGAGTAACCATCATTATACTTATTCGTGTTCGGGTCAGCAGGCTGTCGAACTGCTTTTCCCGCGCTTTGCTGTCTTATTTCTAGCTGAGCTGGTGCGTTATTCGGAGCTGGATTTCCTCCTCCCGCCGATTGAGTTCCGCACCTAGCATGAGGCGCAAAATTTTGCCCTGCTTTGTCATTCCTTTGCCCAACTTTTTCCTGGTTCTCATTTCCTTGGGGATTATTCCTTTTTGCCCCTTGCGCATGCGCCGGGTTTCCTTGAACTACTGCCGGATCATAGGCGACCATATGCTTGTTTCTTCCAGAATCCACACTTTTTTCTTTTCTCGGCCTAGGAGCCGCTCTGGGTGAGGATGCTGTGTGCCCAATCGACCTCGCCGGGACAGGAGTCGCTGAGTGAACCAGCTGTGACCTTCCTGCTATACCCGGATTTGCTCTGTAATACGCCTCATTCAGCATGCTGGCTGCTTTTACTAGTTCATTGACTCGTTCTTGCTGCCTTTTCTTTGCTTCCCCCTCCAAGTGGGGTAATTCTACCATTGCAGCTTCTGCTGGTCGCAGATTAGCTGCTGCTGTGTTATATGTGGGACGCATGGCTATCTCGTTGCTGTTCTGGTGTTATCTTCGATGTCGCATCTGCCAGCTCTTCGTTGAGGTTCCTTCCTCTCAATCTTGTTGCATCAAGCCGGGTCTTTGCGCCCTTGACTCGATTTGCTGAGTTAAGCTCTTGGATGGTGATATCCACGTCCTATTGTAACTGTGCTAGCTCTTTGGCTTTCTCTAGGACTTTTATCCTGGCTTCCTCCAACTCGTCTTGCACACGTGCCTGGTCAGTTGCATGTGCCACTGGCTCTGCCAACTTGTCTACCACTTCCTGCAGCTCCTTAGCCCTCTTGCTCCTAGCTATGTTCTCTGGTTTTTCCAGCGGTGCCCTTGCTGTTCTTGCAGCCCTTGGAGTTTCCTCATGATTTCCTCCCTCTGCGTTCTCATTCACCACTGGAACTACTGGGGGAGCTGCGGGGTTTGTGGCTATCATCATTACCTCCATGGAGACGAGTTGGTGCAGTTTCCCCGCGACAGGGGCCGTTGGAGGAACCGGCGCCAGGACGACGTGCTCAGGATATGCGCGCTCCACGCGCACCGCGACGTAGACCTGGTGCTCGCCGAACTTGATGAAGCGACCACCTCTAGGAAAAGGCTTGGTCCCGAAGCAGCCCGTGTTGTCGCTGAAGAAGTTGAGCGCTCCAAACCTCTGGATGAGGCCGGAGTAGACGCTCTCACCGGTCTTGGCGATGATGTTGCCCGTCCGGATGAAGACTCCATCAAGCACCTGCTTCTGCCCCACGTTGGGCGCCAACTGTCGTGGTGGTGGCACGACAGATGCCATGGGTAGGCTTAAGTTGGGGGCCGAATGGGTGCTTGTGGTCACCGGGGAGGGTGTGCACGGTCGAGCCATGCACGAAGAACAAGAAGAACTCTCCAGACTTGGCAATTCGATTGATACCCCAAAGATTACAAGTGCTCCTTGAGCTGTATAAGCTAGGGTACACATCCCTAGTTCCCTACTTGGTTCCACCCCTTTCTACTACTGCTATGCCCTCCCTTATATAGGCAGTGCTAGCTAGCTAATACACCTTTGTGTTCTAGGGTTTACTGTTTGGATTTTGGTCCCTACAATATGGGCCGGGCCATGGGCTTGCCCTAAGCCCAGAGGCCCGGTCCATAAAGCTTGACAGGTAACGGTCTTCTGGTACACTGCTTCTTGTTCTTTTTGGCGTCACGCTGTTACTTTGTACGTCGTCATGCTTTGCGCCACCGGCTCCTTTTGTGTAACCCGGCGTCGCCCTTCTCTTTTGACCATGCTTTACCATGGTCCCTCCTGCACCTTACTCGGAAAGGTGCCACGTGTCCTCCTTGACTCGGCCCTTCCTCGGTTGACTCGGCTCGTTGGTTCCTGCAAGGGTTACAACTTTGTCCTATGCGGGCCAACATAGTTTGTATGTCGGCTTTCATGCTTATCTTACCCGGCCGTTCTTACCTGGCCTGGTTCTTTCTTTACTCGGAGCCAACCCAGCTGCACTATGTTTCCCCTCTCGTGACCCTACCAGGGGTTATCCCCCTGACATTAAATGTCCTATTCATGAACTCCCTAATAATATTATTATCAATAATTTTTATGCTAGGCTTTCTCTTCATGATAAAGATTTACTAGATGCTTCTTGTGCTATATCATTCACACATATGAAGGAAGAAGCTAAATGGGATCTCCTAGACCGTATTCAAGAGAACACTGAAGCTTGGGAGAATGACAAAGGAAGAAAGTCAGGTATAAACTATGATTATGAATGCATAAGATCTTTTATGGGAACTGATGACTTCTATGATATTAGTAATGAGTATGGTATTGATCCTTAAGTTCTTGCGAAATGCTTTAAGGCCTTTGCCTCTTACATTGAAATTCCCAAGAAAGAGTGGGACAAGTACCATGCTCCTTATAAATACATTGTTACCCATGTTCCTGCTAGCATAGAAGTTTGTACTATTGATCTTATTTTTCCTAAACCTTATGTTGAGAAAATCCCTTTTCCTACTAAGGTAAAGGAACATTCTATCATAGCTAATGTGGTTAGCAAAATTGCAAATAAAACTGTGGAACCCGATGAGCAAATAAATATTGAGCTTGTGGTAGCTATTGTGAAAGATCTTGTCACTAGAAATATAGAGGATGAGCATATTGTCTTTTGTGAAGACGCTTCTAATATTGTCTCTCATCCTAGAAAATCTAGAAAAGCTAGTGTCCTTGTGCTTTCTGTTAAAATTGGTGATCATTGTTATTATGGTTTATGTGATATTGGTGCTAGTTATAGTGCTATTCCTTATGAGTTTACATGGAAATTATGCATGAAATTGGTCCTTGTGAGCTTGAGGACATTGATGTGGTTATTCACCTAGCAAATAGAGAGACATACTGTCCCATTGGCATTGTAAGAGATGTGGAGGTTCTTTGTGGTAAGATTAAATATCCTGCTGATTTTCCAGTACTTGGTTCTAAAGCTAGTAAAACCTATCCTATAGTCTTTGGTAGAACCTTATTGAATACATGTGGGGCTATCATAGATTGTAGGAAGGAAAAAGTTTTGACTAAGTTTGATGGAGAGTCTTATGAGTTTAATTTTTTCAAATTTGCTAAAACTCCTTATGAAAGTGAACTGCCTAATAAGGACTTCAGGGTTGAACAACTTTCTGCTATCTCTCTTGCTCTTGACAATGCCTTGCAGCAATTTATGGAAGATCGTGAAAGCGATGTCTTCATGAAGGAAAGAAATGAGATTGACAAGGTTTTCCTTCGTTAGCCTGAGCCACTTAAGCATAATATACCTATGGAAGATTTGGGTACCACACTACCACCTAAAGGGGAAGCTGTTTTCGAATTAAAACCTTTACCTGATGATCTTAAATATGCTTATCTTGATGATAAGAAAGTATATCCTGTTATTATTAGTTCTAAACTTTCAGGAAAGGAAGAAGAAAGGCTATTGGAAATACTGAAGAAACACCGAGGAGCTATGGGTTATACTCTTGATGATTTAAAAGGAATTTCTCCCACTATTTGTTAGCATGCTATTAATATAGAACCTGATGCAAAACCAATTGTTGAGCACCAATGCCATCTAAATCCTAAGATAAAGGATGTGGTAAGAAATGAGGTATTCAAACTCCTTGATGCTGGTATTATTTACCCTATTGCTGATAGTCAATGGGTTAGCCCTCTTCATTGTGTTCCAAATAAAGGGGGAATTACCGTTGTGCCTAATGAAAATAATGAGCTTATACCCTAGAGAGTAGTGGTTGGGTATAGGATGTGCTTTGATTTTAGAAAGGTTAATAAAGTTACTAAGAAAGATCATTATCCTTTGCCCTTTATTGATCAAATGCTTGAGAGGTTGTCCAAAAAGGCTCATTTTTGTTTTCTTGATGGTTATTCTGGGTTCTCTCAAATTGCCGTGAAAGCCCAAGACTAAGAGAAAACCACTTTCACTTGTCCTTATGGAACTTATGCTTATAGGCGTATGCCTTTTGGTTTATGTAATGCTCCTGCTACCTTTCAGAGATGTATGTCTGCTATCTTTCATGGTTTTTGTGAAGAAATTGTGGAGGTTTTCATGGACGATTTCTCCATCTATGGAACTTTTTTTGATAACTGTTTGCAAAACCTTGATAAAGTTTTGCAGAGATGTGAAGAAACCAACCTTGTTCTTAATTGGGAGAAATGCCATTTCATGGTTAATGAAGGGATTGTTCTTGGACACAAAATTTCTGAAAGAGGTATTGAAGTTGACAGAGCCAAAATTGAAGCAATTGAGAAGATGCCTTGTCCGAGAGATATTAAAGGTATTCGTAGTATCCTTGGTCATGCTGGTTTCTATAGGAGGTTTATTAAAGATTTCTGCAAAATTTCGAAGCCCCTTACTAATCTTCTTAAAAAATATGTACCTTTTCTTTTTGATGATGATTGTAAGGAAGATTTTGAAACTTTGAATAAAGCTTTGACTACTGTAACACCCTCGGATCGGCCCTATGAAATTTTTAGCGTCTCTCGCCAAACCCGCATAGAAACGATTCAGAGGTGCCCACCAGGCACTTGCGTGCGGGTGGAAAACGAAGTAATATCATTACACAATAGTCCACGATGGAACCCACAGAACATATATATACAACAATGACTCCATGAGTCAAGAATATAGATATACAATACAAGATCCAAATCAACTTGAAAATGATACAACCTCCGAGTACGGACAAGATGCAAATTGAGCTAAGAGCCCTGAAGAATAACCAATGGCGTCGATCACCCTGCCCAGGCCAAGCCGGAAGGGTAACCCTACTAACGACGTTAATCTCAAAACCTGCTTAAACAAAAGGGGTGCCGGCAAAGGGCAAAGGAAAAAGGAGAGCGGTCAGAATAGTTTTGACACTCTATGACGTCCATTAGCTAAGTTATCCTACAGGCTGGACCAGTGGGGTATCGTAACTGCTGAGCTCTGATACCACTCTGTAACACCCTCATAATCGTCCCTATGCAAGTTTTAGCGTCTCTCGCCAAACCCGCATAGAAACGATTCAGAGGTGCCCACCAGGCACTTGCGTGCGGGTGCAAAACAAAGTAATATCATTACACAATAGTCCACGATGGAACCCACAGAACATATATATACAACAACGACTCCATGAGTCAAGAATACAGATATACAATACAAGATCAAAATCAACTTGAAAATGATACAACGTCTGAGTACGGACAAGATGCAAATTGAGCTAAGAGCCCTGAAGAATAACCAATGGCGTCTATAACCCTGCCCAGGCCAAGCTGGAAGGGTAACCCTGCTAACGACGTCGATCTCAAAACCTGCTTACACAAAAGGGGTGCCGACAAAGGGCAAAGGAAAAAGAGAGCGGTGAGATCGAGGCGATTACATGAGACTAGAATTTGGCATTCCTTCCCTATATAGGTATGGTGGACTGAAGCGGCAGCGCAGCATGCACTAAACAACCTATAGAGACTCAATACAACTGGCGACTATCAGATAGGGATAAGAAAGACCTAGTCCGATCCAACCTGAAACTATCACCAAGCATACTCATCCTGGTATTTCCCCCTCGAGACCAAACGAGGAAGTCAACCGAGAAACTCACACAGTTGGCAGTTTTATTCATTATGTTATAGTTGCGCAATTACTAGTCAGATATAGATAGCATGAGTCATCCTGATATTATAAACAGTGGGCAGTTTTAGTTAACTATTCCATTGTAGTTGCAATACTTACTAGTCAGATACATATACCATGAGACATTCAAAAACCCAGCAGTTGTTGTTACTTTTATTTAGCCATTTCGTTGTAGTGAAGCTGATTACTAGTCATTACAAAGTCAAATTTATAGCACTACTTTAGTTATAGTTGTCTATGATCGAGATACTGTGCTCCAAGTCGTCCATAACCGCGGACATGGCTTTCAGAAAGTTTTACCCTGCAGGGGGGCACAAATAGCAACACACGCACGATCAACCTCGAGAAAAACCAAATGAAAACCCAACGAGGCATCACGACAGAGCAATTGCAAGATTCATATTTGATTTCAGGGGGCCACCCCACCAAGCTACCCGCGACGAAGTTGGCCGGCTCTGAGACAGAACCAGAGGTTTCTGCCAATGGCTGTAAACGACTGGGAACCCGAAAGCGTGACTGGGCTTGTCGATACTGCGAAAACATTCCACATTTGTTCCTAAACAGTACAGGCGCTCCATGCGTAATAGTAAATAAAGTAGTAAAGCATGGCATAAGTACATGATCGTAATAAAGCCCCAAACTACTTGTGGCCCCAAGGAATTAAATATGACTCAATCGAGGGTTAGGGGGATTCATGGTCCCACATGTGGATAGTGCGAATATTCAAAGAACAGGTATCAAGTACTCGGGGTCCTACGGGACACAAGTGGACGGTTAAAAACCAAATAACATCTATTGCCCACCTATGCCTCTGCATTATTTACCTACTTCAATTTTAGTTATTAAACGGTAATTAAAGCCATGATCATCTCCAACATTAAACATGCGGCATTACTCCAACAACTGTGGAAGATCGAAGACGCGACACATCACCTGTGCAAGCAACTACGACTCGCAAGGCCAACTATCTACCAAACAACAGGTAATAGGATGTGTCCATGGCAATATAAGGGCTGTAGGGAAGTATAACGGGGTACGGAATCTATAGCATCGCAACACAGATAGCAATAGATCAACATGAGGAAATAAAGACTATAAATTTAAAATAGGTAGAAAGGGGGAGGATGCTCGCTTGAAAACATCACCGAAGGTATGTAACACCACGGTTCTGAAAAGACCGTAGCTTCTATGTGACATGCCAATCCCTGGATCGGTTCATTGGCCCACAATAGAATAAGATGAATAACATAGCAAAATATCCGTGTATCATAAATAATGAAGATCCAGAGTACCATTATTACAATAAAAGCTTAGCTCAAGGCTAGCTCAAATTATTCAGGTAGCAACATAAATAAAGCAAATCCTCCATTCTTCAAATTGCCCACAAGTGAACAAGTGCCGAGTGGAGTACCCTGGCCTATATCGGTTACTCAGAATTGGAATATCCTGCAACATGAAACGTAGCAGCCCCGAAGGGTCAATACATGGAATGTATGGCAAGTAGAGCTATTAAAGGAGACAATAGTGCTAACATCTACATGCATATTTGGCAAGTGGAGCTGTGGCTAGCTTGCATTTGCAAATACCTTTATCCTACTTTCATAAACAGTTTTTGATTTTCTTTGAAAAGATCCCAATTAAGTTAACCCAACAGCATTAAAGCAATTATGAAATTTGAATGAGCGAGAAACATGTCATGGAATCAATATCAAGCAACTCAGACGTCCATAACCGGGGACACGGCTAATCGATTAGATTATACACCCTGCAGGGGTTAGTACACTTTACCCATGTGACCTGGCCAGCCTGACTCGTACCATCACTCTCATATTGGGTGATGATAGGGGGAAGTCTAGGAAGAGACCGTTCGGGAAATAGCTCCCCAATCCCGACGCGCACCGGTCCAACCTACCAAAATTCTACATCTCTGGATACGCGGGTTCGAGTTACCACAACATACTATGTCCAACCAACCTCCCATTCCATTATTGGCACATGGTTGTACATGTAAGCTACAAAATAAAGAAGCCAATCATTTTCTCTTGATACCTGGGTGCCTTTCCGCAATGATACCACCAAAAATTATCAATCCCATCACACCCAGGAGATTCATTGATTAAGTTGTTTTAGTTTTCGCAAACCAACACATTTAGAAACAACTTTCAGTGATGTAACCCAGCCCTCGTTCATCATAGCATGGCTAAGCACATCTACCAACGGTGGTTTATCTACAAGGAAAGCCCTACCACATAATAGGACATAGCATAGCGATAGTATTATCCTACACATGCATCTACAACATACACGACAATGCATTGAAAATAGTAGGACAATATCATGAACAAGGTAGCATCTACTTGCCTTGGTTGTAGCGGTCGGAAGAACAATCCACACATGAGCAAGCGTTGCACTAGTCACAATCTACACGATACAATTGCAATCATAAATAAACCATCCACAATCATATGCAAACAAGGATGATGCAAGATGCATGCATGATAAGTGGATTGATGCTATAGCAGCATCACATAATCTTATTCAGTAAAGCTACTGTATGCATGCATGGAAAATATTTTTAGCCCAAGGGAAACAAGTATGCAATTTATAATGCTCAATAATAGAGCTAGAAACCAAATAATTCACTACTATTTACATACTGTTTATAAAATCTTGGAAACATTCTACGGTGTAGGCATTACTAAATAGGAACAGTACTAACTGGAATTTCTCAAAAAGGAATTATGTAACTCCCTGAGTAATTAAATTACTGCAGATAGCCATTAAATAGATTCTGCAAAATTCATTACTGTAAGCCTAACCTTTTAATTCACTTTGAGATTCCCCTTGTTCTACTGATTCCAGGGACATATTATTTGCAATTTTTGGAGTTACAGATCCTTTTCTACGAATTAATTACTCCAAAAAGGCCATTAACTCATTTAATTATTCTGGACAAAATCTTGCTGTAAAAGTGTAAAACAATGCTACAGCAAGATTATACACGAGTTACTGAATCTACACATATTTTATTTGCAATTTTTGGCCCAGTAGATTATTTTCTACGAATTTTACAAATTTTACCTAAAATCTGTCGAATATATTGATTTAAAATTAAACAGTCAACCCTGACTGTTGACTGTGCCTACGTGGCGCTGACGTGGCGGTTTGACCAGTCAGCGCCCGGGCTGACTAGTCCACGGCCGATCTAGGCCGTTCATTGTAGATCGAGCGGCAGGGGTGAGGTGGCGGGGTGGTTCACCTGAGCTGGCAGCGGCGGCGGCGGTGAGGTCGTGCGGCGACGGCAGGGGGGGGGGGGTTCCGGCGGCGGCGGTGGCACGACGGCGTCGGTGGCGGCGGGGTGGACCTTCTCGCAGTGGTGGCGCAGGTCGGCGAGGCGCGGGGCGACGGCGATCAGCGGCTGGGGGCGAGCGGCGGCGTCCCGCTCCGGCGAGAATCATGCGGCGGCGTCGCAAAGGGAAGAAGCGACAGGTTAGTGGGTGGCGCGGCTTCGCAGCGAGCGGCGGCGGCGGTGGTGGCTCGGCTTACCGATGGCGGCGGCGAAATCGGCGGCGGCGGCGGCTCGGGAAGGTTGGGGTTCGAGAGGGGAGGGTAGGCCGAGGCTAGGGGGGTCTTTAGGGGCTCGGTGAGTCCTCGCGGAATGGCATGTAATCGGCGGCGTGATCGCGTCAGACACGGCGGCGGCGACGCCGACAGGTGGGCGCCACCTGTCGGTGGCTGGCGCAATGGCGGTGCGCTGCTTTACCGCTGGCAGCAGCGGCGAATAGCTAGGCTACTGGCTGGCAATTCTTCTGCGTCGTTTGTTTCCTTTTTTTGTTCTTTTCTTTTTTTCCATTTTCTGTTTTAGTATCTTTCGTAACTTTTTCATACGAGCTCCGAATTGAGTGATTCTTGTCTCTAAATTTTTGTAAAAACCAGAGGGTCATCATAGGATCATTTGTATCAACACCACTAGCTTCCAAAAAGGGTGGAAATACAAACCTAGTATGATCCCTTGTAGGAGCATTTTAGCAATTTAAAATAGGGCTTTGAAAGTATTGCTTCGCCAGAATCTTTTCGAACCGAAATTTTTGCATGGATGATCATGATGCAATGACATGAATGATATTCAGAACCAAATCTAAAATTTGGGATGTGACAAGACTAACCCCCTTAAGATGAATCTCGTCCCTGAGATTCAGTGCGGCTAGCAAATAGGTGCGGGTAGTCCTCTCGGATGTCATCCTCACGCTCCCAAGTGGCTTCCTCTTCGGTGTGGTGGCTCCATTGCACCTTGCAAAATCTGATCGTCTTGGTACGGGTAATCCTCTGTGCTGTCTCGAGAATCTTGACTGGCTTCTCCTCATAGGTCAAGTCATTCTCAAGCTGAACCTCCTCTAACGGCACAGTGTCTCTCAACAGCATATCCACCATCTCCGGATGGCACTTCTTCAGCTGGGACACATGGAACACGTTGTGGACAGCGGACAGAGCCTCTGGCATCTCCAACTGATAAGCAACTTCTCCTTTGCGTGCTAAGACCCGATATGGTCCAATAAACTGAGGTGCCAGCTTACCCTTGATTCCAAATCTCTTGATTCCACGTAGTGGCGACACTCTGAGGTATGCTCTATCACCTATCTCATACACCACTTCCTTGCGGTTGGCGTCAGTGTATCTCTTCTGCCTTGATTATGCTACCTTCAGCCTGTCCCTAATCAAGGCGACCCTCTCCTCAGCGTCCTTGATCAAATCAGGCCCAAACAATTGAAGTTCTCCTACTCCATCCCATAGCAATGGTGTCCGGCACCGTTTCCCATACAGCACATCAAACGGTGACGTCTTGATGCTGGTTTGATAGCTGTTGTTGTAGGAAAACTCAGCATACGGCAAATTCTCATCCCAACTAGAACCATGAGCCAAGGCGCAAGCTCTCAGCATATCTTCCAAAATCTGATTTACCCTCTCGGTCTGTCCATCAGTCTGTGGGTGAAACGCTGTGCTAAACTCCAACCTAGTCCCAAGTGACTCGTGCAGCTGGCGCCAAAAGTGCGAGGTGAATTGGGTGCCCCTATCTGATACAATGCTCTTGGGAACTCCATGTAGGCACACATATTTGTCCATGTAGATCTTGACAACGTTGCACTCGTATATGTCGTGTTCACCGGTATAAAGTGGGCTACCTTGGTCAAATGGTCGACCACTACCCAAATGGAGTCATATCCTGACCTGGTCCTGGGCAATCCTGTGATAAAATCCATTCCCACTCTATCCCACTTCCAATCCGGCACAGGCAATGGCTGGAGTAGTCCTGCTGGCTTCTGGTGCTCCGCCTTCACTCGGCTACACACATCACATAGGGAAATATGCTTGGCGATGTCTCCCTTCATGTTATTCCACCAAAATCTGCTCTTCAAATCCATATACATCTTCATATTGCCTGGATGTATGGAGTATGGCAAGTTATGAGCTTCCTGCAGAATCAACTTCCTTATCTCCGGGTCGCTGGGCACACACAAACGATCTCCATACCACAAGGTACCATGGTCATCCTCGCGAATATCCTTTTCTCGATTTTCCTTCATCTTTTCTTTCATCTCTTCTATTTCCTTGTCTCCTACCTGAGCCTTCCCGATCCTGTCCTGTAGCGTTGGTTGGACTTCCATTGCTGCCAAGTATCCTTCAGACACTACCTCCAGTCTAAGGTCCTTGAGTTGCTTGCACAAATCCTCGGGCAATTCCCCAATTGTCAATCCATTGGCATAAACCTTCCGGCTCAGAGCATCTGCTACTACATTGGCCTTTCCTGGGTGGTATTGCAGATTCATATCATAGTCCTTGATAAGTTCCAACCATCTCCTTTGCCTCATATTCAGTTCCTTCTGTGTAAATATGTACTTCAGGCTCTTGTGGTCGGTGTACACATCATAGTGTTTCCCCATCAAGTAGTGCCTCCATACCTTGAGCGCATGAACCACTGATGCTAGTTCCAAATCATGCGTGGGATAATTCCTCTCATGGTGTTTAAGTTGCCGCGAGGCATATGACACAACTCTCCCATCCTGCATCAGCACACTCCCAAGTCCCTGTCGAGAAGCATCACAGTACACTTGGAAATCCTTCTGAAGATCTGGTAAACACAGAACATGTGCGGTCACTAGTCGACGCTTCAGTTCCTAAAAGCTGGCTTCACAAGCATCTGTCCATTCAAACTTCCTCTCCTTCTTCAGAAGTTCTGTCATCGGCTTAGCAATCTTGGAGAAGTTTTCAATGAACCTCCTGTAATATCCAGCAAGTCCCAAAAAGCTCCGAATATCTCCCACATTCTTGGGCGCTTCCCACTCAGTCACTGCAGTCACTTTGCTTGGATCAACAGCGACTCCTTCTCCTGACACCACGTGTCCAAGAAATCCAACAGTGTTAAGCCAGAATTCACACTTGCTGAATTTGGCATACAGCTTGTGTTCCCTCAGCTTCTCCATAATCAGTCGCAGATGTTTCTCATGCTCAGCATCATCCTTGGAATATATCAGTATGTCGTCAATGAACACAACCACGAACTTGTCCAAGTACTCCATGAATACCTTGTTCATCATGGTCATGAAATATGCCGGGGCATTCGTTGGTCCAAAAGACATAACTGTATACTCATATAAACCATACCTAGTAGTGAAAGCGGTTTTTGGTATGTCCTCCTCCCGGATCTTCAATTGGAAGTAGCCCGATCGCAGATCAATTTTGCTAAACACCTTTGCTCCTTCCAGTTGATCAAACAAATCATTTATGTTCGGCAGGGGGTATTTGTTCTTGATGGTCACCTCATTCAGCGAGCGATAGTCCACCACTAATCTCTTGCTGCTGTGTTTCTTCTCCACAAACAGAACAGGTGCACCCCATGACGACGAACTATCATATGTCGGACATGTGTGCCCGCTATGTGCTGATAATAAAATGGTATGATTCGAAAAAACCGACTCGGGGACTACCCCTTAAGTTTTCCATCTCAATTATTTTATGTCGGCTGGCGTGATACCCGAAATTTATCTCAGAAGAAGTAGTGTTTAGTCGGCAGAAATCAACTCTTCGACTATGCTGTTGTCCGAAAACACGGCTTCATGGCAAGCAAGAGAAAAGGATGTGTGACAGGTAAACACGAACGCCGGATAAGTGCAAAGGAGAAATGCGAGTCGGCCTTAGTTTTTTGCCTAACTCTATGCTGGTAGCGTTATAATACGTGTCGAGTAATCTCGGCCAGGTGATCCAAGTTTCATACCCGCTAACTATATCCTTAGTACTTTGAGACTCTAATGTCGAACACCGAAAAAGGTAGACAGGGGCCAAAGTCAAGGAAAGGTGACACGGCAAAATGAAACTCAGGGACTTGACCTTGAATGATTCACACTTAGAACATAACGCAAATATATAAGGCCTATTAAAAGGCGCATAATCAAACTTAAAAGTCCAATGTATGTTACATATGTACCTGGCATACCGGGGATCTGATCAAAGTTCGAGTATTTGTTAGCCTAAGAAGCAGGAGAACTCGGAGGGGCACTCTCGGAGCCAGGAGCGTTGCTTGGAGCATCGGCCAAGTGAGGGGCATCTGTGTCCGGGTCATCCGGACCATCTGACTCGGTTGCTTCGCTATCGCCACCCTCTTCATCAGCAACTTCGATGAGCGGGTCGCCAAGGTCGAGGAAGATGGGCCCGTCTCACCAAGCATGCACCATGGTGTACTCGATCATGGCATAAGCTTGCTCCTGGCGCTTCTTGATCAGCTCTAGATCATTCAGCCATTTACCATCCCCCCTTATGCGAGCAAGAATATCAAGGTTGATGTCTTCATACCATGAAAGTACGAAGGAGAGAGCCTTGTCCGCTGCAGCTCGTCCGGCCGACTCACGCCATTGATCCAGCCGGTCTTTAATAAGGACCAGTCTCTTGGCAAGGGGCTCGATGAGATCGGGTGCATCTTCATCCGGCCAGAGCATGCGAAATGCATGAATAGCCGACTTGAGCAGATCCATACTGCAAGACTTTAGGGTCATGACTCGTTCGGACACTTCTTCGAGAAGCTCCTCCATGTACACCTCGCCGTCGGCATGAGCACCAGCTTCGGCCCTCACTTTCTTCATGGCTCGGATGGCAAACATATTGGCCTCAGGAAAATTCTCCGCAAGCAAAAAGAGAAAGTTAGCAAATAACAACGGTGAATGGAAGAAGTCCAGAGTGACATGTACAATGCAAAAAGAGTAAGAACTCACTACCGAGAAATAAGTTGATGGTGGCGAGCTTGCTATGCCAAGTTTTGGCCTTGGATTGGAGGGCATCGAGGTTCAGATTTGCCGACTCGACTGATGACTCGGCCTCGTCGAGCAGCCTCTTGGTTTCCTCGGCGCTGATAGCCTGTTGTTCGTTCTTCTCGGCAAGCTCCTCCCTTAGCCCTTTCACCTCGGCCAAGTGCTTTTGCTCCGTCTCGGCCATCGACTTCTTCAGTCGAGTCACCTCATCTCGCTCCTTCTAGAGTTCGGCTTGGTGCTTCTCTGCTTATTCGGAAAAAATTACTTGTCAGCACCAACCAAAAACTTCAGCTATCACATCAGTGAGGCAAGAAACTTACTCTCGGTCTCGTTGATCTGCGAGTGAAGAGAATTTATGGTGGACTGAGCAGAGGCTGCAAAAAAAGAGCGAGAAAAATTGAGATAGTGAACCAAAGAAAACTACACCGAAAAAGAGAAAGGCCAGGTAAGGATATTACCTTGGCCTTGGGTGTCAGTCTGCAGCTTTTCATACGCAAGTTAGAGCTTGCGATGCGCCAGAACGAGAGCTTGATGCACCTTGGTGCGCTCGTTATGCGTGAGCTGATCGAAGAAAACAAACAATAAGGAAAGGTCAAGTCAAGCAGCCTGCTGAATAAAAAAGCTTAAGAGCTTACAGCCAAGTAAGTTCCTTACTCGGCAGTAACCTCGTGGGCTAGGGATTGAAGCTCTAACATGTGAGTTTAGCATAAGGAAATCAAAAAGCTTAAGAGCTTACAGCCGAGTAAGTTCCTTACTCAACAGTAACCTCGAGGGCTAGGGATCGAAGCTCTAAAATGCAAGCTTGGGGTGAAGAATTTGAAGACTAAAGTGACTAGTGAGAGCTTACGGTCAAGTAAGTTCCTTACTCGGTCATAACCTCGGGGACTAGGTGATATGTATAAAGGAAATGCTCAACAATACAAAAGAGTAAGAGGTTACTTTACCTTGTTCACTTCATCGGCGCAGGCCATCAAAGTAATGGCCTGCTAGGTCATGTCAGAGACGACCTTAGGGCCCAGCTTCAGCTTCTTGCCGGCACGAGTGCTGACCTCCTGCTCTCCAACTGCATTCCATGCCACGGCATAAGGCTCAACTGAACCAAGGCTCTTGCCACTAAGCGTCCAAGTGAGAACTTGACCCGTTTTCAGGGTAGTTCCCACATTGGCACGAGTCACTGCGGCACTAGCATGGAGGGTAACAGCCTTAGAGCCATCACCTGACCCGGCAGCCGCGGACTCGTCCGCCTTGCCTGTTGAAGCGAGCATTGTCGCCAACATCGGAGGCCGGATCTGAGGAGCAGAACCCAGATCGCAGACCAGCGTCGTCTGCTTGGAGGAGGTAGATTTGCCGGATGAAGGGCGAGCAGAGCCAGAAGCCTTGGGCTGGGTCTGGCTCTTTGGCAGAATTGAAGAGTGAGCAGGGGGATTCAAAGTAGAAAGTGGAGCGGTGGCTCAAGCAGTTTCTTTGGCTCCAAAATCAGGAAGTTGTTCATTCACATCAGCCTGAGGGCCGATGCCAGAGGAACTAGTGGCGGAAGGTTTCTCAGGGCTAGAGTCACTGGCACCAAGATCAGAAAGTTGTTCATGGCCAGCACCAAGGGCGCTAGCCGAATGACCCACCGGGTCTGACTGACACTGAGAGGCGTGAGCCTCAACAGTGGGAGCCTCAACTCGGACGGGACTCGGTGCCGCCGAGTCTGCTGGAGGAGGTGCAGACCTTAGCGACGAGGCAATGCTAGAAGCAGCATGGTTTGCCGACAAAGGTGCGACACTAAAAATAACGAGACATATATAAGAGAACATCAGTGATGAAAAAGAAAAGAACAGAGAAAGCTAAGTACAAAAGCTTACCCGGTGACAACCGGGTCACGAACGACTCGGCGCGTGACTCGGCGCCCAGCATCTTGGCGAGTCTCAGCCTAGCTGGCTGCAGCAGAGGCAGCAGGAGCTGCTGGAGTGGGCTTGTTCTTCTTGGCCGGCTGAGTGCTGGAGGAGGCTCTGCGTCACTTCGGCTTGGCGACAGGGATCTTGCCGACTCCGCCCACTGCGAGAGGAGGAGTGTCATGTACCTGGCCAGCTGCATAAGTAAATAACGGGATTACTCGGATAAGTTGGGAGACTAAGGTCACAAGGCATATACCTCCAAAAGCGTACAATCAACATCCTCATCATCGTCAGACCAATCTTGTAAGGGATTGCAAGATTGACTCTTACCCGAAGCTAAAGCAGCCGCAGCATGCGGGATTGGCATGAAGCACTCCAGGTCATACTCGACTTCATCCGAGTCGGAGCGGTCCCCATTATAACCAGCAGGAGGGACAGTACTGCCATCAACCTGGTGAAGGAGGTTCTGCGAAAGACAAACAGGATGAGTAACCAAAAAACTAAACTGAAAGTGGCAAAAGAGCTAAAGCCAACTCGGCAAGTAAAGCGACTCGGAAAACTTACCCAGAGGACAGGCCTGACCTGGCTAAACGGAGGGCAACTCCAAGCCAAATCATCCGCCAAGTTCAATTTAAAGATTGAGCTTACTCGGCGGGCAATGGAGTCATGGGTGAGCTCCTTAGTGGAGTGCCGAGTGGGATCGTGGGAGCCACTCATGAAGCACATCTTGTGGCTCCTTGCTTGGATGGGGCTTACCCGGCGTGAGACGAAGGTGCACATGAGGTCAGAGTCGGCAAGATGAAAGTTTTCATCCGGCGATAACAACCTTTCCAAGATCGCGTTAGACTCGTTTACCGCAGCATCTTGGTCGTGCGGGTCAAGCTGCCAGTGCTTCTTGTTGGGGACCTCATCCGAGAAAGGGGGGAGCCGGATGTTATCGGTAGACCTGCTGTTTTTGACATAGAAGAAAGTCTTATGCCATTTCTTGCAGGAATCGATACCAGTAACCCGAGGAAAGATGGAATCTCTCCTGGGCGTGATGCTAGCAGCACCGCACTGGGTCGGCCTCTTCTCATATCGAGGAGCACCATGCTTGGGAACAACCTGAACCATAAAGCCAAAATATTTGGCCCATAGAGGAACTGTAGGCCAAATTCCGAGGTAAGCCTCGCAAGCAGATATGAAATAGGAAAGAGAGCCAATCGCATTGGCAGGAAGATGATGGGCTTGCAGCTGGAAGGTGTAGAGAAACGAGGAAAATAAGGTGCTCACTGGAAGAGCAAAACCGCGCTCAAAGTGAGAGAGGAAAACCACCCGCTCATTAGCATCAGGTTTAGGGGAGATCTCACCAACGGGGAGGCGGCAATCCACTTGCAGCGGAATGCGCCTGGTGGAGCGGAGCCACTCCAACTCCTCGACGGAGACCTCTGAGCCTTCCCAGCCGCCGCGCTCGCCGACGGGAATATCCTGCTCCTCAGCACCATCAGCGCTGTTGCGAGCATCCATGATTACCGCAGATTCAATCTCTTTCGCAGTTGAAAGAGGTTTGGAACAGCGCAAACCTGTGGTGGAATGGAAAGAGAAAGGTACCAATCACAAGACAAGAACATGAGGAAGAGGAAACCACAAAGGGGGGCAGTTCGATTTTGCAGGCTTAAGGAAGAAGAAACGGCAAGGGAAACTGAGCGGGCATGGGGGAAGTGGAAACCCCCAACCCCTACTTAAGGACAGTAAAAACCCTGGTAGTGGGAAGCGTGTGGCCGTGTATTAGTCCGGGTAGGCCAATCAGCAAGCGCCACGTAGCCATAGATACACGAAAAATCCCGTGCCACGTCATGGAAGGAAGGACAAGAGGCGCATGCCGATGGGACTGCCACAGTGACGGGAATAACTGCACAGCCGTCACTGTGCCGCCAGAGCTTGGAACAAAAAATGAGGCAAGTAATCATGATTACCAGCTGTCAGTGACTGAAGTGCGCCGAAAATGACTTGGAATTGGCCAAAATGACTCGACTCGAGGCAAAAACGAGCCAAGAAGTCAAAGAGTCAACCCGGAAACTGTCAGACGGCAAGGTGCATCATTGGAATGGAAAAATACAAAAATTAAGTTCTAATCACACAAAAGGAACCTGGAGACGCCTAACAACTTGAAGTGCTAGACCTAACCAGCTTCGGGGACTAATGTCGGGGGGATAACCCCCGGTAGGGTCAAGAGAGGTAAATCGTAGCGCAGCTTGGCTAGCTCCGAGTCTCGAAAGAACCAGGCCGGGTAAGAACAGCCGGGAAAGAGAAGCATGAACAACCGACATGTGAACTATGTCGGCCCGCATAAGACAAGGTTGTATTTTTTGCAGGAACCGACGAGCCGGGTCTACCAAGGAAGGGCCGAGTCAAGAATGATGCGTGGCACCTTTCCGAGTAAGGTTCAGGAGGGACCATGGTAAAGCATGGTCAAAAGAGAAGGGCGATGCCGGGTGAGACAAAAGGATCCGGGTGACGCCCAAAGCATACACTGATGTACAAAGTTACAGCGTGACACCAAAAAGAACAGGAAGTAGCGTACTAGAAGACCGTTAGCTGTCAAGCTTTATGGAGTGGGCCATTGGGCTTAGGGCAAGACCATGACCTGGCCCACATCGTAAGGACCAAGATCCAAACAGTAAACCCTAGAACCCAAAGGGGTATAAGCTAGCTAGCACTGCCTATATAAGGGAGGGCATAGTGGTAGTAGGAGGGAGGACCAAGTAGGGAACTAGTGCACTAAACCTAAGCTTATACAGCTCAAGGAGCACTTGTAATCTTTGGGGTATCAATCAAATTGCAAAGTCTAGAGAGTTCTTATTGTTCTTTGTGCATGGCTCCACCGTGCACTCCCTCCCCGGTGACCACAGGCACCCATTCGACCCCCAACTTAAGCCTACCCATGGCATCTGCCGTGCCACCACCACGACACTTCTAGTCATAGATGCAGTTGGATGGCGGTCTATGTGTATTGTTCTATTGCCCAATCAACCTCATACGATCTTTCTGACTAGTAATTGCATTGTTATGCCTTGTTTAGTTCCTGTCAACTGCCTCGCTGTAATTTGTTTACCCTTCATGCCATGTTGTTTATGTAAGGAGAGCACCTCTAGTGAACTATGGACCCCGGTCCAATCTTTACCATTGATACATCTTCCACTATTATTGTTTACTTGCTGCAAACCATTACCTTCCACACCATACATTTAATCCTTTGTTACAACAAATCGGTGATCTTGACAACCTCACTGATTCGTTGCGGCGAAGTCTTGAGTTTGTGTTGTGCAAGTGTCCGTGTTGCTTGCAACACCTGTGTGACGTTTCCTTCCTCCTTCTGGTTCGATAACCTCGGTCTCTACTAAGGGAAGACTTGCTGCTTGCTGCTTCACACCTTGCTCTTGGGGTTTCCAACGAAGTGCTCCACGTCAGCACCATCAATAAGTTTTCTGGCGCTGTGGCCGGGAGGCTAAGAACGTCTTCACAAGGTGAGTCCTTCACTTCCTCTCTCTTTACTTTGTTTTTATTTTGCTTTGTTTATTTTGCTTGGTTTTGTTTGCCTCTTTCCAAAAAACCCCAAAAAAAATAGTCTAGTTTGGTTTGCTTTCTTTATTCAAAAACACAAAAAAATTAGTTCCCGCTCTAGCTGCTGCTGCTGTTTTTGGCTTGCCCACCTTTGCCAAAATGAACTCTGCTGAGAACACCAAGTTGTGTGACATCACTAGCACCAAAAACAATGATTTACTAAGAACTCCTATTTCTCCACTTGCTCCTGATGCTACCTTTTATGTAATTAAGCCTGCTTTGTTGAATCTTGTGATGAGAGAGCAATTTTCTGGTGCTGGTTCTGATGATCCTGCTGCCCATCTTAATAGCTTTGTTGAACATCGTGAGATGCAAAAGTATAAGGATGTAGATGGAGATATTATTAAGCTCAAGCTTTTTTCCTTTCTCCTTGAGAGGAAAACCTAAAGAATGATTGCTTTCTTTGCCTAAAAATAGTATTGGTTCTTGGAATAAGTGCAAAGATGCTTTTATTGGAAAGTACTATCCTCCTGCTAAGATTATATCTATGAGAAGTGACATTATGAAATTTAAACAGCTTGATGTGAACATGTTGCTCCTGCTTGGGAAAGAATGAAATCTTTCGTTAAAAATTGCCCTACTCATGGACTCACTGCTTGGATGATTATCCAGACTTTTTATGCAGGTTTGAACTTCTCCTCAAGAAACATGTTGGATTCTACTACTGGAGGTACTTTTATGGGCCTCACTTTGGGTGCTGCAACAAGGCTCCTTGATAATGTGATGGTTAACTACTCTGAATGGCATGTTGAGAGAGCTCCACATGGTAAGAAGGTAAATTCTATTGAGGAAACCTCCTCTTTGAGTGAAAAGATTGATGTTATTATGGCTATGCTTGTTAATGGGAAAGCTCCTCTAGATCCTAATAGTGTTCCCTTGGACTCTTTGGTTGCTCAATAAGAGAAAGTTGATGTGGACTTCATTAGAAACAACAATTTCAACAACAATGCCCATAGGAATAATTTTGGTAGCAACAACAATTATAGGCCTTATCCTCCTAATAATGGCAATTCCTATGGAAGCTCTTACAATAATGCTAGAAGTGTCCCCTCTGAACTTGAAGCCATGCTCAAGGACTTTATTAGTAAAAAAACCACTTTCAATAAGACTATAGGGGAAAAGATTTTAACTGTTGAGAAAAATATATCCTCTTTGTCTAAAGCTCAAACTTCCTTGGTTAATAAAATGGTTGCTAAACCTGAAACTATGGAAAACACCTTTGCTACTGCTCATGCCATACAAGTTACTATTGATGAAAATGTTAGGCTGTTAGCTCAACTTCATGCTAAGTGGGAAAGGGAAGCTGAAATTGATAGAAACAATAGTGTGTGCACTATCACCACTAAACCACAAGTAGTCCCTATTCCTACTCCTACTATGCCTAAGCCTATTGAGCCTACTACTAGTGATGCTAAGTTTTACTTTGATATTGATGGATGTAATATTTCCAAAGTGATTATGTTCTTGCAAAAACTTGCTAGAAGTCCTGATGCTAGTGATATGCATGTTGCCTTTACCAAACACATTACATATGATCTTGTGAAAATTAAGGAAGAGAAGCTAAAACACAAAGCTTCTATTCCTTGGAAAGTAGAAGATAGTTGGGAACCTATTATTAATATGCAAGTGAATGACTTTGATCTCAAAGCTTCATGTGATCTTGGTTCTAGTGTCTCTATTATGCCTAGGAAGATTTATGAAATGCTTGATTTATCACCTTTGGATGATTGTTATTTAGATGTCCCACTCAATGATAATGCTAAGAAGAAACTCATGGGGAGTATTAATGATGTCCCTGTGGATTTCTATGTTTTGGATGTTGAATACAATGCTTCTTGTCCTATTACTTTGGGAAGACCTTTTCTTAGAACAGTTGGTGCCATCATTGATATGAAAGAAGGCACCATTAGATATCATTTTCCATTCAAGAAAGGTATTGAACACTTACCTATGAGGAGAGAAAAGTTGCTTTTTGTTCCTCCTTTGAAAGCAAGATTTGATGTTAATGCTTCTTCATTTGAAAATACTTGATTCTTCTTGCTCCTTGTGCCTATCTTAAAGGAGATAAAGAAAAGTACTTGTTGGGAGATAACCCAAGAGTTTCCTTGAGTCTTGGAAGTTATTACTTCAGTAATTACCTCTCCTTATCCTTTTTGTTTTCTTTTTGTGCCAAGAATGACCTCTAATGAGAGGGAAGTAAGATTTGGGGAGTTGCTGTCCCGAAACAGATATCTGTCCTCCACCAAAAACATTAGTGAGGAGGATATGTAACTCGGATTGGGATAAAAATTTACGAATAAATCCCCCAGTATGTTAGATAACTTTCGTTAGTTCAACACTTTTTGATTTGAGCAACATAAGATGTTCGAAAAAATTGGTTTCTACCTGCTGGTCTGTTTTGACAGATTTCTGCCATTATTTGCATTTGCTTCTTATTAATTCCTTTTTGAGTTCTCTTTAGGTGAATTGAGCTTTTTGAAGGAGTTACTATAGTATCTTGTGTTTTTACTGAAAATCCTTGTTGTTACAAAGCTTTTCTAGAGGTCTAATATCTTTTGTATACACTAATATTGCTAATGAAGATTGTGTGAAGTTTTGTATGAAGGAAAAATTTCAGGTCAAGAAAGAGAATGATGTAATGAGATGAAGAATGGACAAAAGCTCAAGCTTGGGGATGCCACCCCGGTGTCACCCCAAGAAATATACAAGAGGTACAAGCGTCAAAGCTTGGGGATGCCCAAGGCATCCCCTTCTTCATCAATAGAAAGCTCAGGTATGTCTAGACACTTCGTTTTTATTGTTTCATGCACAGTTGTGTTTTTCTTGGAGAGTCTTAGTTTTCGTTTGCGTTTCTTAGGTTGTTTAGTTTTCTTGAATAAAGTAGTTTGGACCCTCGTTCTCGGTGTGTTGTTTTGCAAATAAGTTGCTTGGTGTTGGAAAGGACTAGTAAGTTCTTGCTTGAAGTGCAAGAGGAGCTTGCATTGACTGTGACTTAGACTTTAGCATGAAATGCTAGGTGTTGTTTTAGCATTATGCTTAGTGATTATTGTTGTATCTTGTATTGTTCCAAACAATTGGGATTGCTTAGTGTGCCCTGAAGAAATTATGTGTTGTTTTAGCATGCAAAAGCATAATATTGTGGTATTCTCCTTTGATGCTTTGCTTGGGTTGACTTGGCACATGCTCACACCATGTTATGAATATGACAAGTCACCATTAGACTCTATGATCATTTAGCTCTTGACTTGTAGTACCACTCTTTACTTTGAATAGTTTTCTTTGTTGCATTTCATGATTTTGGCCATTATTGCTCTCTTTGTTGGTTGCTCCCAGTCTTTTGCTAGCCTCCACTTGTATGAGTAAATTCTACTCATGCTTCCAACTCCCAAGAAACCAAGTTTTTTCAAAGTGTCCACCATAAATTCCTATGCATGGTGTGTTACACCATTCCAAGTATATTCTTTTTTTCAACTATCTTCCAATTAAAAACTATTTTGTTATGTGAAAACTTAGTGATTAAAGACCTCACGAACTTGATGGCACACTTTATATTCTTTGCCCCTAATAAACTTGAACCATTGTGACAACTTTGTTGTATATGCTTGCACTCATAAGTTGGAATTGAAGGGAATATGCCCTGAGAGGCAATAATAAAGTGTTTATTATGTGTATTCCAAGTATATGATAGATGTTTATTTTGCATGCTATAATTGTATTAATACGGAAACGTTAATACATGTGTGTTTAATAAACAAACAGAAAGTTCCTAGTTATGCCTCTCTCATAAACTAGCTCGTTGATTAATAAGATGATCAAGGTTTCCTGATCATGGACATTGGATGTTGTTAATAACGGGATCACAACATTAGTGTAATGATGTGATGAACATTCATCCGAAGTATAGCATTACGATCAAAGTCATTGAGTTTATATTGCTATAACAACTTACGAAGTGATCCTAATCCTTAGACCATGAGATCATGTCAATCACTAACATCGGAAGAGTTTCTTGATAACATCAAACGTCACACCGTAACAGGGTGATTATAAAGATGGATTCAGAACTAATAAAGTGTTATGTTGAGGCTCATGGATCGAGAGTGGAATTTGTTCATCCCGATGACGGATAGATATACTCTGGGCCCTCTCGGTGATATCACATTGATTAGCTTGCAAGCAAGTGATTTGATCACTAGAATGTTATATCATGGGAACGAGAAAAGAGTGCATGTCGGTAACGAGATCAAACTAGGTATGGAGATACCGATGATCGAATCTTGGATATGTAATATATCGTGAAACAAAGGGATTAAGATACTAGCATAAAAGGTTCCGACGATCACAAGAAAGTCATCGTTGAATGTGTGGGAGTCAGTATGGGTCTCCAGATCCCGCTTCTGATTATTGATCCGAGAGGGGTCTCGATCATGTCCGCATTATTCACGAACCGTAGGGTGACACACTTAAGAGACACCGACATCCAATTGGAGCAAATGTTTCATGCCGAAAGAATAAACAAGCGCAGGAATTTATTTCACTAGATACCAAACAGGTTTTCGGGTGAAATTGCATAATGTGGTTATGCATGTGAAATGGAATTCTAGCAAGGGGTTATTTGTGAATGTTTTTCATTAAAGTAATTGACAAAATTCTGAATAAAATAAAAGAGTTTTATTTAATGAGAGTTTGCATTAAATTTGGTGGAAATTTAATGGGAATTTGAGTGGACTTTTGAGTGGAGGGAATTTAAAGGAATTTTGTGAGTGGAGTGTCCACCCACATGAAGAGGGGAGGGCAAGGGGCATCCCCCATGCGCCGGCCACCCCCTTGGGGTCCCCCCTCCTCCTATAAAAGGAGCCCCCCCTCCTCACTTGTCTCTCAGACCTCCTCGTGAAGGATCTCTGTCCCCCTCTAGAATTTATCCCCCATGGTCTCGGACTAGCGAGATACATGTTCCCGGTGGCTATTCGGCAAAAAGAGTTGTGCTTCCGCTGCATCGCTGGAGCTAGGAGGCGGAGGTTGCTCGGTGCCTCGAACGTGTGTGCGAGCACGGATGCGCTGCTGATTTGCGGCGCTAGGACTTCCTCTCGATCTTGAGATCGGCAAGAGATCGTCTACATCAACCACGAGTTGAACTCGTTAAGCTTTGTCGGTCTTCAAGGGTATGTTCTCTATGGATATACATCCGCCCGTTGTTTGTATCTAGTAGATAGATCTTGGTACATAGTTCCCATCGTAGGAAATTTTTTGTTTTCTATGCTGCGAACCCTACAGTGGTATCAGAGCCAGATCTATGCGTAGATGCTTTACACGGGTAGTACACATATGAGTATGTGGGCGATGATGATCATGTTGTTGCTCCTTTGTTGTAATTTTGGATATTGGTGGCATAGTGGGATGAAGCGGCCCAGACAAACTTTACATGTCCTCGCACATGAGACCTGTTCCACGCTTGACATGTAACTAGTTTGCATAAGTGGCTAGCGGGTGTCTGTCTCTCCTACTATAGTCAATATCTATTTTGCAAGCGAGTTGTCAACAATTTGATTATCCTCGTTGTGGTTCATGTTCGTAGGTAAGAACGGTTCTATCTCGAAAGCCCTAAGCCACGTAAAACTTGCAATGGATAAATTAGAGGCGTCTAGTTTAGATTGTTGCTGGGCTAGTGTTATGATATGGTAGTGTTGTAAGTAGAAGTATGAGATGATACTCTTACAACACACATAGCGTGTAAACTCCATAGACCTTGGATTCACACATATAGGTATGATAGTGATCATACCACGATGCACATGATAGAGATCATATGCGGGAACCATAACATTTCACTAATAAACATGTGATGTTTGATAGCATCTTATATTGCTTGTTTAGCGCTTTGTTAGCATAATAAGATGATCCCTCATTTAAATATCAAGATAAGAATGTGTTATTCCTTTAGTATGAACCGATTATGTTTCGTCGCTCCAAGACATCACGTGATGATCAGGTGTTCTTGGATCCACGACCATATTTCGGGTGTAAAACAGTTACACACGCGAATACTAAGGTTCTAACTTGGCAAGCCTAGCATGTACAGACATAGCCTTGGAACATGGACCGAAAGGTTAAGCATGAGTCATATAGTTGATATGATGCCCATTTGATGCTCGCCTTTGAAGCTATACCGACTCACGTGATGATCGGACTTGGTATAGTGGATTTGGTTCATGTAATCACCAAAAAGGCACGAGGGATGTCGTTTTTGAGTGGGAGTTCATTCGTAATATGGATTAGTTGAACTCAATCTATCATACACTTAGTCTAAACTTTACAAATTCTGTTGTAGATGGCACCACCTGCTTTTAATTTCAATGTGTTCATGGAGAAAGAGAAACTAGCAACGAACGGTAGCAACTTTACCGAATGGGCCATGAATTTGAGGATTCTCCTCTCTGCTGCACAAAAGCAATATGTGCTAGAAGCGCCGTTAGGCCCCCCACCTTTTGATGATGCCCCTGACGAGGAGAAGAATGTCTATCAGACTCGTCAGGAGGACCACAACTTAGTTCATTGCGGCATATTGTATGGGCTAGAGCCGGAACTTCGAAAGTGTTTCGAAAATGGCAATGCATTTGATACAATGGGTGAGTTGAAATGATTTTCGACACACATGCTGCTGTAGAGAGCTACAACACTTCAGAAAAGTTCTTTAGCTGCATGATGGAAGAGCACAGCTCCGTTAGTGAGCATGTACTCAAGATGTCGGGTTACGCCGATAATCCTGTGTCTTTGGGAATGTCGATTCCCATTGACTTAGGCATCCATCGTGTTCTGCAGTCTCTGCCACCTAGCTATAAGAGCTTTGTGATGAACTATAATATGCAAGGCATGAAGAAGTCTCTCCCCGAGCTTCTGTCAATGCTTAAAACTGCAGAAGTGGAGATCAAAAAGGAACATCAAGTGTTGATGATCAATAGGAACACTGGTTTCAAGAAAGACAAGATGGGAAAACGGAAGGGAAGTAAGGTCGGCAAGCCTGTTGCCGTGCCTGAAAAGAAACCCCGAGTTGGACCTAAGTCTGATACCGAGTGTTACTATTGTAAGGGATCGCCATCGGGCATAAGCGCCCCAAGTATCTGGCGCATAAGAAGGCCGGCAAGGCAAACAAAGGTATATATGATATACATGTTATTGATGTGTACTTGACTAGTGCTCGCAGTAGTACCTGGGTATTTGATACCGGTTCAGTTGCTAATATTTGTAACTCGAATCAGGGGCTGCGGAACAAGCGACCGCTAGCAAGGGGTGAGGTCAAGATGCGTGTCGGCAATGGATCAAGCGTTGATGTGATCGCCGTCGGAACGCTGCCTCTCCACTTGCCGTCAGGATTAGTTATAAACTTGAATAATTGTTATCTGGTGCCTGCACTAAGCATGAACATTGTATCTGGATCGTGTTTGATGCGAAGTGGTTATTCATTTAAATCCGAGAACAATGGTTGTTCCATTTATATGAATGAAATTTTTTATGGTCATGCACCGATGATGAATGGTTTATTTCTTTTAGATCTCGATGATAATGTTAAAGATATTCATAATGTTGATGCTAAGAAGATTAAACTTAATGATGATATATCCGCATATATGTTGCACTGCCGTCTAGGTCATATTGGCGTTAAACGCATGAAGAAGCTCCATTCAGATGGACTTTTGGAATCACTTGATTATGAATCATTTGATACATGTGAGCCATGCCTTATGGGAAAGATGACTAGAACGCCGTTTTCTGGTTCAATGGAACGGGCGACATATTTGTTGGAAATCATACATTCTGATGTATGTGGTGCAATGAGTGTGTCGGCGCGAGGTGGATATCGTTATTTTGTTACTTTCATGGATGATTTGAGTAGATACAGTTATATCTACTTGATGAAACACAAGTCTGAAACCTTTGAAAAGTTCAAGGAATTTCAGAATGAAGTGGAAAATCATCGTAATAGAAAGATCAAATTTCTACGGTCCGATCGTGGAGGTGAGTATCTAAGTTACGAGTTTAGCACTCACATGAAAGAGTGTGGAATTGTTTCACAACTCACACCTGCCGGAACACCACAGAGAAATGGTGTGTCGGAACGTCATAATCGTACTTTATTAGATATGGTTCGATCTATGATGTCTCTGACAGACTTGCCGTTGTCATTTTGGGGTTATACACTAGAAACTACTGCATTCACTTTAAATCGGGAACCATCTAAATCCGTTGAAAAGACACCGTATGAATTGTGGTTTGGAAAGAAACCTAAGCTGTCTTTTCTTAAAGTTTGGGGATGCGATGTTTATAAGAAGAAACTTCAACCGGATAAACTCGAACCCAAAGCGGAAAAATGCGTCTTCATAGGATACCCTAAGGAAACTATTGGGTATTCCTTCTATCACAGATCTGAGGGCAAGGTTTTTGTTGCCAAGAATGGATGCTTTCTAGAGAAAGAGTTTCTCGCGAAAGGTGTGAGTAGTCAGAAAATAGAACTCGAAGACGTTATTGAACCTTCTCTTCAAAGTATGGCGAGTAGCGCAGCGCCAGAAGTTGTTCCGGAGTTGGCTCCACCTGTTTAAGAGGGAACTAATGATAATGATCATGAAACTCCGAAAGAGAGTACTACCGAACCTCGCAGGTCAAGCAGGACGCGTGCAGCTCCCGAGCTGTACGGAAATCCTGTCATGAATTTCATGGTTGATGAAAATGATGACCCTGCGACGTATGAAGAAGCGATGATGAGCCCGGATTCCAACAAATGGTTAGAAGCCATGAAATCCGAGATGGAATCCATGTATGAAAATCAAGTTTGGAACTTGGTGGAATTACCTCACGACCGAAAGGCCATGGAGAACAAATGGATTTTCAAAAGGAAAACTGATGCTGATGGTAATGTGACCGTCTATAAAGCTCGACTTGTCGCAAAGGGGTTTCGACAAATTCAAGGAGTTGACTATGATGAGACATTCTCTCCCGTAGCGATGCTAAAGTCAGTTAGGATTATGTTAGAAATTGCTGCATATTTCGATTATGAGATATGGCAGATGGATGTCAAAACCGCGTTTCTCAATGGTAATATTGAAGAAGAGTTGTATATGATACAACCAAAGGGTTTTGTCGATCCTAAGGATGCTAACAAGGTGTGCAAGCTTCAGCGATCCATCTATGGATTGAAGCAAGCATCACGAAGTTGGAATCTCCGCTTTGATGAGGTGATCAAAGAGTTTGGATTTGTCCAAACTTATGGAGAATCTTGTATTTACAATAAAGTGAGTGGGAGCAATGTGGCATTTCTGATATTATATGTGGATGACATATTATTGATCGAAAATGATATAGATCTTTTAAACAGTGTTAAAAGTTATCTAAACAGCAAATTTTCAATGAAGGACCTAGGTGAAGCGTCATACATATTAGGCATAAAGATCTATAGAGATAGATCTAGGCGCCTAATAGGGCTATCGCAAAGTACATACCTTGATAAGATTTTAAAGAAGTTTAAAATGGACGGAAGTAAGAAGGGGTTCTTACCTATGTTGCAAGGCAAGACATTGAGTAAGACTCAAAGTCCGGCTTCGGCGGAAGAAAGAGAGATAATGGACAAAGTCCCCTATGCTTCAGCCATAGGCTCTATAATGTACGCCATGCTATGTACCAGACCGGATGTGGCACATGCTATTAGTTTGACTAGTAGGTACCAATCAGATCCAGTTGAATCGGATAGCGGTCAAGAATATCCTTAAGTACTTACGAAGAACTAAGGATATGTTTCTTGTATACGGAGGTGAAGAAGAGATCGTCGCTAAGTGTTATGTTGACGCTAGCTTTGACATCGATCCGGATGACTCTAAGTCTCAATCCGGATACGTTTTTCTCATGAATGGCAGAGCGGTTAGTTGGAGGAGCTCCAAACAACCTATGGTAGCAGGATCAACAACGGAGGCCGAATATGTTGCTACTTCAGAAGCGGCTCAGGAAGCAGTTTGGATGAAGGAGTTCATATCCGAACTAGGAGTGGTTGCAAACGCGTTGGACCCAATGGTGATCTATTGTGACAACAATGGTGCCATTGCCAATGCCAAAGAACCAAGGTCTCACAAGCATTCCAAGCATATTAAGCGCCGGTTTCACTCCATCAGCGAACATGTCAAGAATGGAGATATAAAGATTTGTAAAGTACATACGGATCTCAATGTAGCAGATCCGTTGACTAAAACTCTCCCTAGAGCAAAACATGATCAACACCAGAACTTAATGGGTGTTAGATTTATCACTATGTAACTAGATTATTGTCTCTAGTGCAAGTGGGAGACTGAAGGGAATATGCCCTGAGAGGCAATAATAAAGTGTTTATTATGTGTATTCCAAGTATATGATAGATGTTTATTTTGCATGCTATAATTGTATTAATACGGAAACATTAATACATGTGTGTTTAATAAACAAAAAGAAAGTTCCTAGTTATGCCTCTCTCATAAACTAGCTCGTTGATTAACAAGATGATCAAGGTTTCCTGATCATGGACATTGGATGTTGTTAATAACGGGATCACAACATTAGTGTAATGATGTGATGAACATTCTGCATTACGATCAAAGTCATTGAGTTTATATTTCTATAACAACTTACGAAGTGATCCTAATCCTTAGACCATGAGATCATGTCAATCACTAACACCGGAAGAGTTTCTTGATAACATCAAACGTCACACCATAACAGGGTGATTATAAAGATGGATTCAGAACTAATAAAGTGTTATGTTGAGGCACATGGATCGAGAGTGGAATTTGTTCATCCCGATGACAGATAGATATACTCTGGGCCCTCTCGGTGATATCACATTGATTAGCTTGCAAGCAAGTTATTTGATCACTAGAATGTTATATCACGGGAACGAGAAAAGAGTGCATGTCGGTAACGAGATCAAACTAGGTATGGAGATACCGATGATCGAATCTCGGATATGTAATATATCATGAAACAAAGGGATTAAGATACTAGCATAAAAGGTTCCAACGATCACAAGAAAGTCATCGTTGAATGTGTGGGAGTCAGTATGGGTCTCCAGATCCCGCTTCTGATTATTGATCCGAGAGGGGTCTCGATCATGTCCGCATTATTCACGAACCGTAGGGTGACACACTTAAGAGACACCGACATCCAATTGGAGCAAATGTTTCATGCCGAAAGAATAAACAAGCGCAGGAATTTATTTCACTAGATACCGAAACAGGTTTTCGGGTGAAATTGCATAAAGTGGTTATGCATGTGAAATGGAATTCTATCAAGGGGTTATTTGTGAATGTTTGTCATTAAAGTAATTGACAAAATTCTGAATAAAATAAAAGAGTTTTATTTAATGAGAGTTTGCATTAAATTTGGTGGAAACTTAATGGGAATTTGAGTGGACTTTTGAGTGGAGGGAATTTAAAGGAATTTTGTGAGTGGAGTGTCCACCCACATGAAGAGGGGAGGGCAAGGGGGCATCCCCCATGCGCCGGCCACCCCCTTGGGGTTCCCCCCTCCTCCTATAAAAGGATCCCCCCTCCTCACTTTTCTCTCACACCTCCTCGTGAAGGATCTCTCTCCCCATCTAGAATTTATCCCCCATGGTCTCGGACTAGCGAGATACATGTTCCCGGTGGCTATTCGGCAAGAAAGAGTTGTGCTTCCGCTGCATCGCTGGAGCGAGGAGGCGGAGGTTGCTCGGTGCCTCGAACGTGTGTGCGAGCACGGATGCGCTGCTGATTTGCGGCGCTAGGACTTCCTCTCGATCTTGAGATCGGCAAGAGATCGTCTACATCAACCACGAGTTGAACTCGTTAAGCTTTGTCAGTCTTCAAGGGTATGTTCTCTACGGATATACATCCGCCCGTTGTTTGTATCTAGTAGATAGATCATGGTACATAGTTCCCATCGTAGGAAATTTTTTGTTTTCTATGCTGCGAACCCTACAGGAATTAGCAGAACCGTGCTGTCACGGGGAACGTTTTCAACATTGCACTTGTACCTTGTTGTACTAAGTTGATATCATGTTCTTTTGTCTATGGATGTCACCGGTGTGAAATAAAGAGGGAACTTGTAAGCCCATGGAGTTTGTATCCTGTGTTAGAGAAATGTCTGGGCCGCTAGCCTAAGCCATGCCTAATCATGGTGGAAACTTGCAACATCACCATAGTGAGCTATCTATGAAGCATCCTCAATAAAAACTATGCATATGGTAAATAAAAAGATTGCTGAGATGCTCATTGTCTGCTTGCCTTGTCATTTTGGTTATGGGAAAGCTTCTGTACCATGTGCAAGGGGTACCCCGTTGGCGGTTTTCAATGATATGCAAATACTTACAGTGACAAGAACTTACCTGGACCCAAAGTTGAGTATGCATGAGGTGTGGCCCTCGTATTCAAGGGGCATGAGATTGCCAACTTATACTTCGTCAAGCATATACTCCATCTTTGCCACTTTAACCTTAACCACTTCAAGATGCTTATGATAGGGGCAATGAGGGCTAAAAGCTAACAAGTACCATAATTTTTGGAAGCTCTTTTTGAAACTTGTAATCCCTGCTTCCTTTACAAAAAAGGCCTTTCTTCCACCACTATTGAGTCTCCCTCTTCTACCTTTAGGCACCATTAATAGAGCATAGTTGTCATTCTGTGTGCAGTGTTCCAAAGCTTATTAATTGATGCATATTGTGATTATTACTTGCTCTTGTGCTACTTGTTTCTAGTCACCCTTGTGAACTTTGCAGGTGTCCTATGCATTATATTGCTACTCTATGAGGGACAAGCTGAATGCCACTATGCTATGTTTTCTGTATGTGAAACAAACAAACGTTTTTCAAAGCATGTTATTCATGATCTTTGTTTGTAGCTTGCCATGTTGCATGCATAGTTACTATGTCCTATTGTTAGAACTCCATCTTTCATGCACATGTTTAGAGTTCTTTGATCCCAGCTTTCAATGCTTGCAAATGGTTGGATCTTTATTGTGAGGGTGCATGTCACCTCAAAATTTATTCTTTTTATCACTTACCTACTCGAGGACGAGCACGAGTTAAGCTTGGGGATGCTGATACGTTGGAAACGTATCTATAATTTTTGATGCTCCATGCTTGTTTAGTATATACTTCTCTTTACTTGTCCACACTTTGACGTGATTTTTACATGTTTTCTGGTACTAACCTACTAACAAGTTGCAATAGTGCCAGATGCCTGTTTTCTGCTTTTTTGGTTTCAGAAAAGTTAGTAAAGAAATATTCTCGGAATTGGATGGGACAAAGGACAAAGTAAATTACTTTCCGTGGGGAACAAGAAGTCTAGAGGAGAGCCGAAGGGGCTGGCCAGGGGGCCCAGTCCCACCCCAGGCGTGGGTGGGTCCCACCCCGCGCCTGGCTAGGGTTTGGTGGCCCTGACCGCCTCCTCGGTCTCCCCCTTCGCCTATAAGAAGCGCCCGATGCAGAAACCCTGAGTACCCGATCAGAAATCCATGAAACCGTCTGTAGCTGCATCCACCATCGTCCGTAGATCGGGGGGATCTGAAGTTCTTCCCGGCACCCTGCCGGAGGGGAGATCATCCCTGAGGCCTTCTCTCCGGTATGATGCATGAGTAGTTCCACCTTGGACTATGGGTCCATGTAGTAGCTAGATGGTTGTATATCCTCCTTTGTGCTTTCATGTATAGATCTTGTGAGCTCCGTTAATGATCAGAATCTAATCAATTTGTAATCATGCAAGTTGTGTTTGCGAGGATCCGATGGATATTGAGATTATTATGTTGGTTTGATTAATGGTTTTGTCTTTATGATTCTATCATGTCTATGTTGTTTGTGATCTTGCATGCTCTCTGTTGTTAGTAGCTATCTTGGCCAAGTAGTTGCTAGTGACTCGAAGAGGGGGTATTTATGCTCGATATTGGGTTCATGCCTCTAGTTTCCAAGGGGAGTGACAGAAATATCTTCGGTTGTAGATGTGCTGTTGCAACTAGGGAGAAAACAACGGTCTCTTGTTCATGGAACAAGTGGATTGTTTACCTTACACACTTTGCTTAAAGCAGTTGTCTGTTGCTGGCAACTTAATAATGGAGGGGGTTCGGATGATAACCTGAAGGTGGACTTCTAGTCATAGATGCAGTTGCATCGTGGTCTATGTATATTGTTGTATTTCCCAATCAACCTCATAGGATCTTTCTGACTAGTAATTGCATTGTTATGCCTTGCTCAGTTCCTGTCAATTGCCTAGCTGTAATTTGTTTAACCTTCATGCCATGTTGTTTATCTCAGGAGAGCACCTCTAGTGAACTATGGACCCGGTCCAATCTTTACCATTGATACATCTTCCATTGTTACTGTTTACTTGCTGCAAACCATTATCTTCCACAACATACATTTAATCCTTTGTTACAGGAAACCGGTGAGCTTGACAACCTCACTGATTCATTGGGGCAAAGTCTTGAGTTTGTGCTATGCAGGTCTCCGCGTTGCTTGCAACACCTGTGTGACGTTTCCTTCCTCCTTCTGGTTTGATAACCTCGGTCTCTACTGAGGCAAGACTTGCTGCTTGCTGCTTCACACCTTGCTCTTGGGGTTTCCAACAAAGTGCTCCACGTCAGCACCATCAGTAGCCAAGGCATTCCGACATGGATTTTATTGGCCAAGTGCACTGGCAGAAGCGCAGGATCTAGTGAGAAAATGCAATGGTTGCCAGCGTTACGTGTCAAAGTCACACTTACCAGCATCTGAGTTAAAAACTATACCAATCACTTGGCCATTCGCAGTATGGTGCCTGGATATGGTAGGACCCTTCAAACCAGCGAGGGGTTGCATGACTCACATACTAGTAATGGTTGACAATTTCACCAAATGGATAGAAGTGAAGCCCATCAAAAAATTGGATGGAAAAACAGCTGTCACATTCCTAAAAGATATAATCTTGAGATACAGTTACCCGCACAGTGTGATCACGGATAATGGCACAAACTTTGCCGAAGGAGGTTTTGCTCGCTTCTATCGGAAAAACCGAATAAGACTGGACGTAGCGTCAGTCGCTCATCCAGAATCAAATGGACAAGTTGAACGAGCTAATGGCTTGGTTCTATCCGGGATAAAACCCCGCCTAATGGAACCACTCCAGAGATCACCTGGTTGCTGGATAGAGGAACTACCCTCAGTGCTGTGAAGTCTAAGGACAACTCCGAATCGATCAACAGGCTATACGCCGTTCTTCCTTGTGTATGGGGTAGAAGCAGTTTTGCCTGCCGACATAGAATATGACTCACCAAGGGTAAGACAGTACTCGGAAGCTGAGGTGAAAGAGGCCCTAGAGGATCGTGTTGACTTACTCGAAGAAGCAAGAGAATTGTCATTGTCCAGATCCGCCATATACCAACAAAGTCTCTGACGCTACCATAGCCGGAAAATTCAAACTCGTGTTTTCCGAGAAGGGGATATGGTGCTCAGACTGGTGCAACGCATAGCTGGGATGCATAAACTATCACCCCCATGGAAGGACCACTCATTGTGAGCAAAGCATTGTACAATGATTCATATTATCTAATAGATGCCCGTGAAGCACAAAAGAACAAGGCGGACATGTCAGGTGATGATACCAAAAGGCCGTGTAATGTGGCATTGCACCGCCCTTTCTACACTTAGGAGAAGTAGTACTTGTCTCGGAACAAGTAATGTTTACTCGGATAGAATCAACTCTTGGACTATGCTGTTGTCCGAAAACACAGCGTCATGGCAAGCAAGAGGAAAAGATCAACAACGAGTAAACATGAACACCAGATAAGTAAAGGGGAAAACGCGAGTTGACCCTATGTATGTTTTTAACTAACCCACTTTAGGATATATTGGTTTGTATGTCGAATGATCCTAGGTCAAGTGGTCTAGTTTCATGTCCGCCAACTCAATCCTTAGAACTTTGAGACTCAAATGTCGAATGCCAAAAAAGGTAGACAAGAGCCAAATTCAAGGAAAAGGGGAACGACAAAATGAAACTCGGGGACTTGCCCCTGGATGATTGGCATTCAGAGCAAATTAAAAGTTTAAGCCTTATCAAAAGGCACACACCCAAAATAAGTGCACTGTATGTTACATATGCACCCGGCATACCGGGGATCTCATCAAAGTTAAGTGTTTTTCATATCCAGCTTAAGAAGCAGCTGGACTAGGAGGAGTGTTCTTGGGGATGGAGATGGGAGCATCATCTGGAGCGTCTGCCAAGTCAGGTGCATCCGTGGAAAAGTCTGGAGGACCGTCTGACTCAGTGGCCTCGCTGTCAGCACATTCGTCGTCAACAGTCTCGGCAAGAGGCTCACCAAGGTCGAGGAAGCTGGGTCCATCGCACCAAGCGTGCACCAGAGCATACTTGACCATGGCATAAGATCGCTCCTGGCGCTTCTTGATGAGCTCAGGATCGTGGATGCACTTACCTTCAGCCCTCATGCGCTCGAGAACATCAAGGTTGATGTCCTCGTACCATGAGAGCACAAAGGCAAGGGCCTTGTCCGCTGCAGCTCGACCGGCCGACTCACTCCATTGATCCAGCATGTCCTCAGTAAGAAGCATCTTGGAGGCCAAGGGTTCGATAAGCACACGCACATCCTCATCCGGCCAGAGCATCTTGAACGCATGGATTGCCGACTTAAGCAAGTTGACACCACATTACTTCAGAGTGGTTGCACGCTCTGACAGCGCCGCCAGGTGTTCATCAATGGTGATCTCGCCATCAGCAGGAGCTCTAGACTCGGCTCGAACCTTCTTCATGGACCTTATCGTGAATATCTCATCCTCGGGGAAGTTCTCTGCAAACACGAAAGAATATTAACAAAAAAATTGAAAAGAGGCAGAAAGTAAGGATACGAGTATAGTGAAAAGGGTAAGAACTCACTACAGAGAAAAGAGTTGATGGCGCCAAGCTTGCTTTGCCAAACCTTAGCCTTGGCCTGAAGAGCGTCCAGGTCCTGGTGCGCCGACTGAACCGCCAACTCGGCCTCTTTGAGTAGCTGGTTGGTCTTCTCGGCACTGGTAGCGTTTTGGCCTTCTTTCTCGGCAAGATCCTCCCGCAAGCCCTTCACCTCGGCCTGGTGCTTCTGCTCCATATCCGCCATCTATTTCTTTAGCCGAGTCACCTCGTCTCGCTCATTTTGGAGCTCGATTCGGTGCTTCTCTGCTTATTCGGAGCATACAACTCGTCATTAACAACAAGCTATCTCGGATCCGACGAGATAAAAATGAAAAAGGAATAAGCATAAATGCAGGGCGGTGACAAAATTTCTAAGAGCTTACTTTCAACATCGCTGATCTGTAAGTGCAAAGCATCGATGGTAGATTCGGCAGAAGCTGTGGAAAAACAACGTGAAAAATTCAGGGCATTGAAATAAGAAGTGTCTGCTGAAAAAGAGCAAGATGAGTAAGGAAAAGTACCTTGGCCCTGAAATTCAGCTTTTAGATCTTGGTGAGCGAGCTCAAGCTTCGTATACTCCAAGAGGAGATCCTGATGCACCTTGGTGCGCTCATTGTGCGTAAGCTACACAAAAAAGATATAGTCAGAAGGTGTACAATCAAGCTTACAACCGAATAAAAGTTGGATTCTAACTCAGAGCTTACAGCCGAGTAAGTTCTTCACTCGGCAGTAACCTCGAGGACTAGGGATCATGTATAATAAAAAGATACTCAGTATGCAAAAGAGTAAGGAAGATACATACCTCGTTCCCTTCATCTGCTTTGGCCATCAGGGTGATGGCCTGCTGCATCATATCCGAGATGGCCTTGGGGCCCAGCTTCATCTTCTTACTAGCACTAGAGCTCACCTCTTGCTCGCCGGCCGCGTTCCAGGCAACGGCATAGCGCTCCGCGGAACCAAGGCCGTTCCCGCTGAGCGTCCGAGTCAGGACTTGCCCTCTCTTTAGGGTAGTTCCTACCCCGACGCGAGTAGCAGCAACGCTGGTATGCAAGCCACCAGCTCTAGAAGCGCTGCCAGATCCGGCAGCTGCAGATTCGCCCAACTTACGCGCCGGAGCGGGTGCCATTGTTGATGTTGTGGGCCGAATCTGTGGAGCAGTGCTTGGGGTGTGTATCAGAGTCAGCTGCATGGTCGATGAGGGCTTGATGGATGTGGAACGAGCCTGGCCTTGGGAAGTAGGCCGAGTCTGATCTTTGGCCAGAGAGGCAGCAGAAGTAGGTCTGGAACTGGTTGGGGAAGAGGCAGGAGCCAAATAAGCAGGCTCCACAACATTCTCACGGGCAACAACTGGATCAACAAGTACATTGGAAACTGGGGATCTAATCACAGGGGATTTCTCGGCGCCGATATTGCTGGCCCCGGGATCAAGGGTCTGATCTGGCAAAAAAACTTGAGAGCTAGGCCGGGTCTCCTCCGACGGATGTACCGCCAGGTCGGCCTCACTCTGAGACGCGTTAGTCTCAGTAGTGGGGGAAGTGACCCAGACGGGGCTCTGCACTGCAGTGTCGGCGCGAGGAGGAGAAGCAGGCTTTAGTGGTGAAGAGGCCATGCTAGGTGCAGCTTGGCTAGCAGACAAAGCCGTCGCGCTAAAAATAAGAACAAAGGCCTATAATAAAACAATCACAGAACATGAAAGCCAAATGGAGGGTAACGAGCATAAAAACATACCCGGAGATGGTCGGGTCGCGCAGGATGCGACGAGTGACCCGACACCCAGCGGCCTTGCGATTTTGGGATAACGTGGCAGCAGGAGGAGCAGCAGGATCAACTCGACGCTTCTTTGAAGGCTGAGTGCTGGAGGAGGGCCCGCGTCGCTTACTCTACTTGGCAGCAGGGATCTTGCCGACTCCGCCCACAGCGAGAGGGGGAACCTCATGTACCTGTCCAGCTGCATAAGTAAATGACGATCTCATTCGGATAAGTCAAAAAGTTAAGGTCAAAAGACAAGTACCTTGTTAGGGATATGCTATATGGGTATCCTAATAGCATGTCTCTTATCTGACTAACCTGGGTGGCCCATAGTCGGTAGCATGGCCTATGGCCCGCTTTAGGTGGTGGATCGAAGGAGGCCCATGCGGATAAAGGAAGGCTACGGTGGAGTCACCAGCGTGCTTGAGCCTTGGAGTGCAAGATACCCAAGACTAGTGATGAGCGATGTAGGACTCTCAGAACTGTCCGGCTAGGACTTTTCCCTCAGAACCCTAGGGCCGGCGACTATATAAGTCGGGCCTATGGGAGCCTTTAGGGCACAATCTCAGACAACTTCAGACAACCTCGCACAGCGAACATATCTCTGTAACTCGGCTATTGCCCTTATAGTGATTTATAGCAGGAGTAGGATTCCGCCACCATTGTGGGATCTGAACCTGGGTAAGCTGTGTTACCTCGTACCCGTCAACCGTCCGCCTTACCCCACGTCTCTAAACACTCACTGTGAGGACCCCTCCATGGCGTACTCGTCGGCAATACCACGACAGTTGGTGCCCACCGTGGGGCAAGAGGCGCCTCAGGCTCTTCAACGGGCGAGGACCAAGATCTTCGCGGGAATCAGCGAAACCGTAGCCATCGGCCGTGTTCTCTTCTCCGGCAATGTTCCGATCGTCCCTCCTGACGAGTTCTGGATCCCGGCGAAGACGAACCCTACGCGGTGTTCGATCGTTCCTATCAGAGACATCCACCTCTTCATCGGCGAAACCGACTCGGGCACTAGTTCCCTAGAAGTCGGAGGAGCATCAAGACCCGCACGGGCCGCTTACGGGCAGGATACATTTGCGGAAGGATCGATGTCGGATCTCTCTTCGGAGTTTGACGGCAAAGATCAGAAAAATTCAAGACCCGCACGGACCGCCTACGGGCAGGACATGTTCGTGGAAGGATCGATGTCAGATCTCTCTTCGGAGTTTGCCGGCAAAGATCGAAAAAATTCAAGGCCCTCCCAAACCGCCCCTGTGCAGGATATAAAGGTGGAAGATCACTGCAAATCCGCCGGCTTCGTCCGTGCGTCTGGACAGCAAAAATCCAAGTTCGTCGGCGTGGTTACCATCTTCGATCTGGCGCGCTGCATTCAAAGAGAGGGCGAAAACCCCCGCGATTACCTGGCCAGGTAGCTCCGTATACGAGCCGATCTAGCCCACTACCCCGATGATAACGCTTTGTATCACTTCGTGGAAGGACTGGACCGCGGCACGCTTCTCCAACATTCTTTAAGACGGCAACAGGACGCCTTACCCTCGAAGAGATGGTGAGCACCGTCAACAGCTATGCGGCAGCTGACACAGCAACTCAGATGGAGCTTGCGCTCAGAGACGGAGAACCTCCGGTTCAGCAGCCGCCACCACCGCCTCCTGCCGCCATCGTCGCAGCAGTACCACCACCTCCAGTCATCGTCGAGCCCGTTGCACCTCCGCCGCCTGTCATCGAGGAAGTCCTGGCACCCTCCGACTCTGTCATTGACGCGCTTTATGATGATTTCAGTGCAGATTCAGAGGAGATAGACTTCAGTCCAGAAGATCTAGACTCTGCTATGCAGGAGATGGAGGAGGAGTACTCGCGCGACGAGCAAGCCAACAACACCGTCACATCCCGAGGGGTGTTCGTCACCATTGGGACGGCGATGGATGAAGATCAACATGGACGAGCTCCGCCTATGGCGCTGGAAAAGGGGAAGGGGCCACTTATCGCGCAAAGGTCATGCCTCCTCCGCCTAATCCAGTGCAGCAGCCGCAGGAACCCGGCACCGGCCCGAGCAACAACAACACCGCAAACGTGCCGCCTCTAGTATCTACATCGGCAGCAGCCCAAGTTACTCCAGCTGATAGAGTGATGTACGGCAATCTCCTTGTCGTGCCACTGACCGTCGCTCATATCCGGAGCGTGACCCAGCTTGACGAGAAGCGCCAGCAGCTGCTAGAGGAGGCGCAAGCTATTGCGGAGCAAGGCTCTAAACCAGATCGCGATCGGGTCAACGCGCAGAAATCCATAGAGAAAGCTAGAGCAATGGAGGCCGAGTACAAGACTTTGCTACAGCAGCAGAAGGCTAATAAAGCTCCGGCTCGCGTCATCAACGATCCTGGTGTACGGCACAACCTAGTATGGGCTCCCTCGAAGCCGGCACAGGCCAAGCCATACATTGACAGCAAAGGCAAGCAGGTGATGCCCACCCCACTCCTTAACCTCGCAGTCGCCAAGACCCTTCTGGAGCAGGATAGATCGCCTGAGGCAGTGGAACAGGTCTATGACCTAGTGGCCAAGGCGGTGAAGCAGCAGGAAAAGGCCACCTCTCAGAGGCTTGAGTCTAACCCAGCGATCTGCCAATCTAGCCAGTACAAGCCGCCAAGGGACAGATCTCCTCTCGATGTCGGGTCCCAGACGGGTTGATCAGAATGAAGACGGCGGGATGCACGCAACAGGAAGGATGCCATCCCCATATCCTCTAACCACGGAGAAAAGGCTCGACCTCGACGCCCATCGCCATCGCCCCGATCTTCCCGACATCACGAAGATTACAAGGCTCACCATCGTACGGATATGCCCCCACCAAAGCAGTGCCGCATCGTCATCCGCGACAACACGGAGCAGACCCGTCATGATGGAGAGCGCAACCAAGGACACAAGAGTAGGTCACTCCATGACCCTCCGCGCCCGACAAGCAACCGTGACAGGCGTGAGGCGTCGCAGGAGGGTAACAGCAACAAGGCTAACCCACCGCCACCTCCGCCTCCATCACACCAAGCAGTCACCATGGCAGAGGAGGCCCGCGTCGTTCACTTAGCCCATCCCCTGTTGACAAAAAGAAGAAGAACCCGGAGCCGTACGATGCACGTTTGCAAATCGATAAGATCCACGAGGCCCGGGAATGATCATACCTGTAACCACGTTGCTTTAGACCTGCAATACGGTCCGCAACTTACCCCAAAGGTTTCCGGATTGACAAGACCATCAAGCCCTATGACGGCACCGCCAAGCCAGCCACATGGTTGCAGTACTACGGCGACACGGTGGAGATTGCTGGAGGCAACCCCAACATCACCGTCAAGTACCTCCCGTTAATGTTGGCAGGCACAACCCGTCAATGGATCGACGACTTGCCGGAGAAATCTATCTACAACTGGCTGGACATGCAAGAAGCGTTCACCAAGAACTTTGAGGGTACATACAAGCGTCCGTGCACTGTGGGCGATCTACAGCGGTGCGTGCAAGAGAAAGACGAGACATCTCGCGCCTACCTCTCCCGCTGGCTGGATATGAAAAATTCCTGCGTAGGAGTGCACGCTCAGACCGCCATGGCCGCCTTCATCGATGGGTTGGAAAGGGGCACGTTGCTCCGACATAAGCTGAAGCGCTTGCAGGACAATCACCATCTTGACTTGAACCAGATGATTCAGTTGGCTAGTGAGTTCGCAGCCGCCGCCGATGATGCTCGTGGCTCATTGTCGGCAACGGCCGTTCCAACTCAAGCTCGGAGGAACATCAGTACAAAGCGGAAAACCGCTCCAGAAGAAAAGCAATCTACCGACATGGTCGCTATGACTTTTGCAGGACGAGGACAAGGCGGACAACGTGGCCGAGGAAGGGGAGCTGGCCGCGGGCAACAATGAGGAAGTGAAACCACCTCGGTGCCGCTCCGCGTTCCCTAAACCTACGAGGAGTACCACGATATGTCGTGCCTCGTACACCTCGACGCCAACGGCAAGGCCACTCATACCAATCGACACTGCAAGTTTGTCAACGACCTCAAGGAAGACCCGGAGTCCGGCTACAAGTGAAGTTGGAAGAACAGACCACGAGGCAAGGGCAAGGGGAAGAAGAAGGAGGAGGAGTCCAAGGATTCAAGTGACATGGACGAGGACGTTGACCCCAAACACGCCGCCAAGAGAGACGACAAGGGCAAGAACCCCTTCGCAAAGAAGGCCCCAGTCTACTATACTTTCCTTGGCACCCCCACCGTCCAACAACAGAAGACCTCTCTGAGGATCCTGATGGCCACTCTCCCCCCAGTTCCCCGGTACCTGCGCTGGTCGGAGGTTCCAATAAGTTGGGACAGGACAGACCACCCAGACCTTGTGCCCACGGAGAACCAGTACGCCATGGTCATCAACCCATTGATTGACGGCGTGGAGTTCACCAAGTGCATGGTGGATAGTGGAAGCAGCATCAACATCATGTACCTAGATACACTGCAGAAGATGAACTTGACAGAGGCAAACCTCAGGCGGACCAACACCGTTTTCCACGGCGTAGTTCATGGTTGGGAGGCTCGGTCCCTTGGGTGCATTACACTTCAGGTAGCCTTTGGCGATGTTAATAATTACCGCCAAGAGCGCATGACCTTCGAGGTGGTCCCCTTCAAGAGCGTGTACCACGTCATATTCGGCCGCGACATATTCCACACGTTCATGGCCAAGCCATGCTTCGTCTACAACAAACTCAAGATACCCGGACCAAACGGCATCATCACCGTATCCGGAAGCTTTACCAAGGCAAGAGACTGTGAGATCAACGAAGCAGCCATTGCAGAAGCTGTCCTCTATAGCGAAGAATTCAAGGAGATCTAGAGCAAGGTTGATGACTCAGAGATGCCCGCGTCGAAGAAGCAAATCTCCGACTCCGCTCCTGCGTTCAAGGCCGCCATCAAGACCAAGCCGGTGGAACTTGTGGTAGGCGATGCCTCCAAGGTCACCGCCATTGGGACAAACCTTGATCCCAAATAGGAAAGCGCGCTCGTCGAGTTCCTCCATGAGAACAGGGACATCTTTGCCTGGCAACCTGCCAACATGAAAGGTGTACCTAGGGAACTTGCCGAGCATAGCTTAAACATTGATCCAAAATGCAAACCAGTGAAACAACCTCTACGACGCTTTGGAGATGAGAAGAGACGCGCCATTGGCAAATAGATAGCTAGGTTACTTAAGGCTAGATTTATCCGAGAAGTCCTTCACACCCAATGGGTGGCCAATCCTGTACTTGTCCCCAAAAAGGGAACCAATGAATTAAGAATGTGCGTTCATTACACCGGCTTGAACAAAGAATGTCCCAAAGATCCGTTTGCTTTGCCTCACATTGACCAAGCATTGACTCGACGGCTGGCTCGGAACTTCTGTGTTTTCTCGATGCATATTCAGGATACCACCAGATCAAGTTGAGGAAGTCGGACCAATTGGCCACTTCGTTCACTACCCCTTACGACACGTTTTGCTATGTCACGATGCCCTTTGGGCTGAAAAATGTAGGCGCTACTTACCAGCGGACAATGCAACGTTGCCTCCACGACCAAATTGGTCGGAACGTTCACGCCTATGTGGACGATATTGCGGTGATGTCTAAAAAGTCAAACGACTTAATCTCCGACTTAAAAGAAACCTTTGATAATCTCCGGAAATACAACATGATGCTCAACCCCAAGAAGTGCGTCTTCGGGGTTCCAGCCGGCAAATTGTTGGGCTTCATCGTTTCCCAAAGTGGAATCGAGGTCAATCTGGAGAAAATCAAGGCCATCTTAAACATAAATCATCCGACATGCCTAAAGGACATTCAACGACTAACAGGGTGTGTTGCAGCAGTTAGTCGGTTCGTCAGCCGACTTGGAGAGAAGGCTCTGCCGCTGTACAAGTTGCTGAAGAAGGCGGACAAATTCACGTGGATAGACGAAGCAGATGCAGCATTGAAGCAGCTCAAGGAGATTCTTTAATCAGCGCCCATCCTTGCAGCACCCGAGCCTGGTGAGCCCCTGTTAATTTACATGGCGGCAACCAACCGGGTTATCAGCATCGTCGTCGTCGTAGAGCGGAAGAAACCAGGCTATGAGCACGGAGTTCAACGACCATTTTACTACGTAAGCGAGGTCCTGACGGAGTCCAAGCAGCATTACCCGGACTACCAAAAGATAGCTTATGGAGTATTCCTCGCTTCTCGGAAGCTGAGGCATTACTTTCAGGAGCACCCAATCACAGTGGTGAGCAAGACTCCACTGTCCGACATTATCAATAACATCGACGCTACAGGAAGGGTCGTGAAGTGGGGCATTGAACTTGCCGCCTTCGAGATTACCTACAAGAGACGCGACGCTATCAAGTCACAAGCCTTAGCGGATTTCGTTGCAAATTGGACAGAGATGCCAGACGCTACTCCATTGACAGAACCAGAGTACTGGGTGATGCTCTTTGACGGATCAAAGCTGCTCAACGGCTCGGGGCTGGTGTATTGCTACAGTCACCAATAGGAGACAAGCTACACTACGTTCTGCAGATCCACTTCGAGGCTACAAGCAACATGGCGGAGTATGAGGCACTCATTCATGGACTACGTGTAGCCAAAGATATTGGCATCAAGCGCATAGTTTGCTGTGGAGATTCCGACCTGGTTGCCCAGCAGGTGGCTGGCACCTGGAATTCGCGGAACCCTATGATGGCGGCATATCGAGACAAAGTGGACGAGATAGCCAAGAGCTTCTTGAGCTACGAAGTCAAGTATGTGCCTAGGGAGCAAAACGAGGCGGCATCTAAGCTTGGATCAGGGCGCAAGCAAATTCCGCCAGGAGTTTTCCTAGAGCATCTACACACACCATCCGTGAAGGGCGCCGACATCGACAACCTGGATAGAGCTGACTCTTTCGTCAACATGGTGACTAAGGTCCCTCCGGCTTGGACAAAACCGTTCATGGAATATCTCGAACACGGAACTTTGCCCGAAGACAAAGTCGAAAGACGGCAAATAGTACGACGAGCAAAGGGTTATACCATAATCAATGGGCAACTCTATAAAAGGAGCACTACTGGTGTATACCTAAAGTGTGTTTCCCAGCTAGAAGGTATGGAAATCCTGCGTGAGATCCATCTCGGAGATTGAGGGAATCACGACGCTCCCCGATCGTTGGTCGCGAAACACTTCCGGCAAGGATTCTACTGGTTGACCGTGAAGGCGGACGCCGACAAGCTGGTTGAGACATGCACGGGATGCCAGTATTATGCGCGACAACCACATGTTCCTGCTGAAGAAGTGCGAACAATACCAATAACTTGGCCGTTTGCAGTCTGGGGGCTAGACATGGTGGGACCGTTACAGACAGCACCATGTGGATTTACGCATCTGCTTGTAGCAGTTGAGAAATTCACCAAATGGATAGAAGCTAAACCCATTAGAAAGCTTGATGGGGCAACTGCCCTCAGGTTTGTATGGGATCTAGTGGTGAGATTTGGTCTCCCACATAGCATCATCACCGACAACGGAAGCAACTTGTCACTCGGAGAAGTGGAGGCTTATTGCTGGGACAAAGGCATCTGACTTGACCTTGCATTTGTGGCACACCCACAATCCAACGGTCAAGTTGAGCGAGCCAATGGATTAATTCTGTAGGGAATCAAGCCACGTCTTGAGGCACCGCTACATAGAGCAGCTGGAGCCTGGGAGGAATAATTACCATCTGTGCTATGGAGTTTACGAACTACACCCAACAGATCCACCGGCTACACCCCGTACTTCATGGTATATGGAGCAGAAGCCATCTTGCCTTCCGACATCCTCCACGATGCACCAAGAGTTGCCGCCTACGACGAGAATGACGCTGAAGAATCCAGACGCCTAGATGTGGACCTTCTCGAGGAAGAGCGTGTTTTGGCATGCCAAAGATCCGCCATCTACTAGTAGAAGCTACGCAGCTACCATAGTCGCCGCGTTCGGCATCGCTCGTTTAAAGAGGGGGATTTGGTGCTCCGACTTAAGCAGAAGAAGTCACACAAATTATCCCCGCCATGGGAAGGACCGGTTATCATAAGCAAGGCGCTGCTCAATGGGTCTTACTACCTTGTTGACAATCGTGAATTAAAGGATAGACCCAACAAGGATCATAAGCGTAAGCGATGTGACCCGGATGATGACTACCCGGAGCTTGATCGGCCATGGAACATAGCACAACTACATCCTTTTTACACTTAGCATTTTTATCTAATTGTGTACCTCTTATATGATCAATGAAATAAAGCTCTCTGGTTCACTCATATTTCTTAGTCTTTTACCTCCTTTAGTGTTCATTTTTGGATCATGTAAAACCTTTATGCACAAGCTTTGAGTTTGCACTTGTGAAAATTCCGCGTACGGGCGTTAGCTTAAGTTTTCTGGTCCACACGTTCTTTGTTGTTTTTATGTGGATTCTGGAGTAGTGACTTTTGGCACTTATTGTCGGCGATTTTGTGCTCAGGTTATAGATGGTGCCATTGGGCATCATCACCTAAGTGCATGGTTCCGACAATGAGTCTTCCGACTCACGAAAAGTCAAGCATAAGAACCCAAGTAATGGATAAGCCAGCACTTGCTTAAAAAAGATATACATGCTGGAAATTAGTTCTTAAGTAGCAGGACATAACAACCATTGTTTTCCGCCTTAAGTTACATCGCCAAGTTTTTTTCCGCGCATACATCAAAGGTGAAACAAATATTACATAGTGTTTTTCTTTCTTTGGGCGCAGGAGACTTGGAAGCAGCATCGTCCCCAGCCGGAGAATCACCCTCAACGTCGGCGCTATGATGAGACTCGGAGGAATCTTGGTTGACACTGTCGATGGTGTTCATGGGCACGAAGACGTCGATGTCCACAAACTCGGCAACTCTGGTGTCATAACCCGCGAGTGATGACAAGATGGCTTCGTGATCAATCTCTTTGCCGTCATCTTCAACGTCGGGGATACCAGAGGTCACCGTGTCGATGTTGGCACCTTCGTAGTGTGCCTTCACCATTGACAGCACCATCCTTGCGCCAGTCCGTGCACATGAAGCTTTTTAGCTTGTGACACGCTCGGGGGCTCGGCGCAGAATCTCCGAGTACTTCGTCACGGAGTCCGAGTCCTTGATGTATATCTGGAGGGGATTGGCAATCTCCTTGGCTTGGGTGATGGCGGTGTCGATGAAGTTGCCAGCAAAAACCATGCATTCCTTGTCCGAAGGAGGTGAGCGGGTTAAACCCATAGGAGCTGAAAATTCCGACAAGGAGCGCATGAGTTCAATAAACTCTAAGTATCCAGACTACAGAAATACAAGGCGGAGGAAACTTACTGAAGATGCTGGCCTTGGCCTGCCATAGGGTGTCCGCCAAGGATTCCTTCTCTTGTTGGAGGAGCTTAAACGCCTCGCTGTGGCGTTGGTTTTGCTCATCAGCAGCTTGCTTCTGATCTTTTAAGATCGCAAGATCCTCTTCAAGCGATTGATTTCCGCAGAGGCGGAATCTTGCAGGGCTTTCATGGAATCCTCGTGCATCTTCAGCATCTCTTCCCTCTCCTTCTTAAGGATTCTGTTCTCGCTGTCCAACTGCTGGATGTGCTTGGACTGCTCGACTATATCCTTGGCCTTGGCGACATGCTCTGCAAGTCGGAGAAAACAAAGTATATAGTGAGTACTCGGAAAATGCTAGATGGGCACAAAAACAAGACGGAAAATGCACAAAAATAAAACAGACACTTGTTTTTGATGATATGTTCCTTCAAGATGGCAGATTTACCCTTTTCTGCTTCAAGATCGGCGCGCATCTTCTGGTACTTGTCATTGGCCATGCCCCTCCGAGCATTCTCGTTCTGTGGAAAAAAGGAAAAAGTTAAACCGTTGTTTAGTCTGCTTGGAGCACCTAGTCGGAAACTTTCCTCCTAGGCGCTCGGGGGCTCCAACGAGAGTTTTTTAACTTAGCAATATGCTTAGCTTTTCTTTAAGCATCTAGTCGGAGCTAATTCAGTTCTCGATTAGAAGCTTGGGGGCTACAGTATAAAGTTTTTAACTCGAAATCTGCTTAGCTTTTCTTTAAGCAAGTAGTCGGAACTAATTCAGTTACAACTAGAGGCTTGGGGGCTACAGTATTGAAATTTATAAACACTGCTTATGCTACTCTTAAAGCATCTAGTCGGAGTAATTCTTTCCATCTAAATGCTTGGGGGCTACAGTGAGAGTTTTTTCTAACTTAGTGACTCTTAGAGCATATAGATGCAAAACCTATAGTTTTCCGTCTACATCCTCGGGGGCTACAGTGGGATACTCATATGAAATGCAAAAGGCAAAGTAAAAACTTAAAAGTGCAATAATCTTGAGGTTTGTAGCACTCTCGGCTAGTAGCTTGCCAAAGGAAATTCTATTTCCTTGCAAGATATCCGCTTGTCGGAGTAGCTCCTCAAGACCGCACGTCGGAGATGATGGTACTCCTCCAGGAACCAGAGTTGTGTCACTCGGCGTGAGCACCGGGTAAACTATATTCGGAAACTCAAAGGGTTTCTGGGGAGTAGGGGCACCGCCTTCGGCAGAGGTACCATCTCCCACCACCGCCTTGCCGCTACCGATGGCATCCTTAGCCGGAGCTTCAGCCATTTGTAGAGCAGTTCTCTCCTGCGTCGCCTGCTCGCCGACAATAGCAAGTTCGGTAGAGGCGCTAGAATCCATTTCCATGGCGGAAGGGCCTGGTGCCTCCTGGGCTTGAGAGCTTGTCGGGGCAGAGGAGGGCTTGATGGCAGGAGTAGCAGGGGTGATGGCGGGGGAGGAGTCGCGATGCAGCATGTCCTTGATATTTCTAGAAGCCCCCAAAGTTTTGGAGGACTTCTTGAGGCTGGTTGTGGCTTTCTTCCTGAAACGTGCAAAGTGCATAAGTACAGAAACAAAACAGATAAGTAGACAATGTCGGAGAATGAGAGGCTTACACTAGGGGGGCGCTTTGGCAAAAATCCTGGTGGCTTTTCTCTTTTCCGCCTCCAGGGCGGCGGTAGACTTCTTGGAGGCTCCACCCTCCGTCTTCTTCTTATTGCCTCTGTCGTCAGCGTCAGAGGTGGAGCTCTTCCGCTTTCGCGCCAACGGGACATCGTCGTCGGACACGACCGTGACTTCCTTCATCTTTGGATCATAGATTTGGGCAGCCAGGTTGCCCTCATCTAGATCGCTAATCTGTTAAGTGAGAAATCACCGTGTTAGATAAGATGGTATTGGCAAGACGAAAAAATGGAGCAATGTCGTACACGGAAAATAAATACCTACCTTTGGGCACTTGCAGTCTAGGAACATGTCGTAGGTGATGGTGAAGCCACGCTTCTTATCCTTCACCTTGACGATGTCCTTCAGGCAGAGCTTGACGGAGTCGCTCGAGAAGTTATCCACGAAGATCCGGAGGGTATCCCTTCGATCACTGGTATACTCGGGCATGAACTTCGCACGGTGCTGCAGAGGTTGGATTAGACTGATGAACCAGCACATGGCTAGGTCCAAGCCGGTCAGACCCGTCTCTACGAACCATTCGATCCTCCTTATTACGCGAGAAGCGTCGAGGTCGGAGGGAAGGGAGGAATGGGATATCCATGTAGAAACTTCAGCGGTGGCTCCATCCGCGAAGTCCGGGTACGTCACTTCTCGGCCCGCCAAAGGAATGTCGGGGCCGTAGAAGTACGTCCGCTGCCAGTTCTTGCAGGACTCGTGGCCGACGATGTCGGGGAACCGCCGGCCAGGTCGAATCTTGAAGCTTATGGTGCCGCAGTTCCTAAGCTCCTCCTTACTATGTCCGGCTTCATGTTTGACGGTGAAGAAGTACACGAACAAGTCTAACCTAGGCATTATCCCTAGGTAACCCTCGCAAAGTGCCGCGAAGTTGCTAAGCACTAGGATGCTATTGGGGGAGAGGTTGTGGGGTTGGACCTTGTAGTGGTTCAAGACGGAGAGAAATAAGTGGGAGATGGGCAAGGAAACGCCGCATACCAGCTGGGCCTTGAGGTACACCTTTTATCCGACTTGGGGAGAAGGTGTCACCTCGCCGGCCGGCGCCGCCTGCTAGGCAAGTCCCTCCGTCACGGGGAGGTAGCCTTCGGCGACCATCTCCTGGATGTCGCGGTCGGTGATGTCTGAGCCGCGCCAGTCACCCTTGTGCGAGTCTGGCTCTTCTTCCAGTGGCTCTAGGGCCGCCAGATTATGGTCGCCGCCGGTGGTCTCGATCACCACCAATGCAGGGATGACCAGGCCCTCTGGGGGCACGACGATGGAGCTCGCCAGCTTCGCCACGGCTTCGCTCGACGCCGCCATCGATGGGGAGGAGCTGCTGCTGGCCATGGAGTGTTTGAAGGATGTGACTGACGCAGATGGAAGCTAGGGTTTTTGAGGTTTCTCGCGGAGAGCTCGAGGAGGCGTGCGGCTGGAGGAAGAAGACGATGACGGGAGAGAAATGAGGTAAAAAGTGGAAAGTGTCCCACGATTACTATTTATCATACTCTGCGTCAAGATTCATGCAGCTAATCGGACGGTTGCCGCGTAGACGACATGTTCGTGAACGTGCGTGGTAATTTCGCCACGTATCCAACCGCCACCGCCAACGGTTCGTATCGCCTGCGCGGGAAAATTGGATATGATTGCGTTCTCCGCATGTGTGAGTTACGAGGCGTCGTTGACCTAAGACTACGACGTCATAGCTGACACAGGTAGATGAGCCGTCACATCGAAGATTCCGGCATGGACGGATTTAATTCGACTATGGAAGAGTACGATGGAAGATTCAGCATTTCTCCGGCTTACAAATCGAAGACGGAGAAAACGTTGCAGGGTTCTTTGGGAGGACTACAAGATATTGCTTGACGATTTGCCGACATCCATCTAGACGGAGCATTCCACGTGAAGAGGCAAGACGGCGCAAGATCTTGGAGTTCTCCGGGGGCTACTGTTGGGGATATGCTATATGGGTATCCTAATAGCATGCCTCTTATCCGACTAACCCGGGTGGCCCATAGTCGGTAGCATGGCCTATGGCCTGCTGGGTGGCCCAGTTAGGTGGATCCAGAAGGGAGGCCCATGCCGGATAAAGGAAGGCTACGGTGGAGTCACCAGCGTACCCGGAGCCTTGGAGTGCAAGATACCCAAGACTAGTGATAGACGGTGTAGGACTCTGTAACCTGTCCGGCTAGGACTTTTCCCTGTAACCCTAGGAACTGGCGACTATATAAGTCGGGCCTATGGGAGCCTTTAGGGCACAATCTCAGACAACTTCAGACAACCTCGCACAGCGAACATATCTCTGTAACTCGGCGTATTGCCCTTATAGTGATTTATAGCCGGAGTAGGATTCCGCCACCGTTGTGGGATCTGAACCAGGGTAAGCTGTGTTACCTCGTACCCGTCAACCGTCCGACTTACCCCACGTCTCTAAACACGCACTGTGAGGACCCCTCCATGGCGTACTCATCGGCAATACCACGACATACCTCCAGAACTTCACAGTCATCATCATCATCGTCAGACCAATCTTGTAAGAGGTTTCGAGTAGCGGTCTTACTCGGAGTAGAGGCAGCAGCAGCATGCGGGATTGGCATGAAGCACTCCAGGTCAAACTCAACTTCATCGGAGTCGGAGCGATCCTCATAATATCCCCCAAGAGGGAAGTTCCACGACCTCATCCCTGACCGCCTACGCGCCCTCCTCGTCCTCCAGATCTGAAAGTTGCGTTGACACCTGCATTATCTGGATTAGGTTTGTCTTCTGAGGTGTTGTTGTGCTTCTGAGCTTGCTATTTTGGCCATTTGGCCGCATGCGGGTTGACTAGAACATTCAACAATCCTTCTGAGTCATCATTGGCGTCTACATATTTGCTTGTCGTCTTTATCATCTCTCCCAACTCGGTAACTTTGTCGTGCTTCAACCTGTGACACAGTAATCCGACTGGGAGCCCTGTGATGAAAGCTTTAATCGCAGTTTGCTCATTTACTCCCTCACGAGAGTTTTTTGGGTCAATCCATCGCCCGAGGTAATCCCGGCAAGTTTCTCTGGGTCTTTGGGTGCAACGCTGCAAGTCTCCGACTATGAAGGGCATCCTGTATGTTCTGTCGAAGTTCAAAAAGAATGCACTTTGCATATCATACCTGATGTGGACATCCCTACTATTGATACAACCGTTGTACCTACAACAACACACATACAAGGACCCATCACAAGATCTCGTGCCAAACAACTTAACTATCAGGTACTTTCGTTTCTTGGAACTATTCCTCACATACATGAGAATATGATGGTGCCTAAATCAGATGTATTTCTTACTCTTAGGAATGATGGACCAAGCATGGATGAGAGGGACAAGCATTGGAGCATGGCCATGCATGGAGATGGCATCAAGCATGTGATGATCCAAGAGAAGGCCACGGATGAAGATTTCAGAACTTTGAGGCCTCCATAATGAAGAAAAGAAGGCTTGGACGAAATATTCAAGATCAATACTTTACAAATTCGTCCATAGCTTAATATGGTGCTGCGACACCTTTATTTTGGGCCAGGCCCATGTAATTTTCGCAGGATTTTAATTAGCCACTTTTTAGAGTCCGTATTTGAGGGGAAAAGGACTTTTAGGGTTGGATTCGGCCACCACTTCCATGGCTGGCCGAAACCCCACCTTTTCGCCCTTAAATACTCCCCATAGTCGACCCCCTAGACTCGGATTTTGTTTAGACATTAAGTTAGCCATAGTCGCAACTTCGCCAAGGCTCGAGCGTCGCAGAGGCCTCTTGTACTTCGCACCTATTCAGGATCCCACCTCTTCAATAAAGCTTTCCTCTTAATCCGCAATATCTTGATTGCAATATTGGTTCTTACTTGTTCTCGATTTCAGGTAGGAATTAAGACCCTCGCTGGTCAGGCTGATCGTGTTCACGCAGGATCGGTAACCTCCAGGAGATTGGCCTAGCGATTGCATTGGCGCTCGTGCTCGCACGTGTAGTCGGATCGTCAAGCCCAAACTCCACCAAATCGACTATCATCATCTCATCGAAAGATCGGACACCTTTGCCCTATCAAGTGGTATCAGATTTCAGGTTGCTCGGTGAGATTTTTCTGTTTTCGTAGATTAGATCTGTTTTTACCTATAACCCACAAAAAAGCCAAAAACACAGTTAGAGTTTAGATCCATCCTATAAGCAATCTATGCCTCGCATTATCTTTTCAGTTTTTGCATTGTTGAATTTGTGTCTACATCGTCGCGTCGAGTTGCTGGTCTTAGTGTCTTGTCCCTTAGAGTTTCGAGTTCTGATCATAATAGTCACCGCCACACTCGCCGATCACCGCCACCATATTCTGCCACCATATTCCGCCACCATATACCCTGCCACCATAAACCCTAATACTCTGCCACCGCCTTCCTACCGCAACACAGATCCGATCAGTTTTCCTGCCGTGGTACGAGTCCGAGTAGAGTTGTCGTTTCTTAGTTATTTCTTTTTACTTTCCTTATTTGTTGTTTCCGTGTTCAGCTAAAGTCCGTGTCGAGCTAAGAGTTCTGTTGTAAGTCCAGAAGGAGAGCAAAAAAAAAAAAGCTAAGAGCTAAGAGCTAAGAGTTCTGATCAGTTTTAGCCACTCGCCATCATAGTGATTTTCCACCTCTCGGTTCACTTTTCAGGGTGCCATATCATCATACAGTGCTTGTTGTGCCGCGTCGTGACATCGTTGGTGATCTAGGCTCGCGTCTCTAGTACGGTCTAGCCTAGGACCAGCACAGTACCGTCGTTGAGCATTCTTTCAACTTTTGCATTGCTGTTTTGATAATTGCTAACCCCCTTTTGCTAAGCCTTCCCAGAGCTCCACAGATATTCTCCACGTGCGGTGTCTCGACTCCCGGTAATCGCTCGGTTCAATCTCTGGACCCACTGATCCTCGCGGTTGCACATCGCCTTTTCCTGCTGTTTGGTAAGAACTTGTAAGAGCTTCGTATATTGCTTAACGGATTACGCGTGCCTTCCACCCTATTTCCGTAGTATATACCTGTGCTTTTTAAAGGACTAACCATGACAGATACTTCACGGAACCCTGCCACAATGACGAACGAAGAACTACATGCCCACTTCTCCGCGCTTGGTCGATCGGCTGAAGACGTGGATACACGCCTAGGGGAGTTTGACACCAAGCTCTCCAACGCCGTGGACAAGATCGATGGGCTTGAGAAATCCTTCAACGCCAAGCTTGACGCTCGGTTCAAGGATCTTTTGAACAGATTGCCGGCACCCACACCCACACATGGCGCACGGCGCGTTCCGATCACGGGTCGGACTACTGGTTCGACGGCCGCCGCACCCGTGGCAACCGCTGCAGCTGACGCACCTCAGACTTCCGCCGCGGCTGCTGCGACGTTAGATGACGAGACGGGTACTACTACGACCACGACGATGACGATTTTGACGAGGAGGTTGAACAACCTCCACATGTACCTGCTGGACGTCCCCGACATTACCACCGCAACGCCCGACCACCGGTACGTGATGATGAACATGTTGCTAAGCTTAAATTGAATATTCCATCTTTTGAGGGTAAATATAATCCTGAAGCATATCTTACATGGGAGATGGAAGTCGAACAACGTTTTGCATGTTTAAAATATCCTGAGAATATGCGTGTTAGTGCTGTTACATGTGAATTTACTAAATTTGCTTCCCTTTGGTGGTCTGAGTATTGTCGTTTAAATCCTACTACTATTCCTAGTACTTGGACTGCTCTAAAAACTGCTATGCGTGTTCGTTTTGTACCTCCCACTTATCAACGTGATTTACTAAAGAATCTGACACGTTTAGAGCAAGGGAAAAATTCTGTAGAAGAGTATTATCAGGAATTGCAAACGGGGATGGTTCGGTGTGGTCTTGTTGAATCTAATGAACAAATGCTTGCACGTTTCTTTGGTGGATTAAACAAGGACATTCAGCACATATTAGATTATAAGGAATATAATTCTATCACTCGTTTGTTTCATCTTGCTTGCAAAGCTGAACGTGAAGTGCAGGATCGCCAAACACCATGGAGGAGGACTAATAATTCTGCAGGTCGCACATCCTCTTGGACATCCCGACAATCAGCGCCTCCTCGTGATTCGCCACCAGCTACTACCACATCCAAGGCCACCACAAGATTTCCAGCTGCTCCTCCACCATCATCCAATGCTCCTGCTCGTAGTGCATCTTCTATGGCTTCCACGGGTAAGACAAAGGATATACAATGCCGCAAGTGCTGGGGTTTTGGTCATATTGAGAGACAGTGCACAACACAACGTGTGATGATGGTGCGAGAAGATGGTCAATACGATTCAGCGAGTGACTTCGATGAAGATACACTAGCCCTTATTTCTGCTCGCGATGGAGACAATTCTGATGCTGATGAAGAGCCAGAGGTAATGGGAGCTGAAGCTGCTGATCAATACAAGAGCTTAATTACACAACGTGTGTTGAGTGTGCAATTGAGCAAATCTGAGCAAGATCAACGCCACAACCTGTTCCAAACACGTGGTGTTGTCAAGGAAAGAGCTATCTGAGATCATCATTGATGGAGGGAGTTGTAATAATCTGGCCAGTGTGGACATGGTAGAGAAGCTTGCGCTTCCAACAAGACAACGCCCACATTCATATTACATCCAATGGTTTGAGAGTTCTCGCAAGATCAAGGTAACAAAGCAGTGCAGCGTGCATTTTACTATTGGTACATATTCTGATTTTGTTGATTGTGATGTTGTACCTATGCAAGCTTGTTCTTTGTTACTTGGTAGACCATGGCAATTTTATAGAGAATCTGTTCATAATGGCAAAACTAATCACTATTCTCTTATGCATGATGGAAAGAAAATTGGTCTAAAACCTATGACTCCCGAACAGATTTTAAAAGATGATCTTGCTAGAGCTAGTAGAGCTAAAACTGAGGAGAAAAATAAAAGTGAGAATCAGATTGTTGCTGCAGATTTTATACCACCAAAGAACACTAAATATGATTCTACACATGCTACTGAAATTCGTTTGAAGAGTCCATGTATGCTTGCAAATAAAATTGATATTGCTGAACTAGATGTAAACAATACTCAATGTTATGCAATTGTCTGCAAAGAGGTTTTGTTTTCATTTGAGGATATGCCTCCTTCTTTGCCACCCGCTGTTGCTAACCTTTTGCAGGAATATGAGGACGTCTTTCCCGCTGAGTTGCCACCAGGACTACCTCCTATTAGAGGAATTGAGCACCAAATTGATCTAATTCCTGGTGCCACGTTGCCCAACCGCGCCATATAGAACCAATCCAGAGGAGACAAAGGAGATACAACGCCAAATTCAGGAACTACTCGACAGAGATCATATTCGTGAGTCCCTTAGCCCTTGTGCTGTTCCTATTATTTTGGTACCTAAGAAAGATGGTTCTTCGCGCATGTGTACTGATTGTAGAGCTATCAATAATATTACTATTCGATATCGTCATCCTATTCCACGTTTAGATGACATGCTTGATGAATTGAGTGGCTCTACCATGTTTTCTAAAGTTGATTTGCGTAGTGGTTACCACCAGATTCGTATGAAATTAGGAGATGAATGGAAAACAGCATTTAAAACTAAGTTCAGTTTATATGAGTGGTTAGTAATGCCGTTTGGTTTAACTAATGCACCAAGCACTTTCATGCGATTAATGAACGAAGTTTTACGTGCTTTCATTGGACGTTTTGTGGTAGTCTACTTTGATGATATTCTGATTTATAGCAAATCTTTAGAGGATCATTTGGACCATTTACGTGCTAATTTCAATGCTTTGCGTGATGCACGTTTGTTTGGTAACCTTGAGAAGTGCACCTTTTGCACCAATCGAGTTGCGTTTCTTGGCTATATTGTTACATCACAGGGTATTGAAGTGGATCCAGCCAAGATTGAAGCTATTGAGAATTGGCCGCAGCCCAAGACGGTCACACAAGTGAGGAGTTTTCTTGGCCTCGCTGGTTTTTATAGGCGCTTTGTCAAAGACTTTGGATCAATTTCCGCGCCGCTGAATGAGCTTACCAAGAAGGATGTGCCCTTTGTTTGGGGCGATGCACAACAACAGGCCTTCGTCATATTGAAAGATAAGCTAACACATGCTCCCTTACTCCAACTTCCTGATTTTACTAAGAATTTTGAGCTTGAATGTGATGCTAGTGGAATTGGTTTGGGAGGGGTGTTATTACAAGAGGGAAAACCTGTTGCATATTTTAGCGAGAAATTGAGTGGGGCTAGTCTGAACTATTCTACTTATGATAAAGAATTATATGCATTGGTTCGGACATTAGAAACTTGGCAACATTATCTATGGCCTAAGGAATTTGTTATTCATTCTGATCATGAATCTTTGAAGCATATTCGTAGTCAAGCTAAGTTGAATCGTCGTCATGCAAAGTGGGTTGAATTTATTGAGTCTTCTCCTTATGTTATCAAACACAAAAAGGGTAAAGATAATATTATTGCTGATGCTTTGTCGCGCCGTTATGCTTTGTTATCTCAACTTGACTTCAAAATATTTGGATTGGAAACTATTAAGGAACAATATGTGCATGATGCTGAATTTAAAGATGTGTTGCAGAATTGTAGAGATGGTAGAACTTGGAACAAGTTCGTCTTCAATGATGGATTTGTGTTCCGTGCTAACAAACTATGCATTCCAGATAGTTCTGTTCGTCTTTTGTTGTTACAGGAGGCGCATGGAGGAGGATTGATGGGACACTTTGGTGTCAAGAAGACGGAGGATGTTCTTCTTTGCACACTTCTTTTGGCCACGTGTCGTCGAGATGTTGAGAGATTTGTGGCACGCTGCATTACTTGTCAAAAAGCTAAGTCTCGCCTTAATCCACATGGTTTATATATGCCTCTTCCTGTTCCTAGTGTTCCTTGGGAGGATATTTCTATGGACTTTGTTTTGGGATTGCCACGAACACAGAAGGGGAGGGATAGTATTTTTGTTGTTGTGGATCGGTTTTCTAAGATGGCACACTTTATTCCTTGTCATAAAACGGATGATGCTGCGCATATTGCTGATTTGTTCTTTTGTGAAATTGTTCGTTTGCATGGTGTGCCAAATACTATTGTTTCTGATCGTGATACTAAATTTCTTAGTCACTTTTGGAGATGTTTATGGGCTAAGTTGGGGACTAAATTGCTGTTTAGTACTACATGTCATCCCCAAACTAATGGACAAACTGAAGTAGTAAATAGAACTTTGTCTACTATGTTGCGGGCTGTTTTAAAGAAGAACTTAAAATTGTGGGAAGAGTGTTTACCTCATATAGAATTTGCTTATAATCGTTCGTTGCATTCTACCACAAAGATGTGCCCATTTGAGATAGTGTATGGTTTTGTTCCTCGTGCACCTATTGATTTATTGCCTTTACCTTCTTCCGTGCAACATAATTTGGATGCTACACAACACGCTGAAATGATATTAAACTTGCATAAGACTACTAAAGATAACATTGAACACATGAATGCTAAGTATAAAATTGCTGGGGATAAAGGGAGAAAGCATGTTGTGTTTGATGTTGGTGATTTTGTTTGGTTACATTTGCGTAAAGATCGTTTTCCTGATTTACGCAAGTCTAAGTTAATGCCACGTGCTGCTGGTCCCTTTAAGGTGTTAGAGAAAATAAATGATAATGCATATAAACTTGAGTTGCCTGCAGACTTTGGTACGGTTAGTCCTACGTTTAACATTGCAGATTTAAAGCCTTACTTTGGTGAGGAAGATGAGATTGCGTCGACGACGACTTCAATTCAAGAAGGGGAGCATGATGTGGACATCCCTACTATTGATACAACCGTTGTACCTACAACAACACACATACAAGGACCCATCACAAGATCTCGTGCCAAACAACTTAACTATCAGGTACTTTCGTTTCTTGGAACTATTCCTCACATACATGAGAATATGATGCTGCCTAAATCAGATGTATTTCTTACTCTTAGGAATGATGGACCAAGCATGGATGAGAGGGACAAGCATTGGAGCATGGCCATGCATGGAGATGGCAGCAAGCATGTGATGATCCAAGAGAAGGCCACGGATGAAGATTTCAGAACTTTGAGGCCTCCATAATGAAGAAAAGAAGGCTTGGACGAAATATTCAAGATCAATACTTTACGAATTCGTCCATAGCTTAATATGGTGCTGCGATACCTTTATTTTGGGTCAGGCCCATGTAATTTTCGCAGGATTTTAATTAGCCACTTTTTAGAGTCCGTATTTGAGGGGAAAAGGACTTTTAGGGTTGGATTCGGCCACCACTTCCATGGCTGGCCGAAACCCCACCTTTTCGCCCTTAAATACTCCCCATAGTCGACCCCCTAGACTCGGATTTTGTTTAGACATTAAGTTAGCCATAGTCGCAACTTCGCCAAGGCTCGAGCGTCACAGAGGCCTCTTGTACTTCGCACCTATTCAGGATCCCACCTCTTCAATAAAGCTTTCCTCTTAATCCGCAATATCTTGATTGCAATATTGGTTCTTACTTGTTCTCGATTTCAGGTAGGAATTAAGACCCTCGCTGGTCAGGCTGATCGTGTTCACGCAGGATCGGTAACCTCCAGGAGATTGGCCTAGCGATTGCATTGGCGCTCGTGCTCGCACGTGTAGTCAGATCGTCAAGCCCGAACTCCACCAAATCGACTATCATCATCTCATCGAAAGATCGGACACCTTTGCCCTATCAATACCAGTTATGAATCTAGTTCTTCGGTAGTTCATTGATCCATTATCGAGCCGTCTTTAGCGGCATAAGTGGGATATATCAGACTATGACTAGGCTATTTCCTCCTTTGGTGATGCAGCAAGCCTAGAAAAAATCCTGGAACCAAGTGTCTAGCCAAGCCGCACCGTCGGAGGGTTGTATGTGTTTTGCGATGCCGAAGTCAACCAGAAATTTTTTCTGATGAATACGTGGTCCAAGGAATTTGGGTCCCACATACATGTCTTCCTCCTCGTACCGTCGCGCTGCTATGTTAGATTCAATGCGGTAGCCAACATCATTGGGCGAGAGTGATCTACGCCTTGGTTGCTCGCTACGCCTGTGTGGTGGCCGAGTCGGATTCTTGCTTCTTTTATATCGTTTCCCTCACCCCTTCGGCTTCCATGGTTGCGATGAGATCATTCGTGGTCACTGCTAGGTGGTGATGGTGGCTCTAGTGGGTTATTTCAGGATGAGAAATGGGCTCCTGGATCTTCTTTATGATGGCTCTGATGTTTGTTTTCTCGACGCTGGGCTCCATCCCTGCTTGTTTCAGGGCAATCTTCATCGTTTCTTTGCTCGGTGTTATTATTAGCTGGATGGCTAGTGTGCCTCGGAGGCGGCATTCTTTTCCGGTCCCGCTCTTGCTGGCATCGTTCTTATTCTTCATCTCTATGGTCGTTATTTTGCCGACATTGGTGATGATCCAATGCTCTCATGGCATCTTGGGACACAGACAGAAGAACTCCCGACCGGTCCCACGCGGTCCTGCGATGGTGACCGTTTGATCCGGTTCTTGAGTTTTCTTCATCCCTAGGGGCGGAACGATGACGCTGATCTGGATCCCTTCGGGGTCTTGCATCGGAGTTTTGACCTACATCAGTGCGACATTGTTCCGATTTTGACACTAGTTTGTTGCTAAATGACGCGGCCATTTTCTGCTGCTGCAGTCCCTTCTCGAGCAATGCTACACACAGCTGGACCTGTTCTGGAGATGGGATATTGGCGAGGATAGCTTGAGCAGCTGAAGTGTTTTCTACTGGCGTGCTGTAGACTCGGATTTTTCCTTCAACCTTTTCATCGAATAAATCTTGGTGGACGTCTGGGTTCCTGTTAGCAAGAACCAGGCCACCTCTAGTCTTGTTTGGTAGTCACTTGTATTCTAACTGGTAACAGGCAGGATTGTTGTCTATCTGCTACTTAATCTGGATGATGCATGCAACCTCTTCGAGCAAAAGCAAGCGATGCTTCTCTAGATCCTCGGCCCTTTTCTCCGGATCCTCTGACGTAAGATCTGAAGCAGTTTAGATTGGAACTATTAGTGCATCTCCATAGATTTTGCGTGCACCATGGGTGACCATGTGTCCATCAACCGGAGGATCAATTGGTGTGGGATTAGCCGGATGTTCGTCCGGTTTCTCCATCTTGATTTTTTCATCGAGTATTCATCGTTGGCTTCTCTACCGGTTCTGCCGGTGTCGGGTTTTTGTTCTTCTTCTTCCTCTTTGACCACCCAGTAGCCTTTACGTGCATACTAGTGGAAAAGATGGCTTTTGGTCCAGTACCAGGAGATAAGCTACCACCGGTACTCTCAGTCATGGCTGGCTCGGACTTTTAGATCTCGGATGAATCTCTGGTGTCCATGTCATCTTGCGAGGTGGAGTCTTATTCCATGCTATCATATGGTCTGGGAGGTGTCTCCACTCCACCTTTCTCTGCTTTGGAGTTGTATTCTTGTTCATATGCCTCCATCTCCTTCTCATAATCTCAAATTTCCTGTGACGTTAGTGACTACTGAGGGGAATTGGGCATGTCGGTAATTTCTTCGACTGCATCAAGAACTGAATCGATTTCGGCTCCAACATCGATAGAGTTGGATCCAGAGCCAACATATCTCACGAAGCAATGCTTCTTATTCTTCATGGACTCAAGGTAATGGAACAATTGAGTTTCTTCCTCCGCTTCTTCAAAGATCTGCTTGATCTCAGCGATTGCTTCGTAGTCAATGTAGGGGCGTTTCATCAGATTTATCCTATGCCTCAAGAGTGATTTTCCAGCTCCAGCACCGGTAGAACCCGATCCGAAGAGAATATACTCCTCATCCGTGTATCCAACCTCAATAGGGAGATCAGATCTATATTTTTCTTCCACCACTTCTTCCACTATGGGAGCGGGCTGGGTGGGTTCATGCTTTTCTGGGATCTTGAGCTATCCCGCCTCCATAGACAGAGTAGATTCGGATTTTTCTTCCGCTGTGGTTATCACCTCAAGGGTGGGTTTGGCGGGTTCAGCAAAACTGATAAAGATCGATCTTGCCAATTGGCATGATGGTGAAGGTCGTCACGGGCTCCTCAGTCGGAATCCAGGTCTCGTTGAGTAGAACTAAAGGGACGTCACTGGCGCAGAGAACATGACCGATGGCGATTGTTTTGCTGATTCCTGCAAGCGCAAATTCCGCCTGGAACGAAGGTCCGAAGGTCGCCGGCCCCATGGTGGGTGCAAACTGTCATCGAATTGATGATGAGTACCATAGGGGGTCCTAAAGGCGTTGAGAATATGGGGCTTGAGCCTGACGGTGTTCTGGTGAGCATAGATTTACCCATGTTCAGATCTGACTACGGTGATCGGATCCTACTGATGCTAGCAACCCAGTAATATATTGGCTAGAGCCGGATGTTACAACGGATTACAAAAGAGGTTCACATGTGCGAGTTGGTTGTTGTTGATCTATGATCCAGTGCCCTAAAGGCCCGATAGGTCAGGCTTATAAAGGCGCCAAGACGTAGGGTTACATGAGAAACATATCTGGCTATATTATAGAGTCGGTAACTAAGTACAACTTGGACTACAAGTAATCTATAGGCCTAAGTCGGTAAGTCTTCTAGGATTTGTTGTAGCCATATTGGACTCTGTCTTCTTTCCCTGACTGGGCCGCCCGTTAATCAAATCTCTAACCCCATTAGTGGGCCACCCTGGTCAGCGAGTCCTGTGGGTATACCTGGAAAGTATATCCCCAACAAGGAGAATACCAAAAAAGAGAAAGTAATCAACACCAATAACGACCGGTGGTATGGGCGGAGCCCGCCCGTACCGTCCGCCTGTACTGGGTTTCAACGCATTCTCCTCGTCAAATACTTTCTCCTGGCAAATATGAGAGTGAGATCCGACATTCACATCCAGCAGAAACCACGAAAAACCACATCTGAAAGGGATCTGAAGGACGAACTTGGTTGGGGTCAAATCCCAGCCGCTTCATGGATCATTGGAAGACATCGCATCATGCCCTTCACCATCAACCGCTGCATCTCCATCATCATCACTACCTCTGTCACATCCCAAATCTTGTAATGTGAAAAACAAATGAATAAAATAAAACTTTGTTTGATTTTTAGGGCCAGAAGAAACTTTTTGAATCCAATTGGAGAACTTCAAACCAAGTTGGATCAAATAAAATCCTAAAGGGATTTAAAAAGATAAAACATTTATTAAAGGAAAATAAAAATATTTAAAATTACTATTTTGGATCTTTTAAATAAATGGATTTGGTTTCCAAATGAAATAGAAGTTTTATTAATAAAGATTATTTTACAAAGCCAAATTAAAACTTGGCCAAGTCTTTAAAAACAAATAATTTTATTTGGGAAAATTAGTAAAGGTTGTTAAAATAAAATAATAAAGATTTAATATCCAAGTTTTTATTAATAAAGGTTTTACTATTTCCAAAACATGAAAACTTATTTATTTATTTGAAATAAGTTTTCCAAATATTTTATATTCCCAAATAAAACCTACTGATTTGGTTTTGAAAATATTTAGATTTCAAAAGAGGTTTTAAATAAAACAAGACCCATTTGATTTAATAACATTGGTCTGTTTATTTAATTAATAATGGACCCTATTATTAAAATTATTATTTTGTTTTGGAAATTTGGTTTATGCTACTGAACAGAACCAAGTTCAAAGTCACAAAGTGTGGTGAAAGTTTGAATGGATTTGAATGTTGTTTGGTTGTTTGAAAATTTCAAAACAGAAATAGGAATTAGAAAAAGAAATAGGTTCAGGAAAGAAAAAAAATAGAACCAGACCCAGCCCAGCCGGCCAAGCCCACGAGCCCAGCAACCAGCCCAGCTTTCCCTCCCCGAAGAAAACGGTTCGCACCAACTTACTGACCCGCACAGAAGCTGACCGGTGGACCCTCCCCTCACTCATTTTCTCACTGAGCAGCCGACCCCACCTTCCTATTCATCCTCCTCACCCGCGCGACTTCTTCTCCCTCCCCCGTCGCCGTTTCCTGCAGAGATTCCGCGGCCTTAATTCGTCATAACGCGGCCACCATTACACGCTTTGATCATGCAGGCTTAAACGCTCATGTCTCCTCTCCATTTCCCCTCTGTCGCCCATCTCAACGCGCTCCCAGACCACCCCAATTTCCTTCCCGAGCACCACTACCACCGACGAACCTTTTCCTCGATTCTGGCCGTGTCCTGCCACCCCGTGCCTCCTCGACCTAGCTCACACCTTCCCCACCTCCTGACACATCCGTCCGTGCCCCTCGTTTGACCGCGGGCGTCCCTGAGCGTCGACTCCGACAAAGCTCTGAGCGTCGCCGTCTGTCTTCAACTGCGACGACGACTCCTAGGTAAACCAGACCACCCCTCTCTTCTCCGTGGACACGATAATGACCGCCATGCTCTCGCGGACCTAATGGTGCTTTTCGTTTGTCCTAGGGTGCCCCTTATCCTCACCCTCGACGACCTCCAGTACCGCCCGAGACCCAGCTCATCTCCGGCGAGCAATTGCAACTGTCCTCGAGCGCCCCTCGACGGACAAGTCACACGTTGAGAATCAGCACGACGCCACGAACGCGGTGAGCTTACTCCCACCCTTTTTCGCTTCCTGCATCGCCAGCGCCGCCGCCATCTGGCCGCTCCGCCGCTCGCCGTTGACCTTGCGCCGCCAGTTCCTGGCTAGTTGATAGGAACCGTTCGATTTAGATCGAAGAGACGAGATAGATTCACTTAACAGCAAAACGGTACGTGCCCTGCACCGTGCGATCTACCTAGATCCTGCAGTCCATGTTGCCGATCCGGCTGAACCGGTACCATCCAACCAAGACACGCCACGTGGCCAGTTTTGTTTAAAAACAGGATTTTGAAAACAGATTTGTTTGTGATTTTCAAACCTTTTTAACTTTTGATCCACATGTCCAAATTTTACAAATTTGATATCATTGGAATCAGTGGAACAAGCCCTAGCCAACCATGCCATTGGTTTAGCAAATAGTAACTGTTAGATTGTTTGATTTTGCAGAAACATTTGTATGCTTGTTTAGATTAGAAAAATGATTCAAAAATGTTTTTGAGTTTGAAACCTTGGTAAATTAGTTTGTTGTGAACCTACTGACCCTAGGAACCAACCCATGGTTTTGGAAATGGATTTGGTGAAGATTAGGATGGATTATTTGACTTAGCCCATTTCTAGTCAAATAAAAGTATTGTTTTGTTTATAAAAATGTTTTTGGAGTAAAAACTTTGGGAAAATGTTTTGGACTAAACCTACTTACCATAAACACCAAGTTTTGGGGATCAACAACTTATTTGGTGAAAGACTTAAAGATTTTGATTTGATAAAAATATTTTCTACCACATAAAATGATGAGTGGATTTAAAAATGGTTTATGGATAAAACCCTTTTGCAAATGACTTTGCCATTTTGGTAATTGACCACTTTGGACCTTACAAAGTTTAGGAGCCTAGTAGAGACCATCTTTGCAAATAGAACCATCCCTTGCATGCTTACATGCATGACTTAGAACCCATTGCTTTATGTGTGTGAAATTGTTTGATTGATTATTGGTTTGGAATCCTTGTTGATATTGTGTTTGCTTGATTGACTTTTAGTGAAGTTAGAAAAGTGTGAGACTAGCAAGATCAAGGAGTGAACCAACATTCCCTACCAAAAAGGCAAGTTACACTATCATCTAAAGTCCTACTATTTTCATTATACTTAGTGGATTTTGAAACATGCATGAAAACAATTTTATACTTATGCTATGCTAAATCCTAATAGGATACCCTATACATTCCTTAGTGAAAACAATGTAGTTGTTACATGCTTAGCCATGCTATTTCGAAAAGAGATACATGTTGAGATTTTATGATATTGAGAAAAAGACTTGTGTTTTTATATATAATAAAACAAGGACTCAATGAACCACCTGGGTGGCCAAGGATACTTGAGTTTTGGAGAAGGTGGCAACAAAAGGAACCATGTCTATGGCAATCTCTTTGTGTTGTGCTCCAAAGGAAACCACCCAGGAAACTTAGAGATTGAACATGTTTCTCCAATTGTGGCTTTCGTGTGCAACCACATGCTATTATGGCTCTGGCTTAGTCAACTACATTGGGAAGACCCATGCATTGTCTTTAGTTTACTGGACATGGGGACCTGGGATCCTACATGGGTGCTGAAGACAAGCTAGCAATGGTGTATGGGAGGACCCTTTGGAAAGACTTCGTCACATTCTCAATCTGCCAGTACTCCATCTTGGTGAGCACTAATCCAGTGGCCACTGGTGGCAACAAGATGGGATTGTGACATGTGGGTAAAGTGTACTCCTTCTGCAGAAGATAATAAAATCTAAGCACTTAGCCGTGTCCCCGGTTATGGACAATACTGAGAAACTAAAGTTTGAAGCTATGGGAGATCTCGACATTCCAATTTCTAAAATAAAAACTTGATGCACTTGGGGGTACCAAGGAGCTCAAGAGATTTGATAAAACTTGATGCCCTTGGGGTTACCAAGGAGCTCAAGAGATTTGATAAAACTTGATGTACTTGGGGTTACCAAGGAACTCAAGGGATTTTGTTGAAGACTTGAACACTTGGGGTTACCAAGTAGTTCAAGAGATTTTTGATAACAACTTGAACCCTTGGATTTTACCAAGAAGATTTCAAAGATTTGACAAAGGACCAAAACCATTTTGAAAAGACAGGATAAAATATTGCTTTATGCAAATAAGCCTAAAACTCTACTTAGCCAATTATGCATGTAATGATAGGATCCACCTATATTCAACATAGTAGTGAAACTTGCCAATACTATTCCAAAGTATTGACCCTTGTGGATGTAACTTGTAATGTTGCAGGTTTGACTGATTTTAGTGAAGATTTTTTGATTAGGATTACAAAGTCTACAACCAACATTTGCCTGTGGCACTTTGAAGATGAAGGACCCCATGCTTATAGTTATTCCGCTGCAATGTAATGTAAAAGCCAAATGAGCTATGTATTGATGTAATAGAGCTATGTTAATCCTGGTTATAAAGTTATATTATGACCTTTGTATCTTGATATTACATCTTAACTGTGGATGCTAGCTATTGATCCAGGGACTAGCATTGTAAACACAGGGGACACCACCTTATGTTGTATAAAGGTTGGGATACTCCCTCTACAGATGGTATCAGAGCATTGTGTTGCCTGTAGGATTTGTAAACCTAGGATTGGACAAAAACCCTTAGAAAAATAGGAGTTGTTTTGTTCCAAAAACTTATTTACAAAAACACTTGTAAACTCTCTCCTCAGCCATTTTGGTTTCAACTCTACATCTCTTATATTTCAAACTTGATGGAAAAACCTACCCCATGGCCCAAGACTACACCATGTGCAAAGGACTTCTTCAACACTTTCAACTCTAATGACTTCAACTTCTTCGACTCTAATGACTTCAACATCTTCAGCATGTTCACCAAGGACTTCCAACTTGGATATCACTAAGGACTACATGTGAGATAAGGAAATCTTGCTCAAGATTTAGAGACTGAGGGAATGCAAAAGTTAGAAGAAGTTCACTTCACTAGAAGTCAAGGTAACCAAGGAATTTTTCCCAAGGAAACCATGATCTCATGTAAAGAAGAATCAACCAGGAAAGATGGAAAGATTACAAGTAAACCCTATAGATGGACTACCATATCTTAGTCAAGTCAACCACATCAACTTATGTGGTATAACAAAAATATTTTTTTGCCTAAGTACTTGAACTTTGTGTTTGAGTGAAATGTTTGGTTTGTGATTGCATGCACATTGCTTGTGTGAATTGTGATGTGTGTGATTAGGATTGATTCCTTAGAAATATCTTGCCTATTCTAATCCTCATTCAACCCAAACAGATGACTACTCCAAGAGACTCCAACCTCAAGGTTGATGACACCAACACCAACCAAGAGGACAGCATGAAAGAGCTCATAGCAACCCAACACCAGTTGAATCAAATGACAGCTTAGTTCATAGCCAACACTAATGATAAAGACCCAGCCCTGCAAAAGTTTTTGGAAGATCAATCCCAACTGATGCTCAAAGTGACTGATCAAATGATCAAAATGGAAGAGAACTATTCCAAGAAAGTTTATGACAACAAGGATGACAAAAATGTTATTCTAGATGGAGCCCCAGCTTGCATTATTTGTGGAGACAAGGACCATACTTCTAGGGAGCATGGAGATCAATGCATCAACTGTGAAGAGAAACATCCTGTTGGACAACGTCCCACTTCTCAAGCTACATGCTACCTATGTGAAGGAAACAACCATGTCCCTATCCAATGCCCCATCTACTCCATTGTGGAACAAAGGAAACAAGAAGGATCCATGTCTACCAAGAAAGTTGATGACAAAGGAAAAGGACCACTTATACCTCTAAACAAGACAACCCAGTTCAAAGGATCAAAGAAACCCAAGAAGCAAAAGAAGGACAAAAGCCATGTGCAATGTCATAAATGTAAGGAAATTGGACACTATTCCGGTGAATGCCCAGAGAACCCGAAGAATAAGGAGATTGGCCAAGTAGTGTGCAACAACTGCAAAGAACTAGGCCATTATGTAGCAACTTGTCCACAAGAGCCACGTAAAGAACTCAAGAATATTCACTGTTTCAATTGCAAGAACCCAGGACATTATGCAAGCAACTGTCCAGAAAAGATGAAGAACAAGTTGAACAAGCCTATGGAGAAACTCAACCTTGGCCCATGAGTCAAGCATGGAAACTAAGGACACAATGCAAGTGTTTGCCTAGAGAAGCCTTCCCAGGATCCCAAGAAGGACAATATGTAATCTTTGTTTGAAATTTTTAAGGGTGGTAGTACCCTAGTTGTTTTGAGCCTACTTGTAACCCTAGCCTTCCCAAAATCTCGGGACGAGATTTATTTTAAGGGTGGTAGCCTGTCACATCCCAAGATTTTCCAAATCTTGTAATGTGAAAAACAAATGAATAAAATAAAACTTTGTTTGATTTTTAGGGCCAGAAGAAACTTTTTTAATCCAATTGGAGAACTTAAAACCAAGTTGGATCAAATAAAATCCTAAAGGGATTTAAAAAGATAAAACATTTATTAAAGGAAAATAAAAATATTTAAAATTACTATTTTGGATCTTTTAAATAAAAGGATTTGGTTTCCAAATGAAATAGAAGTTTTATTAATAAAGATTATTTTACAAAGCCAAATTAAAACTTGGCCAAGTCTTTAAAAACAAAATATTTCTATTTGGGAAAATTAGTAAAGGTTGTTAAAATAAAATAATAAAGATTTAATATCCAAGTTTTTATTAATAAAGGTTTTACTATTTCCAAAACATCAAAACTTATTTATTTATTTGAAATAAGTTTTCCAAATATTTTATATTCCCAAATAAAACCTACTGATTTGGTTTTGAAAATATTTAGATTTCAAAAGAGGTTTTAAATAAAACAAGACCCATTTGATTTAATAACATTGGTCTGTTTATTTAATTAATAATGGACCCTATTATTAAAATTATTATTTTGTTTTGGAAATTTGGTTTATGCTACTGAACAGAACCAAGTTCAAAGTCACAAAGTGTGGTGAAAGTTTTAATGGATTTGAATGTTGTTTGGTTGTTTGAAAATTTCAAAACAGAAATAGGAATTAGAAAAAGAAAAAGGTTCAGGAAAGAAAAAAAATAGAACCAGACCCAGCCCAGCCGGCCAAGCCCACGAGCCCAGCAACCAGCCCAGCTTTCCCTCCCCGAAGAAAACGGTTCGCACCAACTTACTGACCCGCACAGAAGCTGACCGGTGGACCCTCCCCTCACTCCTTTTCTCACTGAGCAGCCGACCCAACCTTCCTGTTCATCCTCCTCACCCGCGCGACTTCTTCTCCCTCCCCCGTCGCCGTTTCCTGCAGAGATTCCACGGCCTTAATTCGTCATAACGCGGCCATCATTAAACGCTTTGATCACGCAGGCTTAAACGCTCATGTCTCCTCTCCATTTCCCCTCTGTCGCCCATCTCAACGTGCTCCCAGACCACCCCAATTTCCTTCCCGAGCACCACTGCCACCGACGAACCTTTTCCTCGATTCCGGCCGTGTCCTGCCACCCCGTGCCTCCTCGACCTGGCTCACACCTTCCCCACCTCCTGACGCATCCGTCCGTGCCCCTCGTTTGACCGCGGGCGTCCCTGAGCGTCGACTCCGACAAAACTCTGAGCGCCGCCGTCTGTCTTCAACTGCGATGACGACTCCCAGGTAAACCAGACCACCCCTCTCTTCTCCGTGGACACGATAATGACCGCCATGCTCTCGCGGACCTAATGGTGCTTTTCGTTTGTCCTAGGGTGCCCCTTATCCTCACCCTCGACGACCTCCAGTACCGCCCGATACCCAGCTCATCTCCGGCGAGCAATCGCAACTGTCCTCGAGCGCCCCTCGACGGACAAGTCACACGTTGAGAATCAGAACGACGCCATGAACACGGTGAGCTTACTCCCTCCCTTTTTCGCTTCCAGCCTCGCCAGCGCCGCCGCCATCTGGCCGCTCTGCCGCTCGCCGTTGACCTTGCGCCGCCAGTTCCTGGCTAGTTGATAGGAACCGTTCGATTTAGATCGAAGAGACGAGATAGATTCACTTAACAGCAAAAGGGTACGCGCCCTGCGCCGTGCGATCTACCTAGATCCTGCGGTCCACGTTGCCGATCCGGCCGAACCGGTACCATCCAACCAAGACACGCCACGTGGCCAGTTTTGTTTAAAAACAGGATTTTGAAAACATATTTGTTTGTGATTTTCAAACCTTTGTAACTTTTGATCCACATGTCCAAATTTTACAAATTTGATATCATTGGAATCAGTGGAACAAGCCCTAGCCAACCATGCCATTGGTTTAGAAAATAGTAACGGTTAGATTGTTTGATTTTGCAGAAACATTTGTATGCTTGTTTAGATTAGAAAAATGATTCAAAAATGTTTTTGAGTTTGAAACCTTGGTAAATTAGTTTGTTGTGAACCTACTGACCCTAGGAACCAACCCATGGTTTTGGAAATGGATTTGGGGAAGATTAGGATGGATTATTTGACTTAGCCCATTTCTAGTCAAATAAAAGTATTGTTTTGTTTATAAAAATGTTTTTGGAGTAAAAACTTTGGGAAAATGTTTTGGACCAAACCTACTGACCATAAACACCAAGTTTTGGGGATCAACAACTTATTTGGTGAAAGACTTAAAGATTTTGATTTGATAAAAATATTTTCTACCACATAAAATGATGAGTGGATTTAAAAATGGTTTATGGATAAAACCCTTTTGCAAATGACTTTGCCATTTTGGTAATTGACCACTTTGGACCTTACAAAGTTTAGAAGCCTAGTAGAGACCATCTTTGCAAATAGAACCATCCCTTGCATGCTTACATGCATGACTTGGAACCCATTGCTTTATGTGTGTGAAATTGTTTGATTGATTATTGGTTTGGAATCCTTGTTGATATTGTGTTTGCTTGATTGACTTTTAGTGAAGTTAGAAAAGTGTGAGACTAGCAAGATCAAGGAGTGAACCAACATTCCCTACCAAAAAGGCAAGTTACACTATCATCTAAAGTCCTACTATTTTCATTATACTTAGTGGATTTTGAAACATGCATGAAAACAATTTTATACTTATGCTATGCTAAATCCTAATAGGATACCCTATACATTCCTTAGTGAAAACAATGTAGGTGTTACATTCTTAGCCATGCTATTTCGAAAAGAGATACATGTTGAGATTTTATGATTTTGAGAAAAAGACTTGTGTTTTTATATATAATAAAACAAGGACTCAATGAACCACCTGGGTGGCCAAGGATACTTGAGTTTTGGAGAAGGTGGCAACAAAAGGAACCATGTCTATGGCAATCTCTTTGTGTTGTGCTCCAAAGGAAACCACCCAGGAAACTTAGAGATTGAACATGTTTCTCCAATTGTGGCTTTCCTGTGCAACCACATGCTATCATGGCTCTGGCTTAGTCAACTCCATTGGGAAGACCCATGCATTGTCTTCAGTTTACTGGACATGGGGACCTGGAATCCTACATGGGTGCTGAAGACAAGCTAGCAATGGTGTATGGGAGGACCCTTTGGAAAGACTTCGTCACATTCTCAATCTGCCAGTACTCCATCTTGGTGAGCACTAATCCAGTGGCCGCTGGTGGCAACAAGATGGGATTGGGACATGTGGGTAAAGTGTACTCCTTCTACAGAAGATAATAAAATCTAAGTACTTAGCCGGGTCCCCGGTTATGGACAATACTGAGAAACTAAAGTTTGAAGCTATGGGAGATCTCAACATTCCAATTTCTAAAATAAAAACTTGATGCACTTGGGGGTACCAAGGAGCTCAAGAGATTTGATAAAACTTGATGCCCTTGGGGTTACCAAGGAGCTCAAGAGATTTGATAAAACTTGATGTACTTGGGGTTACCAAGGAACTCAAGGGATTTTGTTGAAGACTTGAACACTTGGGGTTACCAAGTAGTTCAAGAGATTTTTGATAACAACTTGAACCCTTGGATTTTACCAAGAAGATTTCAAAGATTTGACAAAGGACCAAAACCATTTTGAAAAGACAGGATAAAATATTGCTTTATGCAAATAAGCCTAAAACTCTACTTAGCCAATTATGCATGTAATGATAGGATCCACTTATATTCAACATAGTAGTGAAACTTGCCAATACTATTCCAAAGTATTGACCCTTGTGGCTGTAACTTGTTATGTTGCAGGTTTGATTGATTTTAGTGAAGATTGTTTGATTAGGATTACAAAGTCTACAACCAACATTTGCCTGTGGCACTTTGAAGATGAAGGACCCCATGCTTATAGTTATTCCGCTGCAATGTAATGTAAAAGCCAAATGAGCTATGTATTGATGTAATAGAACTATGTTAATCCTGGTTATAAAGTTATATTATGACCTTTGTATCTTGATATTACATCTTAACTGTGGATGCTAGCTATTGATCCAGGGACTAGCATTGTAAACACAGGGGACACCACCTTATGTTGTATAAAGGTTGGGATACTCCCTCTACAACCTCATCTCTCATCTATTAGATCGTGTTGTAATTCTAGATTCAATTGTGGTTTGCATTAGATCTACCTCCATACTTTTATCCATCCATTTGATTATGATGATGTTGTTGATTGCTTCCATGTGTGAGTAGTTCATCTGTTCTTTGGGATATGGAGAAACCCTATCACCATTATGAATTTGTAATAAATATGATATAATCTTGTGTCCATATGACTAGCCGGTCTATGATATATTTATGATTTGTGTTTGATCACTCTCTTTAGATGGTATGTGTGGTCGGCCACATATCATTTTCCCTTCGGACTAAAGATAGGGAGAAATCCTTTGGATGTGTTTTGGGATCATGCTTGGAATAGCTTCGTGATATAGTGACGCCGGCTTGTAACCTACACGATCAAAGGAGAATAAAGAGGGACTCCCTAATATAATTACAATATCCATGGGGAAACCCTTAACTGTGATGGTTTGTATGGGTGATTACTCTCAAACATCGTAGTGGTTATTTATAGGTGACCTCACTCTTAGCTCAACAACGTGGATTCCTACGAGCTTTGTAGTGAACATATTATTATGGAGCTCTCTCCACAAATCTCATGCCACAAGAAGTATATTATCCTAAGAACTTCCCTTCTTTGGTTTTCAGGTGCTAACTGAAACTGAACAAAATCTAGAGGTTGTCAACAACAGGCTGATAGCAACGGTAACCTAACGAAACATAACATTAGAAGATGCATAAGATTTATTCAATAGTAAAGCATAGAATCCAAAATTAACTAAAGGTTCACCTCATAAAAATATCTTATCATGTTCCTAATGCTCGAACCAACTGTAGTGTATGCACTATATAAATTAACACTGCATTCAGGCAACTGAATCTTCAAAACAACAAGAACACATCAATAGTCTACAACTACTAACATTATAAGTTTAAGTAGATCAATCATCACAATATTTGGAATACAGATTCATGCTAAGTTCGGGAAGTATCTACAACAGATCAAACAAAGTAACATACTCACCATAGCAAAAGCTACATCAGCTTGCAGATGAGCATCTGCTGATGCTTAACCATGGAGTGTAGAGAAAGTGAGTGGAATATCGTACATATTTTTTAAAGCCAACTAGGTGGGATCATGTTGGACAAGTGTTTACTCACACAACCAATAGTAGATGATGGTGTTTCTAGCCAACCTAGAGAGGTCTATAGCCCATGCAATGTTGGCATGGGCCCACATCTACCACAAAGTGTCTCATCATATCTTGGCCTAGCAAAATTATACTTAGTTCTATCAAGTAGGTAGGATCATGTTGTCAATGTGATCCTGACATCTTCCCTATGTCGCTCGGAAGGGTTGACGACACAGGACCTGCTCCTGTTCGTGATGGTGGCCACAACTTTTATGGATCAATGGGTTGGTCGGGGGGTCTGCTTCTGCATAATTTTAGATAAGGCATTACGTACTGCATTTGGTACTAAATCTGCTCCAGTGTGTATGTGACATGAACAAGTTAAGATCTGGTGAGATGACATTGTAGTGTGATGTGCTAGTGTACAAACTAGTTATATTATTGTGTTCGCAACTATGAACTCGATGTGCAAATTCTTTGGCTTTTTACATGGTGACAATGCCACATGTTGGCGCTAATTGCGGCATCTATTAACTTGATCGTACTAAAGCATACAACTTTGATTGATCCGTATAAGTTGGTGCTTACCCGAGCTATCTGAAGCTGGGCAAGTTAAGGACACTGTGTCTCTATCAAATACAGATTAAATGGCATGATTACATGGTTTTGACTAATTCCTCCGTCCCAAAAATTGGATTTGTCAAAAATTACATGGTTAGTTGACTTGGATTTGTCAGAAAATGGATGAATCTATACTAAATAGTGTCTCGATTGATCCAAATCTAGACAAATTTGAGTCAACTAATATGAGTAGGAGGGAGTACATCAAATCGATTGGGAAGATTCAAAGCCACTCAAACATCTCGAAATATAACCTTTGCTGAAAAGATGATCCTACGCTGTAAGACTTGATATGACAGGATTTTATGTTAATCAGTTAAACTCCCTCCAGTACTTTCCATGTTCGAATCTTGCGCTGCCAAAGTTTTTTGCTAGCCAGGTCATATCAGGTCTTACAATATAGCTCAATTTTTGCCCTTTACAACTTCATTCTTTTGGATGCAGCATAGGTACATCCAGGTCAGGTGAACCATCGACCTTCAGTACAATGTATTTTCACTACTGAGCCTATGGAAATGAATTTTTCAAACCCACTTCGGACAAAAAACTTCCCATAATCTTGTTTCAAAAAAAACTTTCCTTAATTAGACTTTGGTGGTGAATAGAGCCGCCAAACCCCAGTAAATTTTACTAACTACATCGAATTTTCACTAAGGAGCTAACGGAAATATTGGACATTCGACCCATGTCTAGCACAAAACATTGCAAATTCAGTGAGGAGCTCATTAGAAAATAGTACATTCGACCCAACTCTAGCCCAAAATCTCGCGAATTTGTCCTTCTTGGGTCAAGTTGGCTATGGATCGCCAACCTTCAACACATTGTTACTTTTTTTAAGCATGAAGCACACTTATGAAGTTTCACTAAGGATCCCATGATAATAACACCATTTGTTCACAACATTGGACCCAAATTATTTTTTATATCGCTCAAAATCTTCTAAATTTAGCATTTTTCGTGTCATTCCGATTAAGTATAGTGCAAGGTTTGCCTGCCCAAGTTTTATTTATGCTAACCATGTAGCATTTTTAATGGCAATCATCATCGCTGCCTTTTCATTTTAAGTGATATCAACATTTCTAATCCTAATATTTTATGAGTAGTAGCATAGTTGGTTCTAGCATAGTGGAAGCGCACACAGTTGCCATTTTTTGAAGTCTTGAGTACGATTCGAAACCTAGGGTTATCAATATATATAATCTATGTCATACTTGTACATTTGTTCCATCATAAACACGTTTCTTGCATAGAGAAAACTGACATATGGGACCCATCAGCGTTACCAAGCTCAAACCGAGGGAGGCATCGAAAAAAATGTCCAACATACACACGTATCCTCTACAGAGGAGGATGACATGTGGGACCCACGAGAGACACCTAATATAGAGGAGGCATCAAATAATGTTGCCAAGTTTGAAATAGGGAGGCGCGAGCGAGAAAAAAGTCTAAGATGCACACGTTTCTTCTAATGAGGGGCTGACATGGGGGACCCACTAGCCTCCCTGTTTCGAGCCACGTTGCCAAGTTTGAAACATGGAGGCACAAGAAATAAAAAAACTCCAACATATGCGCACATTACTTCTAATGAGATGCTGACATGTGGTACCCAGCAGCCTGTATAAATGTCTGGTCATGCATCGAGCAATGTTGCCAAGTTCAAAACATAGAGTTGCGAGTGAGAAAAAAGTCCCACATGTTCTTCTAATGAAATGCTGACATATGGGACCTAGGTGCGTGACCAAACAGTAGATTCATCGAGATAGGAACAGGGTAGCGCTAGAGAGGAAATAAACTAAATCATATACACACGATTCTTCTAATGTGAGGCTGGCATATGGGACCCACCAGCCTGAATAAATGGCTGATGCAGCGAGCAACGCTATCAAGTAAACACGGAGGCGCGACCGAGGGAAAAAAATTCCGTCATACACACATTTCTTCTAATGAGAGTATCACATGTGGGCCCAGCTGCGTGATTAAACAGTAGATGCATCTAGCAACGCAATCAAGTTTGGAACATGGTAGCAGGAGCGAAGGAAAAAAATTCCATCATACACATGATTCTTCTAATGAGAGGCTGGCATGTGGGACCTTAGCATCGCGATTAACGACCGATAGACAGAGAAACGTTATCGAGTTCAAATTAGTGAGGCACGAGCAAAGGAAAAATATCATCATGCACACGTTTCTTCTAATGTGACGGTGACATGTGGGGCCTGGTTGCGTGATTAAACTGTAGATGCATCTAGAAGCGCTATCAAGTTCGGAACAGGGTAACGGGAGCGAAGGAAAAAATTCCATCATACACACGATTCTTGTAATGAGAGGCTGGCATGTGGGACCCAACATTGTGATTAACGACACATAGATTGAGCAACGTTATTGAGTTCATATCAGAGAGGCACGACCCAAGGAAAAAATCCACCATACACATGTTTCTTCTAGTGTGAGGATGACACGTGAGACCCAGCAGCCTGATTAAATGGCAGATGCATCGAGCGACACTATCAAGTTCAGAACATGGAAAGAAAAAATTCCATCATACACACGATTCCTATAATGCGAGGCAAACATGCGGGACCCAGCATCCCGACTAAACGGAGGAGGCATCGCACAACATTATCAAGTTCACATCAGGGAGGCACGACCAAAACGTGTGGTCTGCTATAGTCACTGACGTCCGGGACCCACACGCGAAAAATACTTCGGCGAGTAAATATCTCGCGAGGAAGCAGAAATCTTGCCACGCACGTCGATCTTCCTCCATGTTTTTATCAGTTTTGTCGTAGTAGAGGGGCGCAAAACTGGAAAAAAAGGTTTTGCATCGGCCATGGACGAGCCGAGATTTTCGTTACGGAAGGCGCACCTTCTACGATGACTGACGGGCCCACTCGTTGCGGAAGGAATCATCTCTTGTAGTTTAAACTACCCATAAAGAAACCAAACCCTAAACCCTCAATACTAAAACCATAAATCCTCGACCCATAAACAACCATAACCAAGCATGTATCATAAACTCATAGATCAAAATTTGAGATATTTCATGAAATTGCTCTAACGCCATTCAAATTCACGAAAGCTCGAACATTATTGAGAATACCCTAAACCCTAAGCCCATAAAGACTTAACCCTAAGCCATATACCCCTAAATAGCTTAAACCCCTCAACCCGTAACCCTAAGCTCACGCATATTATTGAAACATTCTTAAACCCTAAACCCTATACTACACCTAAAAATTAAAACCCTAAACTCTCAATACTAAAACCCTAAACCCTCGGCCCATAAACAACCCTAACCAAGTAGGTATCATGCACTTATATATAGATCAAAATTTGAGATACTTTCATTATTAAATTGTTGTTAAGTCATTCTATTCCATGAATATATGCATAAAGCTCGAACTTTATTGAAAATTCCTGAAACCCTAAACCCTAAATTAAACTCCTAAATACCAAAACCCTAAAACCCGAAACAGTAAACCCCTAAATCTTGACCAAGCAACTATCATGAACACTTATAGATCAAATTTTCATATACTTCTGTTAAAAGAGCAACACCATTCTATTCGACGAATACATGAATAAAGCTTGAACATTATTGAAAATTACCTAAACCCACAACCCTAAACAACCCCTAAAACTTAAACCCTAAACCCATAAATACTAAACCCTCAACCCACATACACCCTAACCAAGCATGTATCATGCACTTATAGATCAAAATTCGAGATACTTTCATTAAATTGAGGTAACGCTATTATATTCCATGAATATAAGCATAAAGCTTGAACATTATTGAAAATCCCTAAACCCTAAACCTTAAACCCATCAACCCACATTTAAACCCAAGCCAAGCAGGTATCATCCACTTATAGATTCAAATTTGAGGTACTTTCATTAAATTATGGTAACACCATTCTATTCAATGACTAAAAGCGTAAAGCGGCTTGAATAATATTGAAAAAACCCGAAACCATAAAACCCTAAACACTAAACCCCTAAACCCTGACCAAGCAAGTATCATGCACTTGTAAATTAAATTTGAGATTTACTTTCTTTAAATTATTGAAAAGTTTGAATTTTGAAAATTCCCTAAACCCTAAACCCTAAAACCCTAAATGACACTGACCAAGCAGGTATATCATCCACTTATATATCAATATTTGAGACATAATTTCCTAAATTACGCTAACGCCATTCTATTCCATGGATCTAAGCATAAAGCTTGAACATTATTGAAAATTCCCTAAAACCTAAACCTTAAACCCTGTAACCATAAACCCCTAAACGACCCTATCCAAACAGGTATATATCTGTCACATCCCAAGATTTTCCAAATCTTGTAATGTGAAAAATAAATGAATAAAATAAAACTTTGCTGATTTTCAGGGTGAGAAGAAACTTTTTGAATCCAATTGGGAACTTTCAAAACCTATTTGGATCAAATAAAATCCTAAAGGAATTTAAAAATATAAATAAACAATAAACTTAAAAATATTTAAAATTACTATTTTTGGATCTTTCAATAAAAGATGTGGTTTTCAAAAGAAAAGGTAGATTTATAAATAAGGATTATTTTATAGAGCCAAATTAAACCTTGGCCAAGTTTTTGAAATAAAATGTTTTGTTTTGATAAAAATAGTAAAGGTTTATTTAAATAAAATAATAAGGATTTAATATCCAATTTTATTTAAGTAAAGGCTTTTCCCATTTTAAACAAACACTGAAACTTATTTATTTATTTTAAATAAGTTTTCCAAGTGTTTATTATTTTCAAATAAAACCTACTGAAGTGTTTTTGGTTTTATTTTAGATTTCAAAATAAATATTTTAATAAATCCTATTTGAATTAAATGAATAAGGTCTATTCATTTAATTATTATTGGACTCTAAAATAAAATTGTTATTTTATTTTAAACAAGTTTTCCAAGTATTTTATATTTCCAAATAAAACCTACTGTTTTGGTTTTGATAATATTTAGATTTCAAATGGAGATTTTATTTGAATTAATAATTAAGATCTATTTATATTAATTATTAAAAAGATCCTAAAAAGAATAAATTATTTTATTTTGTTTTGGACCTTGGTTTATGTTGTTAAACAGAACCAAAACTCAATACAAAGTTTGGTGAATGTTTTGATTTGATTTGGTTGTTTGAATTGATTGTTTGAATTTCAAAACAGAAAATAGAAATAGAAAAAGATAAAACAATCAGACAGAAAAAAATATATGAAAATGGACTGACCCAACTCACCAGCCCAGCAGCCCATTCCAGCCCAACTCCTTTTTCCCACGCGCGAAACGTTTTTCACCGGAAACAGAACCCGCAGAGTCACTGATGAGTAGGCCCCCACCAAACCCCTCTCTATCTCGCTGACACTAGGCCCCACAGCCACGTCCCCTTCTTCCCCACCCGCGGACTACGCCCCTCCCCTCGCCGGCCGTTGCAGGCGAATAAAGTCCGGCGTAATACGCGTTAACCACGCCATTAATCGGCCCCTTGACCACGTACGTTAAAGCGTCTTCCCCTCCTCTCCACTTCCCCTTAGTAGCCCCACCTCAACATGCCCCGAGGCCGCCCAATTCCTCTCCACACCACCCTCTGCTCCGACGAGCCACCGTGCAAATTCCGGCGAGCACGAACCGCCCCACTGCCCCCAGAGCACACGGGTGTGATCCCCATCGTCTCCTGCATCTCCTAGCACCAACCCCACACCCGCGCGTGCCTTGCAGCGTCGACTACGACGACGACCCATAGCGCCACCGCCTGCCATTCACGCCGACGAGGATTCCTGGTAAGCTCGGACCGCCCCGAAGTTATTCAGTGATACTCACATGCTCCATGGAACCATGCGCGTCTAACGCACCCTCTACTTTGCTTCGGCATGCCCTGTAGCCTCGCCCACAACGACGACCAGAGCGTGCCCGACGCCGAGCGAACTCCGACGAGCGATTCAGGACTACCCTGTGTGCCCCTCGTCGAACCAACAACACCTTGAGCTTCCCCACGACATTGCGATCACGGTGAGCCTTCTCCTTCTCTCCCTTGCGTCCAGTATCACCGGTGACGACCTCGTCTGAGCGCTGCCGCCAGAGCGCCGCCGCCAGCGCCGCTGAGTATTGGTCAGAGTAGTTAGGACCGTTGGATTTGGATCTGACGATTAGGATAGAAAGTAAGCTAATGGGTACGCACGCTTCTGAGCCGTATGATTCCACTTAAATCCTACAGTCTGTGTTAGTCGATCCACCCGAACCGGTATCAACCAGTAGTTGAGCGCCGCGTGTCACTAGTTCTGTTTAAAAGAAATTTTGAATCTGATTTAGATGCAGATTTGAAACTCTTGTAACTTTTGATCCACACGTCCAAAAATTACAAACTTTATATCAATGGAATCAATGGAACAAGCCCTAGCCAACAATGCCATTTTTTTAGTAAAAAGATTCTGGAAAAATGTTTGTTTTTGCAGAAACATTTGTATGCTTGTTTAGATTATAAAAATTGTTCAAAAATGATTTTGGGGATAAAATTCTTGGCAAATGGTGTGATTTGAACCTACTGACCATAGGAAACACTTTCTGGTTTCAAAAATGTATTTGGTAAAGAAAAAGAATGATTCTTGGATTTAAAACCAATTCTAGTCAAATAAAAATATAGTTTATTTATTAAAAATGGTTTTGAAAGAGAACCTTTGGGAAATGTTTTGTTTTAAACTCTCTGACCCCAAACACCAAGTTTTATGATTTGAAAATGTATTTTGTGAACCCTATAGGTTAATACTTTGTAAAAACATTTCTACACCACATAAAATGATACCTTGTTTTAACAAAAAATGGTTATTAAAGTGAAACCTTTTGCAAATGACTTTGCCACTTTATAAAATGACCATTAGGTGTTTTCAAATGTTCAAGACCCATTATGAATCACTTTTTCAAATAGAACAAAGCTTGGCATGCTTGCATGCATTTCTTAGACTTTATCATTTTATGTGATGTTTTGCTTGATTGGTAGATTGAGATTGTGCCTTGCTTCATTGAATTGTAGTGACTTGAAGAGTGTGATTGTTGCAAGAAAAAGGAGTGAAATTATACCTTCTACCAAAAAGGCAAGTGATGCTTCATACTTTTTGTCCCATTACTTTCACTATGCATTAGTGAATTTTCTAAGTAAAACTTGCATAGAATTTTGCTAAGTATAAACCTTGCTATAGGAAAACCTAGTAGATGAAACCTTAGTAGAAACTTTCCTAAGTTAAGATTCCTACTACTATCAAGCTTAGCTTAGCTAATAGAAAACAAGGGTGGAATATATATCCATACTATGGAAAAATTTCTAAGTCTGAGGACTTGTGTTTTTGTTTAATAAAACAACTAAGTTAATGAATCACCTGGGTGGAATGGTAATTGCTTGGTGGTTTTTGGTTGAGTGGTTACACAAGGCCCATGTTTATGGTTTACCTTGTGTATCTCACTTGTGGATGGCTACCCAGGAACAAAGAGATTTGAGATGTCAAATGTTGAGAAGCTTCAAGTGCAGCCACTTGGCATTATGGGCTCTGCCTGGATCATATAGGTTGCAAGAACTTAGCCATATGGACAGTTGGTGGTAGAGTTTGATAGGTTGGAACGCGTCCATTTTGGTCTAAGGGAAGGCTTCTAAAAGATCTTGTCTTCGTGAAACCAAGTCTTGTGGGGAAAGTGCACCACCTCTGCAGAGTGTAAAATCTAAGTACTTAGCCATGTCTCTGGTAAAGGACAATTTGAGCATAAAGACATGGAAGCAATCAAGAATCTCATCATTCAAATTTCAAAGTTAAAAACTTGTGATTGGACAAGGGTTAAAGGATCTTCAATCTTTTGATTGGGAGAAATGATTTTGTCAAGCAAAAACTTAGTGTTTTCAAATGTTAAGGAAAAATCTATTTTGAGAAATGCAAGCCTCAACTCCACTTAGCCAAATGCATATAGATGATAGACTCCACTATACTACCATAGTATCACTTGCCAATACAATTCAAATGTATTGACCCTTGTGGCTGTAACTTGTTATGTTGCAGGTTTGATTGATTTTAGTGAAGATTGATTGATTAGGATTACAAAGTCTACAACCAACATGTTTGCCTGTGGCACTTTGAAGATGAAGGACCCCATGCTTATAGATATTCTGCTGCAATGTAATGTATTAGCCAAATGAGCTATGTAAGATGTAATAAAATTATGTTATTCCTGGTTATAAATTTGTATTTTGACCTTTGTTTCTCGATATTACATCTTAACTGTGGATGCTAGCTATTGATCCAGGGACTAGCATTGTAAACACAGGGGACTCTATCTTATTAAACGTTGGGACCCTTACAATATCATCCACTTATAGATTAACAATTGAGATATACTTTCTTTAAATTATTCTAAAGCCATTCCATTCAACGAATCTTAGCATAAAGCTTGAAAAATTATTGAAAATGCACTAAAACGTAAACCTTAAACCCCTAACCACTAAATCCTTTGAACCCAAACCCTGACCAAGCACGTATCATGCACTTATAGATCAAAATTTGAGATACTTTCATTAAGTTGCGCTAACGCCTTTCTATTTCATGAATATAGGCATATAGCTCGAACATTATTGAAACCTAAACCCTAACACCTGTACCCATAAAACATAAACCCTCAAACCCTAACCTAAGCAAGAAGATGGTATCATGCAATTATAGATCAAAATCTATATCCCTAAACCCCTATACCCCTAAACCCTAAATTTTCACAAACTTTTTTAATTTGGGTTACGGTATTCTATTTGACGAACATAAGCATGAAGCTTGAATATTATTGGAAATTTCCTAAGCCTTCAACCCTAAACAACCCCTAAAACTTAAACCCTCGACCCATATACACCCTAACCAAGCAGCTGGTATCATGCACTTATAGATCAAAATTTGAGATACTTTCATTAAATTGCGGCAGCGCTATATTCCATTAATCCAATAATATAAGCATAAAGCTTGAACATTATTGGAAATTCCCTAAAATCTCTATCTTATCTTATGTTACCACTATATAATGTACAAATAACTTTGAATATTGACCGTTGGATCAAGACTCGCAAATCGCAACATTGTCAGCCGACAGATCTTCTTTTCCATTCAATTAGCATCTAATGCTAGAAGATACTATTGATATAGTATTTTGCATAATAAATGCTATGCACAAACCTAAAACATACTTCTCCATCATTGCAGAGTCTTCTCCATCATTTCTCTAGACCATGTTACCAAAATTGACATGTTTTTAGTAAATTGCCATATTGTCAATTTATTGCAAGAATTTAGCCAGTAAGATTGAATTGGTTTGTCCATTAAATAGATTACTTTGTGTGATACTTGGCACGATGTCATATTGAGCCATGATCTTTGAAGTTGCTTCACAACGTAAAACAATGTTGTCACTTGGAATTTTTTAAAATCAAATTTCGATTTTCCCTTCATAAGCAAAGCTTGATTGGCCAAGATGCATCTAATGTACGGAGTACAAAACATGGACACGGTATCAGCAACTATGGCTATGCAAGTGAAAAAAGGCAAATATGGTTGTAAACTTGGTCATCTTGTTTGAAAGACGGTAGATGTATATCAACTCATTAAATGCTCGAAAGCATATAGAGGAGTCTGGGTCTATCTGACAGGGAAATCATCCCCAAGTGGGAGTGGAGTAGCGTACCTTAGAAGCTTCAGCCTCAAAATTTTGAGAGAGAGCCAAAATATCCCGCCCATCCATTCAAACACCCCGCCCATTCATTGAAACATCCAGCCCCAAAAATCAATTTATTGCACAAATTTAGCCTAGAAGCTTGAAAGGGCATATACATTTAAAGGTTATACTTTGTGTGTAAAAAGGGGGCTGTGGCATTTTGATCCATCATATTTGTAGTTGCTTCACAATAAAAACATGTTAGAAGCTTCGACATCACCATTTGGGTGCGAAGTTAGCTAGGAAGCTTGAATAATCATACTGTAGTACTAAAAACTTTGGGAAATATAAGAAACCATGGTCCACTTTGTCTGATAATTGGGGCAGTGTCATTTTCTTTTAATTGTGGTTGGTCCCCGTAGGAGCGAGGTTCTTTAGTTAACATGGTAGGTAGAAGTACAAGTTACATCAAGGACCTCATAAAAAATAAAAATTATATCCAAGTCCATGCATTTAGCATAAGGACCCTAAAACAAAGCAATCAAGTGTGTTCCATATATCGTAGAGCCAAATTTTGTTTTGAAATAATCTACATTAGATTTTACAAATAGTAGTAAATAAGAACAAATAAAAAAGTGATTGTACTCTCTCTATTGGAGTAGTAGTTTGGATACATTGTTCAATACTCCACTACTTAGTAGTACTATTACTCCTAATAATTTCTCAATACTTGGAATAGAGGGAGTATACTAGTAGTGATACACTATAGTAGAATGTGTGCTAGTACTGCTACTTCTCCCTCAGTACAAAAAAAGTTAATTTCAGGTTGGTGTCGAAGACATGCATGCAATCCTCGGTTTCTCCCCTGTAGCACTATACACTATGCGCCAGGCCCCAGGCTCTTCTGACTCTATCTAGGAGTAGATCTTCTTGCCTCTCACGTGCATCTGTTTGTCCGGTACAGTACCGCGTGACACCTGCTTTACTCACCTGTCAACTTTCTGTAGCCTTTTTTTGTTTTGATAAAGCAGTGTGAAGCATGGTGTGAAGTGTTCATAGAGGTAGGGCAAGTTGCATAGCGTATTCCTGTAAGTACAATACCAAACTCAATAAATATAGTCCTTAGAAAAGGCAACACGGGTTTATGGCCAGCGGGCACTACGTCGGCGAGCCGATCTTCCCTCTGTAACCACTTCCACGAGTGCGTGTACCGCCGGTTGGCGGATTCGACCGCCGCCGGTAGCTTTGGATGTGGTCGAGTCTACGGTAATGATTAAGTTCCCCTATGAAGGCTGCTTTAGCTTGGTCGCCTTCAATGAGCTCGACGATCACAAGATCGCGTGCCCGCACGGACTGTGCTCCTGCATGGATCCCGCCTATCATTTCATCGCCTCACTGGCAGGGCTCCTTCGCCACATGAATGAGGCCCATGAATTCATAGTAACTAGGGACATCTATGGCCTCACCTTCTTTTGCGTGATGCCGATTCATCCACCTGCAAGCACGAGGGGATTCACGCACATCCTCTATGGGGATGACGGTACCGTGTTCGTCCTGACTATCAGTGCTTGGCCTGGCTGCGTCGTGTCCCCGGTATGCATCAGGTAGGACAGGTTCTTGCGGTCATGGTACACGGTGAAAGTGTGTGCACCTGGCCCGCTGGGTTCGGCAGACTTCTCAATGGTCGAGACACTTAATGCGGTAATTGATCTGTCGAACAGCTCGTCACCGGCCAACTTCCCGTCCGACGGGTTCATGACGTACCTCGGGGTGCCACCGCGATTCCCGCTGAAGGGTAGAGAGTGCAACCATGTTCTTTCTGGGTTTGCATCAACAAGAAAAATTATCTTAATCTACGACTAATGATCCCAGTAAGACTGTAATGGTGTATTAGTAGATAGTACTACTAGTAGTACTTAGTACTATTTTACTACTCCAATTTAGTAGTACTCTAGCAGTAGCATGTACGTTCTATTTTGGTACTAGGAAGGATGCATTTTGGATGTAAACTAAGTTTACTGCTAGTGTTATTACAGAGTATTGAGGAGTTTATTATGACTTTTATATAATTTTTCAGTTCTATGGCATGGACAAGAGATAAACACATATAACTGTTCATACCGTGCTTCCATTTAGTCCTGTAACTTAGTGATTATGAAATTTGCCTCACCTTTATTAACATCTGATATGTGTTACTCCTAATTAATTAGCCCTTGGCAATGACTGCACAATATCCATTCTTCTTGGAGATTCTTGAAGATTGGGTGTACGACAATGGATGATCAGTTGAGGATTTGAGGTGCTGGACTTCTGAACAGAGAGGAAGTACGGTCTTGGATTCTTGAATAGAGAGGGAGTACACCTTGGATTCTTGAGCAGAGAGGGAGTACATGGACCATGACCAAATTCAAAACAAAAATAAAGTGGTAAAATCTCCCCTCTATCCGGATATAATTGGTGCCCCAAAATTTCAAATGTTTCGAAATTCCCATTGGACCCCTAGTGAATTCGGTAGGTGGTGGATTCACTCATATTTTTCCCAGTACAGTACTAGAAGTAGGCGTAGTTTCCACGCGGAAAGCCCCCCACCTGGCCACCCCCATCCCCCCCACCCGACCCACACACACACACACCAAAAACCCTACCCCCCTCTCCTCCAGGAATACGTCACCGGCCAGAATATCCCCACTGCACTTAAGCCGGCGTACTCGCCACACCTGATCTTCTCAACCGACCCTCCCGTATGGTGCGCAGAGCACGTCATCAACCGCCCCGGATTTTCTCCACGGATGTTGTGGTCTAGCGCTCTGCTTCTATCCTCGCCCGCTCAAGTTCTGCTTACCCGTTGTTGACACCCACTACAACCGCAACACCTTCGGCGACCTCGACGTGACCCGCGAGGATGCATAGGAGACTGTAAGGGTCCCAACCTTTAATAAGGTAAGAGTCCCCTGTGTTTACAATGCTAGTCCCTAGATCAATAGCTAGCATCCATAGTTAAGATGTAATATCAAGAAACAAAGGTCATAATATAACTTTATAATCAGGAATAACATAATTCTATTACATCTTACATAGCTCATTTGGCTAATACATTACATTGCAGCAGAATATCTATAAGCATGGGGTCCTTCATCTTCAAAGTGCCACAGGCAGACATGTTGGTTGTAGATTTTGTAATCCTAATCAACACACTTCACTAAATCAATCAAACCTGCAACATTACAAGTTACAGCCACAAGGGTCAATACATTTGAATTGTATTGGCAAGTGGTACTATGGTATTATAGTGGAGTCTATCATCTATATGCTTTTGGCTAAGTGGAGTTGAGGCTTGCATTGCTCAAAATAGATTTTCCTTATCATTTGAAAACACTAAGTTTTTGCTTGATAAAAAAAAATCTTTCCTCAAGGCATCTCCCAATCAAAGATTGAATATCCTTTAACCCTTGTTCAACCACAAGTTTTTAACTTAGAAATTTGGATGATGAGATTCTTGATTGCTTCCATATCTTGATGCTCAAATTGTCCTTTACCAGGGACATGGCTAAGTACTTAGATTTTACACTCTGCAGAGGTGGTGCACTTTCCCCACAAGACTTGGTTTCACCAAGACAAAATCTTTCAGAAGCCTTCCCTTAGACCAAAATGGATGCGCTCCAACCTATCAAACTCTACCACCAACTATCCATATGGCTAAGTTCTTGCAACCTATATGATCCAGGCAGAGCCCATAATGCCAAGTGGCTGCACTTGAAGCTTCTCAACATTTGACATCTCAAATCTATTTGTTCCTGGGTGGCCATCCACAAGTGAGGTACACAAGGTCAACCATAAACATGGGCCTTGTAAACCACTCAACCAAAAACCACCAAGCAATTACCATTCCACCTAGGTGATTCATTAATTTAGTTGTTTTATTAACCAAAAACACAAGTCCTCAGACTTAGAAGTTTTTCCATAGTATGAATGTATAATCCACCCTTGTTTTCTATTAGCTAAGCTAAGCTTGATAGTAGTAGGAGTCTTAACTTAGGAAATGTTCCACTAAGGTTTCATCTACTAGGTTTTCCTATAACAAGGTTTATACTTAGCAAAATTCCATGCAAGTTTTACTTAGAAAAATTACTAATGCATAGTGAAAGTAATGGGACAAAAGTATGAAGCATCACTTGCCTTTTTGGTAGAGAGTATAAGTTCACTCCTTGTACTTGCAACAATCACACTCTTCAAGTCACTACAATTCAATCAAGCAAGGCACAATCTCAATCTACCAATCAAGCAAAACATCACATAAAATGATAAAGTCAAAGTAATGCATGCAAACATGCCAAGCTTTGTTTTATTTGAAAAAGTGGTTCCTAATGGGTCATAAACATTTGAAAACACCTAATGGTCTTTTTTATAAAGTGGAAAAGTCATTTGCAAAATATTTCATTTCATAAACCATTTTCAAAACAAGGTATCATTTATGTGGTGTAAAAATGTTTTTACTAAGGCATTAATCTATAGGGTTCACAAAATATGTTTTCACACCAAAAAAACTTTGTGTTTAGGGTTAGAGAGTTTAAAACAAAACATTTCCCAAAAGTTTTCTTCCAAAACCATTTTTACTAAATAAACTATATTTTTATTTGACTAGAATTGGTTTTAAATCAAAGGATCATTCTTTTCCTTCACCAAATATATTTTTGAAACCACAAAGTGATTCCTATGGTCAGTAGGTTCAAAATACACCATTTGCAAAAGATTTTATCCCCAAAATCATTTTTGAACAATTTTCACATCCTTAACAAGCATACAAATGTTTCTGCAAAAACAAACATTCTACCAGAAGCTTTTTACTAAACAAATTGCATGGTTGGCTAGGGCTTGTTCCACTGATTCCATTGATATAAAGTTTGTAATTTTTGGACGTGTGGATCAAAAGTTACAAGAGTTTCAAATCTGCATCTAAATCAGATACCGGTTCTAGTGACATTCTACCAGAACTAGTGACACGCGGCGCTCAACTACTGGTCGATACCAGTTCGGGTGGATCGACTAACACAGACCGTAAGATTTAAGTGGAATCATACGGCTCGAGCGTCGTACCCGTTAAACACTTTCTATCCTAATCGTCAGATCCAAATCCAACGATCCTAACTACTCTGACCAATACTCGCTGGCCGGCTGGCTCTGGACAGGCTTTCCGGGACAGTAAATGCGCCCGATTATCTTTGAAAGGAGATAAGGAAGGCTCACCGTGATCGCAATCGGGTAAGGGGAAGCTCAAGGTGTTGTTGGTTCGACGAGGGGCGCATCGGGTAGTCCTGAATCGCTCGCCGGAGTTCGCTCGGCGTCGGGCACGCTCTGGTCGTCATTGTGGGCGAGGCTACAGGGCATGGCGAAGCAAAGTAGAGGGTGCGTTAGACGCGCATGGTTCCAGGGAGCATGTGAGTATCCTTGAATAACCCGGATCTCGAGCTTACCGGGAATCCTCGTCGGCGTGAATGGCGAGCGATGGCGCTAAGGGTCGTCGTGGTCGGCCTACAGCCCACAAGGTGTGGGGTTGGTGCTAGGAGATCACGAGGAGACGATGGGGATCACACCCGTGTGCTCTGGGGGAAGTGGGGCGGTTCGTGCTCCCCGGAATTTGCACGGTGGCTCGTCGGAGCAGAGGGTGGTGTGGAGAGGAATTGGGCGGCCTGGGGGCGTGTTGAGGTGGGCGGCCGAGGCGCATTCCTCCACCCCCTCAGTCGCCCCACCTCAACACGCCCCCAGGCCGCCCAATTCCTCTCCACACCACCCTCTGCTCCGACGAGCCACCGTGCAAATTCCGGCAAGCACGAACCGCCCCACTGCCCCCAGAGCACACGGGTGTGATCCCCATCGTCTCCTGCATCTCCTAGCACCAACCCCACACCCGCGTGTGCCTTGCAGCGTCGACTACGACGATGACCCATAGCGCCACCGCCTGCCATTCACGCCGACGAGGATTCCTGGTAAGCTCGGACCGCCCCAAAGTTATTCAGTGATACTCACATTCTCCATGGAACCATGCGCGTCTAACGCACCCTCTACTTTGCTTCGGCATGCCCTGTAGCCTCGCCCACAACAACGACCAGAGCGTGCCCGAGCGAACTCTCCGGCGATTCAGGACTACCGGTCGCCCTCGTCAAACACACAACACCTTGAGCTTCCCCACGACATTGCGATCACGGTGAGCCTTCTCCTTCTCTCCCTTGCGTCCAATATAACCGGCGACGACCTCGTCTGAGCGCTGCCGCCAGCGCCGCTGAGTATTGGTCAGAGTAGTTAGGACCGTTGGATTTGGATCTGCCGATTAGGATAGAAAGTAAGCGAATGGGTACGCACGCTTCTGAGCCATATGATTCCACTTAAATCCTACGGTCTGTGTTAGTCGATCCACCCGAACCGGTATCGACCAGTAGTTGAGCGCCGCGTGTCACTAGTTCTGTTTAAAAGAAATTTTGAATCTGATTTAGATGCAGATTTGAAACTCTTGTAACTTTTGATCCACACGTCCAAAAATTACAAACTTTATATCAATGGAATCAGCGGAACAAGCCCTAGCGAACCATGCAATTTGTTTAGTAAAAAGCTTATGGTAGAATGTTTGTTTTTGCAGAAACATTTGTATGCTTGTTAAGGATGTGAAAATTGTTCAAAAATGATTTTGGGGATAAAATCTTTTGCAAATGGTGTATTTTGAACCTACTGACCATAGGAATCACTTTGTGGTTTCAAAAATATATTTGGTGAAGGAAAAGAATGATCCTTTGATTTAAAACCAATTCTAGTCAAATAAAAATATAGTTTATTTAGTAAAAATGGTTTTGGAAGAAAACTTTTGGGAAATGTTTTGTTTTAAACTCTCTGACCCTAAACACAAAGTTTTTTTGGTGTGAAAACATATTTTGTGAACCCTATAGATTAATGCCTTAGTAAAAACATTTTTACACCACATAAATGATACCTTGTTTTGAAAATGGTTTATGAAATGAAATCTTTTGCAAATGACTTTTCCACTTTATAAAAAAGACCATTAGGTGTTTTCAAATGTTTATGACCCATTAGGAACCACTTTTTCAAATAAAACAAAGCATGGCATGTTTGCATGCATTACTTTGACTTTATCATTTTATGTGATGTTTTGCTTGATTGGTAGATTGAGATTGTGCCTTGCTTGATTGAATTGTAGTGACTTGAAGAGTGTGATTGTTGCAAGGACAAGGAGTGAACTTATACTCTCTACCAAAAAGGCAAGTGGTGCTTCATACTTTTGTCCCATTACTTTCACTATGCATTAGTGATTTTTCTAAGTAAAACTTGCATGGAATTTTGCTAAGTATAAACCTTGTTATAGGAAAACCTAGTAGATGAAACCTTAGTGGAACATTTCCTAAGTTAAGACTCCTACTACTATCAAGCTTAGCTTAGCTAATAGAAAACAAGGGTGGATTATACATTCATACTATGGAAAAACATCTAAGTCTGAGGACTTGTGTTTTTGGTTAATAAAACAACTAAATTAATGAATCACCTGGGTGGAATGGTAATTGCTTGGTGGTTTTTGGTTGAGTGGTTCACAAGGCCCATGTTTATGGTTGACCTTGTGTATCTCACTTGTGGATGGCCACCCAGGAACAAAGAGATTTGAGATGTCAAATGTTGAGAAGCTTCAAGTGCAGCCACTTGGCATTATGGGCTCTGCCTGGATCATATAGGTTGCAAGAACTTAGCCATATGGACAGTTGGTGGTAGAGTTTGATAGGTTGGAGCGCGTCCATTTTGGTCTAAGGGAAGGCTTCTGAAAGATCTTGTCTTGGTGAAACCAAGTCTTGTGGGGAAAGTGCACCACCTCTGCAGAGTGTAAAATCTAAGTACTTAGCCATGTCCCTGGTAAAGGACAATTTGAGCATCAAGACATGGAAACAATCAAGAATCTCATCATCCAAATTTCTAAGTTAAAAACTTGTGGTTGAACAAGGGTTAAAGGATCTTCAATCTTTGATTGGGAGATGCCTTGAGGAAAGATTTTTTTTTATCAAGGAAAAACTTAGTGTTTTCAAATGATAAGTAAAATCTTTTTGAGCAATGCAAGCCTCAACTCCACTTAGCCAAAAGCATATAGATGATAGACTCCACTATAATACCATACTATCACTTGACAATACAATTCAAATGTATTGACCCTTGTGGCTGTAACTTGTTATGTTGCAGGTTTGATTGATTTAGTGAAGTGTGTTGATTAGGATTACAAAGTCTACAACCAACATGTCTGCCTGTGGCACTTTGAAGATGAAGGACCCCATGCTTATAGATATTCTGCTGCAATGTAATGTATTAGACAAATGAGCTATGTAAGATGTAATAAAATTATGTTATTCCTGGTTATAAAGTTGTATTATGACCTTTGTTTCTTGATATTACATCTTAACTATGGATGCTAGCTATTGATCCAGGGACTAGCATTGTAAACACATGGGACTCTACCTTATTAAAGGTTGGGACCCTTACAGAGACCTAGACGCCGCCCCGACCGAGGTAACCTGATCTCCGTGCGCGAGTTGCTTTGTTTCGCAATGTACTGTATTCATGTTAATTTTCCTAACCAACAGTTTCTTTACTTGATATACTTGTAATTTACTAAATTAACTTGTTGTGGTTAAGCTTAAACTCTACACTATTTTACGTATATTTATTTGTAAATTATTAGTGACTTAACATATTTGTTTACATTATCTGTTGTACCCGTCGACAGGAGATATGATTATACAATGTCTTTCTCGTTGGCCGATATACAAGTATTTTCCATCCTATTATTGTCCTGCTATCCTGTACTAACTATTTGTTGTTATTATGCAACGAGCAGCCCAGTTCGCACACAGTATGATAGAGTGAATGGCTTCTCTAATCTCATAAGACCCCATCACTTTTGTTTCACTTCATGTTGACTTATATCATGATGGAACCTGTTTGCATTTATAGTTGGCCTTACCTTTATTCAGAGGAGCAACAGTGGAGTACATAGTCTGCCCATCCACAGCCGCCGCCATAGAACTCATGGAACGCCTATCATAAGCCCCCCATACACACACACCCGAAGTTTGGCAGCTAAAGTTTGGTCCTTGCCACATTTGATTGCTTAAATTTACCATTTTTCTGTCATGTTCTCATTTTTTTGTCCAAAAAATTGCATCAAACATTTTCGCCCCACAATGGTGTAATTTTATTCCATCTAATTAGTTCAATTTCATGGATATATAGAGACCAGGTGTATTGCATCTGAGTTGACTGCTAATAAGAACAAGGCCACACTAGCGATTAGATCCTGTATAATACACATGTATCATAAGAAACTCGGTGCCCTTCATCCCACTCTTGTATCTACTATGTATAATAGATACATGAACTGGCCATTTTAATACGAGGCACATGATAGTTAAGTTTGTTTTGTTCTAAGGCCTCTGAACCGTTGAAATGATCTGGCTGTTAATGAATAACCCAATGTATGATAGTTTGTTTCATTGTTTGTCTGGAATGATCTGGATAGTATATTCGAAGCACACAATTGGTCTATTTTGGTTCATTGAGGAACTCTTTTCCCTCCTATGATTAAAACAGTGGCATCTTTCGTTGTATAGTCCCTGGCTAGTTTATGAGAAACATAATGGAAGCTTTTGTTGTGCTCTTCATATTCGTTTTTTTATGTTCTACACATTTTAGTTTGATCAGTCTGCATCAGGTAGTTTGGTTATTTACTCGCATTGTTATTTATGTCCTTTGAAATATTTTCAAATTTATTCGAAATGAACTTGTAGCTTGTTTCCCAAGTCTTCTGTTAAAGTAACTTGATTTGTCTTGGCCTCAGCCATCCTCTAGTAGAGCAGTCATTTCACAAAGCAGCACATGCTCGTATCACTCCATGGCATCAACTTTTGCAGTTATTCAAGAAGAAATAGATGTATGAGCTACCACCATTTATTTCTTCCTTCCTTATATCACTATATTGACACATTTAAAATCCATAGTGATGTGATTGCTTGGTAATGCTGTTATAACTTGTTTTGTGTTTATTTCAAGCTGCAAATATCCCTCTGAATGCTGAACAAAGACCCGCTTCTCCAATTTTAGAGTTTATTTCAAACAACAGCAGTGACAATACCTATTGATCATGGCACACTGCTTCGACTGACCCTCTTATTTTAGCCATAAGATTATTTGGGGATGCCATCCAAGATTCCCTTGACATTGTTGAGCAAGAAGCCAACAAAATAGATTCAGTAATCACCCTAGCACGCAAAGACATGAATGAATTAAAAACAGGAAAACTTTGACGGAGAACATACTTAATAATCTCATCTGCAGCTCTCATGGGAAGCCAGTTGTTACATATCTCGCGATGCAATCTCCATAGAGACATTTTTTGTAACACCAGTTATTGTGTTTTTTAAGTTCTGGTGGACTCTGATGCAACATTAATTCACTATTGTAAGTTTACTGAAGAATGTATTAATCTACTGTAATTTGCTATTGGAAGTTGTTTGAGGATTGTAATAATCTACTATAATTCACAGTTTTAAGTTGTTTGAGGATTGTAATTCACAGTCATAAGTTGTTTGAGTATTGTTATAAACCAAGCATGTATCAGAATTACTACAAGTACATAGAAAAACAGTGAAATTCAAAGAGGTACAACACATGATCTTTTTGAAAGATAGAACATACATTGTATTAAAGGCACACCATACAACTTGCACTTGCATATAATCCACAGACAAAGAATACAACAGGACCAGACCCACATGATCCATCAATCTGATGGGTAGCCGTTGTAGTAATCATAGTGAGTGGTACTATATTCGCCATAAGGCGGCACCATCTGCAGCTCAGAATGCTCGAGGATTCTACAATACTCCGTCAGAAATCGATCGAGTTCGAAAGGACGGTTATTAATCTATAATCCTCCTACTCCATACCCATGGACAACCCTTGGGTCCACTTCCCACGAAGAGCCTCAAAGTTGTAAAATCTAATCTGGGATAGGTTCGGATAGTAGATGTTGCAGGCCTGCACCGTGGGTACCCTGGCACTGTCGACGCAAATGTACATATTGTTAGAAACATAGAGCGCACGGCTATCGATGCCTCTGACCGGATGAAGGACACGGTTCTGTGTATCAACCTGGTAAACAACGGGCCTGCTGCCGTAGACCGGTCCACTCACCATGAACAACAACTCCCCGTCGGACTCAACGAGGTAAAATCAATTCTTTGGGTATCGGCAGGCCAGAACAGGGCCTATGAAGGTGGCATGCATCAACCATGAGCAGCACCAGGCATAGTCGAGAGGATAGACCCGTATATGTCTGTGATGAAAACATCACCGGCGTAAGAATTCATGCTCCGGAGTTCCACGAACTCATTCAGCATGTACCACCCTTCACCAAAGACCAGGCGGTTGCCTTCCTCCGTGCCCTCATCCGCCCACTGAATGATGGTGTTCCGATAGTTTGATGTAAACACCATCAGCGACGGGAACATCATCACATCGACAGATGCCACCTGCTCGGTCGGTATCTCCACCCTCAGGCGTTTGATAGCTTCCGAGAAGGGGTTGTACAACCGTGTTTTGTATGGCTACATCCTCTGTCCAAGCACAAGGAGGCCGCCGGTTGTGCTATCGATGTGAAAGTACCTTCTAGAGACACACACACAAAGAGAGAGAGAGAGAAAGAGGAGAAGTAGAGATTCAGTCAAGGTAAACAAACAGAGATTCAATCAAGGTAAACAAGTAGATGAAGAAACAGAACTTGAAAAACATATCGTATAGGAGGTGAATGCAAAAAGGATCGCACATATACATATGAATATCAAGAAAGCACCTGCAAATAACCCGATACTCATCTGACAACTGGTGCTCTAGAACAATCCAGTTGGCTGGCATAAAACCCTCCTCCGTGAAGCCATGCCTGGCGCTCCTGACTGCCCGGAAGGCGGCGTAGTACTCGAAGTCGTTCATCGACAGGAAGATGCCACCTATCTTCTGCACGACTCCCTCAGGGAGATCATCCCACGGCGAATCCTGCTACTTGTTCCTAGCCATGGATGATGGGGTTCATGTGGTCTTGGTCCCGTCGAATGGCAGAGGAAGCGGTTCCAGAGATAGACATTTATTAAAGAAGGCATGGCAATGCCAAGGGAAGCGTGTGGAAACGAGATGGCCGCATGCACATAGCAACAGCAAGAGCAACCGTCAACGATCCTTTCCCATCCATCGTGCGTGGTATCTTCGATCTCCTCACCCAGCCCGCATGCAATCTCTCTCTTCAGTTCGGTTCCTGGAAAGTTAATGCTAGGGGTTGCTAGACGTGGGCAAAAAATGCGGTCCAACTAACGATTCTATTCATGATACACAACACAATATGGGAATTCCTAAAAAAACTACTCCCTCCGACCCATATTAGTAGACTTGGATTTGTGAAAATTTGGATGATCCTAACAAAATGGGCAGGAGGGAGTGACTACTACTCTACTCAAGTGTGCTCATGGATGATCAGTTCATGTGATTCTTGGCCATGAATTCCTGACCAGATAGTTGTACGGTATATCACCTTAATTTTTTACTAGTAGTACTACTACTCTACTAGTACATGGACGCTAGACAAATTCAAAATCTTAATCAAGCGACAAAATCACCCACCGACCTTGCGGCATTTCCCGCCCCACCATTTCAAAATCTTTCAGGCCAAGTCTCCCACCCGGGGAGTACCATTTTTATATTATTATTAGATAGACACTAGCCAAATTCAAAATCTCACTTGAGCAACAAAAACACACACCGACATTGTAGCATTTCGCTCTCCTCCATTTCAAAAACTTCTGACTTCAAAATTCTGAGTCACCCAACGTCTCTGGCATTCCAGGATATACTACTGCTTCCATATATATTTGTTAAAATGACTTGGCTAGTTCATATTAGCTGAAATTCTAGGAAACACTCTGTTGGATTGCTCAATTCATCTGTAGACACACTTGTGTAATGCTTGCTTGTCGTATTCTATAGGTGCACAAGCAATGCCATTATATTTAATATCTAATTGTTCGTCCTAAGCAGCGATATAACTATCCTCTACCGTATATATAGTTCATTCGTAGTTTGCATTCTTGCTCTACAAGTTCTCTTATGATGCCTTTATAATTTCTATGCGGTTCCTAGCTATGACAGTAACTGCATACCTATTGTGTATCTCACCGCAAAATTTGGGTCACCCAACGTCTCTTGCATTCCAGGATAAATGACTGGTTTCATATATATTTGTTTAAATGACCTGGCCAGTTTATATTTGTTGACATTCTAAGAAACACTTTGATTGATTGCTCATTTCATTGTAGGCACACTTGTCTAATGCTTGCTTGCCCTCTTCTACAGGTTCGCAAGAGACGCCATTATATTTCTAATCTGGTGCTGGTTCATCCTAAGGAACGATATAACTATCCTCTACTATGTAGTCCATTCGTGGTTTGCGTTCCTACTCTGCAAGTTCTCGCATGGTGCCATTATAATTTCTGTCTCGTTCATTCTTAGCTATGAAAGTAACTGCATGCCCATTGTGTACCTCACCGCAAATTCTGAGTCATCCAACGTCTCTTGCATTCCAGGATATATTACTGCTTCCATATATATTTGTTGACATGACCTGGCTAGTTTATATTTGCTAAACTTCTTGGAAACACTCTGTTCGATTGCTCAGTTCATTTGTAGGCACACTTGTGTAATGCTTGCTTGTCCTGCTCTACAGGTTCACAAGTAATGCCATTATATTTCATATCTAATGGTTCCTCCTAAGCAGCGATATAGCTATCCTCTACTGTATATATAGTTCATTCGTAGTTTGCATTCTTGCTATACAATTTATCTTATGATGCCTTTATAAATTCTATGCAGTTCCTAGCTACGACAGTAACTGCATACCCATTGTGTAGCTCACCGCAAATTATGGGTCATCCAATGTCTCTTACATTCCAGGATAAACGATTGCTTCCATATATATTTGTTGAAATGACCTGGCCATTTTATATTTGATGAAATTCTAAGAAATACTTTGATTGATTGCTCATTTCATTGTAGGCACACTTGTCTAATGCTTGCTTATCCTCTTCTACATGTTCGCAAGAAACTCAATTATATTTCTAATCGGGTGCTGGTTCATCCTAAGCAATGACATAACTATCCTCTACTGTGTAGTTCATTCGTGGTTTGTGTTCCTGCTATGCAAGTTCTTGCATGATGCCACTATAATTTCTGCCTCGTTCATTCTTATCTACAAAATAAACTGTATGCCCATTGTGTAGCTCACAACAAATTCTGAGTCAACCAACGTCTCTTGCATTTTAGGATATACTACTAGTTCCATATGTATTTGTTGAAATGACCTGGCTAGTTTATATTTGCTGAAATTCTAGGAAACACTTTGTTTGATTGCTCAATTTATTTGTAGGCAGCTTGCTTGTCCTGTTCTACATGTTCATAAGCAATACCATTATATTTCATATCTAATGGTTCGTCCTAAGCAGCGATAAAGCTATCCTCTATATATAGTTCATTTTTGGTTTGCATTCTTGCTCTATAAGTTCTCTTATGATGTCATTATAATTTATATTCGGTTCATAGCTACAAAAGTAACTGCATGCCCATTGTGTAGCTCACCACAAATTTTGGGTCACCCAACGTCTCTTGCCTTCTAGGATAAATGACTGCTTCCATATATATTTGTTGAAGTGACCTGGCTAGTTTATATTTGCTAAAATTCTAAGAAACACTTTGATTGATTGCTCATTTCATTGTAGGCACAATTGTCTAATTCTTGCTTGTCCTCTTCTATAGGTTCGCCAGAGAAGCCATTGTATTTCTAATCTGGTGCTGGTTCATCCTAAGCAACGATATAACTATCCTCTACTATGCAGTTCATCCGTGGTTTGCGATCCTGCTCTGCAAGTTATGGTATGATGCCATTACAATATCTATCTGGTTTATTCTTAGGTACGACAGTAACTGCATGACATTGTGTAGCTCACCGCAAATTCCGAGTCAACCACCGTCTCTTGCTTTTTAGGATATACAAATGCTTCCATATATATTTGTTGAAATAACATGGCTAGTTTATATTTGCTGAAATTATACGAAGAATTTTGTTTGATTGCTCATTTCATTGTAGGCACACTTGTCTAATGCTTGCCTGCCCTGTTCTACAAGTTCACACACAACGCCATTATATTTCGTATCTGGTTCTGGTTCGTCCTAAGCAACAACATAACTATCCTCTATTTATAAGTTCATTTGTGGTTTGCATTCCTGTTCTACAAGTTCTCACGTGATCCCGTTATAATTTATGTATCGTTCATTCTTACCTATGACACTAACTTCATGCCATTTTTTGGTTTATTCTTTATATATATATGTTGATATGACCTGGCTAGTTTATATTTGCTAAAATTTGAAACCACACACATTGTTATATTTCTCGTTCACGGTAGGAACACTTGTTTAATGCTTGCTTGTCGTGTTTATTTGACGTGATGGTCAATATATTTGATCCATTGACCAGTAGTAAACTCCAGTTCACAGCTCCTATCGTATCAGTTAAATGAGTAGTTTGTCTTGTTTGATGTATTAACTTGTTATTACTTATTTTTAGACTGGAATTATTGCTATCGCCACCAAAGAGGGGCTGCAAGATCATGTCTCAAGGTTGTTTTTGAATGTATATGTCACTAAAAAGGGAGATGCAGGTGATAGATGGAGAAAGAAAATTAAGGACTGGTATCAACTCTATTGTCAACTGAAATGCTGATTTTTCTTTCCGTTGAGTTGATAATATGTAATAATTTTAAGTTGTTTTCATTTGATGTAATATCTAGATAAATCGCATAGGTAGTGTAGGAATTTAGTTGACACCGTCCACAAATAGCGGTAGGCGGTACCATACCTGCGCTAGACGGGTCGATTAGGGTACATTATCATGCTCTCTATTTGCCCGTCTTGTATTAGGCCGATGATAAACAGTAAAAATGCTCACAAGTTGTACACCTTTTAGATATATCGGAATGGGCTCTAGAAATTCAGAAACTGTAAAAGACCGTAAAAGTAACGGGGCCGACCCACATGGGTGCTAAGTAATAGTAAATAGCCAAAACAGTAACATGCTGAATCAGGATCTGACAAAACAGTAATAGGTCGAAACAGTAAATGGCTCAAACAGTAATCGTGCGAAATAGTAAAAGGCCCAAAGAGTAACATGTCGAAACGGTAACATCCCTAGAACAGTAATGGATCTGAACAGTAAGGGCCAGAAGCTTAAATGGTAAAAACAGTAATGGGCCAGGCCAAAAAAGGCCAGGGTCGTAGTAGGACAAAACAGTAACATGCCGAATTGCACCATGAAGGAACAGTAACATGCTGAGAAACCTACCAGGCCAAAACAGTAATAGGCCAGAATATGTGCAGGACGTTTATGGGCCTGAATAGTAAAGGTACCAAAAGTTTTGGGGCAAAGCGGATTGCGTAAATGGGACCATATTGAACATTAAAAAACTGTACATTAATGGGACAGAATGGCTACGGAATAAAGCGGGCTAGCCAAAAGGGCCCATTTCAAACAGTACATTTTGGAACAGTAACGGGCCCCTCATTTTAGGGCCATACAATGGGCCAATGTCAAATAGTGTAGGTCGAAATAGTGATGGTCCCGAAAGTTTATGGGCCCCCGCGGGCATCAACGGTGGGCCCATTTGTTACAGTGCATAATGAAACAGTAACGGGCCATGATTCTATTGGGCGCCCTTAATGGGCCGACCCATTTAATTATTATCAGGCCTTGTCTAGGCCTAGCTTATACCACAGTTTCATTGACAGATAACAATGCTAATTGGCCGTTAACGGCATTCGCCACATGGTAGTTTGCATGACGTCAGCAGTCAACGCGGGTGGTGAATAGATCTACGACGGAATGACTTTTCGTGGCTGAAGGGTGCGATCCGCCACGGTCGAAAAAATCGTGGTAGATTCATCTGTGACGGGGATTCTACCACGAAGGACATCCATCATAGAAGGATTTTCAACCACGAAAAATGGACCTTCAACCACGTAAATCATCCATTGTAAAAGGACATTTTTTTGTAGTGTAAGTGACATATCGGTGGTTCGTGATATTCTAGATGTCTACTAGAAGTATTGCCATGTTGCCACATGACCGTGTTGTCAAGTTCTTGAGCAAGTAAGTTCTCTGAATCGCTCTTTTCTCCAAGGATCCATACTGGATACCCTGAACTAGTTGTTGAGCTTAAGCAACAACTTGGAGAGTTGTAGGACAAAAATTCTATTCAACTTTGTTCTTCTTAAAGGGATGTATAGTTTCTTCGTGTTGAAGAAAGATAGTATTTACTTCATGGATATATTATCTTCCCCTCTTTTGCTTTGATTTGGGTTATCGTCAAAACAAACTTAGTTCCAAGGACTATCTTGATGATTTTTCTACTCATGATGTCTCACTTGAGTATATCTTCATGTCTTTGGTATGACAAATGTGTATGCCTTGTTCATACAACATATGAGTTCATCTTCTTGGAGTATATTGATAAGTTTGTTATTGAGACCATCGATGACATCCTTACCTTCTTATACTATACTTGATTCATATGGAGCATATGGTATTAATGTTGGAAACTTGTGAGAACCATCTCCGTGTTATCTTGAAGTATGTGTTCTGGATATTAGAAGCAACCTTCTCTGGGCTACGTGCAATTGTTGAAATATGTCATCGTGGATTTGGGTAGAGTTACCCCCGTTCCTTAAGGACACATGTGTATTTTACTACAAGTACTTCATGTAGGCGTAGTTGTCTTGCTAATACATGGATCTTGCAATCTAGCTCATGTTTTGATTACATTCGTGGTAAATGTTAAAAACTTTCTATTCGTACATGCCGAGTCTGAAGTATCATACCACCTAACCAAATCTGAATATAAAGCAGATATGATGGTTGGTGTTCCTCAAGGTTTTGACATAAGTCTCTTTGTAAGTCTAGAAAGATTGATGTAATGGTTGACACAACTAGCCGAAAAGACCTTTTCTCATATTCCCTTGAATCAGCAATAACAACCACTCTTAATGAGGCTTTTTCTATGACATATTATAGGAGTTGTTCTAATGGTTTCCTTTATATCTTAAGTCCGACCCTTACTTGATGTATCGTATCTCGAACATCAAGCAGAACATTTAAAATAGTGTTGCTAAATGTCTCTCGATCGATCCTCCAGACCCTTTATGTTGGCAAGCGTATGGTTATGCCAAGTAATTGAAGTCTGAGAATGAAGTTCCTTTCTTCTCGTGTCATCTGAAATATTGTTACCTATTTATCTAGTGGTGTAAAGTGATATCATAATTTTTTGCAAATATTTTGATACACCTGGATGAATAAAGAGTTTCCTTAGTTTTGATAAATCATGTTTTAAGAGTAGCTATGATTTTGGTAATCAGAAATTCCTCCTGCTACATGTTTCTTGTGAATCTTATGAGTCCTCTCCACAAAACAACTTTCTGTCTTAGCCTTGTGTTGGATGAAAGAGTGAACCTTCTATTTGAAAAGTAGTAAAACAACTTCGTTTTATTGATCCATATCTCTGCACCCTAAAATCTCTACTTAAGCCGTTTAGTAGAGGTTCATCTCTCGAAGTTTGTGGTTATGTTCTTTCTGTTGGAACACTTCCTTCTCAGAAGCTTAAACTCTTCTGAAGCTCCATGGTGTCAATCCTTATGAAGAACATATATCTAATATTTGAAACCTTCTCCTCTTGTTTCCTCTATTACCTTCATGTGTTTCATGTTTGTCATCTCAGAGTTGTTTGTGAACATTCCATCCATGAGTTGACCATGAGATGCTTGGTGTGTTGTTAGGTCTGTTTCCCTCATCCTCAGAGTGACCTTGTTTACTTCTCTCTCTCTCTCCCTCCCTCTCCCTCTCTCTATCTATATCTATCTCTCTCTTTCCCTATCTCTCTCTTCCTACCTTAGGAATCTCGGGTTAAGATTCTTGTAAGGGGATAGAGCTGTAACACCCCAGCTTTAGTTAAATCTTAATTAGGGTTGTTTGTGCATTCATGAACATCATTATTTAAATAGTTCACTTGCTATAAGCTTTCAAATACATAGTAACCAAAATCCTTCGACAATGAGATCATGTTAATCACTATCACCGAATGGATACTTTGATGACATCAAACACCACTTCGTAACTAGGTGGTTATAAAGGTGGCATTGAGTATTCTGAAAGTATGTGTTGAGGCACATGGATCAAGAGTGGGATTTGTCATTCCATATGACGGATAGATATACTCTGGGCCCTCTCAGTGGAATGTCATCCAATTGGCTTGCAAGCATGTGACTAGCTCACAAGGGATCACATATCACAGGAATGATTAAAGTGTACTTATCGGTAATGAGGTTGAACTAGGTATGCAGAGATACCGATGATCAAACCTCGGATAAGTAAAATATTGTGAGACAAAGGGAAATAGGTATCGTATGTAAATAGTTCATTCGATCACGAAGTAACCATAGAAATATTTGGGAGCCATATGAATTTCTAGATTCCTCTATTGGTTATTGATCGGAAAAGAGTCTCGATCATGTCCGCATAATTCACGAACCGTAGGGAGACACACTTAAGGATTCAATGTTGTTTAGCAGATATGGTGTTGTGACCTTGGATCAATGAGGATCCTAAGTCCCTTGATTTACATGCTAGTCCCTGGATCAATAGCTAGCACTCACAGTTGATGAATATCATGTAAAACACAAAGTCATTATTACACGGAGAATCCAGAGTATTAAATTTTATTACAAATTTGCTTAGCATTAAGCTAGCTCAAATAACAGCAGAAACATAAAGCAGCTTGAGTCCATCAATGCCCCAGGCTTGTTGAGTGTAGACTCGCGATCCCTACGCACCTTTCAATCTTCGAATTCTGCACATAAGACGTGTAGCCAACAAGTCGGGTCAATACTTTGAATGTATTGGCAAATTACACCAAGGAAATAAAAAGACTAACTCTACATGTAAGGCTAGTTTAGGCTGTGGAGTTCATTTGTGCAAAGCTAATTTTCTTAAGTATGGAAAAGAAGAGAGGATTTCCCTACTTTGTAAACATTTATTTAAGTAATACATGGTCGAACGACACACGAGGATATTACTCACCAAGTGTCCAAACAACCTAACACTTGGATATTACTCACCAAGTGTCCAAACAACCTAACACTTAGATATTACTCACCAAGTTCCCAAAACCCACCCAATAGTGATATGACTCACGCCTTGGGTTTTTAGAAAACTTTAAGTTTTGAAAGAGAGAGAGGAAGACCCTTTAGAGGCTCCATCCTTCAGATGCTCAAGTTTTCTTTTCCGTGAACCCGGCCGATCGATCAGATTGCAATACTCTCGAGAGTTTGTGCACTTTACCCACAATCCACGGTCAAGTCCTTTTACAGACAAGACCATGGCGAGGCTCTCCCTTAGTAGCCCCTCTACCATCTGGATCCAACCGTGCCAAGAACCTCCAAATGTTGGTACCCCGGTGAGGTTTCCCACTAATTACTAGGCCAAGACAGAGCCCATATGTATTGTGGTTGCACTGGAAGCTTCTGAATTCTGAAACATGGGAGACTTCTTTGATTCCTGGGCGGCCGTCCTCCACCAAATCACACTCGTTGACCCGACAACCATTCCTTCCATAAGAAAACTTAGTTTTATTTTGAAGTGGCTTTGAGAAGAAAAGATCGCTCAAGAGAGCCTTTATACTTAGAAAATTCTCTTGTCTTTCGAGCCCCCCAACGGTACTTTATATATATAGCATAGTAAGCAATACTTAGCAAAAGAGGGGTCACCTATTATGAGGGGAAAAATCCTAAGTATAGAGCTACTCATGGCATACTAAAAAATCATCGCACTTGCAAAATAATACTAAGAAAAATTCTACTAGAACATCCTACACATGCATACTATAGAATTTGAAGATCACATGCATAGAATCAAAACTGGGACAAAAATATGAAGAAGTGGTGTAACTTGCCTTGATCCGAGCAGCACTCTATACAATAGTACTCCTCAGCGCACTCCGAACAATCTAACGAAACACCAACATAGATCTAATCACAACTTGCACAAAATAATACCATAGAAATAATATGCATGCATGCAACATGGTAACTATTCAAGATTGTGTTCTAATTTTACCAAGGTATCCTTATTGGGTTGCTAATGTGTTGGGTATGTTGTTAGTATTAGTTTCCCATAGATTTTAGTTAATTTGGATCATTATTTAAATTTTTATAGGCTCATAAAGAGATCCAACCATCTAATTATACCTGAATCAGATCTAAAAATCCTAAGCAAGATATTATAATTTTAGTCAGTAGGCATTGTAAAATAAAAGCCAACGCAACAAGAATAAACTAAAACGGAGTTCTAAATATTTTTCTATGAATTAAATACTCCAATATAGAGATTAAATTCTACACAGAAAATACTACTACAAACTCGCCAAATTATTCCCGATCTGTGTTCTACACAATTTTGTGAATCCAATGATATATCATACACAATTTTTGGCCAAGTGGTTGAATTTCTATGAATTTCACAAGGTTTAAAAAAAATCTGCCAATTCAAAACTAACCCTAATAGAATCGCGACAGGTGACAGTTTTTGATTGGCCCTAGCTAGACTACGTGGCGCTGACGCGGCGCGCTGATGCGTGCAATCCACGTGGCACAACGCGATTCTCTGATACACCTTCGGTAACAACTTCTAATCTAAACTGCATGATGTTGATCTAACGGACAGAGAAGGCAGTGGCGACTTACAGGGCAGCGACGGCGGCGATGGGCGGCGATAGTATCGGTGGTGATGGTCGGTGGCGATTCGGTGGCTTCCCGAGGCGGCGGTGTGGTTGACGGGGTGCAACTGGTCCTCGCGGTCACGCTCGCGTCCTCGGCCGCGCTCCTCGCTTCTTCTTCCGTCGGCAAAGCTCCGCCGTTCCTCCTCGTCTCCGGCGATGGTCCGACGAGCAATTGTGGCCGTGGTGCTGCGAGAGACAAGGCCAAAGTTTGTGAGAAGAGAGAGTCGAACGAGGGGGTCACGGGGAAAGGAAAAGAAGCGGAGGAGAGGCTCGGAATCCTCTGCCCCGAGCTCAACCGAGTCGTACTCCGGCGAGATCAAAAACGTGTTTGCAAACGGCGCCCTGGCAGCGAGAGATCGAGGGATTTTTAGGGTTTCGGAGTGCCGGAGTCACGTGGTTTATATGATCGATGACACTTGGCGAGGGGGTCACAAATTCTTCTCTGAATCGGCCAAATCCGCTAAGCACACGGCGACGTCCGATTTCTGCGGGGAGGAAGGGGATGACGTGTGGGCCCAGGCTGTTAGCGGCTACTGGTGGGTTTTGGTGCTGACGGGCTGGCGGCTGGCGGCTGCGGCCCAGCTAGTTAGGCAACGTGCGCGCTGCGGCCCAGCTAGGTTAGGCTGTTTTTATATTCTTTACCTTTTTCTATTTTTCTATTTTTCTAGATTTGTAATAACTTTTGCCTACCAAGTCCAAAAGCAATGAAACCAGTTTCTAAATTTTTGTAAAAAGGAGGTGGTCAACATAGAACCAGAGAATATCATTTTTACATAGTTTTAGAAAGGCCAAGCAAGGTAACCCCCTTCTTGCTCATATAGAGGAATTTTTATTAGGGTGTTGTTAGGGTTTGGTGGTAGGGTTTTGGTGCAACTTTAATTTGTATGATGAAATGGTGCAAGGATGATGCATGCTTCTAGTAACATCTTAATATAAAAAATCTGGGATGTTACAAACCTACCCCTCTTAAGGAGAATCTCATCCCCGAGATTCGGGTTGGCTAGCAAATAGGTGTGGGTGTTCCGCCTTCAAATCTTCTTCGCGTTCCCATGTGGCTTCTTCCTCAGAATGGTGGTTCCATTGGACTTTGCAGAATCTGATAGTCTAGGTACGGGTAATCCTTTCGGCTATTTCCAATATTTTGATGGGCTTTTCCTCATAAGTAAGGTCATTCTCCAATTAAACCTCATCCAGGGGAACTGTATCTCTTAGTGGTGTTCGGCCATTTCCGGGTGGCACTTCTTTAGTTGTGACACATGAAACACATCATGAACAGTCAGTCCTTTTCGTATCTCCAATTGATAAGCAACTTCTCCTCTATGGGCCAGAACCTTATATGGTCCTATGAATCGTGGGGCTAACTTACCCTTGATTCTAAACCTCTTAACTCCTCGTAGTGGTGAAACTCGGAGGTACGCACGGTCCCCTATTTTATAAGTCACATCTCTGCGCTTGGAATCAGCATAGCTCTTTTGTCGGGATTGGGTTACCTTTATCCTATCTTGAATCTGCCGTACCTTTTCCTCGGAATCCTTGATCAATTCAGGTCCAAACAGACTACGTTCTCCAACTCCACTCCATATCAGCGGAGTCCTACACTTCCTGCCATATAGAACTTCAAATGGAGCCATCTTGATACTTGTCTGGTAGCTGTTGTTGTACGAGAACTCAGCATATGGCAAGTTATCATCCCAACTAGACCCATAGTATAGTGCGCAAGCTCTCAACATATCTTCCAGAATCTGGTTCACCCTTTCTGTTTGGCCATCTGTTTGAGGGTGGAAAGCACTACTGAATTCTAGTCTGGTTCCAAGAGACTCATGTAACTATTGCCAAAACTTTGAAGTGAACTGGGTGCCTCTATCTGATACAATTCCCTTAAGAACACCATGCAGGCTTACAATCCTTGACATATATATCTTGGCAAGCTTAGCACTTGTGTATGTGGTCTTAACGGGGATGAAGTGAGCCACTTTGGTAAAGTGGTCCACCACTACCCAGACAGAATCAAATCCTGAACGAGTCCGGGGCAATCCCGTGATAAAATCCATGCCTACCTTGTCCCACTTCCAGTCAGGTATAGGTAGTGGTTGCAGCAATCCGGACGGTTTCTGATGCTCGGCCTTAACTCTATTGCATACGTCACACAGGGAAATATACTCAGCAATTTCTCTTTTCAAATTATTCCACCAGAATCTATCCTTCACATCCATGTACATCTTCGTGTTACCCGGATGAATTGAGTATGGTGAATCGTGAGCCTCTTGTAAAATCAACTTTCTGATATCGGAGTCATTAGGAACGCACAAACACTTTCCAAACCAAAGGGTTCCTTGTTCATCTAGACGAAAACCTTTTGCCTTCCTTTCACCTATTTTGACTCTTATTTCATCCAACTCCTTATCTCCCTTTTGCGCTTCCTTGATTCTCTCTTGAAGAGTAGGCACTATTTCCATAGTCGCTACATGACCTTTCGGAACTATTTCTATCCTGAGATCTTTAAAATGCTTGCATAAATCCTCTAGGAGTGCCCCCACGGTAAGTCCATTCACATAAAATTTACGGCTTAAGGCATCAGCTACTACATTAGCCTTTCCGGGGTGGTACTGTAAATCCAAGTCATAATCCTTAATCAGTTCAAGACATCTCCATTGCCTCATATTCAACTCCTTTTGGGTGAAGATGTACTTCAAACTCTTATGATCCATGAACACATCACAATGTTTGCCCATGAGGTAGTGTCTCCATACCTTGAGTTCATGGACCACAGATGCAAGTTCCAGATCATGTGTGGGGTAGTTGTGTTCGTGGTTCTTAAGTTGCCGAGAGGCATAGGATACAACCTTCCCATCCTGCATCAATACACTTCCTAGGCCTTGCCGAGAAGCCTCACAGTAGACTTGGAAATCCTTTTGGGTATCAGGGCGACACAGAACTGGTGCTGTGACGAGGCGTTTCTTCAACTCTTGAAAGCTTGTTTCACATGCCTCGGTCCATAGGAATTTATTTTCCTTCTTCAACAGTTCTATCATGGGTTTTGCTATTTTGAAAAGTTTTCAATAAACCTCCGGTAATATCCTGTGAGGCCCAAGAAACTCCTAATATCTCCCACATTCTTGGGTGACTCCCATTCAGTTACAGAAGCTACCTTACTAGGGTCTACATCAACTCCTTTTGTCGACACAACATGACCAAGGAAACCCACTTCCTTTAACAAGAACTCGCATGTGCTGAACTTGGCATACAACTTGTGTTCCCTTAGCTTCTCCATAATTAGGCGCATATGCTTCTCATGTTCCTTCTAATCCTTGGAGTATATAAGTATATCATCTATGAATACCATGATAAACTTGTCCAAATATTCCATGAACACCTTGTTCATCATGGTCATGAAGTATGTCGGCGCATTGGTTAGTCCAAACGACATCACGGTGTACTCATACAATCCATATCTTGTGGTGAAGGCTGTTTTGGGCACATCCTGTTCTCGAATCTTTAGCTGAAAGTAGCCTGATCGCAGATCGATTTTTGAGAACACACTGGCTCCCTTTAACTAATCAAACAGGTCATTGATGTTAGGTAGAGGGTACTTCTTCTTGATCGTCACTTCATTCAACAAGCGTAGTCCAGAACTAGCCTCTTGGTTTTATCCTTCTTTTCCACGAATAGGACAGGTGCTCCCCAAGATGACGTGCTGGGTTGAATAAATCCCTTGTCTAATTGTTCCCTAAGCTGTTTCTTAAGTCCCTTCAACTCGTACACATCCATCTTGTATGGTATCTTGGCTATCGGCCCTGTGCCTGGCATCAAGTCGATAAGAAACTCAATATCACGGTCGGGAGGCATCCCTGGTAAATCCTCCGGAAAGACATCTAGGTATTCCTTCACAATGGGTACATCCTCCAAGCTAACCCCCTTAAGAGAATTTACCATAACTTACTTAAGAGCAAAATTTGACTTGATACGAATCCTTTTCCCTTCCGGTGTTGTGAGCATGATAGTCCTTTTGGCACAATATATGATTCCCAAATATTCGGTCATCCAATTCATGCCTAAGATTATGTCTAATCCTTGTGACTCCAGAACTACTAGACTTGTGGGAAAGATGTGTGTCCCAATCCTTAGTTCTAACCCCCGGCAACCGGAGTTTGCCACTATTTATCCTCTAGGAGAACTTACCCTTAGGGGAGAATTTATAGTCTCCATAGGTATCTTGCCTCTATCCACAAATACCCTCGATATGAATGAATGCGATGCACCCGTATCAAAAAGAACAACTGCAGGAATGGAATTGAGCTTGAACTTACCAATCACGGAGTCCGGTGCGTCACAAGGATCTTCCATAGAGACATGATTCACCGTGGCTTTGACAAACGGATTTGGCTTCTTCCCGTTTCCATTACAATGGTTGTGTATTGCCATTCCCATTGCCATTACCATTCCCATTCCCATTCTTCTTCTCAGGGCAAGTGGTTGCATAGTGCCCTGTCTTGTTGCATTTGAAGCATGTCACCTCATTGAGATCCTTTCCATTCCTGCCATTTCCATTGCGGTGTTTATGCCCATTGTGTTTGTGACCTCCATGGTGATGACCGTTATGATTGTGGCCATTACTGTTATATGGTGGTGATGAAGTGCGCTGCTTCTGGTACAGAACAGAGTGCTTGTGAGGTTTAGACTTACTCTTGCGGTTCTCTATGCTCTTCCTTTTGGATTCAACCACAATAGCTCTATCCAAGAGCTGCTGAAAGTTGTCAAACTTCTAAGCCACAAGATGAATTGATATCTCATCATTGAGTCCTCTTAAGAATTCCTCTTGCCTCTTGGCATCAGTGGAAACATCATCGGGTGCATAACGAGCTAGCTTGTTGAAAAGGTCACCATACTCGGTGACAGAATGGTTCAGCTGGTGTAAGTCGCGAAACTCGCGCCTTTTCAGAGTCATGACACCAGCAGCCACAGGATGAGTGCGGAAAGCTATCTCGAACTGATTCCAAGTGATATCATCAATATCCGGGTGGGTGACTTGGTAGTTCTCCTACCATTCTGCAGCAGGTCCTTCAAGCTGGTGCGCGGGATAACGCACCCTGTCGGCTCCGACAGCTTGCACGGTGTCTAACTTCTTGTTAACTGTGTGGAGTCAGTCGCCCGCAATGATTGGTTCAGTGCTGCTAGTGAAGTTAGGCGGGTTCAACCTCAAAAACCAAGTCAAGCGATCCTGTTGAGGTGGTGGTGGAGGTGGGGGTGGAGGAGGTGGCACGTTGTTGTTGTTGTTGTTTTGCATGTTCTGGGTGAGCAGTTGGATCAGCTGGTTCTGAGTGGCCAGAAGCTGTGCAATCTCTGGAGGAATTTCGGTGTTCGCACGTCTTGGCGGCATCTTTGGGATTTGAGCAAAAAGTTAAGAAATAGACAAAAAGACTAAGTAGTAAACTCCTACCCTTATGAAAACACATCAAGCACGCAAGGCACACAAGGCACACGCAGCACAAGTATAACACAGAAATCATCCAAGTTTTAACTAAACCAAATATGTCTTGGTATTTGTTACAATCACGAATAATGTTCAACTATAGAACTTTAAAGGTGATCCAACTACTACACATCTTCCACGCCTTCCTCTTCCTCGTCCTCCAAAGAGTAGCCCTCCTGCTCTAGGGTTGTCTTGTACAGCTCCATCTCCTTTGCAGTGGCTTCAAGCTTCTCTTTGAGGTCCTTTATCTCATCCTGCAGCTTCCTGGTAGTGGCTTCTAGCTGCTCCTGAAGTCCCTCCTTCTCGCCTTGCAGTTCCTCCACTAGGCTTGACTTATTCGCGGCTTCAAGTTGCTTTGCCAAGTCCCTCTTGGAAGCACGCACATCATTGATTATCTTGCAAAGGCCCTCGGTCTATACTTCAGTTCCCTCGATTTCCTGCTTGAGTTCCCTAATCCTCTTGTTTTTATTTATCACCCTCTTCTCTTGGTTAGCGAACTTCTTCTCTTGGTCCTAGAACCTCATCTCTTGGGCCTTCATTGCCTCCTCCTGGTGCTTGATTATTTCCTCCATCTCCTTGATGAGAGCGCATAGCTCATCATTCCTTAGCCTCTCGAGGAAGCTACCTTTTTCAAGGTCATCGATGTGGCACTCCAAGTCTTGATATTGGGTCCTGAGGCGCTTGGTAGAAGCCCTTTCCTCAAAGGTTAACTCCATGGGAATTCCTTCCTCATCACGCCTTCCAAAAAGGTCGCCGCAGTGTCCCTTGAGAATTTCATGATGGCGTCCACATAGGCGACCACTGAGCTGCTACAAGATGATGCTAAGGGCCTTCTCCTTGGAGTCGCTAACGATGTGGATTGCTATGTCCTCCTCCGGGTGCTTGCCTCGCTCTGGTCCTGGTTGGATGACTTTGACTCCCCAACAGCCGTCGTTGTGGAGTTTCTTCATTGTGCTTCCCTGGATTGTTGGCAGGGGAAGTTCCAAACGTGTGAGGAGATCCATGAGGCATCCACCAAAGCGAAGGGGCTCGATGTCCATGATGGTGTCGTAGAGGAAGCTTGTCATATTTAAGTTAGAAGAATGAAGATTAGATACTTAATCAAGTAGAGGAAAAGCAGGTACTAGAAGTGTGTGAAAATAACTTAGAAGAAAAGAAAGTAAGGCACATAAGTTAAAGGTGGTTCCAATCCTAGGTTCACGTACTACACGCAACGATGTGCTCTAATACCATCTGTTGTGACCTTGGATCAATAAGGATCCTAAGTCCCTGTGATTTACATGCTAGTCCTTGGATCAATAGCTAGCACTCACAGTCGATGAATATCATGTAAAACACAAAGTCATTATTACACGGAGATTACAGAGTATTAAATTTTATTACAAATTTGCATAGCATTAAGATAGCTCAAATAACAGCGGAAACATAAAGCAGCTTGAGTCCATCAACGCCCCAGGCTTGTTGAGTGTAGACTCGCGATGCCTATGCACCTTTCAATCTTCGGATTTTGCACATAAGACGTGCAGCCAACAAGTTGGGTCAATACTTTGAATGTATTGGCAAATTACACCAAGGAAAGAAAAAGACTAACTCTACATGCAAGGCTAGTTTAGGCCGTGGAGTTCATTTTCTCAAAGCTAATTTTCTTAAGTATGGAAAAGAAGAGAGGATTTCCCTACTTTGTAAACATTTGTTTAAGTAATATATGGTCGAACGGCACACGAGGATATTACTCACCAAGTGTCCAAACAACCTAACACTTGGATATTACTCACCAAGATCCCAAAACCCACCCAATAGCGATATGACTGACACCTTGGGTTTTTAGAAAACTTTAAGTTTTGAAAGAGAGAGGAAGACCCTTCAGAGGCTCCATCCTTCAGATGCTCAAGTGTTCTTTTCCGTGAACTCGGCTGATCGATCAGATTGCAATACTCTCGAGATTTTGTGCACTTTACCCACAATCCATGGTCAAGTCCTTTTATAGACAAGACCATGGTGAGGATCTCCCTCAGTAGCCCCTCTACCAGTTGGATCCAACCGTGCCAAGAACCTCCAAATGTTGGTACCCCGGTGAGGTTTCCCACTAAGTACTAGGCCAAGACAGAGCCCATATATATTGTGGTTGCACTGGAAGCTTCTGAATTCTAAAACATGGCAGACTTCTTTGATTCCTGGGCGGCCGTCCTCCACCAAAATCTCACTCGTTTACCCGACAACCATTCCGCCCAGAATAAAACTTAGTTTTATTTTAAAGTGGCTTTGAGAAGAAAAGATCGCTCAAGAGAGCCTTTATACTTAGAAATTTTTCTTGTCTTTCGAGCCCCCCAACGGTACTTTATATATATAGCATAGTAAGCAATACTTAGAAAAACAGGGGTAACCTATTAGGAGGGAAAAAATCCTAAGTATAGAGCTACTCATGGCATACTACAAAATCATCGCACTTGCAAAATAATACTAAGAAAAATCCTACTAGAACATCGTATACATGCATACTACAGAATTTGAAGATCACATGCATAGAATAAAAACTGGGACAAAAATATGAAGAAGTGGTGTAACTTGCCTTTATCCGAGCAGCACTCTACACAATAGTACTACTCAGCGCACTCTGAACAATCTAACGAAACACCAACATAGATCTAATCACAACTTGCACAAAATAATGCCACGGAAATAATATGCATGCATGCAACATGGTAACTATGCAAGATTGTGTTCTAATTTGACCAAGGTATCCTTATTGGGTTGCTAATGTGTTGGGTATGTTGTTAGTATTAGTTTCCGACAGATTTTAATTAATTTGGATCATTATTTTAATTTTTATAGGCTCATAGAGAGATCCAACCATATAATTAGCCCCAAATTAGATCTAAAAATCCTAAGCAATATATTATAATTTTAGTCAATAGTCATTGTAAAAACAAAGCCAATGACAACAAGAATCAACTAAAACGGAGTTCTAAATATTTTTCTATGAATTAAATACTCCAATATAGATATTAAATTCTACACAGCAAATACTACTACAAACTCGCCAAATTATTCCAGATCTGTGTTCTAGACAATTTTGTGAATCCAACAATATATCATACGCAATTTTTGGCCAAGTGGTTGAATTTCTATGAATTTCGCAATGTTTAAAAACAATCTACCAATTCAAAACTAACCCTAATAGAATCGCGACAGGTGGAAGTTTATGATTGGCCCCGGCTAGACGACGTGGCACTGACGCGTGCAAGCCACGCGGAACAGCGCAATTCGCTGATACCCCTTCGGTAACATCTTCTAATCTAAACCACACAATCTCGATCTAACAGACAGGAAAGGCAGCGGTGACTTATAGGGCAGAGAAGGCGGCGATGGGCGGCGGTAGCATCGATGGTGATGGTCAGCAGCGATTCAGTGGCTTCCCGAGGTGGCGGTGTGGTCGACGGGGTGCAGCTGGTCCTCGCGGTCACGCTCGCGTCCTCGGTCGCGATCCTCGCTTCCTCTTCCATCAGCAAAGCTCCAACGTTCCTCCTCGTCTCCGGTGATGCTCCGACGAGCAATTGTGGACGCGGTGCTGCGAGAGACAAGGCGAAAGTTTGTGAGAAGAGAGAGTCGAACGAGGGGGTCACGGGGAAAGGAAAAGAAGTGGAGGAGAGGCTTGGAATCCTCTGCCCCGAGCTCGACCGAGTCGTACTCCGGCGAGATCGGAAACGCGTTTGCAAACGGCAGCCTTGCAGCGAGAGATCGAGGGATTTTTAGGGTTTCGGAGCACCGGGGTTGCAGGGTTTATATGATCGATGAAACTTGGCGAGGGGGTCACGGATTCTTCTACGAATCAATCGGAATCCGCTCAGCACACGCCGGCGTCCGATTTCTGCCGGGGAGGAAGGGGATGACGTGTGGGCCTGGGCTGTCAACGGCTACTGGCGGGTTTGGGTGTTGACGGGCTGGCGGCTACGGCCAAGTTAGTTAGGCGATGCGCGCACTGCGGCCCAGTTAGGTTAGGCTATTTTTTTTATTCTTTACCTTTTTCCATTTTTCTGTTTTACTAAATTTTTAATAACTTTTGCATAACAAGTCTAAAAGCAATGAAACCAGTTTCTATTTTTTTGTAAAAAGGAGGTGGTCAACATAGAACTAGAGAATATTATTTTTACATAGATTTAGAAAGGCCAAGCAAGGTAACCCCCTTCTTGCTCATATAGAGGAATTTTTATTAGGGTTTGGTGGTAGGGTTCTGGTGCAACTTTAATTTGTATGATGCAATGGTGCAAGGATGATGCATGCTTCTAGTAACATCTTAATATAAAAAATTTGGGATGTTACATATGGAATGTGTGTAAGAGACCGAATGTTGTTCGGAGTCTCGGATTGGATCCAATACATCATGAGGAGATCCGGAATGGTCTAGAGAATAAGATTCATATATAGGAAAGTCCAATTCCGGAGTTCTAGAATGGTTTTGGTGTTTTCACCGGAATATTCTAGAAGGGTCTAGAAGGTCCATCACTCCATAGTGGGAAGGGTACTAGGATGTTTCATAGAAAAGTGGAATGGTTACATCATGTACTAGCTCACTTGGCTGGGAAATGGGAAAAGACAAATCAAACTCTATTTTGAAAGTCAAACGCCAATTTGAAAAATTCAAATCCCAACATGGTTGCCTAGTGGAGGGAGGAAGGGAATCCCACTCAGGGAAGGATTCCCTCCTTCCCTTGCCGCCGGCCACAAGGAGGAGTTGGGGGAGGACTCCCTCCCCCCAAACTGCCTCTCCTCTAATAAATAGAGGGGAGGGGGCGCCCCCTTGCCCTACACTTGAAACCCTAGGTTCGTCGCTGCCCCCCTCTCTAGTTGAAGCCGCCCTAGATCTCCTCTAAACAGCCGCCGTCTAGCTAATACCTAGCCGCCGGCTACCTCCACCCCTCGACCCTCTAAAGTTTAGATCGACGAGGCTCTCTCTACTCCACCATACCCGCTCCAGCTTAGGCGAAGCCCTGTGGAATTTCCCCTCTACTTCCGACACCACACCGTCGTGCTGCCGGAATCGCGAGGAGAGATCTACAACCTCCACTGCATACTGGAACAAGGAAGAGGAAGGTCTTTATCGAGTACCATACGTGTGAACAACTGCAGAAGGTCTTTATCGTCTATGCGATCTTGATATCGGCAAGTGAACGATTACATCAACCACGATAATCCGATCTTGTTAACCACTTTGGATCTTCGAGGGTTAGTACTTTATGAACTCATTGCACCAATCTAGTAGATTAGATATTGTCTTGTGTGTGTTTATGTGATAGAATTTTTTGTTTTCCATGCTACGAACCCCTACAGTGGTATCAGAGTCGTGTCTATGCGTAGATCTGTTGCACGAGTAGAACACAATGGTTCTTGTGGGCGTTGATGTTTTTGTTGTCAATTGCTTTGTGTACTTTGCATCTTGTGGGATGGTGGGATGAAGCGGCCTGCTCTAATCTTACATGACATCATTCATGAGACTTGCTCCACGCTCGACAAGAAACTTGTATTGCATAAGTGGCTTTGCGGGTGTCTGTCTATCCCACAACAGGCGATTCAATTTACAACATAGTATCAACATAGTGACACCATAGTGAAGATTCAATTTACAACATGCGATTGACAATACTAGTATCAACATTGTGGTTCATGTTCGTAAGTTAGAACGGTTCTTATGCGAAATCCCCAGCCACGTAAAACATGCAAAGAAAGATTAGAGGCATCTAACTTGTTTTTGTAGGGCTTGTGTTGCGATGTGATATGGCCATGATTTTGATTATATATGATGTATGCAATGATCCTTATTGTAAGTTGGCAACCAGTAGGATCTTTATGGTTGTATTTTAATTTCATTTAAGACCTGTGTGTCTATTATTCAAATTAGTTGTAATAGTTGATGCTCGTGGACGACAACCATGGAGCGACGCCATTGACCCTGACGCCACACCGGTGATGATGGAGATCATGTTCATGCTTGGAGATGGAGATCGAAGGAACAAGAACAAAGGCCATATCATATCACATATTATGAATTGCATGTGATGTTAATACTTTTTATGCATCTTATATTGCTTATATTGTGATGGTAGCATTATAAGATGATCCCTCTCACTAAATATCAAGTATAAAGTGTTCGTCCTTAGTAGGGACTGATGACCCACAAGTGTAGGGGATCGCAACAGTCTTCGCGGGTAGTATTACCCAATTTATTGATTCGACACAAGGGGAGCCAAAGAATACTTGCAAGCCTTAACAACTTAGTTGTTAGTTCAGCTGCACCTGGAAATAGTTCTTGCTCATAGAAGTTTATTAGTAGTAACAGTTTGTAGTAGCAACAACAAAGCAACAACAGCAGTAACAACGAAAGTGGAACAGTAGCAACACTAATAGTAACGGTAGCAGTAGGATTCGAGTGCGGTAGGCATAGGGATGGATGGATGGTCATTGCATGGACAAGTCTAAACATGTAACTTCAAAGAACTAGGGCATTGCAGATAAATAATAATAAGCATCCAGGTACTAAACAATCCTAGGCATGTGCTCCAAATATAGTCATACGGGCTCGCAATGAGAACTTGCACAACATCTTCTATCTATCCAGCCCGTGACAGCGGGGCCTCTAGGGAACTACTGGCAATTAAGGTGCTCCTTTTAATAGAGCACCGGAGAAAAGCATTAACACTCCGTGAACACATGTGATCCTCACACCACAGCCATCCCCTCCGGTTGTCCTAATTATTTTCACTTTGGGGCCTTTGGATCCGGACAATGATATGTGTACACAACTTGCAGATAAGATCAAAAACAATACTATCATAATGATTCAATAATAAGTTCAGATCTGAGATCATGGCACTCGGACCCTAGTGACAAGCATTAAGCACAACAAGTTGCAACAAAGTCAAATAGCACTAATAGAGATACTAGGCACTATGCCCCTAACAGATCTTATTCGATTACATGATAGAACTCATCCAATCCCTACCATCACCAAGCCTACAGCGGGGGATTACTCACACATGGATGAGGGAAACACCGGTGGTTGATGGAGATGCGTTGGTGATGACGATGGCGATGATCTTCTCCAAATTCCCCGTCCCAGCAGGGTGCCAGAATGGAGTTTCTAGATCTGAAACTTGGTTTCTCGTGGCGGCGGCGGAGCGGAACTCTTTCTGGAAAACTATCAAACCCCCCTCTATTTTTATATCAGAAGGCAGCTTATAGGCGCGGAGGGAGGCCGAGGAGCTACCTAGGGTGGCTAGACCTCCCCCAGGCGCAGGGTCAGTGGGCCCGCGCCTAGGGTGGGTATGGGCCCCCCAGGCCTCCCCTCTGTCTCCCCTTCTGGCCCTGTGGATCATTTGGTGAAATATAATTTTTGGCATATTTTCCTGGATTTTTCCTGGTAGTTCATTTTCTGCACAAAAACAAGACACCAAGGTAATTCTGCTGAAAACAGCGTCAGTCCGTGTTAGTTGTATCCAAATCACACAAGTTTAGAGAAGAAACAATAGCAAAGTGTTCGAGAAAGTAGATACGTTTTGGACATATCAACTCCCCCCAAGCTTAGCTTATTGCTTGTCCTCAAGCAATTCAATTGAAAACTAAGTGCGATAAAAGAACTTTCATGAACACTTTGCTTCATATGATGTAAATATTCTCAGCACAGGAGTAGATGCTTAGACAATTCATAATAAAGAGTATGCAACTAAGTCTACTCAATAGTCATTGCAAGCTATGAAGAGAAACTAACTCAATAATAATAAGTAGCGTGAAACATAAACATAAGAAACATTGCGATGCTCATAATAAGGTATGATAGAGTGGTATCTCGCTTTCCTTTGTTTGAAGAGCACAATATAAATGCCAAGGCACCTCTGAAGTTCATATGAAGACTAGAGATAAAGATATCAGAGACACAAGCATCAAAGTCATGACATAATTAACCAAGTTTTGGAACAAACACAAGAATGAAAACTATGCTCTCAAGAAGGTGCTCATAGAATAAGTGGTAACTCAACAAAGTTGTGAAAACGGTTTTATGAAGGTTTGAAAGGCTTCCCAATGCTGAAAGGAAGGTACTCATTAGCTTTGAACTCTCATTGCCCCTAACATAGGCATCTTCATGTGGTTAAGGTGAAAGTGAGGTCCACTCTGAATCATATGCTTGACAGACCGTAGACCGGAAATCCCAAGTCCCTTGAGTACGAGGGCCGCTCCGCATGCTACTCAACTTTGGTCACCTGGAAGTTCTTGTCATTGTAAATACATGCATATCATCGAGAACCGCCAACGGGGTACCCCTTGCACATGGTACAAGAGCTTTCCCATAACCAAAATGACAAGGCAAGCAGACAATGAGCATCTCAGCAATCTTTTTATTTACCATATGCATAGCTTTTTATTGAGGACGCTTCATAGATGCTCATTATAGTGTTGTTGCAAGTTTCCACTATGATTAAGCATGGCTTAGGCTAGTGTCCCAGGCATTTCTCTACCACAATGTATAAACTCCATGAACTCACAACATTCCCTTTTATTTCACATCATCGACATCCGTAAACAAAAGATCAAAGTATCACCTGGATAGGATATCCAAAAGATGTTGAAAGCGTTCCCCATGACAGAACGGTTCTGCTGACTCCCAGCATATAATAAGCAAGCACATAACTTTCATGGAATAGTCACAATGGTTCAAGATTATTAAGCGCAAGGAATAAAGTGAGCCATCAAGTTCGTGAGAGCTTTACTAACTAACTTTCTCAAAACAGACAAACATTTTATTTTGGAAGAAAACACGGCATAAGGAATATGCACTGAAGTAGCAAATGATGCTAATAGGTAGGTAAGGTGGACACAGCTGGCAATACTGGTTTTGTGAATTTGGAAGCACAGGTAAAGCACATACTCAGTACAAGTGAAGGCTAGCACTAGAGAGGGAGCAACAAACGAGAGAGCAATAACTATCATAATCATGCTTGCAACAAAAGAGGACTAATTATGGCATGAAAGTGATACAAGAACTCTGAGGCAAAATACATCATCGAGGCTTACTGACTATTGATTAGTCATATGCATGTGTGAGCATGTGCCAAGTCGATTCACATGAACAGTCAGAGGAGGATACCAGAATATCATACCAAAGTATGAATAAAACAATGCCAGCAAACATTCATATGACATGCTACAAACTATTAGCAAGATGTTGGTAATCATAGACAAGTAAGAACTACTAAGCATCCATAATGACATACACTTTACACAAACAGGCTAAGCATGCTCACAATGATGAGTATATGTACAAAAATGAAACAAATAGAGTTTGTTACCAGCCTCTTACCACACCTCGAGTTGTATTAATATTCACTATTGCTCTTCACTTGTGTGACTTGAATAATTAACATGAAAACCAATATCCACTGAGAACGGCTAAACCCTGCAAAGAATTCATAAAACCAAAGAAGAACAACAAATATTTTTGGTGTTTTGGAATTTTTAGAAACAAGAAAACAAAGAAAATCCAAGCAAACAAAACATAGCAAACAAAGAAAAATCTTTTTGGATTTTTCTTTTAAGGCAAACCAAAGCAAAGAAACAAACCAAGAGAAACAATGAAAATATTTTTGGTATTTTTGGGTTTTTAGAAAGAAGCAACAAAAACCAAAAAGAAAGTGAAACAATGGATATACAAAGAACCGACCGAATATGATATATAGATGAGTGTGACGTCGGTGTACCTCCCCCAAGCTTAGGCTTTTGGCCTAAGTGGGGCTCAGTAGAGCGGATAATATGTAAGGGTCCCAACCTTTAAATAAGGTAGAGTCCCCTATGTTTACAATGTTAGTCCCTGGATCAATAGCTAGCATCCACAGTTAAGATGTAATATCAAGAAACAAAGGTCATAATATAACTTTATAACCAGGAATAACATAATTTTATTACATCTTACATAGCTCATTTGGCTATTACATTACATTGCAGCGGATAACTATAAGCATGGGGTCCTTCATCTTCAAAGTGCCACAGGCAGACATGTTGGTTGTAGACTAGTAATCCTAATCAATCAACTTCACTAATATCAATCAAACCTGCAACATAACAAGTTACAGCCACAAAGGGTCAATACATTTGAATTGTATTGGCAAGTGATACTATGGTAGAATAGTGGAGTCTATCATCTATATGCATTTGGCTAAGTGGAGTTGAGGCTTGCATTGCTCAAAATAGATTTTTCCTTAACATTTGAAAACACTAAGTTTTTGCTTGACAAAATCATTTCTCCCAATCAAAGATTGAAGATCCTTTAACCCTTGTTCAAACCACAAGTTTTTAACTTAGAAATTTGAATGATGAGATTCTTGATTGCTTCCATGTCTTGATGCTCAAATTGTCCTTTACCAGGGACATGGCTAAGTACTTAGATTTTACACTCTGCAGAGGTGGTGCACTTTCCCCACAAGACTTGGTTTCCCAAGACAAGATCTTTCAGAAGCCTTCCCTTAGACCAAAATGGACGCGTTCCAACCTATCAAACTCTACCACCAACTGTCCATATGGCTAAGTTCTTGCAACCTATATGATCCAGGCAGAGCCCATAATGCCAAGTGGTTGCACTTGAAGCTTCTCAACATTTGACATCTCAAATCTCTTTGTTACTGGGTGGCCATCCACAAGTGAGAGACACAAGGTAAACCATAGACATGGGCCTTGTGAACCACTCAACCAAAATCCACCAAGCAATTACCATTCCACCCAGGTGATTCATTAACTTAGTTGTTTTATTAAACAAAAACACAAGTCCTCAGACTTAGAAATTTTTCCATAGTGTGAATATATATTCCACCCTTGTTTTCTATTAGCTAAGCTAAGCATGATTGTAGTAGGAATCTTAACTTAGGAAGATTTCTACTAAGGTTTCATCTACTAGATTTTCCTATAGCAAGGTTTATACTTAGCGAAATTCCATGCAAGTTTTACTTAGAAAAGATCACTAATGCATAGTGAAAGTAATGGGACAAAAGTATGAAGCATCACTTTCCTTTTTGGTAGAGGGTATAAGTTCACTCCTTTTCCTTGCAACAATCACACTCTTCAAGTCACTACAATTCAATCAAGCAAGGCACAAACTCAATCTACCAATCAAGCAATTCATCACATAAAATAACAAAGTCAAGGTAATGCATGCAAACATTCCAAGCTTTGTTTTATTTGAAAAAGTGGTTCCTAATGGGTCATAAACATTTTATAACACATATTGGTCATTTTGTAAAGTGGCAAAGTTATTTGCAAAAGGTTTCACTTCATAAACCATTTTCAAAACAAAGTATCATTTTATGTGGTGTAGAAATATTTTGACTAGGGCATTAATCTATAGGGTTCAACAATATGTTTTCAAACCATAAAACTTGGTGTTTGGGGTCAGAGAGTTTGAAACAAAACATTTCCCAAAAGTTTTCTTCCAAAACCATTTTTAATAAATAAACTATATTTTTATTTGACTAGAATTGGTTTTAAATCAAAGAATCATTATTTTGTTTCACCAAATACATTTTTGAATCCACAAAGTGTTTCCTATGGTCAGTAGGTTCAAATCACACCATTTGCCAAAGATTTTATCCCCAAAATCATTTTTGAACAATTTTTATAATCTAAACAAGCATACAAATGTTTCTGCAAAAACAAACATTTTTCCAGAAGATTTTTACTAAAAAATGGCATGGTTGGCTAGGGCTTGCTCCACTGATTCCATTGATATAAAGTTTGCAAAATTTGGACGTGTGGATCAAAAGTTACAAGGGTTTCAAATTTGCATTTAAATCTGTTTTCAAATTATGTTTTAAATCATCCAGTGACACGCGGCGTGTTCTGATTCGTCCATACCGTTTTGGTTGGATCGACTGCTCTGGCGCGTTGGATCAAGTCAGATCGTGCGGTGCGCAGATGCTACTTACCCTTTCGCCTAGCTTCTATCCTATCCACTAGATCGAGATCGGACGGCTGCTGCAAGCTCGACCTAAAACTAGCGGCGCTGGCGTGGTATGGGCGGTGAGCGCCGACGATGACGGCACCGCGATCTGAGGAGCTAGAGGAACAATGGGATAGCTCACCAGAATCGCCGAAGCTTGCTGATGCTCAACGTTGTTGTTGCTGGGCAGGGGGCGCACGGGGTTGTCCTTAATCTTTCGCCGGAGTTCGTTCTGGCAACGGGCGAGCTCTGGTGCTGTCGAAGACGAACTTACTGAGCGTGCTAAGGCAAACGGAGAGCAGTGTTAGATGCGCGCGAGAGAGGAGCGTGCGAGAGCATCAACGAGAGGGGAAGGGGCGGACAGAAACTACCTGGGGCACTCGCCGGAGTTCAACCAGATGGTGGCGGCGCTTGGAGTCGTTGTTGCCGAGGCTCAGGGGCGCGCGAGAGCGAGCTATGGCTGCAGAAAGGTCCGCCAGGTGATGGGGATCACAGCTGCGTGCTCGAGGAGGCTAGGGGTGGCGTGGTGCTGCCGGAATCCTCGCCGGAGCATCGTCGGACAGTGGCGGTGTTTGAGCTAAATTCGACAGCCTGGGGGCGCACTTGGGGGAGGAGACAGAGGGGAAATGGAGGGGAGACGCTGGCGTTTAAATGGGCGTGGTCATGGCGAGTAATGGTGGCCGTATTAAGGTGAATTGAAGCCGCGGAATCACTGCCAGAAATGGCGACGAGGGGAGGGAGAAGAGGTCGTCGCGGGTGAGGAAGAAGGCTCGGGTGTGGGGCCGTTTCGTCAGTGGAGTGAGAGAAGGAGTTGGGGTCCACAAGTCAGCGTCTGCGCGGGTTAAAAGCTGAGTGTGAATCGTTTTCTTCGGGAAGGAGTGAGTGGGGTGTTTGTTGGGCTTATTGGGCTTGGTCGGCTGGGCTGCTGCCTGTTTCTATTTTTTTCCTGAATGCTTTTTCTTTTTCCAATTCTATTTTCTGTTTTGAATTTCAAACAACAATTCAAACATTCAATTCAATTCAAACATTCACCAAACTTTGTGTTGTGCTTTGGTTCTGTTTAACAACATAATCCAAGTCCCAGAAATAAAAATAATGTTTTTATTTTAGGTTCCATTTATAATTAAATGAATAGACCTCGTTTATTAAATCAAAATAGGATTTGATTTATTTAAAATCTTCATTTGAAAATTAAATATTATCCAAAACCAAATCAGTAGGTTTTATTTGAAAATATAAGATACTTGGAAAACTTGTTTAAAATAAAATAACATTTTTATTTTAGGGTCCATTAATGATTAAATAAAATGGAACTTAGTTATTAAATCAAATAGGGTTTGTTTTATTAAAATCTTTATTTTGAAATCTAAAATAAAACCAAAACTCTTCAGTAGGTTTTACTTGAGAATATAAAATACTTGGGAATCTTATTTAAAATAATTTAATAAGTTTTGATGTTTTATTTAAAATGGGAAAAGCCTTTACTTTAATAAAATTGGATATTAATAAATCCTCATTATTTTGTTTAAATAAACCTTTACTCTTTTAATCAAAGCAAAACATTTTATTTCAAAGCTTGGCCAAGGTTTAATTTGGCTCTATAAAACAATCTTTATTTATAAATCCACCTTTTCTTTGGAAACCAAATCTTTTTATTAAAAGATGCAAAATAGTAAATCCAAATATTTAAAACTTCCTTTATTAATTGTTTATCTTTTTAAACCCCTTTAGGATTTATCTTGATCAAAATAGGTTTGAAGGTTTCCAATTGGAATCAAAAAGTTTCTTCTCACCCTGAAAATCAACAAAGTTTTTATTTTATTCATTTATTTTTCACATTACAAGATTTGGAAAATCTTGGGATGTGACAGGCTACCACCCTTAAAATAAATCTCATCCCGAGATTTGGGAAGGCTAGGGTTACAAGTTGGCTCAAAAGCATCTAGGGTACTACCACCCTTAAAATTTTTCCAACTAATTTACATCTTGTCTTGCTTGGGATCTTGGTGTAACCTTCCTGGACAGAAGTTTGCATAGTGGCCTAGTTCCTTGCATTTGAAATATGTAACAAGGCTGAGATCCTTCATAGGCTTGTTTATCTTGTGCTTCATCTTTTCTGGACAGTTGCTTGCATAATGTCCTAGATCTTTGCAGTTGTTGCACCACACTTGGCTAATATCTTTCTTTTACTTTGGTATCATTTCCACTTGTTTGTTTCCTTGGTTCTTCTTCTTTTCTAGGAAATCACTGGCACAGTGTCCCTTCTCTTTGCAATTGTAACATTGCAACTGGCTTTTATCCTTCTTCTTCTTTTTGGGTCTCTCCAAAGCTAGGAGTTCTTCTAGTTCATGCTCTTCATGACTCATTTCAAAGGTGGGAAATCTTTCTCTCTTCTTGGGGCATTGATATTCATGTTCCTTGGATGCATGATCCTTGTCCCTACAAATATTGCAAGCTTTGGCTCCCTCTAGAATAGCATTTTTGTCATCCTTGTTGTCATTAGCTCTTTGGGAAAAGTTTTCTCCCATGTTGATCATTTGGGTAACCAATCCTTGCAACAATTGGGATTGAAGTTTCAAAATCCTTTGTATGGCTGGGTCTAGTCCATTGTTGTTGTCTAAAAGCTGAGTTGTCTCTTGGCTCAACTGGTTTTGGGTTGCTATAAGTTCTCTCATGTGGTCCTCTTGGTTGTTGTTGTTGTCATCAACCTTGATGTTGGTGTCTCTTGGAATAGTCATCTGTGTGGGTTAGATTGGGATTAGAATAGGCAAAATATTTCTAAGTAAGGGTTCTAATCACACACATCACAATTCACACAAGCAATGTGCAAGCAATCACAAACAAACATTTCACTCAAACAACAAAGTTCAAGCACATTTTTAGGCAACAAAATATTTTTGTTACACCACATAAGTTGGTGTGTTTGACTTAACTAAAATATGGTGGTCCATCTATATGGTTCACTTGAGATCTTTCCATCCTCCTTTTTGGTTGTTTCATCTTGCATGAGATCATGGTTTCCTTGGGAAAACTCTTGGTCACAAATACTTCAAATGATGTGGGATCCTTCTAACTTGTTTTTCCTTAATCTCCAAATCTTAAGCAAGATTTCTTGTCTCACTTGTAGTCCTTAGTGGTATCCAAGTTGGAAGTCCTTGGTGAATATGCTGAAGATGTTGAAGTCATTAGAGTTGAATAAGTTGAAGTCATTAGAGTTGAAGAAGTTGAAGTCATTAGAGTTGAAGAAGTTGAAGTCATTAGAGTTGAAGAAGTCCTTTGCACATGGTGTAGTCTTTGGCCATGGGGTAGGTTTTTCCATCAAGTTGAAATAGATGAGATGTAGAATCAAAAACCAAAATGGTTGTGGAAAGAGTTTACAAGATTGTTTGTAAATAAGTTTTGGAACGAATACAACTCCTATTTTTCTAAGGGGTTTTTGTCCAATCCTAGGTTTACAAATCCTACAGGCAACACAATGCTCTGATACCATCTGTAAGGGTCCCAACCTTTAAATAAGGTAGAGTCCCCTGTATTTACAATGCTAGTCCCTCGACCAATAGCTAGCATCCACAGTTAAGATGTAATATCAAGAAACAAAGGTCATAATATAACTTTATAACCAGGAATAACATAATTTTATTACATCTTACATAGCTCATTTGGCTATTACATTACATTGCAGCGGAATAACTATAAGCATGGGGTCCTTCATCTTCAAAGTGCCACAGGCAGACATGTTGGTTGTAGACTTGTAATCCTAATCAATCAACTTCACTAATATCAATCAAACCTGCAACATAACAAGTTACAGCCACAAAGGGTCAATACATTTGAATTGTATTGGCAAGTGATACTATGGTAGAATAGTGGAGTCTATCATCTATATGCATTTGGCTAAGTGGAGTTGAGGCTTGCATTGCTCAAAATAGATTTTTCCTTAACATTTGAAACCACTCAGTTTTTGCTTGACAAAATCATTTCTCCCAATCAAAGATTGAAGATCCTTTAACCCTTGTTCAAACCACAAGTTTTTAACTTAGAAATTTGAATGATGAGATTCTTGATTGCTTCCATGTCTTGATGCTCAAATTGTCCTTTACCAGGGACATGGCTAAGTACTTAGATTTTACACTCTGCAGAGGTGGTGTACTTTCCCCACAAGACTTGGTTTCCCAAGACAAGATCTTTCAGAAGCCTTCCCTTAGACCAAAATGGACGTTGCTCCAACCTATCAAACTCTACCACCAACTGTCCATATGGCTAAGTTCTTGCAACCTATATGATCCAGGCAGAGCCCATAATGCCAAGTGGTTGCACTTGAAGCTTCTCAACATTTGACATCTCAAATCTCTTTGTTACTGGGTGGCCATCCACAAGTGAGATACACAAGGTAAACCATAGACATGGGCCTTGTGAACCACTCAACCAAAATCCACCAAGCAATTACCATTCCACCCAGGTGATTCATTAACTTAGTTGTTTTATTAAACAAAAACACAAGTCCTCAGACTTAGAAATTTTTCCATAGTGTGAATATATATTCCACCCTTGTTTTCTATTAGCTAAGCTAAGCATGATTGTAGTAGGAATCTTAACTTAGGAAGATTTCTACTAAGGTTTCATCTACTAGATTTTCCTATAGCAAGGTTTATACTTAGCAAAATTCCATGCAAGTTTTACTTAGAAAAGATCACTAATGCATAGTGAAAGTAATGGGACAAAAGTATGAAGCATCACTTGCCTTTTTGGTAGAGGGTATAAGTTCACTCCTTGTCCTTGCAACAATCACACTCTTCAAGTCACTACAATTCAATCAAGCAAGGCACAAACTCAATCTACCAATCAAGCAATTCATCACATAAAATAACAAAGTCCAGGTAATGCATGCAAACATGCCAAGCTTTGTTTTATTTGAAAAAGTGGTTCCTAATGGGTCATAAACATTTGATAACACCTATTGGTCATTTTGTAAAGTGGCAAAGTTATTTGCAAAATGTTACACTTCATAAACCATTTTCAAAACAAAGTTTCATTTTATGTGGTGTAGAAATATTTTGACTAAGGCATTAATCTATAGGGTTCACCAAATATGTTTTCAAACCATAAAACTTGGTGTTTGGGGTCAGAGAGTTTGAAACAAAACATTTCCCAAAAGTTTTCTTCCAAAACCATTTTTAATAAATAAACTATATTTTTATTTGACTAGAATTGGTTTTAAATCAAAGAATCATTATTTCGTTTCACCAAATACATTTTTGAATCCACAAAGTGTTTCCTATGGTCAGTAGGTTCAAATCACACCATTTGCCAAAGATTTTATCCCCAAAATCATTTTTGAACAATTTTTATAATCTAAACAAGCATACAAATGTTTCTGCAAAAACAAACATTTTTCCAGAAGCTTTTTACTAAACAAATGGCATGGTTGGCTAGGGCTTGCTCCACTGATTCCATTGATATAAAGTTTCCAAAATTTGGACGTGTGGATCAAAATTTACAAGGGTTTCAAATTTGCATCTAAATCTGTTTTCAAATTCTGCTTTAAATCATCCAGTGACACGCGGCGTGTTCTGATTCGTCCATACCGTTTCGGTTGGATCGACTGCTCTGGCGCGTTGGATCAAGTCAGATTGTGCGGTGCGCAGATGCTACTTACCCTTTCGCCTAGCTTCTATCCTAGCCACTAGATCGAGATCGGACAGCTGCTGCAAGCTCGACCTAAAACTAGCGGCGCTGCGGCGGTGGCTGGCGGCGGAGCGGCCAGACGATGACGGCGCCGACGATACAGGGAGCTAGAGGAACAATGGGATAGATCACCAGAATCATGGAAGCTTGCTGATGCTCAACGTGTTGTTGCTGGGCAGGGGGCGCACAGGGTTGTCCTTAATCTTTCGACGGAGTTCGTTCTGGCTACGGGCAAGCTCTGGTGCTGTCAAAGACGAACTTACTGAGCGCGCTAAGGCAAACGGAGAGCAGTGTTAGATGCGCGCAAGAGAGGAGCGTGCGAGAGCATCAACGAGAGGGGAGGGGCGGACAGAAACTACCTGGGGCACTCGCCGGAGTTCAACCAGACGGTGGCGGCACTTGGAGTCGTTGTTGCCGAGGCTCAGGGGCGTGCGAGAGCGAGCTGCGGCTGTAGAAAGGTCCGCCAGGTGATGGGGATCACATCTGCGTGCTCGAGGAGGCTAGGGGTGGCGTGGTGCTGCCGGAATCCTCGCCAGAGCGTCGTCGGACAGTGGCGGTGTTTGAGCTAAATTCGACAGCCTGGGGGCGCATTTGGGGGAGGAGACAGAGGGGAAATGGAGGGAAGACGCTGGCGTTTAAATGGGCGTGGTCACGGCAAGTAATGGTGGCCGCATTAAGGTGAATTGAAGCCGCAGAATCACTGCCAGAAACGGCGACGAGGGGAGGGAGAAGAGGTCGTCGCGGGTGAGGAAGAAGGCTCGGGTGGGGCCGTTTCGTCAGTGGAGTGAGAGAAGGAGTTGGGGTCCACAAGTCAGCGTCTGCGCGGGTTAAAAGCTGAGTGTGAATCGTTTTCTTCGGGAAGGAGTGAGTGGGCTGTTTGTTGGGCTTATTGGGCTTGGTCGGCTGGGCTGCTGCCTGTTTCTATTTTTTTCCTGAATGCTTTTTCTTTTTCCAATTCTATTTTCTGTTTTGAATTTCAAACAACAATTCAAACATTCAATTCAATTCAAACATTCACCAAACTTTGTGTTGTGCTTTGGTTCTGTTTAACAACATAATCCAAGTCCCAGAAATAAAAATAATGTTTTTATTTTAGGGTCCATTTATAATTAAATGAATAGACCTCGTTTATTAAATCAAAATAGGATTTGATTTATTTAAAATCTTCATTTGAAAATTAAATATTATCCAAAACCAAATCAGTAGGTTTTATTTGAAAATATAAGATACTTGGAAAACTTGTTTAAAATAAAATAACATTTTTATTTTAGGGTCCATTAATGATTAAGTAAAATGGACCTTAGTTATTAAATCAAATAGGGTTTGCTTTATTAAAATCTTTATTTTGAAATGTAAAATAAAACCAAAACTCTTCAGTAGGTTTTACTTGAGAATATAAAATACTTGGGAATCTTATTTAAAATAATTTAATAAGTTTTGATGTTTTATTTAAAATGGGAAAAGCCTTTACTTTAATAAAATTGGATATTAATAAATCCTCATTATTTTGTTTAAATAAACCTTTACTCTTTTAATCAAAGCAAAACATTTTATTTCAAAGCTTGGCCAAGGTTTAATTTGGCTCTATAAAACAATCTTTATTTATAAATCCACCTTTTCTTTGGAAACCAAATCTTTATATTAAAAGAGGCAAAATAGTAAATCCAAATATTTAAAACTTCCTTTATTAATTGTTTATCTTTTTAAACCCCTTTAGGATTTATCTTGATCAAAATAGGTTTGAAGGTTTCCAATTGGAATCAAAAAGTTTCTTCTCACCCTGAAAATCAACAAAGTTTTTATTTTATTCATTTATTTTTCACATTACAAGATTTGGAAAATCTTGGGATGTGACATAATAACTCCATGCTGGTGGGTCATCATAGGAATGATCATAGTCAGGCACCTGTGAAGAACAAGAAGACGCACCCCAATCAAATGAGGGTTGCTGGTATGCACACTCTCCCAAGTTGGAGGGCTGAACCGAATTGTCTTCGGCATCCTCTTCAACATTCTCCTCTTGCTGGGAGAGTTCTCCCACATAAGTGTCAACCTCCTCCTCCATAAGTGACCATCCTTGCCTATTATCAAAGTTAAATAAAGCAGGTGCAGGAAAATAAACTATTTTCTCACTCCTACCTTTTCTTCGACCTTGCTGGACAAAAGATAATTCATATGGCAAACTTCTCACATTAGCCCCCAAAGAAAAAAAACATGCTGAATCATGGATTTAATATCAAGCCTCTCTATGGAAAATTGAAAATCTGAATAATGAGGCTCTAAACCATGGAAAGCTAGCAACCAAGAAGCAATGAGACCACCACAAATTCCACCCTTCTCACGGTTGGTGGTGAGACGGTGAGCTATCAAAGCACCCAAGCTATAAGAACTATTCCTATTCAGAGCAGCTGCAATAAAAGCTAGATCAAAAGAAGACAACTTTCTAGCAGTCTTTCTAGCAAGAACACACTTGGTACTGAAATAGGCAAAGTATCTAATAGCTGGGAGCTGGATGTTCCGAATTTTACCACTTTCCTTGGAGAAGTTGAAACCTTGGAAAATCTTAGCATACAAATCAACAAGTGACTTGGGCCTTTACTTGATCTTCTCACAACATCCCCACTGAGGTACTCTAATTGCTGCACAGGAATCAGCAAAAGGCAGGTTAACAGGTATATTATATATTTTGTAATGGACCATGTGATTAGAAGTAGACCAAGTGAACCGGAAGTCCTGCATAAAAGCCATGGTTAGCTTAACATATTGGATTGGTTCACCTTCAACAAAGTGCTCCAACCCTGCTCTTGTAACCAAAGTTTGGAAATCTTGGAGGATCCCCGCAGCTCTCATAAATTCATGGCATGGATATATGGAAGGAAAAACTGCCTCCTCACGATGAACCTTCATTGGATCATGCACCGTCAAGTCATATTGATTCAGTGGATAAGCACTCATCCTCTTTACTGAAATTTTTAGACAACCATCAAGCCAAGCAATTTCTAAGTTGATAAATGATGAGCAACTACTATAGGAACTTGCTAGAGGACTACACATGCATCAAAACAAAGTTTCTAAGCATAGAACAAGCATGCAAGCTCAAACAACCTGTCACCTAAAGTAGAAAAATACTCAAGATACAATCTACCAATCACAAATCTAGTTGGACAGGTGGAGGAGGCACATGCCAAGGAACAATCCCTCCAAAAATCAGCACTTGAGATGGGCTGAACAAGGAGATCGAAAATCGTGAGCAAGAACAGCAAGAACTCGAGCTTGAGAAAGTTTTCCAGTGTTTTTCGGGAGAGAGAAAGAAGGTGGCTTTGAGGAGGCAGTCTGGAGGGGCCCAGTTGGGCCATACCCCCCTAGGAGCCACCAGTGGTGGACCTGCGCCTACCATAGGTGTGGGGCCTAGGGGTGGCCCCTGGGTCATCTCAGGTGCCACTCTGCCCCTTCTTTTGATGAAAAATTTATTTTTAATTTTTTGGGATTTTTCGGGAAACTTTATTTTTGGCCAATTTTCAGGGTATGAAAATTGATATTCTCGCAGAAATAGTTTTCCAGAAGAAGCAAAAGCAAACCAAAAGCCAAACTACAGGAGCTCTAAGAAACTCAAAGAAGCAAACAACTAGCAAAACTAAAGCTAAAGCAAATACTAGGAAGGAGAAGGGAAAAAGAAAGCAACTATAACCATAGTGCAAACATTATTTTGTTCATTAAAATCCTTTTGTTAACAAGGTTGATCAAGTCTTGTTACCAAAACAATCTTATATGAAACAAAACTTTGCATTCCAAAAGGTGATTATGTTACCTCATACTTGATAGCAATGGTCCCAATCATAATAGTTTCAATATTTTCTTGTGGAATGGGACAAATATTTCTCCAACCTTTATGCCTTCAATATTTTCAATAGAATTCAGGCAATAGCTTCTGACAACTTTGTTGGGGAAATAGACAGTGTGCTCTTTGTCATTAATATTGAATGTTACTTTTACTTGATTGCAATTGATGACAGCACTTGCAGTATTAAGAAAAGGTCTCCCAAGAATAATAGACATATTATCATCTTCAGGCATTTCAAGCACAACAAAATCAGTCAGAACCATGAAATTAATAGCAACTTGAACAGGAACATCCTCACATATACCAACATGAATAGTAGTTGACTTATCAGCCATTTGCAAAGAAATATCAATTGGTATCAACTTTTCTAGCTGGAGTCTCTTGTAGAGATAAAAAGGCATAACACTAACTCGAGCTCCCAAATCACATAAAGAAGTTCTAACATAATTATTCTTAATGGAGCAAAGAATAGTTGGTATACCTGGATCACCAAGTTTCTTTGGAAGCTTACCATTGAAGGAATAATTAGCAAGTAGAGTAGAAATTTCCTCATTAGGAATCTTCCTTTTATTAGATACAATATCCTTCATATACTTTGAATAAGGAGGAAATTTAATAGCATCAGTCAAAGGAATTTGCAGAAATAAAGGCTTCATCCACTCACAAAACTTGTTGTAGTGTTCTTCCTCCTTTGACTTGTGTTTCTTACCTGGAAAAGGCATAAGTTTCCGCACCCAAGGTTCTCTCTTTACCATGTTTATTAGCAATAAAATCTTCCTTTGTGTACCTAGTGTTCTTAGTGTGTTTCTCAGGTTCTTACTCAACTTCCTCCTTATCATTAGGAGCATCATTTTTATCATTACCACTCTTAGTTTCAGCATCAGAGATAGATATACTATTAGGATCTACAGCAGGTTCAACTGGCTCCTCAACTTTCTTATGTTTCTTTTTCTTCCTCTTACGAGGATTACCACTATCCTCACCTTGTTGGGAATCATGCTCTATTCTTTTAGGGTGTCCTTCGGGATATAAAGGTTCTTGAGTAGCTGCACCACTCATAGTTCTAATTCCATCAGCATGTTTATTTCCTGAAGCATTAACTAGCATATCCTTTTATACTTTAGCAAGTTGATCAAGTTGAGTTTGAACCATTTGAAAGTGTTTACAAAGAATTTTAATATCATTAGAAGTTCTTTCCACAATATCTTTCAACTCATGGATAGCTCTATAGTTTTCCAATAAATGATTCTGAACTTGTTTATTAAAATTACCTTGTTTAACAATAAATGTGTCAAGTTCCTCTAAGCATTGATCAGGAGGCTTACCATAAGGAATATCACCTTCATTAAATTGGAGAGAGTGTACCTCAATAGTAGATGAGTGGGCAATTGGCTTACATAATTCTTCTATAGGAGGTAGATTCTTCACATCTTCAGCTCTAATACCTTTCTCCTTTAGACACTTTTTAGCTTCCTTCATCACTTCATCATTTAATGCAATAACTCCCCTCTTCTTTGTTGTGGGTGTTGGAACTGGTTCAGGAACAACTGGTTCAGGGGTAATAGGCTCGGGTGTATTTAGCTCAGTTGAAGTCCAATCATCATAATTCTTGCTTATCTTATTCATTAATTCTTCAGCATCTGTAGGAGTCCTTTTCCTGAAAACACAATCAGCAAACCTATTTAGGTAGGTCCTAGAATCATCAGTTTATCCTTTATAATAAATATCAAGAAGCTCATTCTAAGGTGATGAACATCTAGGATATGCATGAATCAAGGAACATAATCTTTTCCATGACTCAGGCAATTTCTCTTCTTCTTCCTGTTTAAAATCAAAAAGTCTCTGCAAAGCAGCATGTCTAGCACTGGGAGGAAAATATTTATGGAAGAAAGAAGAAATCAAGCAATCAGCGCTATCAATGGAACCAGGAGGTAATCTATTAAACCAAGACCTAGCTTCTCCTTTTAGTGAAAAAGGGAAGATCTTAGCAACAAAGTACTTGCGCATTTTAAAATCATCAGAGAACAAAGCACTCATAGTAGAAAGCTCATTCATATGAGCCACAACACTCTCATTTTCAGTACCACAAAAAGGTTCTTTCTCAACAATATCTAAATAAGCTAAATCAAGAGAGAAATCATAATCTTTGTTTTTAATATCTATGGGAGAAGTGGAAAACTTAGGATCATAGGACTTCTTGGGCATAATAGTACGTCTAGCAAGGAGACTCTTAATAGCACTAGCACCATGTGTGTTTCGACACTCTTCAACAAATTCATCAATGAGCTCTATGTAACCATCATTAATATCAAAACTCTCACTAGACTCAGGTGAGCTAACAGTGTCTTCACTAGGAGTTTTGGTATTTCCTAGACTATCCATAGTAGCATCTAGAGAAGGACCTAGTGAACCACTCGCATCAAGCACAGTAGAAGTAACATCATGAGTATCAAAAGCAGTTTCAGATTCAGCAGTAGTAGCAGTGTGTGTAGCATGTGTATGTGGTGGTGGTGTGAAAAGCTTACTTATAACAGACGGTGAATCAAGACCAACAGAGGTGTTTAGGACTGTACCTCTTCTTGTAGTGGATGGTAAAATAGGGAACTTTCCATCATGATACTTCCCCATGATGAAAGGAGTAGCTGTGAACAATAATAGATCCAAGTGAACTTACAAATAAAGCTATGCTCCCCGGAAACGGCGCCAGAAAATAGTCTTGATGACCCACAAGTGTACGGGATCGCAACAGTTTTCGCGGGTAGTATTACCCAATTTATTGATTCGACACAGGGGAGCCAAAGAATACTTGCAAGCCTTAACACCTGAGTTGTCAGTTCAGCTGCACCTGGAAATAGTTCTTGCTCACAGAAGTTTATCAGTAGTAACAGTTTGTAGTAGCAACAATGATATAAATGATGGGAACGATAGCAATAGTAATAGTATCGATGGCTTGAGGATTCGAGTGCGGTAGGCATAGGGATGGATGGACGGGCGTTGCATGGATGAGTCTAAACATGTAACTTTAAAGAACTAGGGCATTGCAGATAAATAATAATAAGCATCCAAGTACTAAACAATCCTAGGCATGTGCTCCAAATATAGTCATACGGGCTCGCAATGAGAACTTGCACAACATCTTCTATCTAGCCAGCCCGTGACAGCGGGGCCTCTAGGGAACTATTGGCAATTAAGGTGCTCCTTTTAATAGAGCACCGGAGAAAAGCATTAACACTCCGTGAACACATGTGATCCTCACACCACAGCCATCCCCTCCGGCTGTCCTAATTATTGTCACTTTGGGGCCTTTGGATCCGGACAATGATATGTGTACACAACTTGCAGATAAGATCAAAAACAATACTATCATAATGATTCAATAATAAGTTCAGATCTGAGATCATGGCACTCGGACCCTAGTGACAAGCATTAAGCACAACAAGTTGCAACAAAGTCAAATAGCACTAATAGAGATACTAGGCACTATGCCCCTAACAGATCTTATTCGATTACATGATAGAACTCATCCAATCCCTAGCATCCCCAAGCCTACAGCGGGGGATTACTCACACATGGATGAGGGAAACACTGGTGGTTGATGGAGATGCGTTGGTGATGACGATGGCGATGATCTTCTCCAAATTCCCCGTCCCAGCAGGGTGCCAGAATGGAGTTTCTAGATCCGAAACTTGGTTTCTCGTGGCGGCGGCGGAGCGGAACTCTTTCTGGAAAACTATCAAACCCCCCCCCCCTCTATTTTTAGGTCAGAAGGCAACTTATAGGCGTGGAGGGAGGCCGAGGAGCTACCTAGGGTGGCTAGACCTCCCCCAGGCGCGGGGTCAGTGGGCCCGTGCCTAGGGTGGGTATGGGCCCCCCAGGCCTCCCCTCTGTCTCCCCTTCTGGCCCTGTGGATCTTTTGGTGAAATATAATTTTTGGCATATTTTCCGAGATTTTTCCTGGTAGTTCATTTTCTGCACAAAAAACAAGACACCAAGGTAATTCTGCTGAAAAGAGCATTAGTCTGTGTTAGTTATATCTAAATCACACAAGTTTAGAGAAGAAACAATAGCAAAGTGTTCGAGAAAGTAGATACGGTTTGGACGTATCAGGCACCTTTGCTAAGACTTCTTGTTTTGAAGCATCACGCGATGATCGGGTGTGATAGATTCTACATGTGCATACAACGGGTGCAAGCCAAATTTGCACATGCGGATACTAAGGTTAACCTTGACAAGGCTATAATGTACAGAAAGGTAAAGCATGAGTCCTATAGATGATATATGAACATGTTGATTGTTCACCTTTGAAACTATATCATCTCTGGTGATGATCGGACTTGGTGTGGTGGATTTGGTTTGTGTGATCTCTAAAACAATGTGAGGGATGTTGTTTTGAGTGGGAGTTCAATAGTAATATGATTAAAAGTTGAACACTATTTATCATAAATTAAATCAAAGTGAATTTGCATAGTTGTTATAGTCATTGGCATCCGTTCACAACCTTACGCTTAGTTATAATTGAGATAATAGAACTATAAAATTATGGATAGTTACTTTACAAACTAGTATCGTATTGTTTTGAGTGTTAAGATTAAAAAGTCCTATTGCATACTTTTAGAAAACTCTATTTACTCCATGAAGTTTAATAGTTATTATGAAATCAAGAGTATAAATTCCAGTGTTAGTATCTAAAGTATCATGTTTGTCTCCATGATTCTTGATATTAAAAAGATTGTTTTAATATCAAGGTTTTCTAGGAGCTGAAAGAATTGTTTAAAAATCCATCATGTGTGGAAGATATTGTGATATCTGAAACTATGTTTTGGTTACAACATGATAGAGTATAATATGGCAAATCTTTATGTTCTCATATTTGATGAGAATTGAAAAGGTTGGAGACGCTAGTCGTCCTAATCCTCCAGAAGGTCTTGGTGAGCAACATTATACTAACGATTCACCGTTATAAGCTAAAGTAGCTTGATCATGAAAATTGTCATGATAAGGATGAATATAAGATGTAGGGAAAATGTTTACTACACTAAAATATTACTAAATAATGGAATTCGAAAGAACACCAAACATTTGATGATGGTGATCTACTTCAAAGTGCAAGTCCAAAGATATTAGTATTTGACTATACACGCTTTGGACTATGTGTCATGTGTATGGCGGCAATGTTGATGTTGATAGATTCTTTTGAAAGGAAAAGAAAATGCTAAAAGAGAAATCTAAGAAATATTTGGCAGAAAAGAAAAGACTAGAATCGTTCAGCTTAGGTATATAGATGATATACATGTTATGGTTGTATTCCTTGATTTTTGAACAATGTGGTTCTTAAGTATTGGATACTAAATTTGTTCGTGTGAATTATCCTATGAAACAACCCAATTCATGAACCACAATGGACTAAGCAACTAGCAAGAGAATATGTGATGATGTTCATCAAAAACAAATAAAGTGTTGTTTTATTTCTCGTTGACATCAAAGCTTGCCTTTAAGATTTGTTTTAATCAGGTATTATGAGAACAAAAGGGTTGTTCAAATAATTTCCATATTCCATAATAGATGGATGATATACAAATCTAGTTGGAGAAATCACATCCATAAAATTAATGCTAAAAAGGTCGAAAGACAATTGATTGAAAGATCACTTAAGAAGTGACATCGCCATTTAAATTATATTGGAAAGAAAACATGAAGAAACTCCATGTTGGTGGAATTTTGGAGTCTTTTGATTTTTGATCAAATGAAGCTTGTGAATCTTTCCTATAGAAAATTAAAACTCCGTTCATAGGCCAAAATGGAACAAATGACTAGCTTATTGGAACTTGTACATATATATGTATGAAGCCCATTATGTGTATTCTAGAGCGATGGATTTCAAATTCATATGCTTTCTTCGAAAATTTGAGTGAATATATGAATATTTGCTTAATGAGGATGAAGTGTGAAAATTTTGAAAATGTTTGAAGACTTTGAAGATGAAGTAGAAAATCAATGTAACAAGAAAATAAAGAATTTATGATAGGATCATAAAGGAAGATATTTGAGGAATCATTCCATAGATTTACTTTTCCCAAAAAACACCATAGTAGTATGGAGTGTTCGAGATATGTAATGAAACCTTGTTTGACATGGTAAGATTTGAGGAATCGTTCCATAGATTTACATTTCCCGAAAAACACCATAGTAGTATGGAGTGCTTGAGATATGTAATGAAACCTTGTTTGACATGGTAAGATCAAATGTGTAATTTATAAAACTGCCATTATATTTTAAAGATTAAAAACTTTAGAGTCTACTGCTTTTCCACTGAAAAAGAACTCCATCATGATCCGTTGAAATGACACCATATAAAGTTATGGTTTGGGGTAAAACCCAAGTTGTCCTTTCATAAACATTGGTATGCTATGCATAAGTAAGATGTTTACAACCAAAGTCGGATAAGCATGTCTTTGTAAGATCATTTTGAATAATCATTAGATACTCCTCCATAACACCAAAGACAAAAGTGTTTGTCGCTTAGAGCGTCAAATTTATTTTAGAAGAAATTGTTCCATGAAAAGTTAAGAGGGAGGAAAATAGAACTTTGATAAGGTTAAAAGAACCTTAGATATATGCGCCGAGTTGCACAACACCGGAAAGTGTTTTGGAGGTAGCAACAATGCCCATGGCTCACGAGCCTCAAAGGTTGTGGTCACGGAGGTCTAAGTTCCTATTGAACCAAGTAGGTCGACTAAACAATAAAATACCAAGATTTGAGAGTTAAATCATTATTTGACAATGATGAACCGACTACATGCAAAGAAGTTATAATAGGCCCTGACTCCGTCAAAATGGCTTGAAGCCATAAAATCCGTGATAGTTCCATACACGAGAAATCAAGCTTTGAATTTGGAAGACCCTCTGGAAAAGTGTAAGACCTTGTAGTCATATTTGGATCTAAAGAAATAGACATGGATGTTTTACATCTGTGAAATTGTCAACATGTCGTGAAAATAGTTTACGACATGTTCAAAGGTTGACTATGACAAGATTTGATCTCTCATAGAGATATTTAGTCTAGACGAATTTATGTAGCAAACACTACATATAATTTCGTTATGTGGTAGTTGAATAAACAAAACAAGTTCTTCTAATAGAATGGTTACCTAGGACATGTACATGACATGGTCCAAAGGGTTTTTTTAATTCAAAATATGCTAAAAGCATATTCAAACCTCAATGGTTGAAGTAAGCATCGCGGAGTTGGAATCTTCACCGTGATGAAACTGTTAAAAGGTTTAATTTCATCGGAGACGATGAAGATGCTTGCATTTGCAAGAAATTAAGTGGGAGCGCTAAGACATATTTCTAATGCATTATGTGAAAGAAATATTGTTGCTTGGAAATGATGTATCTTTTATTGACACAAGTTAATAATTTCATCTCGATGAAAGACTTAGGAAAAACCCGATTGTTTGGCATCAATATCTATATGGATAGATTGAGACACTAATATGATTGTGCCAAATATACATAGATGAGATATTGAATGAGTTCAATATGGAAATGACAATAAAGATTCTTGCCACACATAAATGATTAAATCGAAATTTAAGTGTATCGACAATTGGAAAGTGAAACAAAGATTCAAGTATTTTTGATACTTGGTGAATGAGATCACAAAGAGTATGTTTGATGAACCATACTGTGATATGTACACATACATATCCTATGCACTAAATGTTATGAGCATATACCAGAATGATTCATAAGATGATCATTGGACAATAGTAAAGATATTCTTATGATCCTTTGGAAGAACTAAGAATATGAAATTTTTGTAGAGGTGACAAATATATAGATAGTTTATTGTAAAGTATTACATTGATACTAGTTTTGTCACAAAGTACAAACTAACTTTATCTCAATCTAAACTAAGGCTGGCACAATGTAGTGTAAAGGAAGTTCCATAACAGATTTGGATGAGTTCCAAAGTTAACACATGGTGATAGATACTACAACAAAAGGCTAAGTATGTGACTGTTATTGTAGCAGCAAAAGAGGGCATTTGAGTCAAGTAGTTTGTTATCAAACTAGGTGTAGTTCACCACGGGCTGGTACTATGAAGATATATTGTGAAATAATTATCGACATAGTTTAACTCCAAAGGAACTAAAGGTCTCACCAAAGGACCAAATTTATACAAAGCCATCTCATTAGAGAATGAGTGATGCGTAGAGACGCAAAGACATGCAATTACACATGAAACTAAAAGTGTCAGATCTGAAGAATAGTTAACCACTAGCAATCGTGTATATACAACACCAAAAATCCATATGTGTTGAAAGCAAAAAGTTTTGAAACTAGATTATTGACTCTAGTGCAAGTGGGAGACTATTGGAGATATGCCCAAGAGGCAATAATAAAGTGGTTATTATCATATATTTATGTTTATGATAAATGTTTACATCCCATGATATAATTGTATTAATCGGAAACTTTAATACTTGTGTGATTTGTAAACTTGTTAGAATCCCTAGTAAAGTCTCTTATTAAACTTTCTTTGATGATTAATAGATGATCAAGGTTTTCTGATCATGAACATTGGATGTTATTAATAACAAGGTCGTATCATTAGGAGAATGATGTGATGGACATACTCCTATAGTTAAATGTAGCATACGATCAAGTAATATAAATAGTTCACTTGCTATAAGCTTTCAAATATATAGTAACCTAAATCCTTTGACCATGAGATCATGTTAATCACCGTCACCGGATGGATACTTTGATGAAATCAAACATCACTTAGTAATTGGGTGGTTATATAGATGGCATTGAGTATTCTGAGTGGGATTTGTCCACCCATATGATGGATAGCTATACTCAGGGCCCTCTCGGTGGAATGTCACTCAATGGCTTGCAAGCATGTGACTAGCTCACAAGGGATCACATATTACAGGAGTAAAGAGTACTTATCGGTAACGAGGTTGAACCAGCTATGCAGAGATACCGACGATCAAACCTCGGATAAGTAAAATATCATGAGACAAAGGGAAATTGGTATCGTATGTAAATGGTTCATTCGAACACGAAGTAATCGTAGAAATATGTGGGACCATATGAATTTCCAGATTCCTCTATTGGTTATTGATCGGAGAAGAGTCTCCATCATGTCCGCATAATTCACGAACCGTAGGAAGAGACACACTTAGTAGATATGGAATGTGAGTAAGAGACCAAATGTTGTTCAGAGTCTCGGATTGGATCCAGGACATCACGAGGAGATCCGGAATGGTCCGGAGAATAAGATTCATATAAGGAAAGTCCAATTCCGGAGTTCGGGAGTGGTTTTGGTGTTTTCACCGGAATGTTCTAGAAGGGTCTAGAAGGTCCATCACTCCGTAGTGGGAAGGATACATGGAAGTGTCATACCAAAGTGGAATGGTTGCATCATGTACTAGGTGACTTGGCAGGGCAATGGGAAGAGAGAAATCAAACTCTAGTTTGAAAGTCAAATGCCAATTTGAAAAAGTCAAATCCCAACTTGGTTAACTAGTGGAGGGAGGAAGGGAATCCCACTTAGGGAAGGATTCCCTCCTTCCCTTGCCGCCGGCCACAAGGAGGAGTTGGGGGAGGGCTCGCCTCCCCCCAAACCACTTCTCCCTCTCATAAATAGAGGGGAGGGGCGCCCCTTGCCCTACAATTAAAACCCTAGGTCGGCCGCCGCCCCCTCTCTAGTTGCAGCCGCCCTAGATCTCCTCTAAACAGCCGCCGTCTAGCTAATCCATAGCCGCCGGATACCTCCACCCCTCGGCCCTCTAAACTCTAGATCACTGAGGCTCTCTCTCTACTCCACCATTGCTGAAGCCCTGCGGTATTTCCCCTCTACTTATGACACCATGTCGTCATGCTGCAAGAATCGCGAGGAGAGATATACAATATCCACTACTTGTTGGAACAAGGGAGAGGAAGGTCTTCATCAGTACCGTACGTGTGACCGACTGCGGAAGCGCTACCCGAACGCTACGCCAGAATGATCGTTGACGTGGCTCACTCAATTGCAGAGCTTTATTGGTTGACGTGGCTAGCAACTTGGAATCCTGCACAACACAAACTCAAGACTTTGCCTCAACTTACAGTGAGGTTGTCAATCTCACTGGTTTGCTGAAAACAAAGCATTAAACGTACAGTGTGGAAGGTAATGGTTGCTGGTAGAAAGTAAACGGTAATAGTAGATGATGTAACAATGGTAAAGATTGGACCGAGGTCCACAGTTCACTAGAGGTGTCCTCCTTAAGATAGATAGCATGCTCGGTGAACAAATTACAGCGGGGCAATTGACAGGACTGAGCAAGGCATAATAATGCAAATACTAGACATCATGATTCCTATGAGATTTGATTGGGCATTACAACAATATACATAGACCTCCATCCAACTGCATCTATGACTAATAATCCACCTTCAGGTTATCATCCGAACCCCCTCCAGTATTAAGTTACAAGCAACGGATAACTGCATTAAGCAATGTGTGTAAAGTAAACAATACAATTGTTCCATGAACAAAAGATTGTTGTTTTCTACCTAGTGGCAACAACACATCTACAACCTTAGAGATTCCTGTCACTTCCCCAGATTACTACAGGCATGAACCCACTATCGAGCATAAATACTCCCTCTTGGAGTCACTAGCATGTACTTGGCCAAGATAGCTACTAGCAATAGTGAGCATGCAATATCACAAACAAAACAGACATGATAGAGTCAATAATCATAAGACATGATAGAATCAATAATCAATCTAACATAGTATATCAATATCCATCAGATCCCCTCAAACACAACATGTATGATTACAAATAGATGATCTTGATCATTAACGGAGCTCACAAGATCTAAACATGATAGCACAAAGGAGGAGAAACAACCATCTAGCTACTGTATGGACCCATAGTACAAGGGTGAACTATTCACGCATCATACAGGAGGCTGGCATGGTGATGAAGAAGGCCTCCTGGATGATCTCTCCCCTCCGGAAGTGTCCCGGGAAGAGCTTCAGATCCCCCGATCAAGGGAGGATGGTGGCGGCAGCTACTGACTGTTTCGTGGACATCTGATCGGGTACATAGGGTTTTGGCATCAGGGGGCTTTTTTAGGTGAAGATGCAAGGTAGGAGGGTGGCCAGGGGGCCCACACCCTTCCCTGGCGCGGCCTAGGGTGGGCCCATGCCTGGGGGTGTGGCCAACCTGTGGTGCCCCTCCGTCTCTCCTCTGGACTCCATGTTCATTCAAGTAAAATATTGAGTTTGGCTTTTGTCCTGTCCAATTTCGAGAATATTTCCTTACTAGCTTTTCTGAAACCAAAAACAGCAGAAAACATGCAACTGGCACTGTGACATCTTGTTAATAGATTAGTCCCATAAAATGTATAAAAATACCTCAAAGTGTAGACAAAGCATAGCAAAGTTTATACTAAACAAGCATGGAACATCAAAAATTATAGATACGTTTACGACGTATCAGTCTTCTCCAAGCTTAATTCTTGCTCGTCCTTGAGTAGGTAAGTGATGAAAAGAATAATTTTTTAGGTGACATGCACCATCACAATCTTGATCAAACCATTTGCAAAGCATTGAAAGCTAGGATCAAAGTATTATAAACATGAGCATCAAAGATGAAGTTCTAACAATAAGACATAGCAACTATGTTGCAACATGAAAGGATACAAACAAATATCATGAATAACAATGCATTTAAAGATGTTTGTTTGTTTCACATATAGGAAACATAGCATAGTGGCATTCACATTGTACCTCATGGAATAGCAAAACATAAATGTATAGGACACCTTCAAAGTTCATAAAGGTGACTAGATACAAATAGTTCAAGAAGAATCAATATCAACATTATGAATCAATCAATAAGTTTTAGGACAACGTACATAGAACTAAGAATGACAACTATGCTCTCTTAATAGGTGCATAAACATAGAAGGTGGAGACTCAATATAAAAGAAGGAAGAAAGGCCCTTCACAGGGAAGCAGAGATTCCAAGTTTCATAAAGAGCTTCCAAAAATTATGGTACTTGTTAGCTTTCAGCTCTCATTTCCCCTATCATAAGCATCTTGAAGTGATTAAGGTTAATGTGAACAAATTATGGAGTATATGCTTGAAAAATCATAAGTTGGCAATCTCATATCCCTTGAGTACGAGGGCCATTCCTCATGCTACTGAACTTTAGTCACAAGCAAGTTCTTTTCATTGTAAGTATATGTGTATCATAGAGAACTGCCAACGGGGTACCCCTTCCCCCATGACGTAGGAGCTATCCCATATAAAAATGAAAAGGCAACAGACAGTGAGCACCTCAGCAATCCTTTTATTTACCATGAGCATGGTGCATATTTTTTTATTTTTCTCTCTCTCTTTTTCCATTTTTTTCTGAGGATGCTTCATGGATTGCTCACTATGGTGATGCTGCAAGTTTCCACCATCATTAGGCATGGCTTAGGCTAGCGGCCCACGCGTTTCTATAACACACATACATAACTCCATGGACTTACAATATCCCCTTTTATTTCACACCGTCGACATCCATAAACAAAATATCATGATATCTACTGGGTAGATATTTACAGGTGTTGAAAGCGTACCTCGTGACAACACGGTTCTGCTAATTGCCAACTTATAAGTGCAAGAATATACATCATAGATGACACAATGGTTCAAGTTTATTAGGGGCAAGAAAAATAAAGTGTGCCATCAAGTTTGTGAGAGCTTTAATCACTAATTTTGACATAACAAGTTTAATTTGGAAGATAGATAAAACAAGAATATACTTGGAATGGTGTAACACACCATGCATAGGAATTTATAGTGGACTCTTTGGAATAACTTGGTTTCTTGGGAGTTGGATGCATGAGTAGATCTTACTCAATGCAAGTGGATGCTAGCAAAAGACTGGGAGCGACCCACTAAGAGAGCAAGAATGGCCATAATCATGCAAAGCGACAAAACATTATCAATCAAAGCATAAAGTGGTACCACAAGTCAAAAACTCAATGATCATAGAGGCTAAGGTGACTGGTTCATAGTCATAACATGGTGTGAGCATGTGCCAAGTCAACCCAAACAAAGCATCAAAGGAGAACACCACAATATTATGCTTTTGCATGCTAAAACAAAGCATGATTCTTTCAAGGCACATTAAGCAATCTCAATTGTTTGGAACAAGTCATGCTAAAACAATAATCACTAAGAATAAGTTCAAAACAACATCTAGCATGACATGATAAATTCTAAGCCACAGTCAAAACAAGCTCCCTTTTGTACCACTATAAGCATAAAATTTTCTACTCTTTTCCAACACTTTCAAAACAACACAGTGAAAGCGGGGGTCCAACTACTTTATTCAAGGAAACTAAACAAAATAAAACCAAAAAAGAAAACTAATATGCTCCAAGAACAACACAACAGTGCATGAAACAATAAAAATGAAGTGTCTAGAAAGAGACATGAGATTTTTATTGATGAAGAAGGGGATGCCTTGGGCATCCCCAAGCTTTGAAGCTTGTACCTCTTGAACATTTCTTGGGGTGACACGGGATGGCATCACCAAGATTGAGCTTTTGTCCATTCTTCATCTCATCACATCATTCTTCCCCTTACAGCCTGGGGCATTTAATTAGAAAATTACAGCTCAATCCGACATACAGAGATTTTTCAAGAATTTTTACAGTGAAGCACAAAAATCTGTTTCGGGATAGCAACTTTCCCAAATCTTACTTCTCTCTCATTAGAGGTTATTTTTGGAACAAAAATAAAATAAAAAGGATAAGGAGAGGTTATTACAGAAGTAATAACTTCCAATACTCAAGAAAACTATTGGGTTATCTCCCAATAAGTACTTTTCTTTAATGCCTTTAAGTTAGGCATAAGAAGCAAGAATCAAGTATTTTCAAACAAAGAAGCATTAAGATCAATACTCGTAAATTTCTTAAACTAGGAAAGTTATCTCATCCAAATTAGTTGTAGAGGATCCTCTCTCAGCACTCTTGGGTTATCTGCTTTCATCAAATGGTTTTTCAGGAACTATCCATTCAAAATTCTTTTCTAAGGCTACATGCATTCCTACAAGTTTAAAAGGTATGGGTATTTTAATTTCCTATCCATTGGGTTTAGTTTTATCCAACTTATCTAATGTACCCATAACTTCTACACATGATCCTAGAATATTAAAACGATCAAATACCTTTTTAGCTTCCTTATCTGCATCATTGAACTCCTTTAGCAAAGTTTACAGAATAAAATCTCTCTTTTCAATACCCTCAATTTCTTTAAGTTTAAGAAACATTATTTGCAACATGGGGTTAAGGTTAACAAACCTACCCTCCAACATGTGAACGAAATAAGCTACGGCAATTTCATAATTAGGAGAAAGTTCTACTAAGGATCTATCGTCAATATCCTCATGTTTGCTGATATGATTAAAGAATTCTTCTATATTTTCTTTCCCAATTATAGAGCCACTACCTATTGAAAGGTCCTTCAGGGTGAACTGAGGGATCAACATGGCGAGATAGAACAAGCTCACAACTATAGGAAGAACTTTTTTTTGTGTTTTTTATAAGAAAAATCAAACCAAACAAAACTATTTTTTGTAATTTTTGATCAAAAGAAGGAATCCAAACAAAGAAAAAGGAACTTAAGCAAAACAAAAACAAATTAAAGAGAATGGTTGTGAAGGACTCCACTTGTGAAGCTGTCCTTAAACTCCCCGGCAACGGCGCCAAAAAAATCTTGACGTGGCTCAGTCAATTGGAGAACTTCGTTGTTTAGACCCTAGGAGCAAGGTGTGATGAGAACAGCAGCAAGTCCTCCCTTAGTTATGAAACCAAGGCTATAGAACCAGTAGGAGCAAGGAAACAACTCCAAGGTGTTGCTAGCAACTTGGAATCCTACACAACACAAACTCAAGACTTTGCCCCAACTTACAGTGAGTTTGTCAATCTCACTAGTTTGATGAAAACAAAGGATTAAACATATAGTGTGGAAGGTAATGGTTGCTGGTAGAAAGTAAACGGTAACAGTAGATGATGTAACAATGGTAAAGATTGGACAGGGGTCCACAGTTCACTAGAGGTGTCCTCCTTAAGATAGATAACATGCTGGGTGAACAAATTACAGTGAGGTAATTGACAGGACTGAGCAAGGCATAACAATGCAAATACTAGACATCATGATTCATATGATATTTTATTGGGCATTACAACAATATACATAGACCGCCATCCAACTGCATATATGACTAATAATCCACCTTTCGGTTATCATCCGAACCCCCTCTAGTATGAAGTTGCAAGCAACGGATAAGTGCATTAAGCAATGCGTGTAAAGTAAACAATACAATTGTTCCATCAACAAAAGATTGTTGTTTTATCCCTAGTAGCAACAACAAATCTACAACCTTAGAGATTCATGTCACTTCCCTAGATTACTAGAGGCATGAACCCACTATCGAGCATAAATACTCCCTCTTGGAGTCACTAGCATCTACTTGGCCAAGATAGCTACTAGCAACGAAGAGCATGGAAGATCACAAACAACACAGACATGATAGAATCAATAAACATAAGACATGATAGAATCAATAATCAATCTGGCATAGTATCTCAATATCCATCGAATCCCCGCAAACACAAAATGTATGATTACAAATAGATGATCTTGATCATGAACGGAGCTCACAAGATCGAAACATGATAGCACAAAGGAGGAGAAACAACCATCTAGCTACTGTATGGACCCATATTCCAAGGGTGAACTACTCACATATCATACCGGAGGCTGGCATGGTGATGAAAAAGGCCTCCGGGATGATCTCTCCCCTCCGGTAGCGTGCCGGGAAGAGCTTCAGATCCCCCGATCTAGGGACAATAGTGGCGGTGGCTACAAACTATTTCATGGAGATCTGATCGGGTACTTAGGGTTTTGGCATCGGAGGACTTTTAGAGGCGAAGATGCAAGGCAGGAGGGCGTCCAGGGGGCGCACACCCTACGCTGGCGCGACCTAGGGTGGGCCCGCGCCTGGAGGGTGGCCGCCCTATGGCGCCCCACATCTCTCCTCTAGACTCCGTGTTCGTTTGTTGTGACCTTGGATCAATAAAGATCCTAAGTCCATGTGATTTACATGCTAGTCCCTGGATCAATAGCTAGCACTCACAGTCGATGAATATCATGTAAAACACAAAGTCATTATTACACGAGGAATCTAGAGTATGAAATTATTACAAATTTCCTTTGCATTAAGCTAGCTCAAATAACAGTGGAAACATAAAACAGCTTGAGTCCATCAACGCCCTAGGCTTGTTGAGTGTAGACTCGCGATCCCTACGCACCTTTCAATCTTCGGATTCTGCACATAAGGCGTGCAGCCAACAAGTTGGGTCAATACTTTGAATGTATTGGCAAATTACACCAAGGAAAGAAAAAGACTAACTCTACATGCAAGGCTAGTTTAGGCTGTGGAGTTCATTTTCTCAAAGCTAATTTTCTTAAGTATGGAAAAGGAGAGAGAATTTCCCTTAACTTTGTAAACATTTGATTAAGTAATATATGGTTGAATGGCACACGAGGATATTACTCACCAAGTGTCCAACAACCTAACACTTGGATATTACTCACCAAATTCCCAAAACCCACCCAATAGCGATATGACTCACGCCCTGGGTTTTTAGCAAACTTTAAGTTTTGAAAGAAAGAGATAGGAAGATCCTTAAGAGGCTCCATCCTTCAGATGCTTAATGTTGTTCTGTTTCCATGAACACGGCTGATTGATCAGATTGCAATACTCTCGAGAGTTTGTGCACTTTACCCACAATCCACGATCAAGTCCTTTTACAAACAAGACCATGGCGAGACTTTTCCTTAGTAGCCCCTCAACCAGCTGGATCTAACCGTGCCAAGAACCTCCAAATGTTGGTACCCCGGTGAGGTTTCCCACTAAGTACTAGGCCAAGACAGAGCCCACACGTATTGTGGTTGCATTGGAAGCTTCTGAATTCCGAAACATGGCAGACTTCTTTGATTCCTGGGCGGCCATCCTCCACCAAAATCTCACTTGTTGACGCGACAACCGTTCTGCCCAGAAGAAAACTTAGTTTTATTTTGAACGGGATTGAGAAGAAAAGTTTGCTCAAGAGAGCCTTTATACTTAGAAAATTCATTGTCTTTCGAAACCTCCAACGGTACTTTATATATATAGCATAGCAAGTACTTAGCAAAAAAACAGGGTAACCTATTAGGAGGGAAAAATCCTAAGTATAGAGCCACTCATGGCATACTACAAAATCATCGCACTTGCAAAATAATACTAAGAAAATTTCTGCTAGAACATCCTACACATGCACTCTATAGAATTTATAGATCAAAACATGCATGGACAAAACTGGGACAAAAATATGAACAAGTGGTGTAACTTGCCTTGATCCGAGCAGCACTCTACGCAGTAGTACTCCTCAGCTCACTCCGAACAATCTATCAAAACACAAACATAGATCTAATCAGAACTTGCACAAAGTAATGCCATGGAAATAATATGCACGCATGCAACATGGTAGTATGCAAGATTGTGTTCTGATTTGATTATGGTATCCTTCTTGGGTTACTAATGTGTTGGGGATGTTGTTAGTATTAGTTTCCCATAGATTTTAATTAATTTGGATAATTACTTTAATTTATAGGCTCATAAGGAGAACCAACCATCTAATCAACCCCGAATTTGATCTAAAGATTTTAAGCAAGATTATATAATTTTAGCCAGTAGGCATTGTCAAAACAAAGCCAACGCAAAAAGAATCAACTAAAATGGAGTTCTAATTATTTTTCTGTGAATTAAATACTCCAAACTAGAGATTAAATCCCACACAGAAAATACTACTACAAACTCGCCAAATTATTTCAGATCTGTCTTCTACACAATTTTGTGAATCCAACGGTATATTATACGTGATTTTTGGCCAAGTGGTAAAATTTATATGAATTTTCCAAGATTCAAATATAATCTGCCAATTTAAAACCTAAATCTAACAGATCGAGACAAGTGGCAGTTTCTAATTGGCCCAAGCTAGATGACGCGACACTGACGCGAGCATGCCACGTGGCACTGCGCGATATTTCGGTACCCCTTTGATAAGAAATTCTAATCTAACCCGCACAGTCTCGATCTAAAGGACGAGGGGGCCGATGGCGACTTAGAGGGCGATGACGGCGGCGATGGGCGGCGGCGGCGTTGGTGGTGACGGTCGGTGGCGATTCCATGGCTTCCCGAGGCGGAGGTGTGGTCGATGGGGTGCAGCAGGCCCTCACGGTCACGCTCGCGACCTCGGCGACATTCCTCGCTTCCTCGTCTGTCGGCAGAGCTCCGCTGATTCTTTCCATCCCCGGTGACGCTTCGACGAGCAATTGTGGGCGCGGTGCTGCGAGAGGAAAGGGGAAAAGGTGGTGAGAAGAGAAAGCCGAACGAGAGGGTCACGGGTGAATGAAAAACAATAGAGATGGGGCTCGGAACCCACTGCCCCTGAGCTCGGCCATCACCTTACTCCGGCAAGATCGGGAGAGCTCGAAATCGGCGGCCTGGTGGCGAGAGATCGAAAAATTCTTTAGAGTTTCGAAGTGGCGGAGTCGCGGGGTTTATATAGGCGATGATTCTTGGAAAGGGGGTCACGGATTCATCTCTGAGATGGCCGGAGTCTGCTCATCACACGGCGGCACCCGATTTCCGTGGGAAGGAAGGGGATGACGTCATTGTCGATGTTGGAAAGGAAAGGAAGCAGTGGGTCATGGCGCCGGGCTCATGGCTGCTCACTGTGGGCCAATTAGGTTAGAAGCCTTGGGCTGTGGTAGTCTGTCTGGTTGACCCGAGAGGTTAGGTTTTAAGTTTTTTATTCATTTAGCAATTTCTGCTTTACCTTTTCTTTAATAACTTTTGCATAACAAGTCCAAATGCAATAAAACCAGTTTCTAAATTTTTGTAAAAATGAGGTGGTCACCATAGAACTAGAAAATATTATTTTTACAAAGTTTTAGGATGGCTAAGAATGGTAACCCCCTTCTTGTTAAAAAGGAGTTTTTATTAGGGTTTTGTTAGGGTTTGGTGGTAGGGTTTTCGATGAAATTTTAATTTGTATGATGCAATGGTCCAAGGATGATGCATGTTTGTAGTAACATCTTAATATAAAAATATGGGATGTTACAAACCTACCCCCCTTAAGAAGAATCTCATCCCCGAGATTCGGGTTGGCAAGCAAATAGGTGTGGGTGTTCCACCTTCAAATCTTCTTCACGTTCCCACGTGGCTTCTTCCTTGGAATGGTGGTTCCATTGGTCTTTGCAGAATCTGATAGTATTGGTATGGGTAATCCTTTCAGCTGTTTCCAATATTTTGATGGGTTTTTCCTCATAGGTGAGGTCATTTTCTAGTTGAACTTCCTCTAGGGGAACTGTATCTTTTAGCGGTGCTTCGGCCATTTCCGGGTTGCACTTCTTTAGTTGTGACACATAAAACACATCGTGAACAGTCAGTCCTTCTGGTAACTCCAACTGATAAGCAACTTCTCCTCTATGGGCCAGAACCTTATATGGTCCTATAAATCGTGGGGCTAACTCACCCTTGATTCCAAACCTCTTAACTCCTCGTAGTGGTGAAACTCGGAGCTACGCGCGGTCCCCTATTTTATAAGACACATCTCTGCACTTGGAATCAACATAGCTCTTTTGTCGGGATTGGGCTACTTTTATCCTATCTTGAATCTGCCGTACCTTTTCCTCGGCATCTGTCGTGGTGTGGAACACGGCAGAGCCATCGGGGATGGCAAAGAAGGGACACATGGATGCATTCGGTGGCTCACGCAACGGGTTGGGTATGGTGCACTGCAAACACAGGGACATACCCAGGTTCGGGGCCCTCTTGGCGAGGTAACACCCCTACTCCTGCAAGATGAACTATGTATGGGAGCTTGATGCTCAGTACAGATGCTCCTTGAGCTGTTTCCTTAGCTGCTATCGATGGCTAGAGGAAGAGGGGAGCTAGATGCTAACACTTCTCTCCTTCTATTGTTGCCTCTACCTAGAACCCTGGCTCTGCCCTCCCTTATATACTGGTCTGGGGGGCAGATTACAGATCGGGTCCTAGGGTTTACTGTTTGGATATGGGTTTATAGGGCAGGGCTGGCTGCAGGGCCCAGCCGGTGGGCCAGGACCCAATCCGCCCTTATTTTAGCGTCATCCTTCTCTTTAGTGGTCATCTGGGCTTCCTTTGGGGCGTCACCCCTGCTTTAACGGTCACTCAGACTGCTTTTTCCGGTCCAGCCAACCGTCTCGCTTTATCTTTGTCGGGTAGCGCTGGGCATGACGGCATGCCAGCTTCCTTGATGATGAGAGAGAGAGTACCCGCATGCATGGAGCCGATCCTTCGTGCTCTCCATCGAATTGAGGTGGGTGGGCACGGCCACCCGGCAGTTCTTTCAGCCATAGGCCAGACCCAGCCGGGAAGGTTATAAGCCCAGCCGGGCTTGCTTGCCAGATGGTTAGAGTTGTATTTCTTGGAGGACAGGAGGCCTGCATCTTCTGGAGCTGCCCTACTTATGCCTGGCTTTCCCCACCCGGGGTTATCCCCCCGACAACATCCTTGATCAATTCCGGTCCAAACAGACTACGTTCTCCAACTCCACTCCATAACAGCGGAGTCCTACACTTCCTGCCATATAGAACTTCAAACGGAGCCATCTTGATACTTGTTTGGTAACTGTTGTTGTACGAGAACTCAGCATACGGCAAGTTATCATCCCAACTAGACCTATAGTCTAGAGCACAAGCTCTCAACATATCCTCCAAAATCTGGTTCAACCTTTATGTTTGGCCATCAGTTTGAGGGTGGAAAGAAGTACTGAATTCTAGTCTGGTTCCGAGAGACTCATGTAGATGTCGCTAAAACTTTGAAGTGAACTGGGTGCCTCTATCTGACAAAATTCCCTTGGGAACACCATGCAGACTTATAAATCTTGACAAATATATTTTGGCAAGCTTATCACTTGTGTATGTGGTCTTTACCGGGATAAAGTGAGCCACTTTGGTAAAGTGGTCCACCACTACCCAGATAGAATCAAATCCAGAACGAGTCCGGGGCAATCCCATGATAAAGTCCATGCCTACCTTGTCCCACTTCCAGTCGGGTATAGGTAGCGGTTGCAGCAATCCGCCTGGTTTCTGATGCTCGGCCTTAACCCTATTGCATACGTCACATAGGGAAATATATTCAACAATTTCCCTTTTCAAATTATTCCACCAGAATCTATCCTTCACATCCATGTACATCTTTGTGTTACCTGGATGAATTGAGTATGGTGAATCGTGAGCTTCTTGTAAAATCAGCCTTTTGATATCGGAGTCATTGGGAACGCACAAACGCTTTCCATACCAAAAGGTTCCTTGTTCGTCCAGACGGAAGTCTTTTTTCCTTCCCTTCACTCATTTTGACTCTTATTTCTTCCAACTCTTTATCTCCCTTTTGTGCTTCCTTGATTCTCTCTTGAAGGGTAGGCACTATTTCCATAGTCGCTACGTGTCCTTCCGGAACTATTTCAGCCTGAGATCTTTAAACTGCTTGCAGAAATCCTCTGGGAGTTCCCCTGCGGTAAGTCCATTCACATTAACTTTACGGCTTAAGGCATCAGCTACTACATTAGCCTTTCTGGGGTGGTACTGCAAATCCAAGTCATAATCCTTAATCGCTTCAAGCCTTCTTATTTTCCTCATATTCAACTCCTTTTGGGTGAAGATGTACTTCAAACTCTTATGATCCGTGAACACATCACAATGTTTGCCCATGAGGTAGTGTCTCCATACCTTGAGTGCATGTACCACAGATGCAAGTTCCAAATCATGTGTGGGGTAATTGTGTTCGTGGTTTTTAAGTTGTCGAGAGGAATAGGATACTACCTTCCCATCTTGCATCAGTACACTTCCAAGTCCTTGCCGAGAAGCGTCACAATAGACTTGGAAATCCTTTTGGATATCAGGCAGACACAGAACTGGTGCCGTTATGAGGCGTTTCTTTAACTCTTGAAAGCTTCCTTCACATGCCTAGGTCCATAGGAATTTATTTTCCTTCTTCAATAGTTCTATCATGGGTTTTGATATTTTGGAAAAGTTTTCAATGAACCTCCGGTAATATCCTGCGACGCCCAAGAAACTCCTAATATCTCCCACATTCTTGGGTCACTCCCATTCAGTTACGGAAGCTACCTTACTAGGGTCTATGGCAACTCCTTTTGCCGACACAACATGACCAATGAAACCCACTTCTTTTAACTAGAACTCGCATTTGCTAAATTGTGCATACAACTTGTGTTCCCTTACCTTATCCATAATTAGGCGCAGATGCCTCTCATGTTCCTTCTCATCCTTGGAGTAAATACGTATATCATCTATGAATACCATGATAAACTTGTCCAAATATTCCATGAACACCTTGTTCATCATGGTCATGAAGTACGCCGGGGCATTGGTTAGGCCGAATGACATCACGGTGTACTCATACAGCCCATTTCTTGTGGTGAAGGCTGTTTTGGGCACATCCTGTTCTCGAATCTTTAGCTGAAAGTAACCTGACCGCAAATCGATCTTTGAGGACACACTAGATCCCTTTAACTAATCAAACAGGTCATTGATGTTAGGTTGAGGGTACTTGTTCTTGATCGTCCCTTCATTCAACGAGCGGTAGTCCACAACTAGCCTCTTGGTTTTATCCTTCTTTTCCACAAATAGGAAGGTGCTCCCCAAGATGACGAGATGGGTTGAATGAATCCCTTGTCCAATTGTTCCCTAAGTTGTTTCTTGAGTTCCTTAAACTCGTCCACATCCATCTTGTATGGTCTCTTGGCCATCGGACCTATGCCTGGCATCAAGTCAATGAGAAACTCAATATCACGGTCGGGAGGCATCCCGGGTAACTCTTCCAGAAAGACATCTGGGTATTCCTTCACAATTGGTACATCCTCCAAGCTAACCCCTTAAGAGAATTCAATCATAACTTCCTTAAGTGCAAAATTTGACTTGATACGAATCCTCTTCCCTTCCGGTGTTGTGAGCGTGATAGTCCTTTTGGCGCAATCTATGACTCCTTCATATTCGGTCATCCAACTCATGCCAAAGATTATGTCTAATCCTTGTGACTCCAGAACTACTAGACTTGTGGGGAAGAAGTGTGTCCCAATCCTTAGTTCTAACCCCCGGCAACCGGAGTTTGCCACTATTTCTCCTCCAGGAGAACTTACCCTTAGGGGAGAATTTATAGTCTCCGTAGGTATCTTGCCTCTATCTACAAATACCCTTGATATGAATGAATGCGATGCACCAGTATCAAAAAGAACAACTGCGGGTATGGAATTGAGCTTGAACTTACCAATCACGGAGTCCGTTGCATCACAAGCATCCTCCATGGAAACATGATTCACTATGGCTTTGACAAACGGATTTGGCTTCTTCCCGTTTCCATTACCATGGTTGTGTCCATTGCCATTCCCATTTCCATTGCCATTCCCATTCTTTTTCTCGGGGCAAGTAGTTGCATAGTGCCATGTCTTGTTGAACTTAAAGCAGGTCACCTCACTGAGATCCTTTCCATTGCTGCCATTCCCACTGCAGTGCTTATGCCCATTATGTTTGTGACCACCATGGTGATGACCGTTATGGTAGTGGCCATTACTGTTATAAGGTGGTGGTGATGAAGTGCGTTGCTGCTGGTACGGAACAGAGTGCTTGTGAGGGTTAGACTTCCTCTTTTGATTCTCTATGCTCTTTCTCTTGGATTCAACCACAATGGCTCTGTCCAAGAGCTCATGAAAGTTTTCAAACTTCTGAGCCTCAAGCTGAATAGATATCTCATCATTTAGCCCTCTTAAGAATTCCTCCTGCCTCTTGTCATCAGTGGAAACATCATCGGGTGCATAACGGGCTAGCTTGTTGAAAAGCTCACCATACTCGGTGATAGAACGGTGCAGCTGGTGTAAGTCACGGAACCCACGCCTTTTCAGAGTCATGACACCCACAGCCACATGATGAGTGCGGAAAGCTACCTTGAACTAATTCCAAGTTATGGCATCAATATCCGGGTGGGTGACTTGGTAGTTATCCCACCATTCTATAGCAGGTCCTTCAAATTGGTGCGAGGCATAATGCACCCAGTCGGCTCCAACAGCTTGCACGGTGTCTAACTTCTCGTTAATTGTGCGGAGCCAGTCATCTGCAATGATTGGTTCAGCGCTGCTAGTGAAGGTAGGTGGGTTCAACCTCAAAAACCGAGTCAAGCGATCCTGTTGAGGTGGTGGTGGAGGTGGGGGTGGCGTGTTGTTGTTGTTGTTTTGCATGTTCTGAGTGAGCAGTTGGATCAGATGGTTTTGAGTGGCCAAAAGTTGTGCAATCTCTAGAGGAATTTCGGGGTTCGCACGTCTTGGCGGCATCTGTGGGGTTTGAGCAACAAGTTAAGAAATAGACAGAAAGACTAAGTAGTAAACTCCTACCCTTATGAAGACACACAAGACACACAAAGCATAAGCAGCACAAGTAAAGCACATAAACCATCCAAGTTTAGCTAAACCAAACATGTCTTGGTATTTATTACAATCACGAATAACGTTCCACTATAGAATTTAAAGGTGGTCCAACTACTAAACATCTTCCACGCCTTCCTCTTCCTCGTCCTCGAACGAGTAGCCCTCCTGCTCTAGTGTTGACTTGTACAGCTCCATCTCCTTTGTGGTAGCTTCAAGCTTCTCCTGAAGTCCCTCCTTCTCGCCCTGCAGTTCTTCCACTAGGCTTGACTTCTTTGCGGCTTCAAGTTGCTTTGTCAAGTCTCTCTTGGTAGCATGCACGTCATTGATTATCTTGCAAAGGCCCTCAGTTTGCACATCAGTTTCCTCGATTTACTTCTTGAGTTCCCTAATCCTCTTGTTTTTATTTATCAGCCTCTTCTCTTGGTTAGTGAACTTCTTCTCTTGGTCCTGGAACTTCATCTCTTGGGCGTTCATTGCCTCCTCCTGCTGCTTGACTATTTCCTCCTTCTCCTTGATGAGAGCGCATAGCTCATCGTTCCTTAGCATCTCAAGGGAGCTACCTTTTTCAAGGTCATGGATGTGGCACTCCAAGTCTTGATATTGCATCCTTCGGCGCTTGGTAGAATCCCTTTCTTCAAAGGTCAACTCCATGGGGACTCCTTCCTCATCACGCCTTCCAAAAAGCCGCCGCAGTGTCCTTGGAGATATTCTTGATGGCGTCCACAAAGGTGACCAATGAGCTGCTGCAAGATGATGCTAAGATCCTTCTCCTTGGAGTCTCTAATGATGTGGATTGCTATGTCTTCCTACGGGCGCTCGCCTCTATATCATCCTGGCTGGATGACCTAGACTCCCCAGCAGCCGTCCTTGTGGAGTTTCTTCATTGGGCTTCCCTGGATTGTTGGTAGGGGAAGTTCCAAACTTGTGAGGAGGTCCATGAGGCATCAATCAAAGCGAAGGGGATCGATGTCCGCGACGGTGTCGTAGCAGAAGCTCATCATCCTTAAGTCAGAGGAAAGTATATTAGGTACTTAAACAAGTAGGGGAAAAGCAGGTGCTAGAAGTGCGTGAAAATAACTTAGAAGAAAAGGTAAGGCACATAAGTTAAAGGTGGTTCCAATCCTAGGGTCACGTCCTATAGGTAACGATGTTCTCTGATACCATCTGTTGTGACCTTGGATCAATAAAGATCCTAAGTCCCTGTGATTTACATGCTAGTCCCTGGATCAATAGCTAGCACTCACAGTCGATGAATATCATGTAAAACACAAAGTCATTATTACATGAGGAATCCAGAGTATGAAATTATTACAAATTTCCATAGCATTAAACTATCTCAAATAACAGCGAAAACATAAAACAACTTGAGTCCATCAACGCCCCAGGCTTGTTGAGTGTAGACTCGCGATCCCTATGCACCTTTCAATCTTCAGATTCTGCACATAAGGCGTGCAGCCAACAAGTTGGGTCAATACTTTGAATGTATTGGCAAATTACACCAAGGAAAGAAAAAGACTAACTCTACATGCAAGGCTAGTTTAGGCTGTGGAGTTCATTTTCTCAAAGCTAATTTTCTTTAGTATGGAAAAGGAGAGAGAATTTCCCTACTTTGTAAACATTTGATTAAGTAATATATGGTTGAATGGCACACGAGGATATTACTCACCAAGTGTCTAACAACCTAACACTTGGATATTACTCACCAAGTTCCCAAAACCCACCCAATAGCAATATGACTCACGCCCTGGGTTTTTAGCAAACTTTATGTTTTGAAAGAAAGAGAGAGGAAGATCCTTCAGAGGCTCCATCCTTCATATGCTCAATGTTGTTCTGTTTCTCTGAACATGGCTGATCGATCAGATTGCAATACTCTCGAGATTTTGTGCACTTTACCCATAATCCACGATCAAGTCCTTTTATAGACAAGACCATGACGAGACTTTCCCTTAGTAGCCCCTCAACCAGCTGGATCCAATCGTGCTAAGAACCTCCAAATGTTGGTACCCCGGTGAGGTTTCCCACTAAGTACTAGGCCAAGACAGAGCCCATATGTATTGTGGTTGTATTCGAAGCTTCTGAATTCCGAAACATGGCAGACTTCTTTGATTCCTGGGCGGCCATCCTCCACCAAAATCTCACTCATTGACCCAACAACCATTCCGCCCAGAAGAAAACTTAGTTTTATTTTGAAGGGGATTGAGAAGAAAAGTTTGCTCAAGAGAACCTTTATACTTAGAAAAATCAATTGTCTTTCGAACCCCCCAATGGTACTTTATATATATAGCATAGCAAGTACTTAGCAAAAAAACAGGGTAACCTATTAGGAGGGAAAAATCCTAAGTATAGAGCTACTCATGGCATACTACAAAATCATCGCACTTGCAAAATAATACTAAGAAAATTTCTACTAGAACATCCTACACATGCACTCTACAAAATTTATAGATCAAAACATGCATGGACAAAATTGGGACAAAAATATGAACAAGTGGTGTAACTTGCCTTGATGCGAGCACCACTCTACACAGTAGTACTCCTTAGCGCACTCCGAACAATATATCAAAACACAAACATAGATCTAATCACAACTTGCACAAAGTAATGCCATAGAAATAATATTCACGCATGCAACATGGTAGTGTGCAAGATTGTGTTCTGATTTGATTATGGTATCCTTCTTGGGTTGCTAATGTGTTGGGGATGTTGTTAGTATTAGTTTCCCACAGATTTTAATTTATTAGGATAATTACTTTAATTTATAGGCTCATAAGGAGAACCAACCATCTAATCAGCACTGAATTATATATAAAGATTTTAATCAAGATTATATAATTTTAGCCAGTAGGCATTGTAAAAAAAAGCCAACGCAACAAGAATCAACTAAAACGGAGTTCTAATTATTTTTCTGTGAATTAAATACTCCAAACTAGAGATTAAATCTCTCACAGAACATAATACAGCAAACTCGCCAAATTATTTCAGATATGTGTTCTACATAATATTTTGAATCTAACGGTATATTATATGCGATTTTTGGCCAAGTGGTTAAATTTCTATGAATTTCGCAAGATTCAAATATAATCTGCCAATTTAAAACCTAAATCTAACAGATCGAGACAAGTGGCAGGTTCTAATTGGCCCAGGCTAGATGACGCGGCGTTGACACGGTGCTGACGCGAGCATGCCACGCGGCACCCCTTCATTAAGAACTTCTAATCTAACCCGCACAATCTCGATCTAAAGGATGAGGGTGACGGTGGCGACTTACAGGGCGATGACGGCAGAGATGGGCGGCGGCGGTGGTGATAGTCGGTGGTGATTCCGTGGCTTCTCGAGGCAGCGGTGTGGTCGACAGGGTGCAGCAGGCCCTCACAGTCACGCTCGCGACCTCGACAACGTTCATCGCTTCCTCGTCTGTCGGCAGAGCTCTGCTGATTCTCTCCGTCCCCGGTGAGGCTCCGACGAGCAATTGCGGGCGCGGTGCTGCGAGAGGAAAGGGGAAAGGTGGTGAGAAGAGAAAACCGAATGAGAGGGTCACAGGATAAGGAAAAACAAAGGATATGGGGCTCGGAACCCACTGCCCCTGAGTTCGGCCGTCACCTTACTCCGGTGAGATCGGGAGAGCTCGAAATTGGCGGCCTGGTGGCGAGAGATCAAAAAATTCTTTAGGGTTTCGAAGCGACAGAGTCGTGGGGTTTATATGGGCGATGATTCTTGGTGAGGGGGTCATGGATTCTTCTCCTAATGGCCAGAGTCTGCTCAGCACACGGCGGCGCCCGATTTCTGCGGGGAGGAAGGGGATGACGTGCGGGCCCAGGCTGTTAGTGGAAGTAGGCGGCTGCAGGCTGGCGCTGGTGCTCGCGGGCTACGCTGGCGGGCTGCACGCTGCGGCCCAGTTAGGTTAGGCGAAGCGCGCGCGCTGGTAGGGTCTGTGCAGCCGGCCCAGTAGGTTAGGTTTTAAGTTTTTTTATTCATTTAGCAATTTCTGCTTTGCCTTTTCTTTAATAACTTTTGCATAACAAGTCCAAATGAAATGAAACCAGTTTCTAAATTTTTGTAAAAATGAGGTGGTCACCATAGAACCAAAAAATATTATTTTTGCAAAGTTTTAGGAAGGCTAAGCAAGGTAACCCCCTTCTTGTCCAAAGAGGAGTTTTTATTAGGGTTTTGTTAGGGTTTGGTGGTAGGGTTTTTGATGAAATTTTAATTTGTATGATGCAATGGTGCAAGGATGATGCATGATTCTAGTAACATCTTAATATAAAAATCTGGGATGTTACATTGTTCTGGTAAAATATTGACTTTGGCTTTTGTCCCGTCTAATTCCGAGAATATTTCCTTACTAGCTTTTCTGAAACCAAAAACAGCAGAATACATGCAACTAGCACTACGACATCTTGTTAATAGGTTAGTCCCAGAAAATATATAAAAATACTTCAAAGTGTAGACAAAGCATAGCAAAGTTTATACTAAACAAGCATGGAACATCAAATATTATAGATATGTTTACGATGTATCAATCATCTACGCGATCTTGAGATTGGCAAGTGAATGTCTACATCAACCACGGGAATCCGATCTTGTTAACCGGTTTGGATCTTCGAGGGTTAGTTGTAGGGGTTCATAGCATGGAAAATAAAAAATCTCTACCGCAAGAACACAAACAAGCCAAGATCTATCTACCAGATTTTGGCAACGAGTCGATAGAGTACTCACCCTCAAAGATTCCAAAGCGGTTAACGAGAGCATATTCTCGTGGGTGTTGTAGTCGTTCACTTGCTTATCTCAAGATCGCGTAGACGATCCTTCCAGCGCCGCATTCTGGCAGCCTTCCCATAGTCAGTCACACATTCAGTACTCGATGAAGACCTTCCTCTCCCTTGTTCTAGAAGGCGGCGGAGGTTGTAGCTCTCTCCTCGCGATTCCGACAGCACGACGGTGTGGTGTCGGAGTTTAGAGGGGAGATCCCACAGGGCTTCGCCTTAGCCAGAGCGAGTATGGTGGAGTAGAAGAGGGCCTTGGCGATCTAGAGTTTAGATGGCTCCAAGGGGGTAGTGTGGCGGGTGTCTAGGGGCTAGGGTTAGCCCCAATTCATCGACTTGGAGAGCACTTGGCGGCGCCTAGAGAGGGCTAGGTGCCTTGGGCTAGGGCTTGGAGTTGTGGGGCAAGGGGGCGCCCCATCCCCTCTATTTATGAGAGGGAGGGGTGGCAAGGGGGAGGGAATCCTCCCCAACACAACTTCATGTGTCCGGCGGCAAGGGGAGGGAGGATTCCTTCCCTAGGTAGGAATGCTTCCTTCCCTCCACTTGGAAACATTGTCCCATTTTGACTTTTTCAAACTGCCTTTTTGACTTTCAAATTAGAGTTTGATTTCTCTGTTCCATGTGTCCAGCCAAGTGGCTTAGGACATGATGCAATCATTCCACTTTGTCATGACACATCCATGTACCCTTCCCTTCCAGATTGGTGAACCTTCTAGACCCTTCTAGAACATTCCGGTGAAAATATCGGAACCATTCCCGAACTCTGGAATTGGACTTTCCTTATATGAATCTTATTCTCCGGACGATTCCGGATCTCCTCGTGATATCCCGGATCCCATCCGAGACTCTGAACAAAATTCGGTCTTCTTAATCACATTCTGTATCTACTAAACAACATCAAATCCTTAAGGGTGTCTCCCTACGGTTCGTGAATTATGCAGACATGACCGAGACTGTAAGACCCCACCTTTATAAAGGTAAAGGTCCCTGTGATTGCAATGCTAGTCCCTGGATCAATAGCTAGCATCCACAGTTAAGATGTAATATCAAGAAACAAAGGTCATAGTACAACTTTATAACTAGGAATAAATAATTCATTACATCTTACAAAGCTCATTTGGCTATCTCATTACAATGCAGCAGAAATAACTATAGCATGGAGTCCTTCATCTTCAAAGTGCCACAGGCAATCATGTTGGTTGTAGACTTGTAATCGTAATCAACACACTTCACTAACATCAAACAAACCTGCAACATAATAAGTTACAGCCACAAGGGTCAATACATTTTAATTGTATTGGCAAGTGATACTATGGTAGTATAGTTTTAACTATCATCTATATGCATTTGGCTAGGTGGAGCTTAGGCTTGCTTTGCTCAAAATAGATTTTCCTTATTATTTGAAAACACAAAGTTTTTGTTTGTCAAAATCACCCAAGGCATCTACCAATCAAAGATTGAAGATCCTTTAACCCTTGTTCAACCAAAAGTTTTTAACTTAGAAATTGGGATGAGAAGATTCTTGATAGCTTCCATGTCTTGATGCTCAAATTGTCCATTGCCGAGGACACGGCTAAGTACTTAGATTTTACACTCTCGAGAGGTGGTGCACTTTCCCCACAAGACTCGACATGCATCGGGACAAGATCTTTCAGAAGCCTTCCCTTAGACCAGAATGGACGCGTTCCAACCTATCATCCCCTACCACCAACTGTCCATTTGGCTAAGTTATTGCAACCTATATGATCCGGGCAGAGCCCATAATGCCAAGTGGCTGCACATGAAGCTTCTCAACATTTGACATCTCAAATCTCTTTGTTCATGGGTGACAATCCACAAGTGTGATACACCAGGGTAGTCCATTGAAATGGGCCCTGAGTAACCACTCAACACAAACCATTCTCACCATTCCACCCAGGTGATTCATTCACATTGTTATTTTATTAAATAAAACACAAGTCATAGACTTAGAAATATTCCATAGCATTAATATAATCCACCCTTGTTTTCTACTAGCTAAGCTAAGCATGATAGTAGTAGGAATCTTGACTTAGGAAAATTCTACTAAGGTTTCATCTATTAGGATTTCCCATGGCATAGTTTATACTTACCAAAAATTCCATGCAAGTCCTACTTAGAAATAACACTAATGCATAGTGAAAATAATGGGACAAAAGTATGAAGCACCACTTGCCTTTTTGGTAGAGAATATAAGTTCACTCCTTGATCTTGCAATAGTCACACTCTTCAAATTTCACTACAATTCAATCAAGGCACAAATTCAATCTACCATTCAAGAAATTCATCACATAGAATAATAAAAACCAAGCAATGCATGCAAGCATGCCAAAGATTGTTTTATTTGGAAAAGTGGTTTCTAATAGGTTATAAACATTATAAAACACCTATTGATCAATCATAAATGTGGCAAAACCATTTCATATTAAGTTAGTCAAAATGGCCACTTTAAGTCATTTTTGTTTTGCTAGAAATGGTTTAAATTAAAGTAATAGTTTCTAGTGTTTGACAAATACAATTTTAAACACAAATGTTAGTGTTTTATGGTCAAGTGTTTATTATTAAAACCATTTGCAAAAGGTTTTACCTATAAACCATTTTTAATTCAAACAACATTTTATTTCATTAGAAATGCCTTTAAACAAAGTAATAATTTTCTAGAGTTCACCAAATATATTTTTAAATCCTAAAACTTGGTGTTTAGGGTCAGAGAGTTTAAATAAAATCATTTTCCAAAGGTTTTACTCAAAAAGCATTTTTATACCATAATCAATATTTTTATTTAACTAGAAATGCTTTAAATCAAAGATTTATTCTTTAGCTTCACAAAATATACTTTTAAATCCATAAGTTGGTTTATATGGTCAGTAGGTTCAAAACAAACCATTTAACAAAGATTTTACCTTAAAAATATTTCTAGAATAAATTTTATACACAAAATATGCCTATACAAGTTTCTGCAAAAACAACTAATTTTCCAGAAGGAATTCATTAAAAAAGTGCATGGTTGGAAAGTACTTGCTTTTCTGATTCCATTGATATAAAATTTGTAAAATTTGGACGTGTAGATTTAAAGTTATGGAATTTACAAAATCTCATATCTAATAGAATCAAATCTGTTTTTAAAACCAGAGTCTGGCCACGTGGAATGTTTTCATTGGCTCATACCAGTTCATGTGGATGGTGCAACGTGGGGCGTTGGATTTAAAACAGATCGTGTGGCACATGATCAATCGTACCCCTTCGGGTTATGTTCTACCGTAGCCACGCGATCAGGATCTAACAGCCGTTGATCAAGCGACCATTAACTAGCGGCGCTCGCGGCGGTGGCTGGCGGCAGAGCGCTCGGGCAGAGGTAACCAACAGAGAGGAGGGGCGATCAGAAGTTACCAAGGGTGTTGCCGGAGAGGAGGCAGACGGCGGCGCTTCTCGGTTAAAGACGGAGTCGAGGATACAGGGCACGCGCAGCTGAACGGGCAGCACTGGGAGATGCGCCAGAGGCTAGGGAGTAAGCTTGTATGCGCTAGGGAGCAAGGGGAGGCGGGGAGCGGCTGGAATCGTCGCCGAAAGGGCGTCGGGGCAGAGGAGTTTGAGGTTGTAATTCGGGCAGCCCTATGGCGTTTTGGCGTGGGCGAATGAGGGGAAAGGAGGAGGAGGTCTGGGCGTTTAAGAGGGCATAGTCACTGGACAGAATAAACGCTGCATTAACACGAATTTAATCGAGGTTTGATTGACAGAGAACGGTAGGGAGAAGGAGGAAGCAGTTGCGGGCGGGTGTAAACGAAGACTAACAAGTGGGGCCTGACGTTCAGTGAGAGAGAGAGAAAAACGAGGTGGGACTAGGGGTCAGTGGCAGCGCGGGTTGATTTTGCGGTGTGAACCGTTTTTCTGCGGGGAGAGGGAAGATGGGCTTGCTGGGCCGGAATGGGCTAGGTTAGATGGGCTGTGTTGTTTCCCTTTTTTTATTCTAAATCCTTTTTCTTTTTCTATTTAGATTTCTATTTTGATTTTATTCAAATGATTTCAAACCCTTTTCCTTTTCAAACTTTTCAATAAGTTTCTATTTTGTTGAAACATGTATTTTTAATACCATTTTTAGAATAATTTCTTTATTCTTTTTATGGTTTTATTCTTTATTAAATTAAGCACTTGCCTTTATTCAAATAAGATTAAATATATTTTCAAACTCTTTCATTGAATTCCAATTTTCACTAAACCTTTTCAGTAGGTTTTATTTATTTAATAGGGTGTTAAATAATTCACTTTGAATTATTTAAAGTATTTTAATATGATTATTAATCATTTAATTTGGGCAAATGTCTTTATTCCAATCAAATCAAATATGATTTTAATTCCATAAATTTTATTTAGATAATTTCTTTAATTCTATTTAAGTTAATTAAATAACTTTTATTCCACTTGGATAAATTCCAATTATTATTTCCCATGATTTAATTAATAACTTCTATTAGGGATTTTATCTTTAATCAAATGGAATAGAATTTGGTTAAGGCCATTTTATTTTATTTGAATATTCTTTAACCCTTTATTTTATTTGGATTTGGATTATCTTTATTCCATTTGCTTATGGGTTAGGACAAGTTTTAATTTGGCTTTTAAATATTCCTTATTTATTTACTCCTTTCCTTATCTTATAAAATCCATATCTTTTTATTTAAAGATCCAAAATTGGTGATTCCAATTTGTATACTTTTATTTAATATTGGTTTATCCTTTTAAATCTCTTTAGGATTATTTTGCTCACAATTTGGTATGGATTTTAGACAGGAGCTTTATTAGCTTTGGAAATTATTTATTTTTAACTTATTAAATTCATAAGTTCTTATCTATGGTTCCACATTAAGTGAAACCAATTTCTATTGTTTTATAATATTTTTATTTATCATTTTTGATCATTTATAAATGCTTGGTGCTAAAGTTTTATATGGATAAAATCCATGGTCTTAGAGTAATCTTGGAAATGTTTTTCCTTTAGGGTTTTAGGGTTTTGGTTTATTTTCCAAGTGTTTCAATTTCAAGATGCATTTATGAAGAATGCATTTCACTTGATTTGAATTTTGAGGGATTCAAATTTTATTCAAAGTTTTTTCAAGATGGGTTTTTAAGTTTCCATTTATAAACAAAAAGTTTCTTTTCACCCTAAATTTCAACAATTATTTATTTTGTTTATTTATTTTTCACATTTCAAAATTTGGAAAATTTTGGGATGTGACAGAGACTCTTCTCCTATCAATAACCAATAGAGGAATCTGGAAATTCATATGCCACCTTTATAACCACCCAGTTACGAAGTGGTGTTTGATGTCATCAAAGCATCCATCCGGTGATAGTGATTAGCATGATCTCATGGTCAAAGGAATTAGGTTACTATGTATCTGAAAGATTATAGAAAACGAACTATTGAAATGACTTGATCTTTATGCTACGCTTATCTATAGGATTATGTCCATCACACCATTCTCTTAATGATTTCATCTTGTTGTTAATAACATCTCAATGTTCATGATCAGGAAACCATGATCATCTATCAACCCACAAGCTAGTATTACAAAGAGGCTTTACTAGGGACTCTAACAAGTTTAAAAATCACCCAAGTAGTAATGTTTCTGGTTAATACAATTATAGCATGAACGTAAACATTTATCATAAACACAAAGATATAATAATAACTACTTTTATTATTGCCTCTAGGAAATATCTTCAACATTCTCCCACTTGCACTAGATTCAACTAATCTAGATTACTTGGTAATATACGGAACACCCATGGCGGTTTGGTGTTGGTCATGTCTTGCCCTCAGGAGAGGTTTAGTCAATGGATCTGCCACTTTCAGATATGTGTGTACTTTGCAAATCTTTATGTTACCATCTTGGACATGCTGTCGAATAGCGTGAAACCATAGCTGGATAAGCTTCAGCTTCTTGTGTGACCTTGGCTCCTACGCATTGGCTATGGCACCCATGTTATCACAGTACATAGACATTGGATCCGGCGCACTGGGAACCACACTGAGATCCGTAATGAACTCCTTCATCTATATCGCCTCTTGTGAAGCCTTCGAAGCAACTATGTATTCCGATTCAGTTGAAGATCTCGCCATAACGTTTTGCTTTGCAATCCTCCAGCTCACTGCTGCACCATTCAAAGTAAATACATATCCAGATTGAGATTTAGAATCACCCGGATCAGTGTTCAAACTAGCATTGGTGTAACCATTAACAATGAGCTGTTCATCACCTCCATAATAAAGAACCATATCCTTAGTTCTTCTCAAGTACTTAAGGATGTTTTTAACCGTTGTCTAATGATCCACTCCCGGATCACTTTGATATCTGCAAGTTAAACTAACAGCATATGCAATGACGGGTCTAGTACATAGCATGTCATACATGATAGATCTATGGATGAGGCGTAGGGAGTCTTACTCATCCTCTCTCTATCTTCTGCCGTAATGGGACTTTGAGTTTTAATCAAGGTCGTGTTGGGCAACATGGGCAAGAACCCTTTCTTACTATCTTCCATTCCAAGCCTCTTTAGAACTTTGTCCAAATATGTACTCTGTGAAAGCGATATTAGGCATCTCGATCTATCTCTATAAATCTTTGTGCCTAATATGTAAGCAGCTTCACCAAGATCCTTCATTGAAAAACTATTATTCAAATAATCTTTGACACTTTTAAGAAGGTCTACATCATTCCCAATCAATAATATGTCGTCCACATATAGTACTAGGAATGCTATAGAGATCCCACTCACTTTCTTGTAAATACAAGCTTCTCCATAAGTTTGTATAAAACCAAAAACTTTTCATCACCTTATCAAAACGTTGATTCCAACTTCAGGATGCTTGCTTCAATCCATAAATGGACCGTTGAAGTTTGCATACCTTGTTAGCATCTTTAGGATCGACAAAACCTTTGGGTTGTACCATATACAACTCTTCATCAATGTCTCCATTGAAGGAAAACCGTTTTGACATCCATCTGCCATATCTCATAATCATAGTATGCAGCGATTGCTAACAAAATCCTCATAGACTTTAGCTTCGCTACTGGTGAGAAAGTCTCATCGTAGTTAACTCCTTGAATTTTTTGAAACCCTTTTGTGACAAGTCGAGCTTTATAGACGGTTACATTACCATCAGCATCTGTTTTCTTCTTGAAAATCCATTTGTTCTCGACAGCCTTCCGGCCATCTGGTAAGTCCACCAAAGTCCATACTTGGTTTTCGTACATGGATCCAATCTCGGATTTCATGGAGTCTTGCCATTTATTGGAATCTGGGCTCATCATTGCCTCCTCATATGTCGCCGGTTCGTAGTTGTTGTCCGCCAACATGACACTCATAACAGGATCATACCAATCGGGAGTGGTACGAGTCCTCGTCGACCTGCGAGGTTCTGTAGTAAATTCGACCGAAGTTTCATGATCACCATCATTAGCTTCCTCTCTTATTGGTGTAGGTCCCATAGGAACTTCTTCTGGTGTTGCGCTACTCTTTAATCCGAGAGAAGGTTCGACAACCTCATCGAGTTCTACTTTCCTTCCAGTCACTTCTTTTGTGAGAAAATCCTTCTATAGAAAGGATGCATTCTTGGCAACGAAAATTTTGCCCTCGGATCTATGAGAGAAGGTATACCCAATAGTTTCCTTCGGATATCCTATGTAGACGCATTTATACGCTTTGGGTTCAAGCTTGTCTAGCTATAACTTATTTACATAAGCTTCGCAACCCCAAACTTTAAGGAACGACAATTTAGGTTTCTTACCAAACCATAATTCATACGGTGTCGTTTCAACGGATTTAGATGGTGCCCTATTTAAAGTGAATGCGGCTATTTATAATGCATAACCCCAAACCGACAAAGGTAAATCTGTAAGTGACATCATAGAATGAATCATATCTAATAGAGTTCGAGCATGACATTCGGACACAACATTACATTGTGATGTTCCTGGCGGTGTCAATTGTGAAAGTATTCCACATTTCTTCAAATGCACGCCAAACTCGTAACTCAGATATTCACCTCCATGATCAGATCGTAGAATTTTAATCTTCTTGTTACGTTGATTCTCTACTTCACTTTGAAATTCCTTAAACTTCTCGAAAGTTTCAGACTTATGTTTCATGAAATAGATATACCCATATATACTCAAGTCATCCGTGAAAGCAAGAACATAACGATAACCACCGCGCGATGCCATACTCACCGGGCCACACACATCGGTATGTATGATTTCCAATAAGTCTGTAGCTCGCTCCATCATACCAGAAAATGGAGTCTCAGTCATTTTTCCCATCAGACATGCTTCGCATCTTTCCAGTGATTCGAAATCAAGTGATTCAAGAATTCCATCAGAATGGAGTTTCTTCATACGCTTCACTCCAATGTGACCAAGACGACAGTGCCACATATATGTTGAGTTATCGCTTAATTTCAAACATTTAGCTTCTATATTATTAACACGTGTATTAATACAATTGAGATTCAACAAGAATAGACCATCTATCAAAGGTGCATGTCCATAAAACATATTACTCATATAAATCGAACAACCATTATTCTCAGACTTAAACAAGTAACCCTCTCACAATAAACATGATCCGGAGTAATGTTCATGCTCAACTCAGGCACCAAATAACAATTATTTAAGTATAAAACTAATCCCGATGGTAGATGAAGAGGTAGCGTGCCGACCATGATCACATCAACCTTTGATCCATTTCCAACATGCATCGTCACCTCGTTCTTTGCTAGTTTCCATCTATTCTGCAGCACATGTTTCAATTTACAAATGTGAGCAACCGAGCCAGTATCAAATACCTAGGAACTACTACGACTACTAGTAAGAGACACATCAATAACATGTATATCAGATATACGTTTCTTCTTGATGGTTCCGTTCTTCACATCCACCAAGTACTTGGGGCAATTCCGCTTCCAGTGACCTTCTCCCTCGTAGTAAAAGCACTCAGTATCAGGCTTAGGCCCAGCCTTGGTCTTCTTCGCCGACGCGGTAGCTTTCTTACTGCCCTTCTTGAAGTTTCCCTTTTTCTTAGACTTGCCTTGCTTGTTGAAATTGATGGTCTTATTGACCATCAACACTTGGTGCTCTTTCTTGATCTCCACTTATGCAGACTTCAACATAGAGAAGAGTTCTGGTAACCTCTTATCCATGCGCAACATGTTGTAATTCTTCACAAAGTTCTTGTAACTTGGTGGTAGTGATTGGAGGACATGGTGAATCCCCAAAGCATTACGAATTATTATTCCCAAGCTCTGGAGCTTATTGGTGTGCCCAGACATCTTAAGCACATGCTCACTGACGGAGCTGCCCTCCTCCATCTTGTAGTTAAAGAACTTTTTAGAAGCTTCATAACTCTCAACTGCCACGTGAGCCTCAAATATCATTTTGAGTTCACGGACAATATCATGTGGGTCAAAGTTCTCAATCCTCTTTTGAAGCTCTGATTCCAAACCATACAAGATAGCACACTTAACTATGGAGTATTGATTCTTCCGAGTACGAAAAAAAATTCTCATCATCGGTAGCATCTTATGAAGGTGGGTCACCCAGCAGTGCATCCAGCACATAGGTCAACTGACCAGCATTGAGGAAAATCCTCAAATTGCGGAACCAGTATGCGAAGTTGCTCCATTGTTTTTCAACTTTTTTCTCTAGGAACGCATTAAAATTGATGGTAGGGGCCAACATTGATCTACAACATATTTGCAATAGTTTAGACTAAGTTTATGAAAAATAGAGTTCTAACTAATAGTTAAATTAATCTAGATGAACTCCCACTCAAAACAATATCCGTCACATTGTTTTAGTGATCACACGAACCAAATCCACTACATCAAGTCCGATCATCACGAGACATAATGTAGTTTCAAAGGCGAACAATCAACATGTTCATCATATCTACTATATGACTCATGCTTTACCTTTCGGTGATCCGTGTTCCGAGACCATGTCTGTACATGCTAGGGTCGTCAAGATGTAACCTTAGTTTCTGCATGAGCAAATCGGGCTTGCTCCCGTTGTATACACTCGCAGAATCTAACACACCCGATAATCACGTGGTGCTTCGCAACAATGAGTCTTGGCAACAGTGCCTACTAAGGAAGAACACTTCATAACTTGAAATTTTGTGAGAGGGATCATCTTATAATGCTACCATCGCGATATAAGAAATACAAGATGCATAAAAGGATTAAAATCACATGCAATTCAAAATATGTGATATGATATGGCATTTCTTCTCGTGCTTCCGATCTCCATCTTCAAGCACAAACATGGTCTGCATCATCACCGGCGTGGCGTCAAGGTCAATGGCACCGCTCCATGGTTGTCGTCCACCAGCATCAACTATTACAACTACTTTAAATAATAGACACGAGGTCTTAACAAAATTGAAAGACAACCATAAGGCTCCTGCCGGTTGCCGACTTACAATAAAGATCATTGCATACATCATATATGATCACAATCATGGCCATATCACATCAAAGAACACCCCAGCAAAATAAAGTTTGACGCCTCTAATTTTCTTTGCATATTTTATGTTGTTTGGGGATTTCAATAAGTACCGTTCTAACTTATGAAAAAGAACCACAACATTGATGCATGAACTATCAAGTGACTGTTCTAATTGAATCTTCAATATGATGGGAGATACAGACACCCGCGAAGCCACTTATGCAATACAAGTTGCATGTCAAGCGTGGAGAAAGTCTCATGAACGATGTCATGTAAGGTTAGACCGGGCCGCTTCATCCCACCATCCCGCAAGATGCAAAGTACACAAGAATCAATTGATAATAAAAGCACTAGCGCCCACAATGACCATTGTGTTCTACTCATGCAATAAATCTACATATAGACACAGCTCTAATACCAATGTAGGGGTTCGTAGCATAGAAAACAAAAAATTCTACCGCATGAACACACACAAGCCAAGATCTATCTACTAGATTGTGGCAACAAGTCGATAGAGTACTCACCCTCAAAGATTCCAAAGCGGTTAACAAGAGCAAATTCTCGTGGGCGTTGTAGTCGTTAACTTGCCGATCTCGAGATCGTGTAGACGATCCTTCCGGCGCCGTGTTTCGGCAGCGCTCCTGCAGTCGGTTACACGTTCGGTAGTTGATGAAGACCTTCCTCTCCCTTATTCCAGCAGGCAGCAGAGGTTATAGCTCTCTCCTCGCAATTTCGGCAGCATGACGGTGTGGTGTCAGAGTTTAGAGGGGAGATCCCCCAGGGCTTCGCCTAAGCTGGAGCGAGTATAGTGGAGTAGAAGAGCACCTTGGCAATCTAGGGTTTAGAGGGTTCCTAGGGGGTACTGTGGCTGGCATCTAGGGTCTAGGGTTAGCCCCAAGTCGCCGACGTGGAGAGCTCCTGGTGGCGGCGGCTAGAGTGGGCTATGCGCCTTGGGCTAGTGCTTGGAATTATGGGGCATGGGGGTACCCCTACCCTCTATTTATGGGAGGGAGGGGTGGCAAGGGGGAGAGAATCCTCCCCCAACACCACGCCATGTGGCCGGCAGCAAGGGGAGGGAGGATTGCTTCCCTAGGTAGGAATCCTTCCTTCCCTCCACTTGGAAACATTGTCCTAGTTTGACTTTTTCAAACTGCCTTTTTGACTTTCAAATTAGAGTTTGATTTATTTCTTCCTAGTGTCCAGACAAGTGACTTAGCACATGATGCAATCATTCCACTTTGTCATGACACATCCATGTAACCTTCCCCTTCCGGATCGGTGAACCTTCTAGACCCTTCTAGAACATTCTGTTGAAAATACCGGAACCATCCCCGAACTCCGGAATTGGAATTTACTTATATGAATATGTTCTCCGGACCAATCTTTATCTCCTCGTGATATCCCGTATCCCATCTGAGACTCCGAACAACATTCGGTCTTCTTACTCACATTCCATATCTAAAAAACATCAAATCCTCAAATGTGTCTCCCTACGGTTCATGAATTATGCAGACATGACCGAGACTCTTCTCCGATCAATAACCAATAGAGTAATCTAGAAATTCATATGGCTCCCACATATTTCTATGATTACTTCGTGATCCAATGACCCATTTACATACGATACCAATTTCCCGTTGTCTCGTGATATTTTACTTATCCGAGGTCTGATCGTTGGTATCTCTGCATACATAGTTCAACCTCGTTACTGACAAGTAGGCTTTACTCGTTCATGTGATATGTGACCCCTTGTGAACCAGTCACATGCTTGCAAGCTAATTGGATGACATTCCACCGAGAAGGCCCATAGTAAATCTATCCATCATATGGATGGACAAATCCCACTCTTGATCCATGTGCCTCAACACATACTTTCCGAACACTCAATGCCACCTTTATAACCACCCAATTAAGAAGTGGTGTTTGATGTCATTAAAGCATCCATCCAGTGATGGTTATTAGCATGATCTCATGGTCAAAGGAATTAGGTTACTATGTATCTGAAAGCTTATAGCAAACAAACTATTGAAATGATTAGATCTTTATGCTACGCTTATCTATAGGAGTATGTCCATCACACCATTCTCCTAATGATTTGATCATGTTGTTAGTAACATCTCAATGTTCATGATCAGGAAACCATGATCATCTATCAACCAACAAGCTAGTATTACAAAGAGGCTTTACTAGGGACTCAAACAAGTTTACATATCACACAAGTATTAATGTTTCCTGTTAATACAATTATAGCATGAATGTAGATATTTATCATAAACACAAAGATATAATAATAATAACTACTTTTATTATTTCCTCTAGGGCATAGCTCCAACATTAGTACTCTATGAATTCGATGGACCGATTTAGTAGATTAAATCTTGGCTTGTGTGTGTTCATGCGATAGAAATTTTTTGTTTTCCATGCTACGAACCCCTACATCTAGTATTTTTGGATTTTTTGAAATAGAGTTGAATTCTTCTTCAGAAATAAAACAACCTAGAGAGAAAATTAGGATGCCGCCCATCACTCCTCTCCCCTTTGCCTGCCAGCCGCGCGCAGCTCCCACGGCCCAACCCAACCCATCTCGGCTCAATACTGTTTCAGTCCGAGTCATCGCCGTCGTCCACATTTGGCTTGCTCTGAAGAAGCTGCATGTCAACCTCGCCGCCGCTCGCCGGTGTCAAGATCCTCGCCGCCACTCTGGTTGGATATAAGGAGAAGCCCTGCACGCCTCTCCCTCCCATGATCTCTTCCTCTCTCTCTCTCTATCTCTCTCTCTCTCTCTCTCTCTCTCTCTCGTGCTGGGTCGAGCCCTAGCCGCTGCAGTCGTCATCCGTCGTCATTGCTCCTGGCCACCCTGAGTCCATCTGCGACCACCATCGGCTCCACCTCGTTGCTTTGGTGCTCCCTCCCGAAGGAATAGAGCCTGGGCGCTCGCAAAAGCCCGCATCATCTGCTTCCTCCTCGACTCCGACGAGCTCCACCGATGCCATCACCATCGGCCTCGACCTCCTCCGACCCTGCTGTCACCTCTGTTAGAATCACGATGAGTCACTGGTCCACCTGGACCCCTCCTTTCTCTTCCTCCAGATTTGCTTTGAACCTCCGCCGTGCGCTGCCGTCTACCACCGCTAGTCGTTGTTGCAGTCATCACTACGGTGACCAAATCCGGGCGGCGCCGCCTCTATCCAGCTCACTTTGATCCGCTGGTTCGAGCACGTGCATCCGCGTTAGCCCACTCGCCCCTAGCGCCATCGCTGGCCACCGCCTGACTGTGCCCACCGGCGAGCCACCAAGGCGTTGACGTTGCGGTGCAGAAATTTTAGGGTTGGATGACATCAGGTTGATGTCATAATTTATTTATCATTTCATAGAAAAGGTATAATCTTATAAAATAAATAACTAATTATTCATAAGTCAGAAAAATATGTAAAATATTATCAAAATGTTTAGAAAAATGAGATCTATCTATTAAAGATATAATCATGCATTTATAAGAAACTTCAATTAAAAAGTTTGATATAAGAACAAAAAACCCTCTCATATGCATTCGGAGTTTCTCTGAACTAGGGTTTATATCCCTCGGAACCCTGTTTAAACTGCCAAGAATGACTTAGTGGTACATTTCAATACAATTTAACTTGTCATATCATCATCATTGTTTGAGCATTGCATCGATGCCATGTGTTTATTGTTCCCTTTCTTTCTGGTGTTTGGTTTTCCTGATAGAATATGATATCAAGATCGAGATCAAAGTCCGAGATCAACACCATCGAATATCAATACTTGACAAACTGTAATCAAGTCAAGTACAAGGATTTTCATGTTCCTCTTATTGTTTATCAACGGGCAAAGGGAAGCATAGCCCCACCATAATACAATCCTGTTGTTTCAAAGTATTTCAATTCTTGCCATGATGCATATGATTCTACCGTGGTCTTTTATCGATAGATAGAGTATCCTATCTATTGCATTAATCCCTTTGAACTTATATTACTTGATCCACTGGTCCTAGCATAACAAGGTTTGGCTTGTGGGCACTTCTAGAGCTTATACCTATGTGTTGCTTAGGCGTGCATAACTATCAGTGCTGGTTCATCTAGATGATGTATCAAATGGAGATAATCTAGTATGACAGGAGATCACAATATACTAATGAGGTTAAATCAGTGGTAAAGGTTAAACATGCTAAGGCTTGTATGGGAGGCCACGAAGGGGTGTGGTTTTTGTACTCCCATGCACTCCACCATTAGGAACCGAGTTCTTTCCTTTGGAACTGAGACGAGTCGTACAGCCTCACGGGGTTTGGGAACCCCTCGATTGACTAACTTGCCTAGTAGATTCCATGAGTCGCATAATTCGGGCTTTCCATTTGGCATACGCACTGAAAATGTTTTTGAAAGAGGAGTTGAAGGAGGTGCATTCATAACAGGTAGGGAGGCGTGGTCGCAGTTGCTTGGTGTAGATAGTGCCCCTGGTAAACCAACCTTGCCTCACATCTCTAGGGATCGGCTTTGAGATTTGACCCATTATGGCGGAACCATCCTTAGGGCATGACTCATGGTCTCGATGAAAGCAAGGTAAAGGTCGCGGTCAACCACCCTCTACCGGTCTTCCAAGGAAGAGGGCTAATGATTCTGTCATTAAGAGAAGGTTGGTACATGTGGGTAAAGTTATACACCCCTGTAGAGTTAAATATTTTCGAAAAGCCGTGTTCATGGTTATGAACACTTGGTGAGCAAATTCTAAGATCATAGAGAACTATAACCTAATCGTAAAACTTGGTAGATCAACGTGTGCTTAAGGATGCTTCCTCATGGGTACGAGGGGGTGATCCTAGTTGAGGTTCATATGATGATAACTTGGTTAATATAAAATATGATGATCAATATTTTTAATATGTCGCTCTCTTATCCCCTTTTAAATATTCTGATTAGGTGAGCTTCTTCTCCCTCTCGTTTTATAAACAAAGACAACTTTATGCAAAACAACTCCACTAGCCATAAGCCTTGCTGAGTACACCCCGTACTCACCCTTGCTTTGTTGATACTTTTGTAGAAGAGTAAAGTTCCTTACGACATCGACACCTACACATAGCTTGGGGTCCCCGGTCAGCAGCCTGGAATCTATGGGCTGGGACGTCATCATATGCTTCAGGCATCTTAGGACATTTGTTAAGTTTTCTATACTTCATAGCATAATTTTCCTTATATTGTTTGAAGTTTGTGGTCTTTGACCTCTTCTTGTAATATTATGGTTCTTTGCTCACTTATGAGCTTGCTATAATAATTTTTGTGTCATAGGGTCACTCCTGTGTTAACGATTCTTCACTGGATATCCTCGAGCTCTAGGTTAGGCTTATATTTGATGGAGGTATGGGATTTGTCTAGCCCTGGTCCTGGGGGTGTTACAGAGGAACAGAGGCGCGTACGACTCACCTCTCTTTTGAGGCGTGCCCCTAGCTATCCTCCATGGCGCTACACAATCCCACGCCGGCTAGGTTCGAGGCTAACCGAGGTGATGCCACGGTGGTACTCGGGCATAGTGCTCTCCATCTGGAACTTGGTCGAGGCCATCCCCCGGGCCTAGTGAAGGAAGTGCTCCCGAGCCACCTCAACCTTTGCTGCCACCTGATCTCGATCGTCATCGGGGTCAACCACGGTAGGAGCTCCTTGATGTCATGCTTAAGTGCACATTTCTCCCATAGGGGAGAGGAAGTTCTAGCTCCATCCCTGGTGCGCTCGACCGTGGGTTGGCGGTTGTGGCTTGACCCGGCCATCATCACCTCCATGCCACGAGGCATGTCGAACGCGCCGCTAGATAAGGGAAATGGCTCAACGAAGGAGACGATTTCCCAGGGGAAACTCTCCGAAATGATGGTGACATAGAATAGCAGGTGTCCGAACAGCAGAACGGTGCCACCCACGGGAAAAGTGGATTCGGCAAAGCATGAGGGATTGTCGATGACGCAGTCTAATTGACCCAAGTTGAGCACAAGGACGGAAGCCACGCGCTCCCCAGCATAATTGTGGAGTCCCGTGCAGAACGTGCCTCCGGTCGTCGCCATGTCTCGCACCATGGTGGGTGCCAAATGTCATTGGTATGGGAACGGAAGTGCCTGATAAGGATAGATAGAGGGTGGGAGCAAGAAGTGAGGCTAGTGACGGCATTCGCAAGTGGGATTGGATACAAGAAAGTACGATGAGACACAATAAGTACTCAGGTTCAGGACCCTCATGATGAGGTAAATCCCCTACTCCTACTGATCGGAATATCTGGATGAACTACTATCACATCCCAAAGTTTTCCTAATTTTGTAATGTAAAGAAAATAAAAGAAGTTGGTTAATTGTTTGACTTTATTAAAATTCTGAGTGAAAATAATCTTTTGGGAACTTGTTTGAACCCTTCTAAACCAAGATTTAAAAACACATTCTTATATGAGTGGATTAACATGACTCTCCTACTAGTTTGCATTATATTTCAATCAATTGGTTTTGAGTGACAATTGAAATATTTACCCAACCATGCTTGAATTATAAAAGAGATGGTATAACATGAATTTCTCAATTATGGTGGAGTAGTATTTTGATGTGTTACATTTGAATATTAAACTTTTTATTGGATTTTTAGAATATTTCTAGATGCTTTTCACCACTTGTTTATATGAGAGGAGATAATATGAATTCTTCATTTTATTTGGACTTCAGAGTGTTTCATTTATGCACTATGGGTGAAAATATTTTTTATGCAGTGTGTGACATTGTTTGAATTGAATTGAGTGGATTTGATTGATTCAAGTAAAAGACCTAGAAACTATTTATAAAATTTGCATAGTAGCCATATATGGCCAATTGCATAAAACAAAGTCTGTATTTTTGTTGGACATGAAAAGGTTCCCTAGTTGCCATAAATGCAAATATCAAACTTTAGAAATTTTATGAAACTAAGCCCTAAAACAAAAGCTATAAAATAAAATAGAAAAGAAAAAAATCTAAGCCTAATCTACCACCTGCAACCAGCCTCCAGCCAACCCTAACCCAAGCCCACCTTCTCAAGGCACAAGAAGAAGAAGCGGTGTGCAAGCCAGCCTAAGCGGCCCAAAGAGAGAAGCACCGCAGCAGCCTAGCCCGGCTCACCTCCCGCGCTAGGTGATAGAAGGGACCCATCCTGTCGTCCCCTACCTTCGGTCGGAGCCCGACCCGCACCTGGAGACTGACACATTCCCGATCCGAATCGGTCCCCCCTCCCTGATTTCACCGATTCATTCGACCCCCTAGCCCTTTGCACGCCCTTCCCTACCTATAAAACACCCCTCCTCTCTCCTAGTGAGATTTTTCGCCCATATGAAACCCTAGCTACCCCAACGGGAAGCTCCCGAACTGCCACCGCAGATCCCCAGATCGATCTCGCACTCGAGGTACCGAGCACCCCACTCCAACCCTTTTCACCCTAACTGCCTCCCCATGAAGCACCGCTTCTTCCTGACGTTTTTACCTCATCGAAGGACCACCGGAGTACCCGGTGAAGCCGCCGGAGCTCGGACGGAGCCGAGAAGCTCCAATCGCACACCGTCATCGCCCGAGGAAGCAAAGCACTGCGCCGATGCCACCTGAACTCCCGCCACATCCCCAAGCACCCCATCCTCTACTCTTCTATCGACGAGGACCACCACAACGCTGCCAGGTCTAGCGTCTGCGCCGCCACCGTCACGTCGTCCACCGCTGAGGTCTCGCCCCGGTCGCCATCAGCCATCCGATCGTCATTTAGTTTGATGGTTGGAATCCATGCGGGCACTAAAATGGTACCAGCGAACCATGAGTGGCCATGTGTCGCCCGAATATTCCCTGTATTTTTAGATATAGAGAAATAGATAGAAAAATATATAAACTAGTAAAATTCATATAAAATGTTATACAACTCATAAAAATTCATATAAGATATCCCTGGATTCATAATAATATGTAGAATTTGTTTCTGGAATAAAATTTTCGCTTTTCCCAAAGAATATTTTCTGCAATATTTAAATCTGTTACATGGAAAATAATCCATAGTAAAATATCCATAACTCCAAATTTGGCAAATTTAGTGTCTATGGATTCAGAAAATTGTAATCTATGTCACTGTAGCATTATTTGATTTTGTTAGAGTACAAAATAATTAACTATGATTAAATCACTTAAATGAGTATTTTGGATATAACTTTTATTCTATAAATCATTTTAAGGTGAAACTAGTGTAAAATGAAATCTATGAACTTTTTCTATACAGTAGAATGGTTTCCATAATTTTAATAAACAATTTTGTACGAAAGTATTCAGATTCCAATAATGCCTATTAAAGCCTATTTTTTAATAGAAAATGTTTATGGAAAGCTTTTCTATGCATTTAGTAACTCTGCATGTATTGGAAATGTTTTATATTATACTATGCTATGATATGGTGTGAGTACCCAATAAAATGGTCATAGGTTCATCGGTTGATTCCTTGATAGTCATCGTATTGTAGATTGCTTAGTAATGCTATTAGATGCGTGGGTGGTTTTCATGATACATATGTGTATGAGAAGGTTATATTTTTGCTGAAGAGAAAATCACTTAATCAATGAATCACCTGGGTGGAATACCATTGATTGGGTCATCGAGTGTTAATTTTGATGGGGATTGCCACCCTGGTTTCAAAGAGATAATAGACGGTCTTGATTAGTAACTTTCATGTACAGACACATGGCATATGGGCTCTAACTTGACTGAGTAAGTTATGGGATCAAGTCCTACAAATGACTAGAAGATGTAGGTGTTTATAGGATGGTACGGTCCGAGGTTAGGCTTATGATTCTGTTTCCCAAAGGTCTCGTCCTGGTATTCTCTCAAAAGGGATTGATCAGGTTGTGTGGGTATAGTGTACTAGCCTATGTAGATGGTTTATAAACTAAGTACCTAGTCGTATCCCCGTTAATGGAAAATTATGAGTAACTTCTCTTGACGTAGTTGAAAAGTCTCATTCATTCCAATTTCTCTAATAAAACTTGATGGGTGAACATGGGTTAGGAGCATACTAAGCTAAAATGTCTTGTTTCTACATGGGTTTATGCCCGTATGTCTTTAGAAGAATTGTTTTAAAGAAATAAATACATTTTCAAAGGTAGGAGAAAAAGCTGCTTTATACAAATAAGCCTGAACTCCACTAGCCAGAGTGTGCATGTATATGATAGATTACCAATTGTGTCCACATAACAGTGACATCTTGCCAATACAATTCAAATGTATTGACCATTCGTGGCTGCAACTTTTTATATTGTAGGTTACTCCGACGACGAGTAAGGTTATCGTTTAGGTTACGAATCTCCAATCAGCGGATTGCATGTGGCGTGATGGAGCCTTTATCTATTGTTTATTTGTTGAACTATGTTATTTTAGCTAGCTGTGAGCTAAGAAACTTTGTAATATTTATATTTTTGGATCAATCGTTGTAATAATGTGATGCATTGATACTCTTTTATTCATAAAAACTGTGTATGCTAGCTAATCGATCCAAGAGACTAGCACTGTAAACATAAGATCCAATTCTTAACGGGTTGGATCGCTTTAGATGGTATCAGAGTATTGCGTTGACTGTAGGCTCGTAACCTTAGAAATGAATTATAAATAGGAGACCTCTATTAGTAGAACTAACATAATTTTTACTTATTAGAGTTCTTGTATTCTTTGTCTATCTTTTCTAGAACCTATCCTTGTTCAAAATTTGTAGTTGTCCATTCTTTTGATAGCTATATGAGAGTTATCCTACAAGTACAATAAGAAATAAGATGACATAAATGAATATCTCACCAAGTTAGAGTAGACCTGGATCACCATGTTTTATCTCTTTAGGAGATCATCGCTATCATGTTAGCATATTGATATTACCAACTTATGTGGTATGCCAATATTAGTTGTTTGTTTGTATTGAAACCATATTGTGTGAAATCTTTTTTGGGTCTGTTGTTTTGAAACTCTCAAGTTTCTAGAATTTTTCGTGAGGTTTTAAATTAGTTTAATGGTGTGATTTGATTGAAACTCGTGACATTACTGATGCAGTTTTATGCCTGACCTGTTGTACTGTGCAATTATATATATTTTACTGGTAACTGAGGAAAATCTGAAAAAATAGGATCTGGAGCGTAATTACCTATGCTACATGCACAAAAATTGGATAAATTTCCTGACGTGCTTAAGTCGGTCAGAAAAATTCATAAAACCTGTTGTACTGTTTTGAAAGATTTTGTTTATTGCTTATATGTTGCTCTATTTTTCTCTAGTATTGTTTCCAACGTTTTAAAAATACTTTGTGGTTATATACTGATAAGTTTAGACCCTGTATCAGTGTTTTGCAAGTGTTTTCTTATGTGTTGATTGCTTGGTCGTATGTTTGTATGATTGTTGTTGTATGAGCTTGTTTGCATGGGTAGGATTGTTTTCTTATTAGTTTCTTTTCTCTATAATCTATTCTTCTCTATCTTAAACCCTTGTAGTTAGAATGATGTGTTGAAAATTATGGAGAAGGATTAACTGAAAGTATTACAACATAATGCACCAATGAAGAAGAATAGTTCATCTAATGCAACCGAAGGATATGGAAGTATGAAGTGTCACAAGTGATGTAATGTAGTAGATTACGCAACCCGAGGGTGTTGAAGTATCAACAATTTACCTTTTATAGTAGCCTTGTTGATTGAATACATGGGAGTATACACTAAACCTTGGTTTATGCCCATGTAAACTATTTTTAAGGAAAGTAAGGATGCCCGAGTGATAGTAAAATGTGATTCGTCTATCCTCATACAAAGTAATAGTTTGAGTGCGGGATGGATTGGCCCCCATATCGAATACTCTTATAATTCGCTCTTGTATTGTTGACTTTATGGATCTTGAGTGCCTTTTAAACCTTAGAAAAGAGCCGATGTTAATCCTAGACCCGAGAATGGTATGATTTTGCACTTTTACAAAAGCATTCGTTGTTAATCGTAGAAATGTATGGCAAGGATGAACCCTGAAGCTCATTTATTGGGAATTGTGAAGAAAACATTTCGTAGTTGACCACCATGAGTGCTTTGTTAAATTAAGTAGCACTAGTGGAAAAAGGTCCATCCGTTCACGACCCCTCAGAGCATTAGTCCCGGTTGCGCCACCAACCGGGACTAATGCTGGCACGCGTCCCGGTTGGAGTGGGCACGGGGCCAGGAGGCATGCGTCCCGGTTGATAAGGGGGAATACGTCCCGGTTGGAGCCACCAACCGGGACTAAAGGTTTGGCCACAGCCACGTGTCGTGGCACGCACCTTTAGTCCCGGTTGGTGGCTCCAACCGGGACGTATTCTCTATCCTCTATAAATGCACGCCTCAAATTTCCTCGCCCACTGTTTTTTCGAATGGTGGAAGGTGTGAGGGGTGTGCTAGTTTTTTCTCTTCTATGCATGCATTGAAGGTGTTTGATGAAATGTTTGAGTGAAAAATCCCGTTGAATTTCTCATAGAACAAAAATATAGAAGGTGTCCGAGACGCACTTGAGCTTTCTCCTCTTTATTTCCCTCGATCGAGGTTAGCAATCTTATCTTTTCTAGGTCATTGATACAATTCATGTGTCGGTGTGAATTGGTTATTTCACTATTTATGATGTCCTGTTTTTTTGATAAACTTACTTATATGATGCAGATGAACGGTCGGGAATGGATGTACGGTGACCGGCGCATAGCCGGGTATATCAAAGGCGTGGATAAATTTATCGATGTGGCTAGGGCAAACAAAGAGAATGGATTTATACGTTGTCCATGTGTTCAATGTCGGAACAACAAGGAGTACTCTTCCTCGAAAATCATTCGCGGCCACCTGATTATGAAAGTTTTCATGCCCAACTATAATTGCTGGACCAAGCACGGGGAAAGGGGGGTTATGATGGAAGATGGTGAAGAAGAAGATGATGATAACAACTATCATCATATGTTTCCTGAATACTGATGATCTCGCAATGGAAGACAATGGAGAGGAAAGAGGTGAAGAGCGGGCATCGATGAGCGGTGATGAACTTGGTAGGGTCATGTCTGATGCAAAGCGAGACTGTGAAACAGAAAATGAGAAGTTGAAGTTAGAGGGAATGTTAGAAGATCACAAGAAATTGTTGTACCCAAATTGTGAAGATGGTAGCACAAAGCTCGGTACCACACTGGAATTGTTGCGATGGAAGGCGAGTGTGGTCTAACCGACTCCTCATTTGAAAAGATGCTGAAAATAATGAAGTCAAGTTTCCAAAACATAACGAACTTCCCGAGAGTACCTCTGAAGCAAAGAAGACTCTCGTCCTCTGGGATTAGATGTGCAAAAGATACATGCATGCATTAATGATGCATCCTCTACATGTAAGGAGTATGAGAATTTAGATAAATGCCGGTATGCAATGCGTTGCGGTATAAGATCGAGACGAGAGATGACCCTGGTGATGTTGAGGAGAGCCCCTAAGGAAGGGTTCCTGCTAAGGTTATGTGGTATGCTCCTATAATACCAAGGTTGAAACGCATGTTCAGAAACAAAGAGCATGCCAGGTTGTTGCGATGGCACAAAGAAGACCGTAAGAAAGACGGGAAGTTGAGACACCCCTTGATGGGTCACAGTGGAGAAAAATGGAGAGACTTCCGGACTTTGCGGGTGACGCAAGGAACTTATGGTTTGGTATAAGTACGGATGGCATGAAACCTTTTGGGGAAGCGAGCTGCAGTCAAAGACTGGCCCGTGACTCTATGTATCTACATCCTGCCTCCTTGGTTGTGCATGAAGCGTAAGTTCATTATGATGCCAGTGCTCATCCAAGGCCCGAAGCAACCGGGCAACGACATTGATGTGTACCTTACGCCATTAGTTGAAGAACTCTTACAGTTGTGGGGCAAACCAGGTGTACGTGCGTGGGATGAGAACAAACAGGAGCCATTTGATCTCAGAGGGTTGTTATTCGTAACCATCAATGATTGGCCTGCTCTTAGTAACCTTTCAGGACAGACAAACAAGGGATATAAGGCATGCACCCACTGTTTAGATAAGACCGAAGGTACATATTTGCATAAATGCAAGAACGTTGTGTACCTGGCGAATCGATGATTTCTTCCGACCAATCATCCCGTAAGAAAGAAAGGCAAGCATTTCAAAGGTGAGGCAGATCACCGGAAGAAGCCTGAACTCCCTGCTGGTGATGATGTATTTGGTATGGTCAAGGACATAGAAGTAATCTTTGGAAAGGGTCCCGGCGGTCAATCAGTTCCGAACGACGTCGCTATAGGACACGCACCCATGTGGAAGAAGAAATCTATATTTTGGGAGCTGCCATATTGTAAAGTCCTGCGTGTCCTCTCTTCAATCGACGTGATGCACGTGACGAAGAATCTCTGCGTGAACCTGCTAGGATTCCTAGGCGTGTATGGGATGACAAAAGATACACCTGAAGCACGGGAGGACCAACAAATTATGAAAGACCCAAAGAACATGCATACACATAACAAGACGGATAAAGGGCGTCACTTAAGTCGTGCCAGCTATGCTCTTACCAAAGCAGAGAAGGAAATCTTTTTTGAAGTCCTTCACAGTATCAAGGTGCCGTCGGGCTTCTCATCTAATATAAAGGGGATAATAAATATGGCAGAGAAAAAGTTCCAAAACGTGAAGTCTCATGACTATCACGTGATTATGACGCAGTTGCTTCCGATTGCATTGAGGGGGCTTCTACCGGAAAATGTTCGAGTACCCATTGTGAAGCTGTGTTCATTCCTCAATGCAATATCTCAGAAGGTAATTAATCCAGATATTCTGCCAAGGTTACAGAAGGATGTGGTACAATGTCTTGTTAGTTTTGAATTGGTGTTCCCACCATCCTTCTTCAATATTATGACGCATCTCCTGGTTCATCTAGTGGAAGAGATTGCCATTCTCGGTCCGGTATTTCTGCACAATATTTTCCCCTTTGAGAGGTTCATGGGAGTCTTAAATAAATATGTTCATAACCGTGCTAGACCAGAAGGAAGCATCTCCATGGGATATGGAATAGAGGAGGTCATTGAGTTTTGTGTTGACTTTATTCCTGACCTTAAGCCGATTGGTGTTTCTGACTCGCGGCATGAGGGAAGACTATGTGGAAAAGGCACGCTATGAAAGAAAGCAATGATATGTAGGGACGGGGATTCTTTCACTAAAGCACACTACACAGTTCTACATAATTCCACCTTGGCAGCTCCGTATATCGAGGAACACAAGAATATTGTACGCTCCAAAAACCCGGGGAAGCCTGAATCATGGATTACAGATGAACACATGAAGTCTTTCGGTGGTTGGATGCGGACACATCTCTTGAATGACACCACTGTTGGAGATCAGCTATACTTGTTGGCCGCGTCACCATCTTCTACTGTATTGAATTTCCAAGGGTACGAAATAAATGGGAATACATTCTACACGTCCGCCCAAGATAAAAAGAGCACCAACCAAAATAGTGGTGTCCGCTTTGATGCAATGGACGAGAATGGACAAAAGGACAGATATTATGGTTACATAGAGGAGATATGGGAACTAGACTATGGAGTCTCTTTTAAGGTCCCTTTGTTTCGCTGCAAATGGGTCAACCTGAATGGGGAAGCGGTAAAGATAGACCAGTTGTACGGAATGACAACAGTGGATCTCAACAATCTTGGTTATAGAGATGAACCATTCGTCCTAGCCAATGATGTGTCTCAGGTTTTCTATGTGAAAGACATGTCCTCAAGACCGAAAAAAAGAAAAAATATGCAAACGAATACATCATATGATGAGCCAAAGCGTCACATAGTTCTTTCAGGGAAAAGAAACATCGTGGGAATCGAGGACAAGACAGACATGTCAGAAGATTATAATAAGTTTGATGAAATTCCGCCCTTCACAGTGAAAACTGACCCAAGCATTCCGTTAAGTAAAGAAGATGCTCCATGGTTACGTCTAAAGCGATCATAAGGAATGACATATGCCAAGAAGTTCATGCTTATATTATGTAACTCTAGTTCATGTCTTTCGTGGTTTGTGGCTTGATCGAAGGATACCTTTCGCGGTTTGTGGCCTTTAGTCCCGGTTTTGTAGTCTCAGTTTTTAATATTAATAAATGTCTTGAGTGTTAATCTCGTTTTGTGGCTGGACCCGGAGTGCCTCTATGACCAGTTTCTTGGAGATGCCGGAGGACTGGGATCCGGCGGCATCTCCCTGAAACTGGTCGTAGTGGTGTCCCTGCTCTCGAAAACCATCTTGCAGCTTGTAACTTCTCTAACTAGATCAATACGCCTCGGAGCTAACTAATTTCACATATTAGGGAGTGCCTCTATGACCAGTTTCGGAGATGCTGGGAGGACTGGGCTCGCTAGCATCTCCTCGAACTGGCCCGCATGATGGTGTCCTGCTCTCGAAAACCATCTTGCAGCTTGTAACTTCTAACTAGATCAATACGCCTGAGCTAACTAATTTCACATATTAGGAGTGCCTCTATGACCAGTTTCTCGGAGATGCCGGAGGACTGGGCTCTCGGCATCTCCACAGCCTGTGATGGTGTCCCTACTCTGAAAACCATCTTGCAGCTTGTAACTTCTCTAACTAGATCAATCGCCGGAGCTAACTAATTTCACATATTAGGAGTGCCTCTATGACCAGATTTCTCGGAGATGCGGAGGATTGGGCTCGTCGGCATCTCCTCGAAACGCCGCATGGTGTCCTGCTCTCGGCCAGGCTGGAGGACTGGACTCACAAGGATGCCTATTTATAGTACAAGTAGCTCAGCATAGTGTCGACACTTACGAAATAATGTCGACACTCACCCATATCATTAGTGCTGACTCGTGTTTTGTCCCTGTTGGTGTCTCCAACCGGGACTACAGGTTGATCTTTAGTCCCGGTTGGTGACACCATCTGGGACAAGGTACACGCCGCACGACATAATGTCGACACTCACCCCTATCATTAGTGCTGCCTGGCCCAGCCTGCCGAAATCGTCCATCCCGGGTAAAAAGGACAAATGTCTGCCGAATTGGCAGGAAGTTATGTGCTGAATCACGGCATAGTTTGTGATGTTGTGCCCATATTATGCATGTGTGTGGACATTGGTATGGAGAACAATGTTGCAAGAGGAAGTTTTCCTTTTTGTCGCACGGAAAAGCCCTTTTCCATTTTCCGAGCGCAAAAAACGGGTCGTTTTGTGAAGTAACCACCAAAATGCCATTTCAGAATGCTACCGTCCCATTTTCCTAAAATACTAGACCACCTTACATGGACTATCTCCCAACCGGTACATCTCAAACCTTTTCGTCCATCCCGGGTAAAAATGACAAATCTCTGCCGAATCGGCAGGAAGTGGGTCCGGTTTGTACTACAGGTACATGATCTATCGCCCAAGATTTTGTGAGAAAATCATTTTTAGACTCGCAATATGTGGTTTCTTCAAAGATCCAATGCAAGTTCTAACGATGCTCGTCCCCTATCTTCATGCACACCGGTTCGACCATAGTTAGAAATTCAGATAATTCAAAACGGGCATAATAAATTCAAAAAAATCCGAACAATGAAAATCCTTCGCGTGGTGTCATATTATGTTATATAGTTGAAAGGAAAAATACTAGACTTGGTATATTGACCATGTTTCGAAAAAACCTTCACAAAACGACCTATCATGTTCGAGGTTTCATGGCTTTCGGTCCAAATGACCGATGTTATGTGCTGAATCACGGCATAGTTTGTGATGTTGTTCCCATATTATGCATGTGTGTGGACATTGGTATGGAGAACAATGTTGCAGGAGGAAGTTTTCCTTTTTGTCGCACGGAAAAGCCCTTTTCCATTTTCTGAGCGCAAAAAACGGGTCGTTTTGTGAAGTAACCACCAAAATGCCGTTTCAGAATGCTACCGTCCCATTTTCCTAAAATACTAGACCACCTTACATGGACTATCTCCCAACCGGTATATCTCAAACCTTTTCGTCCATCCCGGGTAAAAAGGACAAATGTCTGCCGAATCGGTAGGAAGTGGGTCCGGTTTGTACTATAGGTACATGATCTATCGCCCGTGATTTTTTGAAAAAATCATTTTTAGACTCGCAATATGTGGTTTCTTCAGAGATCCAATGCAAGTTCTAACGATGCTCGTCCCCTATCTTCATGCACACCGGTTCGACCATAGTTATAAATTCAGATAATTCAAAACGGGCATAATAAATTTAAAAAAATCCGAACAATGAAAATCCTTCGCATGGTGTCATATTATGTTACATAGTTGAAAGGGAAAATACCAGACTTGGTATATTGACCATGTTTCGAAAAAAACTTCACAAAATGACCTATCATGTTCGAGGTTTCATGGCTTTCGGTCCAAATGACCGATGTTATGTGCTGAATCACGGCATAGTTTGTGATGTTGTGCCCATATTATGCATGTGTGTGGACGCGCCATTTTTCATCTTTAGCCCCGGTTGGTGACACCATCCGGGACAAGGTACACTCCGCACGACATAATATCGACATGCCATTTTTCCCGCCATTTTTCTTCCCGCCAGTTCTTCCCGCCAGTTCTTCACTATATATATATGTAGGGTTAGCCTCCATTGTCATTGCACATCTCTAGACTCATATCTGCAACCTCATCACTCTTTCCCATGGCTTCCACCGTAGCACTAACTCCCAGGGAGGCGGAGGCGCTTTGCGCCTCGAACTACCCCGCCGGCTACTGTTTCCCGCCGTCGGCTGGATCTTTGGCCCGAGGCGTGAGTTCCTCTGTCCCTCTAGGTGTGGCGCGTCGGATGGCCATCACGAACCACTACTACTTCGAGCTCACGCCGGAGCAGCGGAGGAATCCCAGATGGCATCCCGACTATTTCCCGACTTGGGAAGCCTTCTTCGTGGATCGGCGTGAGAGGGCACTCGCCAGGCACGAGGAGGAGGGCCCACCTCCTCCGAACTTCTACGAGGCCGGTCGTCGGCTGTGGTGGCGCGGCCTGACTCTGCAGAGCGTCATGGCCTACGACACGGCCGCCGACTCTAGCCCCCGCCTGCGCTACCCTCAAGTCCAGCCCACTCGTACTCAACCTTCAAGGTTCAACTACGGCGACCCGACAGCGATAGCGATAATGACCATGGCAAGTACGACGACTACAGTGGCGATTATTACAGGTGTAGGCAGGAGCATGACTGAATTATTCCAACATTGCAAAACAAGTTCGACCGATTGTGGCTTAATCTGGCCATGTATCTTAATTTTCAGTTCTTCTATGTAAGTTTGTGTTAGTTGTGTTATGTACTTTAATTCCAGTTCTATCCTAATCAAATTTTCTTTCCGCCCATTATTTTCCGTCCTCTTTTTTCCACCCATTAAAAACAGAAAATGGTTTTGAATTACTTATAAGTTAATTCATTTTAATTTGTAAATGGTTCATATTTTAAATGGTTATATTAATTGTTTTTTAAAGCAGAAAATGGTTTTGAATTATTTATTCAAATCCAAACACTTTTTATGTTTAAAGTTTTTCTAAATTCCAAATTAATATTTAAAAAATATAAGTTAATTCATTTTTAATTTTAAATGGTTACATTAATTATTTTTTAAAAATAGAAAATGGTTTTGGATTATTTATTCAAATCCATACACTTTTTATGTTTAAAGTTTTTCTAAATTCCAAATTAATATTTAAAAAATATAAGTTAATTCATTTTTAATTTTAAATGGTTACATTAATTATTTTTTAAAAATAGAAAATGGTTTTGGATTATTTATTCAAATCCATACACTTTTTATGTTTAAAGTTTTTCTAAATTCCTAATTAATATTTAAAAAATATAAGTTAATTCATTATTAATTTTTAATGGTTACATTAATTATTTTTTAAAAATATAAAATGGTTTTGGATTATTTATTCAAATCCATACACTTTTTATGTTTAAAGTTTTTCTAAATTCCAAATTAATATTTAAAAAATATAAGTTATTTCATTATTAATTTTAAATGGTTCATAGTTTAAATGGTTACATTAATTATTTTTCAAAACAGAAAATGGTTTCGAATTAGTTATTCAAATTCAAACACTTTTTATGTTTAAAGTTTTTCTAAATTCCAAAGTAATTATCATTTAAAAAACATTACAAATTTAAACCCCAAAATAAAAAATAAGGCGAGAACAGAGAGAAAATATCTGAAAAAATTTGAAAACAGGGGAATATGTCCCGGTTGGAGCCACCAACCGGGACTAAAGACCCACCTGCACGCGCGCCCCTTCAGCCGCTGAAAATTGGAGTATACGTCCCGGTTGGTGGCGCCAACCGGGACGTATGCCCTTTTAGTCCCGGTTGGAGCCACCAACCGGGACGTATACTCCCTCCCCTTTATATAACTTCCCTTTCTTCTCTCTTCTTCTCTTCTGCTTCTCTGTTTCATCGACGATGCCGCTTGTTGCCGCGCCCTCCGTCGTCAACGCCTCGCCGGCCACCACTGCCACAGCGCCTCAGTGGCTCCTCCTCCGGCCGCCTCACACAAGGCTCGTGCAGCTCCTCCTCCTCCTCCCGCGTGCGTCTCCTTCCCCGACGACCGCCGCCCGCGTCTCTTCCCGCCGACGACCGCGCCGCCCGCGCCCTTCCCCCACCGCCGCGCGTCAGGTACGCCCCTCCCTGCCTCTGTCCTCCCCCTCCCTCTGCTGCTGCTGGTGGGCGGCGGCGGCTGCTGCTAGTAGGTGCTGCTGCATGGTGGGCTTCGGGTGTGGTGGCGCTACTGTGAGCTTCGGGTGGTGGGCGGCGGCTTCGGGTGATGTGTGTTGTCTGCGTGCATGGCCCGCGTGGACGTGTGGTTAGTCATATGATTATTAGGGCATGTACTATGGCAAGCTCTTGTACAGACGCTTATGTTTAAAAAAATAATGCCAGAAAATTGGATTATGGACTAAACGCCTCGTCTCACAGCACAGAACACTAATTTGGGTAGCTAGCAACAGCTAGGAGCGCTAATCAAACTCCTGTGCGCTCAAAAAAAAGTAGTCCTTGCGACCGACGCTTCCTCGTACGTCGACGCTAGAGAAAATCCCCGGATCGGACGGGATGGAGGCCTAACCGCACGTAAAATCAGCCTAGCGTCTGCTTTAAACGTCTGCGTTAAACATGCTCTTAGGGATAGGATTAAGGCTTAGAGCGGGTCTGCGGGTCTGCGGGTATGGGTTTGCCACCCCCATACCCGCCCCATTAAACTTGGAGGGTCTAACTTTTTACCAAACCCTCCCCATTTAAGGCGGGTATCCATCGGGTTTGTGGGTTTCGGGGCCCCATTGCCATCCCTAATCGCATCCTTATCATCGGACTATCCTCGTTTGCTATAGGAGTATCACATTTACTCAATGATAGATTTATACTCCCTCATGTCGGGTTTGTAAGGCTCGGGAAAAGGGGATGTCGGTGGCCGGTTCCGCAGGACATGGGAGGCGTGCAGGGACGCGTGGGGCGGGTGTATTGTGGCAAGAGAGAGGCAGAAGCTCTGTTTGCTCGGGGAAGGTGAGGAGAGGGGGGAGGAGGTGGCGCCGATGGGAGTTCCCCTGTTCGCTCACGCGTGGGCGAGACATGGGCTAAGGGGTCGCGCGGTCAAAACCATTGTGTTCGACGTAGGAAAGCTCGGTCTGGCTCGGTCGCGCGTAAATCTTCCCATGAAATTGCATGCCCCTGAGGTGCATGTGGGTTCGACGATGTGCCTTCGCCAGGGCATTCTGAACCCTCTTAAATCGATTCCAGTATGGTATTTTGTTAGTATCTAGTGTTACCTATCTGCTGGATAGTTTCCCTTTTGTAGTCTTATACTCATGTTTCCCTCTCATATGCATCCGAGGTTTCTCCGAACTAGGTTTTACACCCCTCGGAACTCCGGAATATTGATTTTAGTGGATTTTACCTAGAGTTACCTATCTACTACACGGTTTCCTTTTTGTAGCTAGGTTTAGGTTTTAGGGTTTCTCTTCATTTTTATTATTGTGTATATATATATTAGGGTTTCTCTGAATTAGGGTTTATATCTCTCAACACCGTACCTAACATTCTCCTTTAGCCGCTTTGACTTATTCGTTTTTCCACCTATGTAGAAAATATGGACCCACACGTCAGAGACGAAGAAAAGGAAGAGTTGATCCAAGGTGTGATCCGTGGGGAAGATAATTTAGACGTATCAACGTTTCTGCACAATTCCAGTGAGGGTGATCCTCTTTTTACCGGAATAGATGACTTGTTTGAGGTTGAAGGTGTTGCCTTCCGCGAGGGAGAAGGCGATGCCTTGTGTAATCGAGAAGACGACCACTCCGGTGAGGTGCATGTAATATAATTAATTCATTAATTAATCATCTGCTATCTATATAGAAATAGTAACGGCGATCTTTCTTCTTTTATCCCTCCGGATCGAAGGAATCTACTGAAAAGACCAGACGAGGTCCAACCAAAAAGTTGCAAGACCATGAGAGGTTCAGGATCGAAGATGTCGCTGAAGGCAAAAGCGGCGGCTCGAAGTTGTCGCAACCAAATTTGTGGCATAATCTGAATGTCGTTAGGGACTTAATCCCGTTCACCATTAGAAATTGGAATAGGCCTGCTAATGCGGATGAAGAGGGAACATGTTTATTTGTCCCTAACCACGCCAAAGATTTACTGTGGAAGAGGCTCATGGTTAATTTCAAACTACCGAAGATAGAGCTGGATCCAAATGCGGAGGATCCAGTTGAGGGTGCCTTACAACATGGGAGATCCATGGAGGCTAAGGTCAGGGACTGGGCTTTGAAGAAGATGGCCTAGTGTTTCACCAACTGGAAGAAAAGATTGCACCTTGACTATGTCGTGAAAGAGAAGACTCCCGATTTCAAGAATATTCAGTTTAAGAAGATAAAACCATTCTGGGCTGAGTTTGTGGAATACAAGAAATCAGAAAAAGCTAAGAAAATGTCTGAAACGAATAAGCTGAATGCTGCTAACAAGAAGTATCACCATACTATGGGGCAAGGTGGCTACAAGGCTGGCATTCCTAAGTGGGAGAAACTTGAGAATGAACTGCGTGCTAAAAAGATCACCCCAGAGACAGACGATTGGCCTGCTCTTAGTAACCTTTCAGGACAGACAAACAAGGGATATAAGGCATGCACCCACTGTTTAGATAAGACCGAAGGTACATATTTGCATAAATGCAAGAAGGTTGTGTACCTGGCGAATCGATGATTTCTTCCGACCAATCATCCCGTAAGAAAGAAAGGCAAGCATTTCAAAGGTGAGGCAGATCACCGGAAGAAGCCTGAACTCCCTGCTAGTGATGATATATTTGGTATGGTCAAGGACATAGAAGTAATCTTTGGAAAGGGTCCCGGCGGTCAATCAGTTCCGAACAACGTCGCTACAGGACACGCACCCATGTGGAAGAAGAAATCTATATTTTGGGAGCTGCCATATTGGAAAGTCCTGCGTGTCCGCTCTTCAATCGACGTGATGCACGTGACGAAGAATATCTGCGTGAACCTTCTAGGATTCCTAGGCGTGTATGGGATGACAAAAGATACACCTGAAGCACGGGAGGACCAACAAATTATGAAAGACCCAAAGAACATGCATACACATAACAAGACGGATAAAGGGCGTCACTTAAGTCGTGCCAGCTATGCTCTTACCAAAGCAGAGAAGGAAATCTTTTTTGAAGTCCTTCACAGTATCAAGGTGCCGTCGGGCTTCTCATCTAATATAAAGGGGATAATAAATATGGTAGAGAAAAAGTTCCAAAACCTGAAGTCTCATGACTGTCACGTGATTATGACACAGTTGCTTCCGATTGCATTGAGGGGGCTTCTACCGGAAAATGTTCGAGTACCCATTGTGAAGCTGTGTTCATTCCTCAATGCAATATCTCAGAAGGTAATCAATCCAGATATTCTGCCAAGGTTACAGAAGGATGTGGTACAATGTCTTGTTAGTTTTGAATTGGTGTTTCCACCATCCTTCTTCAATATTATGACGCATCTCCTGGTTCATCTAGTGGAAGAGATTGCCATTCTCGGTCTGGTATTTCTGCACAATATGTTCCCCTTTGAGAGGTTCATGGGAGTCTTAAAGAAATATGTTCATAATCGTGCTAGACCAGAAGGAAGCATCTCCAAGGGATATGGAACAGAGGAGGTCATTGATTTTTGTGTTGACTTTATTCCTGACCTTAAGCCGATTGGTGTTTCTGACTCGCGGCATGAGGGAAGACTATGTGGAAAAGGCACGCTAGGAAAGAAAGCAATGATATGTAGGGACGGGGATTCTTTCACTAAAGCACACTACACAGTTCTACATAATTCCACCTTGGCAGCTCCGTATATCGAGGAACACAAGAATATTGTACGCTCCAAAAACCCGGGGAAGCCTGAATCATGGATTACAGATGAACACATGAAGTCTTTCGGTGGTTGGATGCGGGCACATCTCTTGAATGACACCACTATTGGAGATCAGCTATACTTGTTGGCCGTGTCACCATCTTCTACTGTATTGAATTTCCAAGGGTACGAAATAAATGGGAATACATTCTACACGTCCGCCCAAGATAAAAAGAGCACCAACCAAAATAGTGGTGTCCGCTTTGATGCAATGGACGAGAATGGACAACAGGACACATATTATGGTTACATAGAGGAGATATGGGAACTAGACTATGGAGTCTCTTTTAAGGTCCCTTTGTTTCGCTGCAAATGGGTCAACCTGAATGGGGAAGGGGTAAATATAGACCAGTTGTACGGAATGACAACAGTGGATCTCAACAATCTTGGTTATAGAGATGAACCATTCGTCCTAGCCAATGATGTGTCTCAGGTTTTCTATGTGAAGGACATGTCCTCCAGACCGAAAAAAAGAAAAAATATGCAAACGAATACATCATATGTTGAGCCAAAGCGTCACATAGTTCTTTCAGGGAAAAGAAACATCGTGGGAATCGAGGACAAGACAGACATGTCAGAAGATTATAATAAGTTTGATGAAATTCCGCCCTTCACAGTGAAAACTGACCCAAGCATTCCGTTAAGTAAAGAAGATGCTCCATGGTTACGTCTAAAGTGATCATAAGGAATGACATATGCCAAGAAGTTCAAGCTCATATTATGTAACTCTAGTTCATGTCCTTCGCGGTTTGTGGCTTGATCGAAGGATATCTTTCGCGGTTTGTGGACTTTAGTCCCGGTTTTGTAGTCTCAGTTTTTAATATTAATAAATGTCTTGAGTGTTAATCCCGTTTTGTGGCTGGACCCGGAGTGCCTCTATGACCAGTTTCTTGGAGATGCGGAGGACGGGATCCGTGGCATCTCCACGAACTGGTCGTAGTGGTCCTGCTCTCGAAAACCATCTTGCAGCTTGTAACTTCTCTAACTAGATCAATACGCCTCGGAGCTAACTAATTTCACATATTAGGAGTGCCTCTATGACCAGTTTCGGAGATGTCGGAGGATGGGCTCGTCGGCATCTCCCCGAACAGGCTGTGATGGTGTCCTGCTCTCGAAAACCATCTTGTAGCTTGTAACTTCTCTAACTAGATCAATACGCCAGAGCTAACTAATTTCACATATTAGGAGTGCCTCTATGACCAGTTTCTGAGATGCCGAGGACTGGCTCGTCAGATCTCCTCAAACTGGCCGCAGTGGTGTCCTCGCCTCGAAACCATCTTGCAGCTTGTAACTTCTCTAACTAGATCAATACGCCTCGGAGCTAACTAATTTCACATATTAGGGAGTGCCTCTATGACCAGTTTCTCGGAGATGCCAGAGGATTGGGCTCCGTCGGCATCTCCCTGAAACTGGCCGCAGTGGTGTCCCTGCTCTCAAAAACTGGCTGGAGGACTGGACTCACAAGGATGCCTATTTATAGTACAAGCAGCTCGGCATAGTGTCGACACTTACGAAATAATGTCGACACTCACCCCTGTCATTAGTGCTGACTCGTGTTTTGTCCCGGTTGGTGTCTCCAACCGGGACTACAGGTTGATCTTTAGTCCTGGTTGGTGACACCATCTGGGACAAGGTACACGCCGCATGACATAATGTCGACACTCACCCCTATCATTAGTGCTGCCTGGCCCAGCCTGCCGAAATCGTCCATCCCGGGTAAAAAGGACAAATGTCTACCGAATCGGCAGGAAGTTATGTGCTGAATCACGGCATAGTTTGTGATGTTGTGCCCATATTATGCATGTGTGTGGACATTGGTATGGAGAACAATGTTGCAAGAGGAAGTTTTCCTTTTTGTCGCACGGAAAAGCCCTTTTCCATTTTCCGAGCGCAAAAAATGGGTCGTTTTGTGAAGTAACCACCAAAATGCCATTTCAGAATGCTACCATCCCATTTTCCTAAAATACTAGACCACCTTACATGGACTATCTCCCAACCGGTATATCTCAAACCTTTTCGTCCATCCCGGGTAAAAAGGACAAATGTCTGCCGAATCGGTAGGAAGTGGGTCCGTTTGTACTACGTACATGATCTATCGCCATGATTTTTGAAAAATAATTTTAGACTCGCAATATGTGGTTTCTTCAGAGATCCAATGCAAGTTCTAACGATGCTCGCCCCTATCTTCATGCACACCGGTTCGACCATAGTTAGAAATTCAGATAATTCAAACGGGCATAATAAATTCAAAAAATCCGAACAATGAAAATCCTTCAAGGTGGTGTCATATTATGTTATATAGTTGAAAGGAAAAATACCAGACTTGGTATATTGACCATGTTTCGAAAAAACCTTCACAAAATGACCTATCATGTTCGAGGTTTCATGGCTTTCGGTCCAAATGACCGATGTTATGTGCTGAATCACGGCATAGTTTGTGATGTTGTTCCCATATTATGCATGTGTGTGGACATTGGTATGGAGAACAATGTTGCAGGAGGAAGTTTTCCTTATTGTCGCACGGAAAAGGCCTTTTCCATTTTCTGAGCGCAAAAAACGGGTCGTTTTGTGAAGTAACCACCAAAATGCCGTTTCAGAATGCTACCGTCCCATTTTCCTAAAATACTATACCACCTTACATGGACTATCTCCCAACCGGTATATCTCAAACCTTTTCGTCCATCCCGGGTAAAAAGGACAAATGTCTGCCGAATCGGTAGGAAATGGGTCCGGTTTGTACTATAGGTACATGATCTATCGCCCGTGATTTTTTGAAAAAATCATTTTTAGACTCGCAATATGTGGTTTCTTCAGAGATCCAATGCAAGTTCTAACGATGCTCGTCCCCTATCTTCATGCACACCGGTTCGACCATAGTTATAAATTCAGATAATTCAAAACGGGCATAATAAATTCAAAAAAATCCGAACAATGATAATCCTTCGCGTGGTGTCATATTATGTTACATAGTTGAAAGGAAAAATTCCAGACTTGGTATATTGACCATGTTTCGAAAAAAACTTCACAAAATGACCTATCATGTTCGAGGTTTCATGGCTTTCGGTCCAAATGACCGATGTTATGTGCTGAATCACGGCATAGTTTGTGATGTTGTGCCCATATTATGCATGTGTGTGGACGCGCCATTTTTCATCTTTAGCCCCGGTTGGTGACACCATCCGGGACAAGGTACACTCTGCACGACATAATATCGACATGCCATTTTTCCCGCCATTTTTCTTCCCGCCAGTTCTTCCCGCTAGTTCTTCACTATATATATATGTAGGGTTGGCCTCCATTGTCATTGCACATCTCTAGACTCATATCTGCAACCTCATCACTCTTTCCCATGGCTTCCACCGTAGCACTAACTCCCAGGGAGGCGGAGGCGCTTTGCGCCGACTACCCCGCCTCGCTGCCATCTGCTTCCCGTCACTGGATGTCGAGCGCCGAGGCGTGCAGTTCCTCCTGTCCCTCTAGGTGTGGCGCGTCGGATGGCCATCACGAACCACTACTACTTCGAGCTCACGCCGGAGCAGCGGAGGAATCCCAGATGGCATCCCGACTATTTCTCGACTTGGGAAGCCTTCTTCGTGGATCAGCGTGAGAGGGCACTCGCCAGGCACGAGGAGGAGGGCCCACCTCATCCGAACTTCTACGAGGCCGGTCGTCGGCTGTGGTGGCGCGGCCAGACTCTCCAGAGCATCATGGCCTACGACACGGCCGCCGACTCTAGCCCCCGCCTGCGCTACCCTCAAGTCCAGCCCACTCGTACTCAACCTTCAAGGTTCGACCCCTTGACGATAGCGACGTCGTCACAAGTAGTACGACGACTACAGTGGCGATTATTACAGGTGTAGGCAGGAGCATGACTGAATTACTCCAACATTGCAAAACAAGTTCGACCGATTGTGGCTTAATCTGGCCATGTATCTTAATTTTCAGTTCTTCTATGTAACTTTGTACTAGTTGTGTTATGTACTTTAATTCCAGTTCTATCCTAATCAAATTTTCTTTCCGCCCATTATTTTCCGTCCTCTTTTTTCCGCCCATTAAAAACAGAAAATGGTTTTGAATTACTTATAAGTTAATTCATTTTTAATTGTAAATGGTTCATATTTTAAATGGTTATATTAATTATTTTTTAAAACAGAAAATGGTTTTGAATTATTTATTCAAATCCAAACACTTTTTATGTTTAAAGTTTTTCTAAATTCCAAATTAATATTTAAAAAATATAAGTTAATTCATTTTTAATTTTAAATGGTTACATTAATTATTTTTTAAAAATAGAAAATGGTTTTGGATTATTTATTCAAATCCATACACTTTTTATGTTTAAAGTTTTCTAAATTCCAAATTAATATTTAAAAAATATAAGTTAATTCATTTTTAATTTTAAATGGTTACATTAATTATTTTTTAAAAATAGAAAATGGTTTTGGATTATTTATTCAAATCCATACACTTTTTATGTTTAAAGTTTTTCTAAATTCCTAATTAATATTTAAAAAATATAAGTTAATTCATTATTAATTTTTAATGGTTACATTAATTATTTTTTAAAAATATAAAATGGTTTTGGATTATTTATTCAAATCCATACACTTTTTATGTTTAAAGTTTTTCTAAATTCCAAATTAATATTTAAAAAATATAAGTTATTTCATTATTAATTTTAAATGGTTCATAGTTTAAATGGTTACATTAATTATTTTTAAAATACGAAAATGGTTTCGAATTAGTTATTCAAATTCAAACACTTTTTATGTTTAAAGTTTTTCTAAATTCCAAAGTAATTATTATTTAAAAAACATTACAAATTTAAACCCCAAAATAAAAAATAAGGCGGGAACAGAGAGAAAATACTTGAAAAAATTTGAAAACAGGGGAATATGTCCCGGTTGGAGCCACCAACCGGGACTAAAGACCTCACACGCCTTCTTCACCGCTGAAAATTAGAGTATACGTCCCGGTTGGTGGCGCCAACCGACGATGTTTTTTAGTCAGTTGGAGCCACCAACCGGACGATACTCCTCCCTTTATATAACTTCTCTTTTCTTCTCTTCTCTTCCTTCTTCTTTTCATCGACGATGCCGCCCTTGCTGCCCGCCCTCCGTCCGCAACGCGCGCCCGCCTCGGCGCTGCCACCGCGCCGCTCAGCGGCTCCTTCTCCAACGCCGCCACTTGGCAGCTCATGGCTCCTCCTCCTCCCGCGCGCGTCTCCTTCCCCGACGACCGCCGCCCGCGTCTCTTCCGCTGACGATCAAGGCCGCGCGCTTCCCCACCGCTGCGCGTCGATTCGCCCTCCACCTCTGTCCTCCCCCTCCCTCTGCTGCTGCTGGTGGGCGGCGGCGGCTGCTGCTAGTAGGTGCTGCTACATGGTGGGCTTCGGGTGTGGTGGGCGGCGGCTGCTGCTGGTGAGCTTCGATCGGGTGGTGGGCGGCAGCTTCGGGTGATGTGTGTTGTCTGCGTGCATGGCCCGCGTGGACGTGTGGTTAGTCATATGATTATTAGGGCATGTACTATGGCAAGCTCTTGTACAAACGCTTATGTTTAAAAAAATAATGCCAGAAAATTGGATTATGGACTAAACGGCTCGTCTCACAGCACGGAACGCTAATTTGGGTAGCTAGCAACAGCTAGGAGCGCTAATCAAACTCCTGTGCGCAGAAAAAAAGTAGTCCTAGCGATCGACGCTTCCTCGTACGTCGACGCTAGAGAAAATCCCCGGATCGGACGGGATGGAGGCCTAACCGCAAGTAAAATCAGCCTAGCGTCTGCTTTAAACGTCTGCGTTAAACATGCTCTTAGGGATAGGATTAAGGTTTAGAGCGGGTCTGCGGGTATGGGTTTGCCACCCCCATACCCGCCCCATTAAACTTGGAGGGTCTAACTTTTTACCAAACCCTCCCCATTTAAGGCGGGTATCCATCGAGTTTGTGGGTTTCGGGGCCCCATTGCCATCCCTAATCGCATCCTTATCATCGGACTATCCTCGTTTGCTATAGGAGTATCACATTTACTCAATGATAGATTTATACTCCCTCATGTCGGGTTTGTAAGGCTCGGGAAAAGGGGATGTCGGTGGCCGGTTCCGCAGGACATGGGAGGCGGCAGGACGCGTGGGCGGTGTATTGTGGCAAGAGAGAGGCGAAGCCTGCTTGTTGCTCGGGAAGGTGAGGAGAGGGGGAGGAGGCGGTGCGATGGGAGTTCCCTGTTCGCCACGCGTGGTAGACATGGGCGAAGGGGTCATGGTCAAAATCATTGTGTTCGACGAGGAAAGCTCGGTCTGCCTTGGCTGCCACAGAAATCTTCCCATGAAATTGCATGCCCCTTAGGTGCATGTGGGTTCGACGATGTGCCTTCGCCAGGGCATTCCGAACCCTCTTAAATCGATTCCAATATGGTATTTTGTTAGTATCTAGTGTTACCTATCTGCTGGATAGTTTCCCTTTTGTAGCCTTATACTCATGTTCCCCTCTCATATGCATCCGAGGTTTCTCCGAACTAGGTTTTACACCCTGAACTCGAATATTGATTTTAGTGGATTTTAGCTAGAGTTACCTATCTACTACACGGTTTCCTTTTTGTAGCTAGGTTTAGGGTTTAGGGTTTCTCTTCATTTTTATTATTGTGTATATATATATTAGGGTTTCTCTGAATTAGGGTTTATATCTCTCAACACCGTACCTAACTTTCTCCTTTAGCCGCTTTGACTTATTCGTTTTTCCACCTATGTAGAAAATATGGACCCACACGTCAGAGACGAAGAAAAGGAAGAGTTGATCCAAGGTGTGATCCGTGGGGAAGATAATTTAGACGTATCAACGTTTCTGCACAATTCCGGTGAGGGTAATCCTCTTTTTACCGGAATAGATGACTTGTTTGAGGTTGAAGGTGTTGCCTTCCGTGAGGGAGAAGGCGATGCCTTGTGTAATCGAGAAGACGACCGCTCCGGTGAGGTGCATGTAATATAATTAATTCATTAATTAATCATCTGCTATCTATATAGAAATAGTAACGACGATCTTTCTTCTTTTATCCCTCCGGATCGAAGGAATCTACTGAAAAGACCAGACGAGGCCCAACCAAAAAGTTGCAAGACCATGAGAGGTTCAGGATCAAAGATGTCGCTGAAGACGGCAAACCGACGGCTCCCGAAGTTGTCGCAACCAAATTTGTGGCACAATACGGAGTAATCGTTAGGGACTTAATCCCGATCACCATTAGAAATTGGAATAGACCTGCTAATGCGGATGAAGAGGGAACATGTTTATTTGTCCCTAACCACGCCAAAGATTAACTGTGGAAGAGGCTCATGGTTAATTTCAAACTACCGAAGATAGAGCTGGATCCAAATGCGGAGGATCCAGTTGAGGGCGCCTTACAACATGGGAGATCCATGGAGGCTAAGGTCAGGGAGTGGGCTTTGAAGAAGATGGCCCCGTGTTTCACCAACTGGAAGAAAAGATTGCACCTTGACTATGTCGTGAAAGAGAAGACTCCCGATTTCAAGAATATTCAGTTTGAGAAGATAAAACCATTCTGGGCTGAGTTTGTGGAATACAAGAAATCAGAAAAAGCTAAGAAAATGTCTGAAACGAATAAGCTGAATGCTGCTAACAAGAAATATCACCATACTATGGGGCAAGGTGGCTACAAGGCTGGCATTCCTAAGTGGGAGAAACTTGAGAATGAACTGCGTGCTAAAAAGATCACCCCAGAGATAGACGATTGGGTAGAACATGCAAGGAGTTGGTTTTACGGGCATGGGGGCACGTTGGACTCGGAAGGGAGGTGTATATATAACATACGACATAAAGAAGACCCCTTGCCAATCGAGAGGATGAGAAAAGCAGTAAAGGATGTTAAAGATGGGGACTTCATTCCCGATAGAGAGAATGATGAGCTCACACTCGCCCTTGGAAATAAGAAACATGATGGACGAACACGAGGCACATGAGGCTCCCAACCATGGAGGACTGGGTTTCCTGAAGAGAGGAAGAAATATCCTGATAGAAGCCGTCAGAGGAGAAAGGACATGGAGGAAGTTGAAGCAAATAGTCAGAAAGAGCGATTGCGTTTAATTGAAGAACGATTAAAGCAACAACAAGATGAAATTAACGCACTTAAAGAGCAAAGTACTACCGGCCCATCTCAGCAGCACACTGCATTCGATGCTACCAGCCTATCGAATAATCGAAAAAGCAGTGTGGCTTCCACCGAGGTCCCGGGTGATGACAATGGCGATGACGATGATGCACCGACGATGGCTCCTGTTGGCTACCCAGTGGATGATATCACAGAGATGACAAACTGCGAGCTACATGTCAAAGTTGTGAACATATCAATGAAGGTGGCGGTCGGCTATGCCTTACCAATTGGACCCACACCAACTTACCACTATCGTCCGGTTCCAGAGGGCTACGCTGTTGTCGGCATGGATGAAATCATGCCGACCTTTGAGGTTTTGGATCTTCACTACCCTGTAGGTGAAGGGGATGTGACTGTACTGGGAGACGCAAAAAACGTCACCATTCTATGGCCGAAGGAATGTATCGTGCTTCGAAATCACACGCCAAGGCCATCTTCGCCACCCGCCTCCAGCGAGGTCATCGCCGCGGCAGCCGTCTTCGTTACCTCACCCGGCTCGTCGCCTCACCAATCTCGGTGCAGCCATCGCTGGAGCCATCGCCGCGCCAGATAAAAAGCGTAAGCGCATCGCCATCGTAAGGCCGTTGTAAGCGATCGAAACGTAAACAAGAGCCTCTTCCAAAAGTACCAAAGGTTCCTCCCAAGAGAGCTTATGATTGCATCAAGAGGAGATCCGGCGATCGTTGATGCGAAACGACGCTGCTAAGCTGAGGCGGCCGAAAGAGCCAGAGTTCCCCAACACCAAAGAAGAAAAAGCCAAAGTGTTGAAAATGCTAAAGACTCTTCATCAACCCGAGCCAAAGCTGTCATCAGACTATGAGCGTTCTATTCTCAAGTCACATGCGGCACAAAAAGCCTCGAAGAGCAGATCGATGCAAGCGAGAAATCTGTTGCCCAGCTAGGAGAACAAGAAAACAGAGTTGCGCCTCTCAAGGTGATTTCCCAAACCAATGTGGGTCGAGCAAATATAAATAAGAGCAAGATGATCCGAGGTAGTTGCACACGGAGAAGTCCGCTGCTCAAGGTATGAGTATTGCCCAGTACTTATCCCAGTTAGAGTTCTTCCCCGTGAGTGAAGTATCATACAAATACCAGTACGACAAACCTCTCGTCAAACCTGAGGAGGTAAACAATGTTCCAACAAAAATGCGAAGATTGCATAACTGGTACATGCATGCCACAAAGGCCGGGGCTAACTGGATAGTGCTGAGGGTTACAAAAAAGCATCATGGGAAAGAAAAGGATGACATGATATCCATTGAATTTGATGAACTATTTCAATTATTCAATCAAGACGCCTTGGACAAATCGATCATCAGTGCCTATTGTCTGTAAGTACTAATTCTGTAATTAATTTAGTCTCCAGCTATCTCACCTTGTTTATTGCATGTATATAATCATACTGTAATATGCAGAATGAAGATTCTCGAATGCAGCAAAGGACAAATCTATGACATTGGCTTCATTGACCCATATTGGGTTCATGAAGCTAATCTCAAAATAAGCCCCCAGGATACGGAGGATAATATAGTACACGCGTTAAGGTTTCAAGAAACCAGAAGGGAAATACTTTTTCCTTACAACTTCGAGTGAGTGTTATTGTCTTGTATACACTTTCTATTTCGCTTACTCGATATTAAGTATATAATTGATTAGTTATGCATTCGCAGCTTCCACTATATTCTGTTAATCATTCAACTTGACAAAGGGCGTGTACTAGTCATGGACTCAAAACATAAACCCCTTGAGACGTGGAAGGACATGCAGATGCTTCTCCAGCGGTAATTCTAATCATTACGACACTATATCGGTAACGTTCGTGAATTTTATGATATCATGTAATTAGTAACTTCTTTTATTCGTTTTCTTCGCCGGGCAGCGCTTGGAAACGGTTCACCAACAAGGCTAGGGGTGTTTGGAAAGAGGAGCTTACATTTTAACCACTAAATATAAGCACCACTAGCTATATCTGCGCATCTCTTTAATTCTAGTTTTGATACAGTTATTATCATGCTTGATTATTATTTTTGATTGAACTCTGTTCTCGTAAAGTGCCTGACGCAGGGACCAGGTAACAATCTTTGTGGATACTATGTTTGCGAGTTTATCCGGCAGACGTGCGATGAGAAGGGCAGAAATTTAGAGCAACTCCACGTACGTAAACAATTTCTATAGTTTTTAATTACAATCAAATTGTGTTTAGTTTCATTCATATAGGCTGACTCATTTTTAAATCAGATCGAACGTCTACGGGACGGTCTTCTGCCAAAGGATCGCGTACGAGCAATTCAGGAGGAATTGGCGGGATTCTTGAATGCAGAAGTCCTAAATCCAAAAGGGGAATACTATTCGGCTGTATATAGACAATAGGAATTGGCCGGTAGCATCGAATAGCAACTTTTGTATGTAGTGCATGAACTCGATCCGTGTATTGAACGTAATATTGTCATGATGATCTTGTGTAATATAAGGTTCCTTCATTGATAAGTGCAAAACACGAAATAAACAATAAAACAACCTAAATGAATTCTCTGCCGCGGCACAAAAAGTGGCGAAAATGCTGCCGCGGCAACAAAATGTGCCAAAATGAATTCTCTGCCGCGGCAGAGAAATGGGCCAAATCTCTGCCGCGGCAGAAGGTTATTAGTCGGTTCGTATTCTGAACCGACTAATGCCCCACCCCCCTCGCCCTCTGCCGCTGCCACGTGTGCACCCTTTTGTCCCGGTTGGTGGGGCAACCGGGACTAAAGGTTAGGGCTTTAGTCCCGATTGCCCCGTCCCGGTTGGGCAACCGGGAATAAAGCCCCGTACCAACCGGGACCAATAGCCCCGTTTCCACCAGTGTAGTGCTTGCCTAGAATCTGCAAATCCTGAAGTTCAGAATGAGCAAGGGGCGTTGCGCCAATAAATGTTTAAAGGGGAATCAATTTGAGACAAGTGAACCTTTCAGAAGCAATTTAATTAATTTTTTTAAAGGTGGTAGCGCCATAATGGAACTTAAACCTTTCTTTCTTTCTAGCCTTTCCGAATCTCGGAACGAGATTCCTTTTAAAATTGGTAGTCTGTGACATCCCAAATTTTTTCTAATTTTGGAATATAAAAAATATAAAGGATAATAGTGTGGTGTCACGGAGGATAACTGTCTCCCACCCACCCACCGTAGGATCAATCTATGGAGATGTGTGCACATTGTGCTTAGTACCTGCCTTACTGTAGCATACAACACTCATCTTTCTGCTAATGACCCTGGCACCTGACACCATAGGTCTGTAGCGCGTGGAGTGAGAAATGCATGTAGACAAAAATTCTACATTGGCGTACTGTCTATGTTTCCTGGTTAGACCGTACTGAGCTAACATACATGACCATGCTTGTCTACATAAGATGAGTCATATTGGTTGTATCAATTCATCTCTCACAATTGTCTGTGACTCCGTGTGCAGCCATCTACTCTCATGCAGATGGGGATGCGCGTGCACTGTGCCGCTCTCAAGGCTTAGAGCGTCAGGGAGGGGTGTAGTTTGGGCAACCAATGACTCGCAAAAATCCTGGCACGCTAAAATTCTGTGCAAAACCCGACTTGCCGACGGCACGAGATACAAAATAGATAACTCGTGGAATATAATTTTGTAGAGCTTGTTTTTTGGTGGTGGCAGCTATCATCACAAGAACGACAACAGCTGCACGACAACAGCTGCACGTACTATTGATTAGCCAAGCCGAACAAGCAAGTATTAATTAATATTTATTTTGCCACGCCTATTGGAGTTTTAAATTTGGTTATGGTGCATCCTCTTCTTGACTTGGACATGTCTAATGGTACGGTACAAAATAACATGGATAGTATGTTTTATACTTGTGTAGTCCCGGAACATACAATAGAATATGATGAATTTCGGGTACAACAAATAGCCGAACTGGTAGAGAAAATAGAACAACACACTGCTGACACGGCACGGTCTTTCATGCTCTACACACACCACGACACAGTAGAATTGGAGGGTGCATGCATACTACTGACACGATACAGTAAAATTGGAGGGTGCATGCATACTACTGACACGGCGCCGCAGTAAGTGCCCTCTAATCACCGATTAGGATCACATCATTGGCAACACAACAAATGATAGCTATATCCCAGTGCAGATCTCAACACACGTCATACGGTGTTTGCTTGGGGGCAGCTATCCCCTTAGCAGCAAATCCGCACTCGAAAATTAAAAAAGTTGGTTGATAGATTGACTTTGTTGAAATTCCAAGTGAAAATAAACTTTTGGGAACTTGTTTAAAACACATTCTTATATGAGTGGATTAACATGACTATCCTACTAGTTTGCATTATATTTCAATCAGTTGATTTTGAGTGACAATTGAAATATTTAACCAACCATGCGTGAATTATAAAAGAGAGGGTATAACATGACCTTCTTAATTATGGTGGTGGAGTAATATTTTTATATGTCACATTTGAATATTAAAGTTTTTATTGGATATGTAGAATCTTTCTAGATTCTTTTCACCGCTTGTTTATATGAGAGGAGATAATATGACTTCTTCATTTTATTTGGACTTCAATGTGTTTCATTTATGAACTATGGGTGAAAATATTTTTTATGAGGTGTGTGACATTGTTTGAATTGAATTGAGTGGATTTGATTGATTAAAGTAAAAACCTAGAAACTATTTATAAAATTTTCATAATAGACATATATAGCCAATTGCGTAAAAAAAGTTTGTATTTTTGTTGAACATGAAAAGGTTCCCTAGTTTCCCTAAATGCAAATAAATAATTTTAGAAAGTTTACGAAACTAAGCTCTAAATCAAAAGCAATAAAAGAAAACAGAAAAGAATAAAAATAACTAAGCCTAACCTACCCGCTACCTGCCTGCTGCCCAGCCCACTGCTCTGCCCCACACGCGCGCAGCAGCAAGCGGCACGCAAGCCAGCAAGCAGCCCCAGTGGCCCAGCAAGGCAGCACCGCAGCAGCCCAGCCCGCCTCACCTCCCGCGCCAGCTGACAGGAGGGACCCACCATGTCATCCCCTATCTTCGGTCAGAGCCCGACCTGCACCTGGAGACCGACGCGTTCCCAATCCGAATTGATCCCCTCCCGCCGATTTCTCCAATTCTTTCGACCCTACCCCTCAACATCCCCTCCCCTCCCTATAAATCTCCCCTCCTCTCTCTCGATGCGATTTTCGCCCCATACGAAACCCTAGCCACCCCAACGGGAAGCTCCCGAACTGCCGCCACAGAGCCCCTGATCGATCTCGCACTCAAGGTACCGAGCACCCCCACGCTACCCCTTTTCACCCTAACCGCCTCCCCATGAAGCACCGCTTCTCCCTGACATTTTTACCTCTCCGCGAGACCACCGGAGTATCCTGGAAAAGCCGTCGGAGCTCGGGCGGAGCCGAGAAGCTCCAGACACAAACCGTCGTCGCCCGAGGAAGCAAATCACCGCGCCAATTCCACTCGACCTCCCGCCGCATCCACAAGCACCCCTTCGTTTACTCCCCCTTCAACGAGGGCCACTGCAAAGCTGCCAGGGCCAGCGTTTGCGTCGCCACCGCCACCATCATGTCGTCCGCCGGTGAGGTCTCGCCACGGTCGCCATCAACCTTCTGATCATCATTTAATCTGACGGTTGGAATCCATCCGGGCAGCGAAAGTGTACCAGCGAACCATGAGTGGCCACGTGTCCCACGAATATTCCCGGAATATTTCCCTGTATTTTCAGAAATAAAGAAATAGACAGAAAATATATAAACTTTTAAAATGCATATAAAATGTTATACAGCTCCTAGAAATGCAAATAAGCTATCCCTGGATTCATAATAATGTGTAGAATTTGTTTCTAGAATAAAATTGTCGCTTTGCCCAAATAATATTTTCTACAATATTTAAATCTGTTACATGGTAAATAATCCATAGTAAAATATCCATAAATCCAAATTTGTCAAATTTAGTGTCTATGCATTCAGAAAATTGTAAACTACCGTGGCATTATTTGATTTTGTTATAGTACAAAATAATTAACTATGATGAAATCACTCAAATGAGTATTTTCGCTATAACTTTTATTCTGTAAATTATTTTAAGGCGAAATTAGTGTAAAATGAAAGCTATGAACTTTTTCTATACAGTAGCATGGTTTCCATAATTTTATGAAACAATTTTGTTCCGAACGTATTCAGATTCCAATTATGCCTATTAAAAGCCTATTTGTATAATAGTAAATGTTTATGGAAAGCTTTTGATCTCGTTTTCTTTTCAAAAATGCATGTATACTATTATATTGTATTGTGCTACTGTATGATTGACTGTAATTATTTTTTTGCATGATAGATTGCCCAGAGTGCGATTATTGTGATTGTGACCACTGTGTGAACGAGTACTACAACTGAGGCAAGTGTCACTATCATAAATCTCCTATTGTTTTATATGCATTTAGTTTTCAGTAGCTTTGCATGTATTGGAAATGATTTATAGTATAATATGCTATGGTGTGAGTACCCAATAGAATTATCGTAGGTCCACCGATTGATTCCTTGATAGCCATCGTATTGTAGATTGCTTGGAAATGCTATTAGATGTCTAGGTGGTTTTCATGATGTATATGTGTATGAGAAGGTTATATTTTTGCTGAAGAGAAAACCACTTAATCAATAAATCACCTGGGTGGAATGACATTGATTGGGTCATCGAGTGTTGATTTTGGTGGGGATTGCCACCCAGGCTTCAAAGATATAATAGACGGTCTTGATTAATAACTTCCATGTACAGCCATATGTCATATTGCCTCTGACTTGACTGAGTAAATTATGGAATCATGTCCTACCATGACTAGCAGATGTAGGTGTTTATAGGATGGTATAGTCCGGGGTTAGGCTCATGATTCTGTTTCCCAAAGGTCTCGTCCTGGTCTTCTCTCAAAAGGGGTTGATCGGGTCTTGTGGATAAATTGTACTAGCCTCTGCATATGGTTTAACAACTAAGTACTTAGCCGTGTCCCCGGTAATGAAAAATTATGAGTAACTTCTCTTGACGTAGTTGAAAAGTGTCATTCATTCCAATTTCTTGAATAAAACTTGAGGGTGACCATGGGTTAGGAGCATACTAAGATAAACTGTCTTGTTTCTACATGTGTTTATGTTGTATGTCCTTAGAATAATTGTTTTAAAGAAGTAAATATATTTTTGAAAGTAGTAGAAAATGCTGCTTTATGCAAATAAGCCTGAACTCCACTAGCCAGAGTATGCATGTATATGATAGGTTGCCAATTGTTTCCACATAACAGTGACATTTTTCCAATACAATTAAAATGTATTGACCATTCGTGGCTGCAACTTTTATGTTGTAGATTACTCCAACGGCGAGTAAGGTTACCATTTAGGTTACGAATCTCCACTCAGCGGTTTGCCTATGGCGTGATGGAGCCTTTATCTATTGTTTAGTTTTTGAACTATGTTATTTGAGCTAGTTGTGAGCTAAGCAACTTTGTAATATTTATATTCTTGGATCAATTATTGTAATAATATGATGCATTGATACTCTTTTATTCATTAAAACTGTGTGTGCTAGCTAATCGATCCAAGGGACTAGCACTGTAAACACAGGATCCAATTCTTAACGGGTTGGATCTCTTCAACTACAAGCGCTCCTCGAGCTGTATGAGAGTAATCTAACCAACAGAGTCCAACCCTTGCAAAAAGAAACCCGCTGCACCTTATATAGCGATGGGAAAGTATTTACACTGGCCAGGCCGCCTGGTAGGTCCCATAGGAGGGCCCCAGCCGGCTGGTCATCTGCAATATGCGGTAAGGTGGGCGTGTACCAATAGTTAGCGTCATGCTATGCAACATGAGCATAGTTGGCGCCGTTGGAGTAGTTGGACATAGTACCACCTACCAGACACTATTCCCGCCATCATCTGTAGAGTCGCCGGTATGGGCGTCATGCTCTCTCTCCTCACTGTCTTCTCTGAGTCTGCCGGCTGATGACCCACAAGTATAGGGGGTGTATCGTAATACTTTTGATAAATAGGAGTTTCAATCCCAACAAGGAGCAAGAGGTGTTAACTAGTTGTTTGGAGCAGGAAATATCTATGAATACTTAGCAAACAGATTTTTAGGGTTTTTTATAATACAAGGAAATAAAGTGCAAGTAAATAAAGACGGAAAATAATTGCAGCAAGTGACCCAATTCTTTCTTAGCAAAGGACAAGCCAGTGGTAGTACTTATAAGGACCAAATGTTCTCGAGAACACATTGGAATACTGTCAAGTGCTTTTGTTTCATATAGCTGATTAATCTTCTTTGGTTTGATAAGTGTTGTGTGGGTGAACCTGTGCTAATGTACTGACCTTACTAGGACTAATACATACTTGTGATTAAACCCCTTGCAAGCATCTGCAACTACAATAAACTAATTAAGATATAAACCTAACCACAACCTTAAACTCTGAGATCCTACACTCCCTTGTGGAAAGGTTTAATAACGGGGGTTCAGGTTTCTGTCACTCCGGCAACCACACAATTAGTAGCCAAATACACAATGCATTCCCCTAGGCCCATATAAATGGTGAAGTATCATGTAGTCGACGTTCACATGAAACCATTAGAAGAATAGCACCACAACTTAAATATTAAACCATTGAATAATACCTCAACACAATTCCACTGCTAACAACATGACTTCTCCCATGTCCTCAAGAACTAAACGAACTACTCACGAGACATCATATGGATCAAGATCAGAGATAATATGATGATGAATAATAATCTGAACATAAACAATAATTTAATGTTTCCACTCACAAGCATCAACTACAAAAGTAATCAACACCGGGAAAGTTTCCCCTAAGAACTATGCAAGAGTCAACACAATTGTTACAGTGGGATGGAGTGGTGATGATGGTGCTGGCGGAGATGGTGGTGTGGACGATGATGATGATCCCGATGAATTCTAGCTTGATGGTGATGTTGATGGCGACGATCTCCCCTTTCCGGGAAGGAATTTCCCTGGCAGAAATCTGTCTGCCGGAGAGCTTTTTCTCTCTTTGTAGTTTTCGCCCCGTAGAGGCGACAGGATCTTTCTGTGGTTGCTCCCCGAACTTTAGGGTTCTGGGAGGAAGATATAGGCGAATGGGCGGAGCAGGAGGCGGGCCAGGGTGGCCACACCCCCTGGTGGCGCGGCCCAGGGTGGCCCGCTCCTAGGGGGTGTGACCCCCCTGTGGCCCAACTCCGCCTCCCCTTCTGGCATTCTTCGTCTTCTGGAAAAATATGATTTTCCATATATTTTCTGGTATTTTTCTGATCTTCATGAAAATTGCATCTAGACACCACTTTTTCCATTAGAATCCTGACTCCGGCAATTCATCCTCGAAGAATAATCCAACATGCAAAAATAGATGAAATAACATAAGTATCACCACTTAATATGAAATATATCAATGAATGACAGCAAATTATGATATAGAATAGTGATGCAAAATGGACGTACCAACTCCCCCAAGTCTAGACCTCGCTTGTCCCCAAGAGAAAACTGAGCTCAGTAAACATATCCATAGGTTTATGGAGTGAAGTGTCGATAAAAAGAATATGGGCAAGAAGCATCACACTTACTAATACACAACTCATAATAGAACGCAACTCACCATTATATAACTTAACTTGCAATGAGTATGGGAGTCACAATAAAGATGCATAAAGATAAATCATAATTGGTAATGGCAAACTTTGTTCTTGGTCAGAGAACAATTGACAAACAGTTTTCAAGCAGATCTTTTGTAAAGAAGTTTATAACAGGAGTACTCTTTTCTCAAACATAAAAGGCTTTTCACAATGATGGCTTTCAAAGTAATACTCATTCAGTTGTGCAAAACAAAGAAGATATGGAACATGATTGAATAAATCATCATATGAATTATTGAACACAACAACTCAAATGCTTGCTAGCGATAGAGAGGAAAAGGTTTACTGACTCAACTTAGAAGTAAAACAAAGGCCCTTCGCACAGGGAAGCAGGGATTTCAAGTTCATAAAGAGCTTCCAAAATATTATAGTACTTACTAGTTTTGAGCTCTCATTACCCCTATCATAAGCATCTTGAGGTGATTAAGGTTAAAGTGAACAAACATGGAGTATATGCTTGACAAACTATAAGTTGGCAATCTCATGTCCCCATAATACGAGGGCCGCTCCTCATGCTACTCAACTTTAGTTACCGGTAAGTTCTTGTCATAGTAAGTACATGTGTATCATAGAGAGCCGCCAATGGGGTACCCCTTGCCCCATGATATGGGAGCTATCCCATATCAAAGTGACAAGGCAAGCAGACAATGAGCATCTCAGCAAACTTCTTATTTACCATGTGAAAATGGTGTTTTTTTCTCTCTTTCCTCTTTTCTATCTCTCTTTTTTATAAGAAGAATGCTTCATAGATTGCTCATTATGGTGATGCTGCAAGTTTCCACCATGTTTAGGCATGGATTAGGCTAGCGGCCCAGACGTTTCTCTAACACACATACATAACTCCATGGAATTACAAGCTCCCCTTTTATTTCACACCGACGACATCCATAAACAAAAGAGCATGATATCAATGGGGTAGATATTTATAGGTGTTGAAAGCGTTCCCCGTGACAGCACGGTTCTACTAATCCCAACTTATAGATGCAAGCATATAGAACATAGATGACACAATGGTTCAAGTTTATTAAGGGCAATAAAAATAAGGTGTGCCATCCAGTTTGTGAGATCTTTACTAACCAGTTTTCACATAACAAAAGAATTTTTAATTTGAAAGGTAGATGAAGCTTGAGAATTTACTTGGAATAGCAATAATGCTAATAGGTAGGTATGGTGGACACGGATGGCATAAGTTTTGGCTTAAAGGATTGGAAGCAAGAGAAGTATTCCCTCTTAGTACATGTTTTTGGCTAGCAAGGCTGGGTAGCAAGCAAAAGAGTTGAAGGAAATAAGCAAACATACAAGTGATAAAGCCAAACATGCAATCTTCCTTGAAGACACAAACGATCTTAACTAAAGAATACTAAGCTTATGAGACAATCAAGAAAGAAAGAAAACAATATAAAATACCTGTAAGTGCTTTTCTCTTTTCCTTTAAAACCTCACAAAGTGTTGCTACTAACCAGAGCTCGGTTTGCCAAAACCAATTTAGATTTACTTGATGCTCCCAAAGTGATACCAATACTAATCAACAATATCAATCATACAATAGAGATTGCAAACTAAAAGAAGAAGTGCAAAAAGTAAGAGATGAAGCTTCTCATTAATATTCCATAAAGGCACTCACACCAAGGGATACATAGATAATCAACTAAAGGAGAGATACTTCCACCATGCAAACCATCCTATATTATAACTTCTCTATTCAAGATATGAATCTACTAAAAGGTAAAAAGATGAAAGATAATGATGTGATACCGCGGCACTCCCCCAAGCTTGGAACAAACCAAGGGGATGCCAAAACCTGATGACGAATTACTCCTTCGGTGGTGGTGGTGTTCCCTTGATGAACTTTTCAATCAGCTTCCTCAAAACCTCAATCTCAAAGGTTAGAGTATGAATCAACTCTCAATTATGCTCAATGCAGTTCATGATAATATCGGACCGAGAATCCCAGTCATTGTTATTCTTTCCCCACTCTTCCTCCTTAGAGTGTTCCTTCCCTGCACGGTTAGAACGAGGCATATCCCAACTAGAGGGTAACTTCCCTTTGGGCAACTTTTGGAATTGCTATCATGTATAATTGTATGGAAGGGGTTCTTGGTATGGCACCTCAGATTTACGGTCTGAGAATACCCGTTATGCATGCAATTCACATTCCCATGATCAGTGAGCTGTGAGCATAACCAACAAATATCATTACAACATCCTTAATTAACGAATACAAGTACTTAAATTAATTGCCATCATGGCGATACAACAACAATAGCGGGAGTCTTCAAGCGCAGAGCCCATGTCAGGCCTTAACCTACAGGCGACTGACTAGGAAGACGGCCTAGCTCGCATAGACGTCAGCAATTTCCATCATTCCTCTTGCTTCTGAAAAGTCTGGCCAAGTAAATAGCCAGGGACAATGCCGGTGAGTACTTTGAATGTACTCGCAAACCACCTTAAGAAGACAATAATAAAAGATATGCAATATAGCTGTGGTAGGATGGCTCCAAGAGAGGTTCTTTCATAAACTAGTTTCTCTTGTAGATATAGCATGTCCCTATATCTTTGTTGAAAAACTTTTGTAAAACATTTTGGAATCCTTTTTGATAAGTTTTAGGAAAACACTAGGATTGGGTTACCCATTTGTTTTTCCTTCCGGTCATCTCATGACCAAACTCCTTCCTCCATTTTCCCGACCATCCCATGGACAAAACATTTTCAAAACATTTCTTTTCTAAGTTACTTTTTGAAAAAAAACCAGCACCGCTCTACAGCAACCTTCCCAACCGTCCATGACCATGGACACGGCTATTCGAATAGATTTACACTTTGTAGAGGTTGTACACTTTACCCACACCATCCGATTACCCGTTCCTGATCTACACTGATCGTGGGTCGAATAACCGGTCAAGACCTTCCGAATGCCCTCTCCGATACAAGTGTATACCCTATGAAGTTAATCCCCTCAAAACCAGGATGCCCTATATAGTCACAAGCCAACTGGAGCATGTTTTGAACCCCGCAGGGTGTGCGCTTTTAATTAGGGGTTCATAGTATCATCTGGCCGCCATTAGACGGTATTTACCTTCTCCAGACCGATGTTTCACATGGGCCTTTACAGGAGAAACCCTAGCCTCCGGGGATTTGTTCCCCCCTAGTAGTTTGAGACACCTATACCGTATTAGACAAACTTCCAGCCCAGCCCCATCCCATTCCAGAGTACTGTGGTTGCACGGTTAATAGTTCTAGCAAAACTGCAAAGAACCAGGTGCATTTTCGTAAACATTTTTCCTCCATCCTTTGTCCGACCATTTGTAAACCAAAAACCTTTCTCGTTTTCAACATCACTTGGTAGGCCAAGCCTTACCAAGGTTTTCTCATAAAACATTTTTGTAACCTTTTTCTGGGGTGTCCCCATCCCATAGTTTTTGCTTTGGCTAAAACAAGGTTTCCAAAGGGGGGCATTGTGTGTTACACCATCTATCATACTAGGGGTAAATAGGTATCACCATGGATATTGTACTAGTAGTACAATCATGTAATGACATGGAGGAGCCAAGTCACTACTAGATATAAAACATTTCACAAAAACATAATGTACTGTATAATAAAGTTGGTAAAATATGCATAGTAATATAGTGGGGAAAGGTTTATGAGTATAAAGGTGGCTTGCCTGTGACCAGCGAGGAGTCCCTTTACGGCGTTAGATAACCAGAATGCCAATAATATCAATAATAAGAATAATTCGATCCTTCCTTCTTCTTGGCGCCTCGCAAACGCAACTATCGCTGTTACCGAGTACACATGCAAACAAACGGCACCAAATTCAGTACAAGACATATAAGCATCAAACCAAACAACAAGCAAAGGATAAATACATGATATACATCAGTAGCATGTTGGAGGTTTGATTTTATTGTATTGCGAGAAGATGTGGAGGCATAGGAAGAAGGGATCCTTTTGGACTTCTAGTCTTGGAACTGTCTAAAAGAGGGGTTTTTGACCAAGGGCTTGATCTGTATGATACCATTGTATAAAAATGATACCATCCGATAGGTATTGATAATATGAAGCCAACAAAAGTGGTTTCACTATTTTATCAATTACCAAGGATTTATAAAGGATTTTATAGTGGATAAAACCCTAGTTTTAGGAAATAATTCACCAGAATTGCTCAGGAGTTCCAAGAATTATTTACTTGGATGAAAGGGTAGAATTTAGTGGACTGATTGAAGAGGAGTTGGATTCTCCTCAAAACAATTACCATAATGCCCTTGAGAAATTCCCCAAGGCAGTACTGGGTAGGATTTGTCTTTTTCATCATATTTAATATATAGAGGATTTTTAGGTGATTCCAAGGACACATGTTAGGTACTGAGAACACCTTTCGTATAAATTGGAATCAACCTTTTTGGAGTTAAAGAGCTACTATAATGATTTTATTAGTGAATAAACCATGCATAGAAGAGTTTATTTCCCTAAAATTCAAAAGAGATTCATAAAATTATGAGCTGCTGATATGGATTTGTGTTTTCAAGGAGAGTTGGAATTAGGTCAAAACCTCATTTGGTTTGACCTAGAGAAATTTCTAAAGGCAGAAAGGTCCTGATTTTGATATTTTTGCTACCAGCAAACTAGGAAGAAAATCGGTGTGGGGCCAGTGGGATAGGAATGGTATGGACATTACATTTCAGTGGCAATTGGATTTACTCCAAATGGAGATACCAAACTTTCTAGATAATTTATTTAGTGAAATGGATAGATCTGGGTAGATGATTTATCATCTTTAACCTAGACCTTATTTTGGTACAGAACTGGGTCTGCATGTTGGAGAAAATATTCAGGAACCTTAGGATTTTTAGATCTAGCCATTTGCATTCATTTTGATTTTCAAAATGATTTAATCCAAATGGATAAAAACAGATCTAGGGGTAAACAAAAAGGAAAAGGGGAAAGAAGGGTCATTGGGCTAGATCTGGGGAGAGGGAGGGCCCGTGAGGCCAAATCAGCCTAGGCACAGCGCTTGCACACGGGCGGCATGCAGCCAGCCGCGGCCCAATGACAAGCCTACCCGCGGGGATCCGGGCGAAGGGGTACGGGGGCCTGCGGGCCGTAGATCTATAGGGCGATGGACGGTCGGGGTTCTTCGTCCTCGCGGCGCTGGCCAGTCGACGGCGGAACCCTAGTGGGCGACGGGGGAGGAGCGGGGAGGCTCACCGGGGGCTCGAGGGAGGTTGTGGAGGTGAACGGGCGACGCGGTCGAAGACGACGGTTTGGATGATGGGCGGCACAGGCGGTCTTGATGTTGGTGAGGAGCTCGCGCGGCGGCGCCCGGGCCTAGCTCGTCGGAGCTTGCCCTAGACGACGTTGCAAAGGGTCCTAGGCACGAAAAATGATACGGTTAGATAGCTCAGAGGGAGGGGAGAATTCCTAGGTAGCATGCAACGAGAGAGGTAGAGGGAGGAGGGATCTGTTCTTGCGAGAAGGGAGATGGCCAAAACTCTTTTCTTCCACTTCCTTGAGCAGAGCAGAGCATGGGGGAGGGAGTGGGAGCTCTGGGAGTAAGTGGAGGGGAGAGGGGGGAAATGAGGGCAGAGGGGTGTGCTGGGGTGGCCTGTGGCCTTATAAACCGAGAGGAGATGGGCAAGGTCCATTAGGACATGGGCAAGGTGTTGGCTGCCCATTGGCTGCTTGGGGTGGTGCTGGGTGGTCCTGTAGACGACCAGAGAGGATAGGGGAGAGGTGGTTGTGGCTTTTAAGAGGGGGAATATCTTTGCAAGATTGCCTCTCTCTCTCAAGAACATGGGACAAGGGAGGAGGTAAGATACAGTAGGTGGTACTGTAGAACACGACCAGAGAGTATAGTGGGTGCTATGGTGTAGTGCTTGACAAGGTTTGGGGGTGTTTGGAGTTGGTTTGATGCAAGATTGCTTGGTTTGGCAAAATTGGTCAAGTGGGTGCTTGTGAAGGAAGTTGATAAATTTACATTGGGTAAAGTGTGGAAATGGTACTAGTGGATAGGGAGGTCAAATAATCTCTCCATGATTTAAATGGGATTTCTCTAGAGATTATAATCCCATTTAAATGCACTTCTTCAAAAAGTCCTAAAGTAGATTATGGAAGCTAAGATGATATTTTTATGTTGGACAAGCTTGTTTTTTGATGTTATATGGTCCTAAATACCATAACACACATTGGAGAATTTTATTGAGATTTATTGAGGTGCAAAAGTATTTTTGGGGAATTATTTCTTGTTTCTGCCATTTTAGAAAAAGGGCAAAAAGAAATAATGAAGAATCTCAAAAATAATTATTTTTGAGTTAGGATGATGGGAGGATAGATGGAGAAATCAAATATGCATTGATTTGGCAAAGTGGTTTGGAGAAAAACAAACTTGCCTTTATAGACAAAGATTCTAGGAATTTGGTAAGTAAAGGAAATAAAATAGTTTAATAATCCAAATAATTATGGGAATTATTTGGGGATGCTTATATCCAAGGTAGATGAGGTAAACTTGATGTAGTAATCAAGGTCAACCTTGGTTTTGAAGAAAAGTGATGAAAAGGATGGAAACTAGATAAGGGAGGATCTAGGGTTTAGTTATTTTGATGCCACCTAAACCAGGTTGGATTAGGGATCTCAGAGCTCACCTTGGTACAAGGGGTATATGGATGGATAGACCAAGTCATATAGATGATCATGGAAGCAAGATTTGGGCTTGGTGGCATTTGAGGTGGTGTAGAGAAGATGGCAAACTTTGTTGAAAATAAGGCTGCCATAGCAGATACATCAGGTAGCCTCCTAAACCATGTGGGTTTACGAAGAACAAGGCTTAAATGGAAACCAGTGAAGTGGGGGTTGATAGGACATGGTTAGTAGTTCATAACCATGCAAGGATTTGGTCAAGGGGAGGTGGCATATAGGTGTGAGCTTCTGCTAGAGTAGGCAAGATGATAAGATTTGCCGAAAAGTTTAATATCTTGACTACAAAACCATCATGGGTGAGTGGTAAATAGAATGTCTTATCCAAGTGTAAGGGTGGAATTTGGTATTTATAAAGATGTAATAAAAGATGGTCCAAGTATATTCTCAAGAATGCACATAGGTTGGAAAAGGTAGAGCTCCAAATATTGAATCTAGATAAGAGATCCAGACTTAGCCATTTTGGCAGATTTAAGGTTTTAGACTAGAGTGCAAGTGTAGATGATTTTGAGAGGATGATGGGTTCCAAACTCATGATCAAGGAGATGATGTCGAAGTAATGACTAATTATATAGGATTCATGCTTTAGATTGGGTCTCCACTGAGTTGGAAACTATCAAAAGTGATTATCCCTGGATTGATCTGATTAGGAGGGGAGATGACCACCCTAGTGGCTTAGGAGAGATCCAGATTTGGATGCTTGGTTTGATATTGATGATCACAAACATAGATGGGGTCCTAAGGGATGAGCTACTAGATTAGCTCACTCTAGCTCCTAAGCAAACAACAATCAGCAGATCAAGGCAATTCATCAGACAGTAGATCAAGGCAATTCATCCTATCAAACTTATCCAACTACTACTAGGGTTACCATCAATCCTAGCTTGGGGTAAGGATTGGTATTTTGAAGAGGTTGTGTTTTGAAGTGGGATGAGTACCTCTTGGTATTTCTACCAAGATTGGAAAGCAAAAGTTTTAAATAGAGGTTTTGGAAAACCTAGGGGTAAGAGTAGTTGAGAGTTCTGTCTTGAAAACATAAGGAGATTATATTTTAATTCTCCAAAGTTTTGCTAATAGAACTAGTAAAATATTTTTGTTTTTTCAAAGTCATCTTGGCTCGGTTTTTGAAATGCCAGAACATTTGAGAATGTGAAAGATGAGCCAAGACATCTCTTTTGTAAAATAGCTTTCGTCAACTAGTGTTGAGATAAGAAGTATAGCATCTAAAGCACGATTAGTTGCAAGAGCACAAGCGAACAAGTGAACAACGATTGCATGTGTAATAGGAAAAAGTTTTTGTTCCCCCTGATTTTTGCCTTCCTGACAGAAGATCAGGGTTGCTGAAATTGGGATGTTACACTTGGTTCATGGAGGAAGTGTCCGTGGAGTGATGTCTACACACTTCTATTCTTGTAGATAGTTGTTGGGCCTCCAAGTGCAGAGGTTTATAGAACAGCAACAAGTTTACATTTAGTGGATTACCCAAGGTTTATCGAACTCGGGGAGGAAGTGGTCAAAGTATCCCTCTGAAGCAACCCTGCAATCAAGATACAAGAAGTCTCTTGTGTCCCCAACACACCAAATACACTTGTCAAGTGTATAGGTGCACTAGTTCGGTGAAGAGATAGTGAAATACAAGTGGTATGGATGATTATAAGTGGTAACGGTGCCAGCAAAGAGCTTCTGACGGGGAGGAGAAGACTAAAGGCAAAAATATGGAAGCAAGCAAACATGTAACAGATCTAGACACAAACGGTGTTTCAATGTTTAGAAACAAGGCCTAGGGATCATACTTTCACTAGTGAGCACTCTCATATAAATATATTCTCTTCAAGATACTACCCTGGACTACTCTCCGGTTGGACACTCTCATCCATGGTAGGTCTATAACAACACTCCTCAAAGTCCGCCTTCCCCATCTAGATAACCCCACACTATCACGTTGAGCACTAGATGATTCCAACAAACACCAAAATTTCATTGGGACATCTAACTATAAATATAAATCCTGTTAAATATATATGTAATCTAGCTTAAGTGCCACATACGGCGTGCACGCTGTCACTTTCACACACGTGGGGAGAGCAGAGATCTATTGAAGCACTTGAGTAACATAGTAGATCTACTTGACTACAAAGTTCACGATCACAATATGATCACGCATAGAGAGAGATGAACACAGCTACCGGCAGAGCCCTTAGCCTCGAGGAATAACTACTCCCTCCTCATCATGGGAATCAGCAACGTCAATGGAGAAGGTGGTGGAGATCGATGGAGATGGCTCCGAGGACACTTCCCTGACCTGGTAGGGTGCCGAAACAGAGACTTATGTCCCCCGGATTTCCCCTTCGGTGGCGGCGGCGCAAGGGAACTTTTCGTGGATTTTTGCTGGTCGATTTAGGGTTTTCTCCTCGGAGGATTCTTATAGGTGAAGGGGAAAGGCGAGGAGGCAGCCACGGGGGCCACACCCATGGTGGCATGACCTAGGTGGGCCCGCGCCATCCTAGGGTGTTCCCACCCTGGTGCCCTACTCCATCTCTGCTTTGATTTTCCGTATCGTTCCGGGAAAATAGTACTTTGGATTTTGTCCTGTCCAGTTCCGAGAATATTCATTTTTTACCTTTTCTGAAACCAAAAATAGCAGAAAACAGGCAACTCGCACTGTGGCATCTTGTCAATAGGTTAGTTCCATAACATGTATAAAAATACCTCAAAGTGTAGACAAAGCAAAGCAAAGTAGATACTAAACAAGCATGGAACATCAAAAATTATAGATACGTTTTCGACGTATCATGGAGCGACGCAATGGCGCGGAGGTTTCCCTCCTGTAGACATCTGTGCTGTCCTCCTGAGCTTGATAGGGTTTGCCACCATTCCAATGCTTGCAACGGTAGCGAGGGTGTCTGGATCCTTGTCTTCTTTCACTTCTTCATCCTCAACCAAGATCTCCTCCTCCTTGGGGTCTTGAAGATCATCTTCCATGGGATTTTTCCCTTGTAGTTGGCGGAGACCATGGTGCCTCTAAACTTTAGAAAATTTCCTAACAGAAACAGATCGAAACAAAAACACGACGAGAACATGATATACGAACCTCGGTGGATCCGGGGGGGTTATATATTATGAAGTATTACGACATAAGGAAGGTACTGTGCGAAAATGGGATGGAGACGGGGTCCATGGTGATCACACCCCCTGGTGGATCGGCTAGGCAAGGCCCGCACCACTGGTGGGTGTGGCCCACCCGGGCTCCATTTCCTCCTCTTTTGCATCTCGTAACCTTCCATATGGAATGAAAATAGTAAAAATATAAAGAGAGAAGTTTTCGCGAACCTTTGATTTCTAGCACTTTTACCTATTCGGAAACAAACTCTGCAGGTTCCTGAGTTTGGTCTCTACTAAATTCTTCCGGAGTCATCATTTGAATTATGTCAACATCTTCATTATAAGAGTCTCCAGAAATATAATGTTTGAGCCTTTGACCATTCACCACTTGTGTAGTGTTGTCCCTCAAAGAAGATATTTTTATAGCTCCTGAATGATACACCTCCTCAATAACAAAAGGTCCTTCCCATTTTAAGAGTAGTTTTCCTGCAAAAAATCTGAGACGAGACCTATACAATAGAACTTTCTCACCAACATGGAAGTCTCTCTTAAGGATCCTCCTATCATGCCATCTTTTAACTTTTTCTTTAAAGAGTCTAGAATTTTCATAATCTTCACTTCTCCACTCATCTAAGGTACTTAAGTCAAGCAATCTTTTCTCACCAGCAAGTTTAAAAGCTCAATTTAGTTATTTCACTGCCCAATAAGCTCTGTGTTCTAATTCTAAAGGCAAGTGACAAGCTTTACCATAAACATTTTGTAAGGAGACATTCTCATAGGAATTTTATAATCAATTCTATAAGACCACAAAGCGTCATTTAACTTCTTAGCCAAATTTTTCCTACATCTATTAATAGTCTTTTGCAAGATAGATTTAATTTCTCTATTTGAAAGTTCTACTTACCCACTGGTTTGAGTGTGATAGGCTGAAGCAATTATATGGTTAACATCATACTTAGAAAGAGTCTTCCTAAAACCACCATGAATAAAATGAGAACCTCCATTAGTCATGAGATATCTAGGCACACCAAACCTAGGAAAAATAACATCTTTAAGCATTTTTAAAGAGGTCTTACCATCAACACTATTTGTAGGTATGGCTTCCACCCACTTTGTAACATAATCAACAACAACAAGAATATGAGTATACCCTTTTGAAGGAGGAAAAGGACCCATAAAGTCGAATCCCCAACAATCAAAAGGTTCAATAACAAGCATTTCATCGCGTCTAGAAATATTACCAACTCTTTGACATTCATCGCATGATAAAATAAACTTCCTTGCGTACTTGAAGAGAGTAGGCCAATAAAAACCTGATTGTAAAACTTTTTGTGCGGTTATATCTCCAGCATCATGTCTTCCATAAGCACTACCATGACATTTTCTCAATATCTCTTGTTGTTCATATTCTAGAACACATCTTCGCATAATACCATCTACTCCTTCCTTATGTAAATGTGGTTCATCCCAAAAGTAATGCCTCAGATCATAAAAGAATTTCCTTCTTTGCTGGGCTATAAAGGTTGTAAGCAAATACTTGGAAACAATAAAGTTAGCATAATCAGCATACCAAGGACTCTCTCGCGAGCTTACCTTTATTGCATCCAACTGTTCGATTCGAAAACTATCATTAATAGGTATAGGATCAAAAAATGTTTTCCAAACGAGATAAATTATCAGCAACAGGGTTTTCAGCACCTTTCCTATCTACAATATGCAGATAAAACTCTTGTAAAAGCAACACCCATCTAATAATCCTAGGATTAGCATCTTTATCTGTCATAAGCTACTTAATAGTAGCATGATAAATATGAATGGTAACTTTTGAAACAACAATATAGGGTCTAAACTTATCATAAGCAAAGATTACAGCTAAGAACTTCTTTTCAGTAGTAGCATAATTCTTTTTAGTAGCATCAAGATTCTTACTAGCATAATGAATGACATTCAACTTTTTATCTATTCTTTTTCCCAAGAACAGCACCCACACCGAAAGCACTAGCATCACACATAATTTCAAAGGGTAAATTCCACTCAGGTGGTTGGATAATAGGAGAAGTAGTTAAAGCTTTGTTCAAAGTTTCAAAAGCTTCCTTACAATCATCATCAAAATCAAAAGGTACATCTTTTTGGAGAAGATTAGTAATGGGCTTTCAAATTTTGGATAAATGTTTAATAAACCTTCTATAGAAACCAGCATAAGCAAGGATACTACAAATACCTTTCACATCCCTAGGACAAGGCATTTTCTCAATTGCTTCAACTTTGGCTCTGTCAACTTCAATACCTCTTTCAGAAATTTTGTGTCCAAGAACAATCCCTTCATCAACCATGAAGTGGCATTTCTCCCAATTAAGAACAAGATTAGTTTCTTCACATCTCTGCAAAACTTTATCAAGGTTGTGCAAACAATTATCAAAAGAAGTTCCATAGACGAAGAAATCGTCCATGAAAACTTCCACAATTTCTTCACAAAAACCATGAAAGATAACAAACATACATCTCTGAAAAGTAGCAGGAGCATTACATAAACCAAAAGGCATACTCCTATAAGCGTAAGTTCCATAGGGACATGTGAAAGTGGTTTTCTCTTGGTCTTGTGCTTTCACAGCAATTTGAGAAAACCCAGAATAACCATCAAGAAAACAAAAGTGAGTCTTCTTAGACAACATTTCTAGCATTTGATCAATAAAAGGCAGAGGATAATGATCTTTCTTAGTGACTTTATTCACCTTTCAAAAATCAATGCACATCCTATAACCAACCACTACTCTTTGAGGTATAATCTCATTATTTTGATTAGGCACACCAGTTATTCCTCCTTTCTTGGGGACACAATGAACAGGACTAACCCATCTACTATCAGCAATAGGAAAAATTATACCAGCATCAAGAAGTTTTAATACCTCATTTCTTACCACTTCCTTCATCTTAGGATTTAAACGGCGTTGATGTTCAACAACTAGCTTTGCATCAAGTTCTATGTTAAAAGCATGTTGTCATATAGTACGAGAAATCCCTTTTAAATCATCAAGAGTACACCCCATATCTCCTCTATGTTTCTTCAATACTTTCGATAATCTTTCCTCTTCCTTTCTTGAATGTTTAGAACTAATAATAGGATATATTTTCTTATCGTCTAGATAAGCATATTTAATATCATTAGGTAGAGGTTTTTAATTGAAAATAGGATCCCTTTAGGTGGTAAAGTGGTACCCAAATCTTCCACGGGCAGGTTATGCTTAATCATCTTAGGTTGACAAAGGAAAATCTCATCAATCTCATTTTTTTCCTTCATGAAGACCTCACTTTCATGATCTTCCTTATATTGCTGCAAGGCATTGTTAGGATCAAGAGAAATAGCAGCAAGTTGTTCAACCCTAAAATCCTCATTAGGCAATTCATTTTCATAAGGAGTTTTAGCAAATTTGGAAAAATTAAACTCATAAGATTCTCCATCAAACTTAGTTAAAACTTTCTCCTTCTTACAATCTATAATAGCTCCACAAGTGTTCAAGATAGGTCTACCAAAAATAATAGGAAAAGTTTTACTAGCAGCTGAACCAAGCACTAGAAAATCAGCAGGGTATTTAATCTTACCACAAAGAACTTCTACATCTCTTACAATGCCAATTGGACAGACTGTCTCTCCATTAGCAAGTTGAATAACCACATCTATGTCCTCCAGTTCACAAGGACCAATTTCATGAATAATTTACTTGCACCAATATCACATAAACCATAATAGCAATGATCACCAATTCTAACAGAAAGCACAAGGACACTAGCTTTACTAGGATGAGAGACAATATTAGAAGCATCTTCACAAAATATAATGTGCCCATCTTCTATATTTTTAGTGATAAGATCTTTCACAATAGGTACTACTGGTTCAATATTTATTTGTTCATCAGGTTCAACAGCTTTCTTTGTACTTTTGCTAACCACATTAGCTATAATAGAATGTTCCTTTACCTTAGTAGGGAAAGGTGCTTTCTCAATATAAGCTTTAGGCAAAATAGGATCAACAGTACAAACTTCAGTGTTTCTAACAGAAACATGATTAACAATATCTTTATAAGGTGCATGGTACTTGTTCCACTCCTTTTTGGGAATTTCAATATAAGAGGCAAAGGCCTTAAAGCAATTTGAAAGAAGTTGAGAATCAAGACCATACCCAGTACTAATATCATGAAAGTCATCAGTTCCTATAAAAGATTTAATGCATTAATAATCATAATTTATAACTAACTTTCTTCCTTTGTCATTCTCCCATGCTTTAGTGTTTTCTTGAATACTGTCTAGGAGATCCCATTTAGCTTATTATTTCATACATGTAAATGATCCAGCACAGGAAGCATCTAGTAAATCTTTATCCAGAAGAGAAAGCCTTTCTTAAAAGTTATTAATAATAATATTAGGGAGTTCATGAATAGGACATTTAAGCATTAGTAACTTTAATATGCCCCAAGCTTGTGCTGTACTCTCTCCATCACAAGGCCAAAAGTTATATATTTGATTCCTATCCTTATGAATCTCACTGGGAGGATAGAATTTAGAATAAAAGAGAAGTACAATTTCCTCCCATTCCATAGATTGTCCATTCTTCAGCAACTTATACCATTCTTCAGCTCTTCCTTTCAATGATATAGAGAGTAATGTCTTATTAAATTGTTCAGTTGTGATACCTGCACACTTAAACAACCCGCATAATTCATGGATAAAAAGAAAGTGATCACCAGGATGGACAGTTGCATCCCCAAAATAATAATTATCCATAACACGATCAACAATTCTTATAGGTATCTTCAAAGGATCTATCTCAACATGTGGTGGTTCATCCACTAACCTACAAGTGGTAGTAGATTTCCCAAATAGGAAACCAAGTGGGTTATCCATATTGGAAAGAAAGTAACAAACAGAAATAAAATGCAATACTCAAAGTAGAAGTTTCCTTTACTAGTTCCACTCTTCAATAGCGCTTCACACCCCGACAACGGCGCCCGAAAATAGTCTTGATGACCCACAAGTATAGGGGGTGTATCATAGTACTTTCGATAAATAGGAGTGTCGATCCCAATGAGGAGCAAAAGGTGTTGACTAGTGGTTTGGAGCAGGAAATCTCTGTAAATACTTAGCAAACAGATTTTTAGGGGTTTTTGATAATGCAAGGAAATAATGTGCAAGTAAATAAAGACGGCAAATAATTGCATGGCCCAATCCTTTCTTAGCAAAGGACAAGCCGGTGGTAATACTTATGAGGACCAAACGTTCTCGAGGAGTGAGGACACATGGGAATACTGTCAAGTGCTTTTGTTTTATATAGCTGATTAATCTTCTTTGGTTTGATAAGTGTTGTGTGGGTGAGCCTATGATAATGTAGTGACCTTAATAGGACTAATACATACTTGTGATTAAACCTCTTGCAAGCATCCACAACTATAAGAATGTAATTAAGATATAAGCCTAACCACAGCCTTAAACTCTGAGACCCTACACTCCCTTGTGCAAAGGTTTCCTAAAGGGGGTTCAGGTTTCTGTCACTTCGGCAACCCCACAATTAGTATCCAAATACACAATGCATTCCCCTAGGCCCATAAATGGTGAAGTATCATGTATTCGATGTTCACATGACACCAGTAGAAGAATAGAACCACAACTTAAATATTAAACCATTGAATAATACCTCAACACAATTCCACTACTAACAACATGACTTCTCCCATGTCCTCAATAACTAAACGAACTACTCACGAGACATCATATGGATCAAGATTAGAGATGATATGATGATGAATAAAAATCTGAACATAAACAATAATTCAATGGTTCCACTCACAAGCATCAACTACAAAAGTAATCAACATCGGGAAAGTTTCCCCTAAGAACTATTCAAGATTCAACACAATTGTTATAGTGGGATGGAGTGGTGATGATGGTGCTGGTGGAGATGGTGGTGTGGATGATGATCCTGATGAAGTGTAGCTTGATGATGGTGTTGATGGCAACGATCTCCCCTCTCCAAGAAGGAATTTCCCCGTTAGAAATTTGTCTACCAGAGATCTTTTTCTCTCTTTACTTTCTGCCCCGCAGAGGTGGCAGAATCTTTCTGTCGTTGCTCCCCGAACTTTAGGGTTTCGGGAGGAAGATATAGGCGAAGGGGCGGAGCAGGAGGTGGGCCAAGGTGGCCACACCCCCTGGTGTGGGCCCCCTGTGGCCCAACACCGCCTCCCCTTCTGGCATTCTTCGTGTTCTGGAAAAATATGATTTTCCATATATTTTCTAGTATTTTTCTGATCTTCGGAAAAATTGCATCTAGACACCGCTTTTTCCATCAGAATCCTAACTCCGGCAGTTCATCCTCCAAGAATCATCCAACATGCAAAAATAGATGAAATAACATAAGTATCACCTCCTAGTATGAAATATATCAATGAATAACAGCAAATTATGATATAGAATAGTGATGCAAAATGGACATATCACCGGCGCGGTGTACTGCGTATTGTTCTGTGCGTCACCCTGCCTACCTACTCTGGCTCCTTCGTCCAACTGGGATTGCCCAGCTGGGAAACCTTCTTGGATGTCTCTCTTTATCCGGCTATCTGGTGCGTCGTCTTGCCTTGGTCTTGATCCGTCTAGTCCTTGTCTTTTGTCTTCTGTCCAGCTGGGATTGCCCAGCCGTCTTCCCATTCTAACTTGCTCTAGTTTTACATCCGACTGGTCTTGGCCAGCTGGTAAACCGTTTTTTTAGGGTGAAATGGTAGGGAAAGCCCCCACTGCAATTTTTATATAATCATAAAGGGATACATATGTACATATTTACAAGCCCAAGACCACCTCATTGAGGGATAACACTACAAAGTTAGCTATCTCCTATCGAAATGGATGTTGATCCAGGCTTTCAAGTCCTGATAGTATTTTTTTAATTCTAAACAGCACCCATCTTAATTCCTGTGATACTAGGGCCTTACATTCTCCCAGAGAAGCACACTTTCTATTGAAGATTTCATTATTTCTACAAATCCAGATGCCCCAGGCTCCCTAAATAATAATCTGCATTGCAACAGGAACAATCAACCTGTACTTTATGTCTGCAAAGGCCTCATTTAGAGAGAGATCAATATTCCTGGAAGGAAAAATTTCATCCCAGCATGCTTTTGCAAAAGGACAATCCCAGAATAGATGATCCAGAGATTCCTCCGCAGGGCAACCAGAAGTCACACAATTATAAGAGGGTAGTGAAAACTTTTTTCTCTTCAGCATGTTCCTTGTATTTAACCTATCTATAAGGAGTAGCCAGAAGAAGAACTTATGCTTTTGCTAACAAGAAGACTTCCATAACCAATAGAAGTGAGGTGGAATTGTAATATGCCCAGAGAGAATAGTATAAGTCTTTTTGACTAAGAAGGATTCACTTCCCCAAATGTAGCTCCACTTATCTGGTTCTCCCTGCTGCCCAGAACTACTAATGTCTTGACAAATCTGCTCTAGGCAAAGAAAATCAGAGTATGCCTACTGAGAAAAGGTAGAAAGAAATGGTCCTGAATATTGGGCATCTGGATGAACTCCATGATAGAGATACTTGAATTTTTTGCAAAGGATAGCAGGTGAGGAAATTTATGCTGCAGATATTCTTCTCTCCACATATCAGACCAGAAAATAGTGTTACCATCCCCCACCGAGCATTTTGCAACTCCTTTAAAGATGTCAATTAACATCAGGTGTGCTTTCCACCAAAAAGACCCCTCCATACATCTTCCTGGTAACTTTCCATTATTATAATAAGTGATCCAAACAAGGTGTACCCAAGGGATGTCATTATGATTGTAAAATTTGTCCAGGTTCTTCAAAAGAAGAGCAGAATTTTGAATGTTGAGATCAAGAACTCCCAAACCACCTTGAGTCTACAAACTTTGTTCCAGGCCACTAAAGCTTGCCCTCTAGCTTGGACATCAGTAGTCTTTTTCCTCCATAGGCAGTGTCTCATGTATTTGATCAACTGATCCTTAATAGAAACATGAAGCTCAAAACAGCTCATGTAATAAATGGGCAGGGAGGACAAGACAGATTTCACAAGTTGCAACTTTCCTCCATAATTTAGAAACAGCAATAACATAGAGTCTTCTCTCAACTCGCTGCACAATAGGCAAAAATTTCTCCATAGAAGGTTTGTTAATGCTTAAAGGCAAGCCAAGATAAGTGAAAGGTAGGGATCCAGCCTGACAGGACATTGTATTGGCAAAATGGCTAAGCCTGTCAGAATCCAAATTGGCATCATGCTAGATTTGGAATAGTTCACTTTGAGACCAGTGGACATAGCAAACGTATGAAGTAAGGCTTTAAGACAAAGCAGTTGGTCTGAGTCAGCGTTGAGAACCAACAAAGTGTCATCAGCATATTGAATAATAGGGAAGTCAGGACAGAAAGCACCTTCTAAAGGTGGAGACAGCAGCCCTTGGTACATTGCTTTGCTGAGAATGGACTGAAGAAGATCAGCAGCAAGAACAAACAGAAGGGGTGATAAGGGGTCCCCTTGTCTTACCCCCCTTCTACAGCAGAATTTTTTCCCAGGCACTCCATTTAGCAGGACAGCAGAGGATGCAGATCCAAAGATCAATTGAATCCATTTAATCCATTTCTCACCAAAGCCTTTAGCTCTAAGAATACTGATGATCATAGAGTGCTCAATCTTGTCAAAAGCCTTTTAAAAATCCAATTTCAAGAATATAATATCTTCTTTGGATTTATGACACTGGTAGAGAAACTCAAAGGCCCATCCTAAACAGTCCTGAATAGATCTTTTCTTTAGAAAGCCATATTGGTTTTTATGAACAAGCTTAAGGATAATTTTCTGAAGTCTGTTGGCTAGAATTTTGGTGATAATCTTGAACACACTTTTTAGCAAAGAAATAGGCCTGAAATCTGCAGGTGTCATAGGATTCTCATTTTTTGGCATAAGAGTGATAAAAGAGGAATTTATGCTTTCCAAAGAAATCCTGCCTTCATAGAACTCCACAATAATCTGCTTAACATCCTCTTTAATAGCAGGCCAACAGAGCTTAATGAATTCATTATTAAAACCATCAGGACCAGGAGATTTGTCATTAGGGATTTTCCTGATCACATCTTCAATCTCTTTATCAGAGAAAGGTTGCTCCAAAACTTCTCTATCTCCAAATGTCATACCTCCACCAAAAAGTTCATTCAGGTTAAAGTGCATTTCATGTTTATCAGAGGTGCCCATTCTTTATTTAAAGGCATGCCAAAGAAGATCAGCTTTGTTAGAGTGCTCCTGAACTTCCTCAATATTTTCATTTTTAAGCATGGAGATATAATTATGCCTAAACCTGATGGTGGCTTTTGAATGAAAGAACTTGGTATTTTCATCTCCAAGTTTGACCCACTTAACTTTTCCTCTTTGCTTCCAATAAGCATTCTGATCTTGAAGCAAGGAAATTACATGAGTTTTCAACAAGTCCCTCGGGTTCCACTCCAGAATAGTAAGAGTTCTCATTTCTTCCAGGATATCCAAAAGTTCAATAGTTGCATTAACATTGCTAATTTGTGATTTCAAACATAGCAAATTCTTTGCCCAAAGCTTCAGACCCCTTATGAATTTTTTTAGTTTAGCATTGATTTTCTTAGCTGAGTCACTAAATCCAACTAGAATATTCCAAGCATTTTGAACAATTGCTTTAAAATCACTATGCTGCATCTAGTAATTCTCAAATCTGAAGACATGTGCTTTTGGAATCTTTGTGCCAATAGAGATGACACATGGAAAATGATCAGAGGTGGGTTTGGAGAGAGGGAAGACAAAACATGAAGGATAATTCTGAGTCCAGGAATCAGAGGTAAAGAACCAATCCAATATCTCCAGAAGAGGATCCTTTTGCATGTTACTCCAGGTAAATTTTCTTCCTGTAAGGGGTAGCTCAATGAGACCTAGATTGCAAATTGCCTCATTAAAGAGGAGCATATCATTAACATGCCCACCCTGCTTATTTCTATCTGAGGGCTTTCTTTTGAAGTTAAAATCCCCCACAATGAGCCATTCCATATCATCAGGCATATCAATATTGGCAAACCATTCCAAGAAATCTATCTTTTTCTCAGGCTGACAAGGACCATAAACATTGGCGAGGATCCAAACATCATTTGACAGAAGAGAAGTCAAAGTTATAGAAATGGAAAACTCATTTTGACAAGATAGTTGTCTAGAGAAGAGTGAACTATTCCAAATGATGATCAAGCCCCAGAAGCCCCAATGGAAGGTAAAAATTCAAATTTGTCAAATTTCGAAGGGCAGAATTTTCTAAGGTAAGCAATATAAAACTCCTCCCTTTTAGTTTCTTGAAGACAAATAATGTCTCATTTAGACTCATCAATCTTATTTCTAAGGGCCACCCATTTTTTTTAGAATTTATGCCCCTAATATTCCAATTCAAAATCTTCCATTTTCTTTTGTTATCCATAAAAAACCACAAAGCAGGATTGATTTTGGGGTGGAACAACAAATGAAACCACCCAGTAGAATTGGCCAAAAAGACATAATCAGATGACACTCCATAAGTCAATCACACGGTCAAGGTATACATCAAAAGTCACAACTTGCAGCAGTCTAACCATAGGAATTCTATTACAGGGCCAAAGATAGGGAACCAACAAGGTTCCAACAAAATAAGTTTTGTGACACATTGGACACCTATTTGGGAGAGTTATTTTTGGCTTGGTGTCCATAGGTACCAGCAGCCCCAGGCTTCTTCTTGCCTCCCAGACTTAAACTTGAGGTGCATTTCCTTTATTTGTGACCTAGGCAGGGGCCTTAATGGCAATCTCAGATACTTTTCCCTTCTTGAGTAGCCTTTTGTCTAGCTCTCCTTCCTTGACCTTGTAGAAAGAAGAAGCAAGGTTTTTAACCACCTTAGGATTTAAGCATGGAAGAGCATCATTACAAGTAAGACAGTCTGAAATAGTGCAATTAATATGACTCCTGAAGCCCCCATTTAATTCCACAATTCTAGGACTCCTTCTTACCTCAGATTCAACCAAGGGTTCCTTTCCCTTTCTCTTATTGGAGGGAGTAGAAGGAGTACCAGCAGACTTCAAGGTATCAATACCCAGGCAAGGAGGAGCCATCTGAGAAAAGCTTTCATTAGGAATGATGAAAGAGATGGTATTCTCCTTAGAAATAAGCTCTTTTATAATTTCCGAGAGAGTGGAAATTAGGAAATTTCTGGCCCAATTGAACTTTTCAGGTGTAGCAAGCATGAGGGTAATGAAATTGAACCAACTTACAGGAATGCCACATTTAAGGGAGCCCTTTGATGATGAAGTCCTATGCAGGTGTGGAGCAAAATAACTTTCCCATAATTCAAGCCCTTGTTGAGAAAAAGCCTGCTTTGCAGCATGGACATCTGGAATTGCAACAAATGTTCTTGCCATGCCAACCTGAAGATGAGCTTCATTGGGAGATAAAAGATGTTGATCTTCCAACATCCAGTCATTGTTCTCCCTAGTATCAGCACCAAGCTTCATGGGACTCACATCATCAGCATCTTCATCTTCATCTTCCAGGTAATTCTGAAGGATGCTCTGTAAACCTTCCCCTATTACAACCCCCTGAACATCAGTATTAACTACCTACTCCCCATCAGGAAAAGGCTCAGCATTGACAGAGACATCATCATCAGAATCCTAGTCTTGAACAAGTATAGCACCAGTGACAGCACTGTTTGCATCTTGAGGAGGTAAGTTGAGGTTATCAACAGGCATGTCTTCACCAGGAGCAACAATAGGTCCCTGCACAGGAGCAGCAGTAGCCTCCCACAGATCTTAACCCTCATTGTCCCCAACAGGTTGTGGTGGTGGTGGAGCCAGCCATTGGCCCCAACCACCAGCCCCACCAGTAGGTGTTAGGGGATGGGGTGGAGGGGGAACCTAGGGGCCAAGGTCAGGTAGGGGGTGTGGGTCCATATTGTCATCAGGCAATGGGTCTTCATATGGTGGGCCACCACCAAGAAGGTTGCTATGCAGCACTTCCATAGAAAAGGTCTAGGATTCAGTCTCCACCAAGTCACCAATGGTAAACGTCACACTTTTTGGGATTTCCACAAGATCAGTGACCCTAAATTTTGCCAGAATTCTTCCTTGTGATTAGGGTCTCTCTCCCATAAGAGCACCTTTCCAATATCAACAAAAAAATAATTCAGGTCTTCGGTGTGCCAGTGGTCTAGAGGCGGCCCAACCAGCATGACCCAACACTCATTGTTGAATTGAGTCCTTCTCAAGTTTTCCCCGTCATTATGCTTTACAAAGGAAACATGGACATCTTTCAAAGGGATGGGGCTGGCCATAATGAGCCAGTCCCTATCACTGACATGGTGAAACTGAACATAGGCGGCACCAAAGGGACAAGCCTGAATGTCCCGAAAATCCACACGGACATCATTGTTGAGGAAATCAAGCAAAACATCACGAATATTTGAAAAGGGAACCTGACCAAGAGGGAGGGGATTAATGGTGGCGATAGAATACTGTTCATGCGTCTTAGGTATATGTGGAACCACCACCCACTTGACTCTTGTTCTTCCAGCCACCTGCATATTCTCAAAGCCCTCCGGTAGAAATGGTGCTGGGTCAATTGGGATGGTCGCCATTGTCACAGACTTCGCCGGCGACGAGCAAGCCAGAGGAGTTGGGGTTTCTGCAGGCGAGGGAGTTGAGGAGACAGAATTTCTGGCAGTTGTTTTTTGCAAAGAAATGGTGAATTTCTTGAAGCCGTTGTACATAGCAGGCCGGGGATTAGGTAAAACAGAATGGGCCTTGAACCATCCCAGGAAAGAATTGTGGGGCCACATTCGTTTTGGGAAGGTCGGGAATTTCTGAAAAAGGAATAAGATCAGGCAATTTAATTGTCGTGTGATTCTCGCCATCTTTGGGCCTGGCAGTCGTTACAACTGATTTAATACCGCCATCAGCGAGAGCCTCAGCGTAAGACGGACCATGATTATGAAAATTAATGTCACAATTATTTTTTCCAACCGTGCCAGGCGAGGAATCCGTAACTGCAACCGGAAATTCAAGTTGCTGGAATACCGGCTGCACCTTTTTCACATATTTGATCAAAGGAGATTTTTTCAGACTTTTTTGTGCGTGACAACTTTCCAATGTCCATCAGATTCCATGTAAACTTCCTTCTCTTCAAAAATCTAATTTGGGCCTCAATTACCCCACAGATTAATATGCATCACTTATGATTCACAAGAAAATTTTGAAATATTGTAATTTTCAAAACCCACAGCCCTCGAAGCAACCGAGAATCGAAAAGTTCTATCTTGAAGAGATCTCACTTGGAATTTTGAGGCCAATCCTCCAAAACAAGCTTGAAGTGCAATGCCAACAGTATGAATGTCCAGCTTAAAATTTTCCCTTCCAAATGAACAGACCAAAAAGTAAGGTTTCCTTTTGAAACCTCCAATAAAATTTACTTGATGCTTGAATTTTTTATAGAGAGTTTTCTCAAATTCCTGCCCTAAAGAGAAATCCAGGGCAGGGCGCTTAACTGACTGATCATCATGAGAAACATCCTTAGAAGGGACATTGGAAAAATCCAGGACCTTTGGCATGATCAAATTAGATTTGGACATTTTATCCAAAATAGAAGAGCTTGGCAAAATTTGAGCACCCACAACAACCGTTTTAACATTAAGATCAATAGTCACACCAGTCGCCACCAATTCATCTTAATTAAAATACCGAGCATAAGTAATCACCTCATTGTGATTGAGAAGAACCAACCTTTTGGCACTAGAAAAAAGCATCAAGAACCCTTTAGTCTGCCCTAGATCATTAGCCGATAAAGAGGAGCAAAGAGCATGCCATTTAAACCCAGTGTCTTCATCTAACCCAGAGATGGTAGGAGATCTACCAAGAAATCCAGATGAGGGAACCAAAATATCATTGACACGAGAGAGATGAGAGGGGAACCTCAAAACAGATCCAATAGAAATCTTCTCCCCATTTTCCCAACATCTGCCCTCAAGAGGAGAGCCTTTGGCATTGAGAAGAACTAGCCAAGAATTAGCCGAGAGAACAAGCGATCCCTCGAGAAACTTACCTCTCGTGGTCACACTAGAGTAGGTGATCTTCTAGCAACCACCGGAGGAATCCATGTTTATCCCTCGCCGGAGAGAGGCCGACGAAGGCCGGAGGACGACCAACGGTCACCTCAGAGGAGCCTAATGCCTCGGAAATTGTGATGATGACTACATGTGTCCCAAAACTTATTGATTGATGATATCTTTGCACTTCCCAGTAAACAGTTACATTACCCTTGCTTATTATCTAGTTAGCCTACCCGGGGGTGTCCCCTCGACACTCATAGACATCAATGAGAGGATTGACAACCAGGGGGTACTTTCCTTGACGATGATCTTTCTTCGGGTGATCACTTCGGTCAAAGGTGATGGTTACTTCTGTCAAATCCAGAAACTGTGGGACAACCAGAACCGTGGCATTGAGCTCATGGGGAACCACTTTATTGACCTTAGCTGGCTGAGTTCCAAGGAAGCATACATAATCCTTCTTTCCATCCGACTTGGCATGTGCATCATCCACTTATTCCATGTCAGAATATTCCTTGGACACCTTGCCTTTCTCAGTATTTTTATTTCCTTTTCGTCGCTTAGCCCTATAGCTAGTGGATTCGCCTCTCTTGATGTCATCATTGAAGCGACACTCAGCATTGGTGTGGCAAGAACCCCCATTCTCGTCCGGGTGATGAACCCAAGGATTATTGGCAATGTTGGCCCAGGAATATGTCTTAACTGGTTGCTGATCACCTCTACCCTGGACTTAGGAAGTTCCACGGTGTTCTTGCGCACCCTCCTCGTCCCGTAGATCCAAAATTTGCGTTGACAGCCGCATTATCCATATTGGGTTTATCTTCTAAGGTGTTCTTGTGCTTATGAGTCTTCTATTTCGGTTGCTTAGCCGGGCATTGAGCAGTCCCTCTGAATCATCGTCAGCATCTGCATATTTTCTTGCCTTCTCTATCATTTCTCCCAAGTCTGTAACTTTTTCACACTTTAGTCGGTGATGCAGTAATCTGACTAGGATACCTACGATGAAAGCTTTAATCGCGCTCTGATCGTTTACTCCTTCACATGATTTTTTGCGTCGATCCATCATTCGAGGTAGTCTTGGCAAGTTTCTCTAGGTCTCTGGTTGAAACGCTACATGTCCCGGACCAGGTAGGGCCTCCTATATGTACCCTAGAAATTCAAAAAGAACGCACTTTGCATATCATACCAGTTGTTTTCTGAGTTCTCTGATAACTCATTAAGCCATGATGAAGCAGTGTTCCGTAGCATAAGTGGGAGATATCGGACTGCGACCAAGCTATTTCCTTCTTTAGTGATGCACCAGGACTAGGAAACATCCTGGAGCCAAGTGTCTGGCCGAGCCACACCGTCGTAGGGTTGAACGTGTTTTGCGATGCCGAAGTCAACTAGAAATTTTGTTTGATGAATGCGTGGACCAAAACACTTGGGTCTCACATACATGTCCTCCTCCTCGTATCGCCATCATTGGGTGAGAGAGATTTGCGCCTCGGATGCTAGGTGTGCCTGCGAGGCGGCGGAGTCGGGTTCTTGCTTCTTCTCCCGCCGTTGCCTTCTCCACCCATGGGGCTTCCACGGCTATGATGAGATCCTTCTTTGTCACTGTTAGGTGGGGATGGTGGTTTCGGAGGGTTATTCAGGTAGAGCGGCGACCTCCTTCCAGAGCTTCGTTGCACTGGCTCCGAGGTGGTTCTTTGTGATGTCAGCCGCTGTGCTCACTTGGCCTAGGTCTCTGTCGTTTCCTCGTCTGGCACTTTTCTCATTGCGACGAGGTTCAGCCGGACTGCTAGTGTGTCTGCGAGGCGGCATCCTTTGTCGGTCCCGTTCTTGTTGGCGCTGTGCTTCTTCTTCATCCTTATGGACATATTTTGCCGACGATGGGGTTGGTGAGGGGCTAGTGCTCTTATAGCATCCTGCGATGCAGCCGGGAGAACTTCTGACCAGCCATGCGCGGTCTTGTGATGATGACCGTTTGAACCAGTCCATGAGTTATCGTCATTCCTAGGGTCGGAATGGTTACATTTATCCGGTTCCCTTCGGGGTCTTATATAATCATTTTTTCATGCATAAGTGCGGCACTGTTCAGATTTTGATGCAAGTTTTTAGCTGAACGACGCGGCCATTTTCTGTTGCTGCAGTCCTTTGTCGAGAAATGCTATGCACTGCTGGACCTGTTCTGGAGACGGGTTGTTGGCGAGGATAGCTCGAACAGAGGCAGTGTTTTCTACTGGTGTGTTGTATACTGGGATCTACCCTCTGGCCTTTCCATCAAATAAATCTCTATGGACATCCGGATTACTGTTGGGAAGGACTAGGACACCTATTGGTAGTCGCTTGAATTCTAACTTGTACTCGGCAGGATTGCTGTCCATCTGCTGCTTAATCTGAACAATGCGTGCAGCCTCGTCGACAAAGAGCAAACAATGTTTCTCCAGGTCCTCGACCATTTTATCCAATTACTCCTGTGTAAGATACGAAGGAGTTGGGATTGGTACTGTTAATGCGTCTCCGTATATTTCAGGTGCACCTTGGGTGACCACATGTCTAGTAACCAGAGGATCATTCGGTGTGTTATTAACTAGTTCTCCATCGGGCTTCACCACCTCGATTTCGTTATCAATTTCTTCATTGTTGCCTTCCTCTACCGGTTCCACCTGTGGGTTTTCTTGGTATTCTTCCTCTTTGACCGCCCAACAGCTTTTATGCGCGTGCCAGTGGAAAAGACGGATTTTGATCTGTTACCAGGAGATAAGCTTCCATCTGTACTTTCAGCCAAGGTTGGATCAGACTTTTGAACCTCATAAGAATCTCCGGTGTCCATGTCACCTTGCGAGGTGTAGTCTTCATCCATGCTATCATACAGACTCAGAGGCATATCCTCTTCACCTTGCGATGTTTTGGAGGTGTATTCTTCACCATACGCCTCCATGGCCTTCTCAAATTCTCAAAGTTCTGCCGATGTTAGTGATTCTTGAGGTGAAGTGGGTAATTCAGTATCTTATTTGATTATATCAAGGACTGAGTCTTTTTAGGATCCATCATCGATAAAGTCAAATCCAGAGCCAATGTAACCCACAAAGCAATGCTTCTTCTTCTTGATTGACCTGAGGTAACGGTACAAACGACTCTCAACGTCAACCTCGATAGAACTGATCATGTGCCTTAGTAGCGCTTTTCATGATCCATCATTGGTAAAACAGGATCCAGAGCGATAGTATTCTTCATCCGTATATCCAATCTTGTCAAAGAGAATAGATTCAGATTTTTCCTCTGCTACTTCTTCCACTACAGGAGTGGGATAGGAGGGTTTAGGGTTTTCCGGGACCTGGAACTCTTCCGCCTCTGCGGATAGAGTGGATCCGGATTGTTCTTACACCATGGTCATCACCGCAGGGGTGGGTTGGGCGTGTTTAGCAAAACCGAAGTAGATGCCGATCTCGCCGATTGTCATGATGGTGTGGGTTGTCACAAGCTCCTTAGACGGAATCCAAGTCTCATCGAGAAGATTGAGAGGGATTTCGTTGGCATAGAGAACGTTACCTATGGTGATTGTTTTGTTGATTCCTGCACGCGCATATTCCGCCCAGAACAAAGGTCCGAAGATCACCTGCCCCATAGTGGGTGCCAACTATCGACAGATTGATGAAAAGTACACCATAGGGGGTCCTAAGAGCATTTATAAGATGGGGTGTGAGACGTATGGTGTTCTAGGAGTGGTGAGCACAAGTTTACCCAGGTTGAGATCCAACAGTGGTGATCGGATCCTACTCCTCGTAGCAACCTAGTAATATATCGACAAGAGCCAGATATTACATCGGATTGTAAGAGAGGTTCGGTTGTGCGAGTTGGTTGTGGTTGTTCCTGAAGGATACCGTAGGTCTGGCTTATGAAGGGGCCAAGACCTAGGGTTACAGGAGAAACCTATCCGTCTATGTTATAGAGTCAGTACTAGATACAGCTTGGACTACAAGTTATAGTACAGGCCTAAGTCAGTAAGTCTTCTGGGCCTTGTAATAGTCGGAATTGACTCCATCCTCTTTCCCTGACTAGGTCAGCCATGAAGCAAAGCTCAAACCTGTTAGTAGGACATCCTGGTTAGCGAGTCCTGTGGGTATACACAAAAATTGTATCCCAAAAATCATGTACTTAAATTTTAGGATAAATGTTTGATAAAATATTTATTTAAAATTGTCAGACCACATAGAGATAAAAATAAACTTTTTCCCTATGCGGTGATCCCAAGATCTAGCTGAGGAAGAAGGAGACAAGGTTTACCACTAGACGCGTCGTTGCGGATTTCTGGTTCAGATCCAATCCGAACTTGCTCCTGCTCTTAAGTGTGTGACCCCGCAGGCTCATGGCAACTTGGACACGATTGGAGTCCCAGTCGGTAGCGGCTCCTAGCAGAACGTGCCGACTCCCAAGTACCAAAGAGTCATGACGACTTGCCTTTCCAATGCGTCTTGCGTCCGAGTTCCTTTTGCCTCATGATATACCTTGTCAGACTATAGGCGAATAACTGTCATCCCTTAAATAGTCTGACTCTCTTCTCGATCCAAGATAAGTGATTCATCCGTCTAACTCTTAGTCGATCGCCTCGGTTAACACTTAACCCAGTCGTGTATGGCCATGATTTCCGAATCATATCATCCGAGAGGGCCTAGAGAATATCTTTCCAAGTGGAGGGGCAAAATCCCATCTTGGTTATTCACATCACGCAGCTTGATTCTCAGTCGACCCGAACTCTGCCTTTATTACTTCCCAGTTATAGATCAGCGTTTGGTAGAACCTAAGTCGGTGATCCTCAACTTGGACTATGCAACAACCTCAGGTCTAAGGATTACATTGATTGATTTATACAAATGACAAATTGTTCATTGTACCTCAATATGGGTCAATCCGACTCTTTAAACTCTTTAGCCGAATCTATGTAAGTCGGAATAGCATCTCCATGCCCATGACAAGTGGAACTGAGTCATCAGCCGACTTTCACATTGGTCTAAGTTGGGTGTCCAGCACAACCTCGATGACCAAGGATATTTAGTACAAACAACATGAATGCATAGTTCCACAACCGAATCAAATATTTAATGATACACATTAGATGTTTATACAAGGACAACATAATATCTTTATGAATACACTGGGAAATATCATCATACATGATTGCCTCTAGGGCATATTCCCAACAGTCTCCCACTTGCACTAGAGTCAATCTTCCAACATCACATGTCTAGGCATCTAATGCCCATAGCTCTTAGGTGCGCCTCATGCTTCGGCTATGGTAACGGCTTTGTCAACAGATCCGCAATATTTGCATCCGTGTGTACCTTGCAAAACATGATATCACCCTGATCCACGAACTAGCGAATCAGGTTGTACCGCATGAGTATGTGCTTGTTCTTCTGGTGTTGTCTAGGTTCCTTGGCTTGTGCAGTAGCACCATTATTGTCACAATACACGTCTAACGGATTGGACGAGCCCTGAACCACACCAAGATCCATGAGTAAATTCCTCATCCAAACAACTTCCTTTGCTGCCTCCAAGGCGGAAATATACTCAGCCTTTGTTGTAGATGCAGACATCGTCTCTTGCTTGGAACTCTTCCAGCTCACAGCCCCTCCATTTATTACAAACACATACCCAGATTGCGAACGAGAATCATCAGAGTCGGTAAGATAACTTGCATCCGTGTAACCCTTTACACTGAGTTCATCTTCACCTCCATAAACCAAAAACATATCCTTGGTCCTTCTCAAGTAGTTTAGGATATTTTTAGCCGCTATCCAGTGGCTTTCTCCAGGATCAGCCTTTTAACATCCCAAAAGTATTGATCATGACTATCAAATTCCAATTACCAAAATTAGGGTTAACAAAAACTTTTGTTAATTAAATCATATGAATGCATGTGTGTATGTGATGATTGTATGAATGCATGAATGGACTTGTGTGATTTATTTAAATAGCAAGGAATGGTTCAAAAATGAAAACAACATCATCTAAAACTTTTCCAAGCAGAAACAAATCAAGAGAAAATGAAAAACAAACAAAATAAAGCAAATGGTCATTTTTGCCAATCTTGCTCACTAGGCCACTTTGAATATTTCTAGTCCAAGATTTCAAACAGAAACATTTCCCTTTATTTTCACCCCTTGCTAGACCAAATAAAATTGAGCCCAAGCCCACCTTTCAAACTTACAGAAACATTTGGCAACTTGATTCAAATGACAATTCAAAATTGAATCTTTAATATATGGGAAGACCATCCATTTATAAAAACCAACCAAACCAGTACCCCCTGACCTTTCGAACTAACCAGAGAACCCCTAGTATGTAACTAATACACCCACCAAGTTTGAACCAAAAATTCAAATTTGAATTTCTTGCGGCCATTTCATCAAACACTTGGAGATAGAAAATCAAACCGGCCAAACATCACTGTTTTGAGTAGTAATTTGGCTAAGCATTATTCACCACTGATCACACTTGTCTCCCCCAGTGCCAACCAGTGCCTTGACCACCCGTAGCCCCTACCCATTGCACCATGCCATGCCAACCCGAAGGCACCCTTGCCATCCGACCATGGCTAGCTAGCCAGAGCAAGAACCAAGCCTAGCCACCATGTCTGGGACGCACGCCATCACCACCGCCACCCCCTGTCCAGTGCTCGATCCCTACCAGCCACTGGACCACACGGAACGCTCGCGCCCACTATCTCTACGACCATGCCGAGAGAGCTCCAGGGCGCCACCCTCGACACACGCCCACAGACCGCGTGCCGCCCTCGCCGCATGCAAGCGTGATCACCCCCACCCCAGGAGACCGCCAGACAACCCCGTTCGCCGCTGCACGACCCATAGCCGCGGTGCACCATTAAAATGTCCGTCGGACCCGCCCAGAGCACCGCAATGTTCCAACCATCTCGCACCGCCCTATGCCGCGTAACCATGTCGTTGAGCTTCGCCCGGGAGCACAACACCGCCCCCTATCATCGCCCATGCCTTTAGCTCATTGTCAAGCGACGAAGCGAGCTTCTTCGGTCCCCTCGTTGCACTATAAATAGAGGCCACCCCTGTTCAAACTCAACACACCATCTCACTTCCCTCTCTCTCAGAACCACCCCCACTCATTCCCGGAGCAAGGCGAGCAGCAGGTCGCCGGAATTTGGCCGGAGTCTGCCGTGGAGGAGGAAGAAAGGAGCCAGTGATTGGAGCCGCCCCAGGAGAAGCCACCAGTACCAGGAGGTTCGCCGTCGTCAACTTCATCGTTCGCCCCCATCGCCAACCCTCGCCTGAGCCTCGGTGAGCCCCCGTAGACCCCCACTGGCCGCGCTAGGGTTCTGTCTCGCCGGCGTTGACCGATGGAGACGATAGGTCACAACCGTTGGATTAGAGTTTGATAGTGCGGTCCACATTACCCCATACCTCTTCACACCCCTGTCTCGCTGACTGGTGGGGTCAATCACTTAAACTCACCCGCGTGCGCTATGCACCATGGGCCGGCCCAGTTAACATCCCGCGCAACCCAGTTAGTTTGAATTTAGATTTTCCAATTTAGTTTCAAACCTAGTTCTGTACCTAGATTCAAAAATCAACCCAGGACGATTCACTGAACCAAAATGCATGAAACCAATTTTGTTAGAAATGTACTAGAATTCTTAATCCAAGCCCGTTTGATTCAATTCATTAGGAATAGTAGATCACCTATAGTAAAAATAACAAGACAGAAGCTTTTCTACATTAGAACATTTTTCAAAATTCAACCATGAAAGCTTTTGAGATGATTCCAACTCTCAAAAATCACATTTAACTAGACCTTTCTGAATATATAATAATATCTAAGCTTACTTGTAGAAATATTGAGAAAGCAATAAAATAATGCCCCATAGGCCATTCGAGTCACTTTAAATTAATTAAAATAAAATGGTTAAACCTTATTAAATTGTGACACCACTTTAAATCACATTCCCAAGTACTGAAATATGTGGTGATGACATGTGTCAACATGATCCCATATTTTAGTTGGAGAATATTAAACCTTAAGTATTTTTTCAATGAGTAGAAATTACTTTTCTAAAATAAAAGAGAATAAAACTATTGCCTTAATCTTTGTGATATTTGTGATGATTCTAGATCATCTAGTGAAAACCTTGGTGTGATAAATAAAAGTAGTTAAGTATTGTTTGGTGATTGTGTACCTCGTATTTATTTATAGACGCTAGTACCGACCAAGGATAGGAGGAGGAAGGAGAATACTACGAGGAAGAAGCCGAGGAGAACTTCAACCACTGCTCTGCACAAGGCAAGCTATCTAAGCAAGCTAACACTTGCAAGTTTGCAATTCTAATATATTAGCAAGCTACTATATTAGCAAGCTAAGCTAAAACCATGCAAGTTTTACTTTAAAGCTTATACCACTTGATACCCAATCCTAGTTTTACTTGCAAGCTTGGTATTTTTATTTCCTTATCAGAGCTCCTTAGTTTAGTTTACTTAATGAATTGTAGATTCTAGAAAGATATTTAAAGGTAGCATAAAGAGCATAAAACTTGGCCTAAGTTAGATAAATCTTGATGTCATACTGAGTAGATAAGATACACTTGATTATCACCCCTCATTAGTGTTCACCCCCACTTGTAGATGCTAGTGCTAAGCATAAAAATTGATCACTTTAGATGGGAATACTTGGTGAAAATGGTTATGAAAACCTTAGAATTATGAGTCATTCTACTGAAATGTTTTGACATGTGTTCTTGAACACCAGATGATTTTGATGATGAAAATGTTAAGGCATGAGCCTTAGACCTTTATAAAATTGATGGTTGTCTGGATGCGATACCATTCCAATTTTACCGTACAACCACAATACCCGAAATTTGGGTAGGGCTTGACTGGAAATTTATATACCTTAGTATGGGTTCCCTTGCGGCCAAGGTTTGAGCTCAGGCTACCTTGTGAAGATTGTCCACCTGTGCAGATCCCAAGATGACAGTTGGTCATGGTTGGGAGGCCAAACTCACAGGAGAGGTTCCTATACTAGGGCGTGTAATTGAAAGGTTAGGATTGATTATCCGCATACTGGGTATGGTGAATTCAGGATTGTTCCTGACGGATGTATCGAATGTTGTGGTGAAAGTGTACCACCTCTGTAGAGTGTCAAACTATTCGAATAGCCGCGTCCGAGGTTATGGACAGTTGGAGTGGCCATACTGTTCCATCGTCAGATGTTTTCAAAATGACTTGTGAAATGATTCATGACTTTTGACTTGACCACAACAGGGTTGTGATTTGAAATTCAAGTTCCCACTTAGGTGTTATAAAACTTTCAACTAGCTTTCTTTGCTTCTGAACTCAGTAGAGATAAATATGGCTTTTTGCAAAATAACCTAGAGCTTAGTATTTCCTACCCAAAAACCACTTCACTTGTTACTATTAGTTTGCGAGTACTTAAAGAGTACTCATGGCTTTGTCCCTGGCTATTCCCGTGGCCAGACTATGAATAGGACTATCAGGAGAATGGACCGCAGGAAGGTTACAACAACTAGGATCATCTCGCATTGTCAGCATTGCCTATGACTATGAAGATGGAGCTTCGCCCACGCTACCGTTATCATTACGTTATTCCGCTTCTTGATTTGTATTAAGACTGGATCATGAGATCCTTTATTTGTGTAAGACCTTATGTATGGTTTGTAATGGATGATGTACTGTGATATCCAATCTGTTATGTCTCACAAAAATGGTAATCCTAGGATTGCGATGTATGGCGTAACATGCATCTGGGATTAAAAATCTGGGTGTTGACAAGTTGGTATCAGAGCCATCCTGACCATAGGAGACCCTAGTTTAGAATGGACGTTTGAATCACAAACTTAGTTTCAAAACCAAAGAAGTGAGTACTTATAAAAAATTATTCTCATTCTTATCACTTAGACTCTTTCATAAAAATTCATGTTCCTCAAAAATTCTTGCAAACTTACATAAAATTTGACACACTTGATCAATCTACTAACTTACTCATCCTATATTCTTATAGATGGACGTGAAGTATAGAAAGTTTTATCAGTTGGGGAATGGAGGAGACCTCATATTTGAGCGTGACTTGGACCAGCTGTCGGAGATGCTGGAGCGTACACACCCCGAGTTCTTCGGAGCTCAGCTCTACGATCAGGAAGGAGAGGAGTTGCAATGGCTAGTTGTTGCAAGTCTCTGAGGGAAGATTCAAGCCCCCACCTTAGAGGGAATTCAGTTCACCTTGAGAGAGAACAACTGGCTCGATGGACTTGCCAGGGCCATGCAGGAAGCACTTGCCCGTCTGTGTGGGTAGAGTATCAATTAGATCAAGGGTACCCGCTTTGAGTTCTATCCAAGGCGTGATGTTATGGGACAACCACTGGAGGCCCCGTATAACCATGAGCTGAAGACTCAATTGGAACACCTCAGCTTCATGATGTATGATCATCAGAAGGAGTTGGACAATGACCGCTCCTACGCCAACCACAAGTACACCATCGCCTCCAAGAAGGATTAGACCATTTCCATGCTAGTGAAGGATCGCCAGTCTCATCGCCGTCAGCTCGACAAGAAGGAGTGCATCATTGCCCGTCTCCGCCATAGGATCACAGAATTGGAGGAGACTGTCCATGATAGAGACATGCAGCTGGAGGAGAGGGAAAATGTAGGGGAAGACCTTCGTGGAGACCCCTACTCCTATCTCAGTGACGATGATGACTTTCTAGAAGATCAGACCATGGACTTCTTCACCGATGAGGATGACTTCGCCTTTATAGATGACGATGATGAGGATATTGAGGACACCGATTCCGAGGAGTAGTAGCACTTGAGCACTAGCATTAGTGAGTTGTATCTGGTCCCACTGTATCGTAGTTTCACAGAATGGTTCTTAAAACCATCTGGTTTCTCTTGTTGTGGTGTGTGTTTGTATCGCGTGATATGAATGAATGAAAAGCAAGTTGCTAGAAAAAACTGAGTTAAACTTTGAAAACTTTTCAAACACAAAACCCCTGAACCTTAGAAATTTCCCCCTTTTCTCATGATCTATCTCAATCTTCAGATGCCTCGTGGAGGAAGCAGTTCATCCCCGGACCCGATACTGCAAATCTTGCAAGTGTTGGTTTCGGACCACGAAGATGAAAGAGTCGAACGTCAAGCCAGCTTAGCCACCCTTCAGCACATCGCTCAGATGGCCAACAACAATCAAGGCCATGGAAATCAGGATAACCATGGATCCAAGCTCAAGAACTTCCAGAACACCAATCCACCCATTTTCACTAAGTCTGAAGAGCCCCTAGATGTCGATGATTGGATGCAAACCATGGAGAACAACCTAGAAGTTGCCGGAGTGGAAGCCAACAAGAAGGTATTGTTTGCCACCCTTTATCTTGCCAGAGATGCGAGAGCATGGTGGAACAACGTTCGTGCCATGAATGGAGGTCAAATGATGACTTGGGAGGAATTCAAAATCAAGTTTAGCAGAACCCATGTGCCACTGGGTTGATCAAGAGGATGAGAGATGAATTCAGGGAACTGAAGCAAGGAAGGATGACCGTAGTGGAGTACCGTGACAATTTTTTTTCATTGGCTAGGTATGCACCGAATGAGATTGACACTGAAGCCAAGAAGAAGGAGAGGTTCCTGAATGGTCTGCACGATGAGATGCAGACAGTGTTAGTCAATATCCCATTTGCTGATATTGAAGCCATAGTGGATTCCGCCATTTATATGGAAGGCAAGATCAACCAAGCTAATGAGAACTGCAAGCGTCGCATGATGCATCAACCAGGAACACATCATGCACCAAAGTATCACCCCAACCCATCTCCCGGAGTCGCCCCAAGAACCAATAGACCCCCGATGAACCGTCCGACCTATCCCAACCATGGAAACCCAAGGCCCGGAGGAAATCACAACAACCCCGGCAACCCCAGCAATTTCAACCGTGCACCGCCTAAGTTCAACAACAACAATGTCGCGACCAACACCAACACTGCCCCAAGGACTGGAAGCAATGATGTGCCTTTTGCAGCAAAGGACAAGTCTTAGGTGACTTGTTATGAATGTGGAACCAAAGGTCACTATTCCAATGAGTGCCCCAAGAAGATTACCGCAGCCTCCAATGCAAATGCCCCAGCTCAGCAGCAGTGTCGTGTTCAACCTAGAAGAAGATTTACCCCAGGGAATTCGCTCAACCACAACGGTCGTCTCTTTCTCATGCATGCTGAAGAAGACCAAGAAGTGCCAGATGTCGTGTTGGGTATGTTTTCTGTTAACTCAGTACTTGCAAGAGTGTTGTTTGATTCTAGAGCATCGCACTCGTTTGTTACCGAAGAACTTGCATGCACTAGTAAGATTCAACCAACCAAATTGAAGCATGTTATGATAGTTCAAATACCTGGTTCAACACCAAAGCTAGACAAATTTGCAAGTCCGTACCTATCAGAATCCATGTCATAGATTTTTATGCTAATCTAATAGTACTCGGAACTAAAGGTTTTGAAGTAGTACTAGGAATGGATTGGATGTCGAAACATAAAGGATTAATCGACTGTGCCAAGAAATCCATAACCATGACCAGTACAGCCGGAATATGAGTAGAGCATGTATCGAAAACCTTGCCCCGTCAATTCAAGTGCAACAAGAGTATAGCCTAGCCAACCATTGACCAAGTCCGAATAGTGTGTGAATACCCCGATGTATTTCCAGATGTTTTGCCCGGTATGCCCCCCAATCGGGATATCGAGTTTATCATTGAACTAATCCCTGGAACAGGACCCATAGCCCAGAGACCATATAATATGAACCCGTCTGAATTAGTGGAGCTTAAGAAGCAACTGGATGCTATGCTGGAGATAGGATTGATCCAACCAAGTGCGTCGCCATGGAGATCACCTGTCTTGTTTGTGGACAAGAAAGATGGAGGTAATCATTTGTGTATGGATTATCGGAAGTTAAATGATGTCACCTGTAGAGGGAGTGTCCCAACCTTTATTTAATATAAGGTGGAGTCCCCTGTGTTTACAATGCTAGTCCCTGGATCAATAGCTAGCATCCACAGTTAAGATGTAATATCAAGAAACAAAGGTCATAGTATAACTTTATAACCAGGAAAAACATAAATTTTATTACATCTTACATAGCTCATTGGCTATTATATTACATTGCAGCGGAATAACTATAAGCATGGGGTCCTTCATCTTCAAAGTGCCACAGGCAAACATGTTGGTTGTAGACTTTGTAATCCTAATCAATCAATCTTCACTAAAATCAATCAAACCTACAACATTACAAGTTACAGCCACAAGGGTCAATACATTTGAATTGTATTGGCAAGTTTCACTACTATGTAGAATATAAGTGGATCCTATCATTACATGCATTTTGGCTAGTAGGGTTTAAGGCTCATTTGCAGAAGCAAAATTTATCCTATCTTTTCAAAATGGTTTTGGTCCTTTGTCAAATCTCCTTTTCAAAAATCCCTTGAACTCCTTGGTAAATTCCCAAGTGTTCAAGTCCTTTGTCAAAATCCCTTGAGCTCCTTGGTAACCCCAAGTGCATCAAGTTTTATCAAAATCTCTTGAGCTCCTTGGTAACCCCAAGTGCATCAAGTTTTATCAAAATCTCTTGAGCTCCTTGGTACCCCCAAGTGCATCAAATTTTATCAAAATCTCTTGAGATCCTTGGTACCCCCAAGTGCATCAAGTTTTATCAAAATCTCTTGAGCTCCTTGGTAACCCCAAGTGCATCAAGTCTTAAAAAGTTTTCTTTTAGAAATTAGAATGTCGAGATTTCCCATAGCTTCAAACTTTAGTTGCTCAGTATTGTCCATAACCGGGGACACGGCTAAATACTTAGATTTTATTATCTTCTGCAGAAGTAGTACAGTTTACCCACATGTCACAATCCCATCTTATTGCCACCAGTGGCCACTGGATTAGTGCTCACCAAGATGGAGTACCGGCAGATTGAGAATGTGACGAAGTCTTTCTAGAGGGTCCTCCCATACACCATTGCTAGCTTGTCTTCAGTACCCATGTAGGATTCCAGGTCCTCATGTCCAGTAACTTGAAGACAATGCATGGGTCTTCCCAATGTAGTTGACTAAGCCAGAGCCATAAATAGCATGTGGTTGCACACGAAAGCCACAATTGGAGAAACATGTTCACTCTCTAAGTTTCCTGGGTGGTTTTCTTTGGAGCACAACACAAAGAGATTGCCATAGACATGGTTCCTTTTGTTGCTACCTTCTCCAAAACTCAAAGTATCCTTGTCCACCCAGGTGGTTCATTGAGTCCTTGTTTTATTATATAAAATCACAAGTCCTTTTCTCAACTTCATAAAATCTCAACATGAATCTCTTTTCAAAATAAAGCATGGCTAAGCATGTAACAACTACATTGTTTTCACTAAGGAATGTATAGGGTATCCTATTAGGATTTAGCTAGCATAAGTATAGAAATTCTTTTCATGCATGTTTCAAAATCCACTAAGTATAATGAAAATAGTAGGACTTTTAGATGATAGTGTAACTTGCCTTTTTGGTAGGGAATGTTGGTTCACTCCTTGATCTTGCTAGTCTCACACTTTTCTAACTTCACTACAAATCCATCAAGAAGACACAATATCAACTAACATTCCAAACCAATAATTAATCAAACAATTCACACACATAAAAACAATGGGATCTAAGTCATGCATGTAAGCATGCAAAAGATAGTTTTATTTGCAAGGATGGTCTCCACTAGGCTTCTAAACTTTGTAAGGTTTAAGGTGGTCATTTTCCATAGTGGCAAACTCATTTGCAAAAGGGTTTTGTCTACAAACCATTTTAAAATCCAATCATTATTTTATGTGGTGGAAAATATTTTTATCAAAGCAACAACTTTTATGTTGTTCACCAAATAAGTTGTTGTTTCTCAAAACTTGGTGTTTATGGTCAGTAGGTTTGGTCCAAAACATTTTCCCAAAGTTTTTACTCCAAAATCATTTTCATAACAAAACCATTATTTTTATTTGGCTAGAAATGGGCTAAATCAATTAATTCATCCTAAACTTTACCAAATCCATTTTCAAAACCATGGGTTGGTTCCTAGGGTCAGTAGGTTCATCACAAACTAATTTTCCAAGGTTTCAACCTCAAAAACATTTTTGAATCATTTTTCTAATCTAAACAAGCATACAAATGTTTCTGCAAAAACAAACAATCTAACAGATACTATTTACTAAACAAATTGCAGGGTTGGCTAGGGCTTGTTCCACTGATTCCAATGATATAAAGTTTGTAATTTTTGGACGTGTGGATCAAAAGTTACAAGATTTTCAAATCTGCATCTAAATCAGATTCAAATTTGTTTTAAACAGAAATTGGTGACACGCGTCCTATTCCCATTCGTTAGTACCGCTTCGCTCGGATCGACAGACGCAGACCGCAGGATCCAACTTGATCGCACGGCACAGATTCATTCTTACCTTTTCGCTCTGGTTCTATTCCTAGCCGCAGGATCTAAATCTAACGGTGTAGGGTTAGTTGACCATACTCGGGCGGCGCTGACGCGGCGGCGACTGGCGGCGCGGTCAGGCGTGGATGGTGCCGGCGGTCTAGGAAGCGAGAGAAGAGGAGGAGAGGCTCACCGTGATCGCAAGGACGTGGTGATGCTTGACGTGTGGTCGGCGTGCCAAGGGGCGCTCTAGGTCTGCAGCAATTCCTCACCGGAGTCAAGGACGGCGTCAGGCGGCTCTGGACGTGGTCGGAGACGGTGCTGTGGTTCGCCCCGAGGGAAAATGAAGACACAGTTAGACGCGCAAGATCAATGTGAAGCTGACTGCGTGAAGGAGAAGAAGAGGGGCGGTCGGATTCTACCTAGGGACTTCGCCGGAGAAGTAAACAAACGCGGCGGCACTCAGAGCTTGTCAAAGACGGAGTTCTGGGGCGCCCGCGGTTGAATGGACGGTACAGAGAGGAGCGTCTGGGAGTGGGGAAGGTGTGAGCTTGGTCGGGGAGGTAAGGGGTGGCGCGGTTCGGTCGGAATTGTCGCCGGAGTGTCGTCGGAGCAGCGGCGGTGCAAGGCTGACTCGAGGCAGCCTAGGGGCTCTCTGGTAGCGGGGTTTGAGGGGAAATGAAGAGGAGAGGGAGGGGATTTATCACGCGTGATCACTGCGAGTTTTAAACGCTGCATTAAGGTGAATTGACGATGCAAAATCAACGGCAGAAACAGGGAAGAACGGGTCGCGGGTGTAGACGATGAACAGGAGAGGGTGGGGTTGGCTGGTCAGTGAGAAAGAGAGTGAGGGGAAGGGTCCACCGGTCAGTTTCTGTGCGGGTGCGGTTCTGAGTGGAAAACGTTTCGGCAGAGGGGAAAATAGGTGGGCTGCGAGTTGGGCCTTGCTGGGCTTGGCCAGTTGGGCTGAGTCCAATTCTTATTTTTTTCTTTCAAATTGTTTTTCCTTTTCTGTGCCTATTTTCTGTTTTGAAAATCAAACAACAAATCAAACAATCAAAACAATTCAAACAATCACCATACTTTGTAACTTTGAATTTGGTTCTGTTCAGTAACATAAACCAAAATTCCAAAACCAAAATAATAATTTTATTTTAGGGTCCATTATTAATTAAATAAATAGACCATTGTTATTAAATCAAATAGGATTTTTTTTATTTTAAATACTCCTTTTGAAATATAATTATTTTCAAAACCAAATCAGTAGGTTTTATTTGGGAATATAAAATACTTGGAAAACTTATTTTAAATAAATAAATAAGTTTTGATGTTTTGGAAATAGTAAAACATTTATTAATAAAACTTGGATATTAAATCCTTATTACTTTATTTAGATAAACTTTTACTAATTTTCCCAAATAGAAATATTTTGTTTTTAAAGACTTGGCCAAGTTTTAATTTGGCTTTGTAAAATAATTTCTTATTTAAAATCCTTCCTTTTCTTTTGGAAACTAAATCTTTTTATAAGAAGATTTCAAAGTAGTAATTCTAAATATTTTTATTTTCCTTTAATAAATGGTTTATCTTTTTAAATCCCTTTAGGATTTTATTTGATCCAAATAGGTTTGAAGATTCCTATTGGAATTCAAAAAGTTTCTTCTCACCCTGAAAATCAAAAAGTTTTATTTTATTCATTTATTTTTCACATTACAAGATTTGGAAAATCTTGGGATGTGACATCACCATCAAGAACAAGTACCCATTGCCAAAGATCGGAGACCTGTTTGATCAGTTGACTGGTGCCAAAGTGTTTTCTAAGATTGATCTTAGAACTGGTTATCACCAACTCAAGATTCACGTAGAGGATATTCCAAAGACTACCTTTACCACCAGATATGGATTATACGAGTATACTGTCATGTATTGTGGGTTAACCAATGCCCCCGCTTATTTCATGAACCTCATGAATAAGATTTTTATTTACTTCCTGGATAAGTTTTTCGTTGTTTTCATTGATGACATTCTAATCTATTCCAAATCAGAAGAAGAACATGAGCTACACCTAAGGACCATCCTTGGAACCCTTAGGGAGCATCAGTTGTATGCCAAGTTTAGCAAATGTGAATTCTGGTTATAGGAGGTAGGATTCCTCGGACATATCGTATCAGCCGGAGGAATTGCCGTTGACCCTGCAAAGGTGAAGGATGTGGAAGATTGGCAAGCCCCAACCACTCAAACCCAAGTTCGTGCATTTCTCGGATTGGCAGGATAGTACCGCAAGTTCGTAGAAGGATTCTCGAGTATCACCAGACCCATGACCCAATTGCTGAAGAAGGACAAGAAGTTTGAATGGATAGACAAATGTGAAGCGAGTTTTCAAGAACTCAAGAGGAGATTGATTTCAGCCCCCATCTTGATCATGCTGGATATTACGAAGCCCTTTGATGTGTATTGTGACGAATCCAAGATTGGTCTAGGATGTGTGTTGATGCAAGAAGGCAAAGTTATATCTTATCTATCCAGACAATTGAAGTAGCATGAACAGAATTATCCAACCCATGATCTTGAACTAGTAGCCGTAGTTCTAGCCCTGAAAACATGGAGGCATTACTTGATGGGAAACCGTTGTGAGATTTATTCGGATCACAAGAGACTAAAGTATATATTCACTCAGAAGGAGTTGAATATGAGGCAGAGAAGATGGATTGAGCTAATCAAGGACTATGATATGGACATTCACTATCACCCCGGTAAAGCCAATGTGGTAGCAGATGCCCTTAGTAGATTGTCGTGCCGCTTGAACTCCATGATTCTGAAGGAGCAACCAAGTTTGCACAAGGACATGGAAGATTTCAGAATGGAATTAGTAAGTGAAGAATTTCTGCTAGCATAGAACTTCAACCCACTTTGATCAGTCAGATCAAGGAGGCCCAGAAAGGAAATGCTAGTATCGACGGAATCAAACATCGTATCGGTACATGCAAAGTACCCGGATTCACCAAGGATGAAGAAGGAGTGTTTTGGTACAAAGGACGTATCCGTGTACCAGCAGACTCAGAGTTGAAGCAAGCCATCTTCAAAGAGGCCCATGATACTCTTTATTCTATCCACCCCGGAGGAAAGAAGATGTATCAGGATCTGAAGGAGCAATTTTGGTGGCATAAGATGAAGAGAGAAATCGGAAGCTACATCGCCAAGTGTGATATTTGTCAGAGAGTCAAGGCGGGACATCTGAGACCTGCAGGACTGTTGCAACCCCTACATATTCCAGAATGGAAATGGGATTCTGTTGGAATGGACTTTATCACCGGATTGCCAACTTCTAGTAGGGGAAATGACTCTATTTGGGTCATAGTTGATAGACTGTCCAAAGTCGCTCATTTCTGACTAGTCAAGACCACTTACTAGAGCTTGAAGCTAGCGGAGTTATACATCGTTAGAATCGTTAGTTTGCATGGAGTTCCCAAGAACATTGTGTCAGATCGAGGCACTCAGTTTACCTAGATATTTTGGAAGAAAGTCCAGGAAGGATTAGGAACCCGACTGGATTTCAGCACAGCGTATCACCCTCAGACCGATGGACAAACGGAACAAGTAAATCAAATACTCGAAGATATGTTGAGAGCCTGTGTGCTAGAGTATGGATCTAAATGGGAAGACTGTCTTCCATTCGTGAAATTTTTGTACAACAACAGCTATCAAGCTAGTTTGCAAATGGCCCCATTTGAATTCATGTATGGAAGGAAGTGTCATACCCCTTTGAATTGGTCGGAAGTAGGAGAGAGTCAGATTTTTGGACCCGACATCCTACGAGAAGCAGAAGAGAAAGTTCACAAGATCCATGAGCACCTTAAGACCGCCCAATCCAGACAGAAGAGTTATGCCGACAAGAGACGTCGAGACCTTACTTTCAATATCGGAGATTTTGTGTATCTCAAAGTGTCGGCTTTGAAGGGAATGCAACATATCTAGCTCAAAGGAAAGTTAGCCCCTAGATATATTGGACCCTTCAAGATTCTAAATCGTCAAGGAGAAGTATCGTATCAACTGGATTTGCCAGAGGAGATGTCAGCAGTGCATAATGTGTTCCATATATCATTACTTCGCAAATGCCTTGAAGTCCCAGAGAAGACTGGAGTTTTCAAGAACATTGCCTGACGTATCCCGAAGTACCCATCCATATTTTGGAAGAAGCTTTCAGAACCACCAGGACCCGAATCATCAAGTTTCTCAAGATCTAGTGGAGCAACCACACTGAAGAAGAAGCTACCTGGGAACAAGAAGACTACATCAAGACTGAGTTTCCATATCTTTTTAAATCCTAGTTTTCTTTTTCTTCTTTCTCAAATCTCGGGGCGAGATATTGTTTAAGGAGGGACGGTTTGTAACATCCCAAAAATATTGATCATGATTATCAAATTCCAATTACCAAAATTAGGGTTAACAAAAAAATTTGTCAATTAAATCATATGAATGCATGTGTGTATGTGATGATTGTTGTAGGGGTTTGTAGCATGGAAAACAAAAAAATTCTACCGCATGCACACAAACAAGCCAAGATCTATCTACTAGATTGTAGCAACGAGTCGATAGAAGCACTCACCCTCGAAGATTCCAAAGCGGTTAACGAGAGCAGATTCTCGTGGGTGATGTAGTCGTACACTTGCCAATCTCAAGATCACGTAGACTATCCTTTCGGCGCTACGTTCCGACAGAGTTTCTATAGTCGGTCACACGTTCGGTACTCGATGAAGACCTTCCTCTCCCTTGTTATAGCAGGCAGCGGAGGTTGTAGTTCTCCCCTTGCGATTCTGGCAGCACGACGACGTGGTGTCGGAAGTAGAGGGAAGATCATGCAGGGCTTCGCCTAAGCCGGATGCGAGTTATGGTTGATTAGGTTTTCCCGGAGATCTAGGGTTTAGATGACCGGGAGGAGGAGGAGGTGTCCGCAGCGGCTAGGGCGGCGACGCGAGGCGGCAGCGGCGGCGCGGCACGGGTGTGTGGGGAGGGCTTGGCTCTTGTGTTGTTGGGGCAGCCCTCCCCCTCTATTTATGAGATGGAGGGGCAGCCTTGGGAGGGTGGATTTTAATCCAAACCCAAACCCAAGTTGGATTGAGAGAACGACTTGTTTCTTCTCCCACTAGGAAACCATTGTTCCAGTTTGACTTTCAATTTAGAGCTTTATTTCTCTCTTGCAAATGTCAACACCAAGTGACCTAGGATATGATCCAATGATTCCACATATCCATGACACATTCATGGACCATTCCCCTTACGGACCGGTGAACCTTCTAGACCCTTCTAGGACCTCTCCGATGAAATCATCGGAAACTTTCCCGAACTCCGAAATAGGACTTTCCTTATATGAATGTTATTCTCCGGACCATTCCGGATCTCCTCGTGATATCCGAGATCCCATCCGAGACTCCGAACAAAATTCGGTATCCCTACTAACATTCCATATCTACTAAACAACATCGAATCCTTAAGTGTGTCTCCCTACAGTTCGTGAATTATGTGGACATGACCAAGACACTTCTTCGATCAATAACCAATAGAGGAATCTGGAAATTCATATGGCTCCCACATGTTTATACGATTACTTTGCGATCGAATGAACCACTTACATATGATACCAATTTCCTTTTGTCTCATGATAGTTTACTTATCCGAGGTTTTGATCGTCGGTATCTCTGCATACCTAGTTCAACCTCGTTACCAATAAGTACTCTTTTCTCATTCCCGTGATATGTGATCCCTTGTGAGCCAGTCACATGCTTGCAAGCTAATTGGATGACATTCCACCGAGAGGGCCTAGAGTATATCTATCCGTCATATGGATGGACAAATCCCACTCTTGATCCATGTGTCTCAACCCATACTTTCCGAACACTCAATGCCACCTTTATAGCTACCCAGTTATGGTGTGGTTTTTGATGTCATCAAAGCATCCTTCCGGTGATGGTGATTAACATGATCTCATGGTCGAAGGAATTAGGTTACTATGTATCAGAAAGCTTATAGCAAACAAACTATTGAAATGAATTGATCTTAATGCTACGCTTATCTATAGGAGTATGTCCATCATACCATTCTCCAAATGATATGATCTTGTTATTAATAACATCTCAATGTTCATGATCAAGAAACCACGATCATTTATTAATCAACAAGCTAGTATTATAAAGAGGCTTTACCAAGGACTCTAATTTAGTTTACAAATCACACAAGTATTAATGTTTCCGGTTAATACTATTATAGCATGAATGTAAACATTTATCATAAACACAAAGATATAATAATAACCACTTTTATTATTTCCTCTAGGGCATATCTCCAACAATCTCCCACTTGCACTAGAGTCAACTAATCTAGATTACATGGTAATATACCGAACAACCATGGCGGTTTGGTGCTGGTCATGTTTTGCCCTCGGGAGAGGTTTAGTCAATGGATCTGCCACATTCAGATCTTTGTGTACTTTGCAAATCTTTATGTCACCATCTTGGACATGCTCTCGAATAGCGTGAAAACTTTGCTTGATGTGCTTCAGCTTCTTGTGTGACCTTGGTTCTTGCGCATTGGCTATGGCGCCCATGTTATCATAGTAGATAGACATTGGGTCCAGCGCACTTGGAACCACACCGAGATCTGTAATGAACCCCTTCATCCATATCGCCTCTTGTGAAGCCTCCGAAGCAGCTATGTATTCCGATTCAGTTGAAGATCTCGCCACAACGCTTTGCTTTGAACTCCTCCAGCTAACTACAGCACCATTCAAAGTAAATACGTATCCAGATTGAGATTTAGAATCATCCGGATCGGTGTTCCAACTAGCGTCGATGTAACCATTAAAAATGATCTGTTCATCACCTCCATAAGAAAGAACCATATCCTTAGTTCTTCTCAAGTACTTAAGGATGTTTTTTACCGTTGTCCAATGATCCACTCCTGGATCACTTTGATATCTGCTAGTCAAACTAACAGCATATGCAATGTCGGGTCTAGTACATAGCATGACATACATTAGAGATCCTATGTCTGAGGCATAGGGAGTCTTACTCATCCTTTCTCTATCTTCTACCGTTGTTGGACTTTGAGTTTTACTCAAGGTCGTATTGGGCAACATGGGCAAGAACCCTTTCTTGCTATCTTCCATTCCAAACCTCTTTAGAACTTTGTCCAAATATGTACTATGTGACAATGATATTAGGCGTCTCGATCTATCTCTATAAATATTTATGCCTAATATGTAAGCTGCTTCGCCAAGGTCTTTCATGGAAAAACTATTATTCAAATAATACTTGACACTATCAAGAAGGTCTACATCATTCCCAATCAACAATATGTCATCTACACATAGTATTAGAATGCTACAGAGCTCCCACTCACTTTCTTGTAAATACAAGCTTCTCCATAAGTTTGTATAAAACCAAAACTTTTGATTACCTTATCAAAACGTTGATTCCAACTTCGGGATGCTTGCTTCAATCCATATATGGACCGTTGAAGTTTGCATACCTTGTTAGCATCTTTAGGATCGACAAAACCTTTGGGTTGCATCATATACAACTCTTCATCAATGTCTCCATTGAGGAAAGCCGTTTTGACATCCATCTGCCATATCTCATAATCATAATATGCAGTGATTGCTAACATAATGCTCATAGACTGTAGCTTCTCTACTGGTGAGAAAGTCTCATCGTAGTCAACTCCTTGAATTTGTCGAAACCCTTTTGCGACAAGTCGAGCTTTATAGACAGTAACATTAGCATCATCGTCTGTTTTCTTCTTGAAAATCCATTTGTTCTCGACAGCCTTCCGGCCATCCGGTAAGTCCACCAAAGTCCATACTTGGTTTTCATACATGGAACCAATCTCGGATTTCATGGCTTCTTGCCATTTATTGGAATCTGGGCTCATCATCGCTTCCTCATATGTCGCAGGGTCATCGGTGTTGTCCACCAACATGACACTCATAACGGGATCATACCAATCAAGAGTGGTACGGTTTCTCATTGACCTGCAAGGTTCTGTAGTAACTTCAACCGAAGTTTCATGATCAACATCATTAGCTTCCTCTCTTATTGGTGTAGGCGCCATAGGAACCACTTCCGGTGCTGCGCTACTCGCAAGTTCGAGAGAAGGTTCAACAACCTCGTCGAGTTCTACTTTCCTTCCAGTCACTTCTTTCGAGAGAAACTCCTCTAGAAAGGATCCATCCTTGGCAACGAAGATTTTGCCCTCGGATCTATGATAGAAGGTATACCCAATAGTTTCCTTCGGGTATCCTATGAAGACGCATTTTTCCGCTTTGGGTTCAAGCTTGTCTGGCTCTAACTTCTTTACATAAGCTTCGCAAACCCAAACTTTAAGGAACGACAATTTTAGGTTTCTTTCCAAACCACAATTCATACGGTGTCGTCTCAACGGATTTAGATGGTGCCCTATTTAAAGTGAATGCGGCTGTTTCTAATGCATAACCCCAAAAAGATAGCGGTAAATCTGTAAGTGACATCATAGAACGATCCATATATAAGAGAGTTTGATTACGACGTTCGGACACACCATTACGCTATGGTGTTCCTGGCGGTGTCAATTGTGAAAGTATTCCGCATATCTTCAAATGCTCGCCAAACTCGTAACTTAGATATTCACCTCCACGATCAGATCGTAGAAATTTAATCTTCTTTTTATGTTGATTCTCTACCTCACTTTGAAACTCCTTAAACTTCTCGAAAGTTTCGGACTTATGTTTCATCAAATAGATATACCCATATCTACTCAAGTCATCCGTGAAGGTAAGAACATAACGATAACCACCGCGCGATGCTACAGTCATTGGGCCACACACATCAGTATGTATGATTTCCAATAAGTCCGTAGCTCGCTCCATCATACTAGAAAATGGAGTCTTAGTCATTTTACCCATCAGACATGCTTCACATCTTTAAAGTGATTCAAAATCAAGTGATTCAAGAAGTCCATCAGAATAGAGTTTCTTCATACGCTTCACTCCAATATGACCAAGATGACAGTGCCACATATAGGTCGAGTTATCGCTGAATTTCAAATGTTTAGCTTCAATGTTATTAATGTGTGTATTTCCACAATCGAGATTCAATAAGAATAGACCATCTATCAAATGTGCATGTGCAGAAAACATATTACTCATATAAATGGAACAACCATTATTCTCGGACTTAAACAAGTAACTGTCTCGCAATAAACATGATCCAGATATAATGTTCATACTCAACGCAGGCACCAAAATAACAATTATTTAAGTATAAAACTAATCCCGATGGTAGATGAAGAGGTAGCGTGCCGACCGCGATCACATCAAACTTTGATCCATTTCCAACGCGCATCGTCACCTCGTTCTTCGCTAGCTTCCGTTTATTCTCGATACACATTTCAAGTTAAAAATATGAGCAACCGAACTAGTATCAAATACCCAGGCACTACTACGAGTACTAGTGAGATACACATCAATAACATGTATATCGGATATACCTTTCTTCTTGATGTTGCCATTCTTCAAATCCTCCAAGTACTTTGGGCAATTCCGCTTCCAGTGACCTTCTCCCTTGCAGTAAAAGCACTCAGTATCAGGCTTAGGCCCAGCCTTGGTCTTCTTCGCCGGCGTGGTAACTTTCTTACCGACCTTCTTGAAGTTTCCCTTTTTCTTAGACTTGCCTTGCTTCTTGAATTTGGTGGTCTTATTGACCAACAACACTTGGTGCTCTTTATTGATCTCCACTTCTGCAGACTTTAACATGGAGAAGAGTTCTGGCAACGACTTGTCCATGTTTTGCATATTGTAGTTCATCACAAAGTTCTTGTAACTTGGTGGTAGTGATTGGAGGACACGGTGAATCCCCAAAGCATTAGGAATCACTATACCCAAGCTTTGGAGTTTACTTGCGTGCCTAGACATCTTAAGCACGTGCTCACTGACGGAGCTGCCCTCTTCCATCTTGCAGTTAAAGAACTTTTCAGAAGCCTCATAACTCCCAACTGCCGCGTGAGCCTCAAATATCATTTTGAGTTCACGGACAATATCATGTGGGTCATGGTTCTCAAACCTTTTCTGAAGCTCCGATTCCAGACCATACAAGATAGCACACTGAACTGTGGAGTACTGATTCTCCGAGCGAGGAAAACATTCTTTACCTCATCGGTAGCATTAGCTATGAGCGGTCACCCAGTGCATCCAAAGACATAGGTCAAAAATTACCAGCATTGAGAAAAATCCTCAAATTGCGGAACCAATCCGTGAATTTGCTTCCATTGTTTTTCAACTTTTCTTTCTCTAGGAACGCATTAAAATTGATGGTAGGGGCCGCCATTGATCTACACCATATTTGCAATAGTTTAGACTAATTTTATGACAAATTGAGTTCTCATTAATAGTTAAATTAATCTAGGTGAACTCCGACTCAAAACAATATCCCTCAAATTGTTTTAGTGATCACACGAACCAAATCCACCACATCAAAACCGATCATCACGAGAGTTGATGTAGCTTCAATGGCGAACAATCAACATGTTCATCATATCTACTATATGACTCATGCTTTACCTTTCGGTGATCCGTGTTCCAAGACCATGTATGTACATGCTAGGCTCATCGAGATCAAACCTTAGCTTCCGCATGATCAAATCTGGCTTGCTCACGTTGTATACACTCGCATAATCTAACACACCCGATCATCACGTGGTGCTTCGAAACAACGAGCTTACTAAGGATGAACACTTTAAAACTTGAAATTTTGTGCTTGAGGGATCATCTTATAATGCTATCAAACTAAGCAATACAAGATCTATAAAAGGATTAACATCACATGCAATTCATAATATGTGATATGATATGGCCTTTCTTCTTGTGCTTCTGATCTCCATCTTCAATCACGAACATGATCTCCATCATCACCGGTATGGCGTCAAGGTCAATGGCGCCATTTCATGGTTGTCGTCCACCAGCTTCAACTATTACAACTACTTTGAATAGACATGCAGGTATTTACAGAATTTAAAAGACAACCATATGGCTCCTGCCGGTTGCCAACTTGCAATAAGGAACATTGCATACATCATATATAATCGCAATCATGGCCATATCACATCACAGCACACCCCTGCAAAACAAAGTTAGACGCCTCTAATTTTCTTTGCATATTTTACGTGATTTTGGGCTTTCAATAAGTGTTGTTCTAACTTACGAACAAGAACCACAACGTTGATGCTTGAACTATCTAGTGCCCGTTGTAAATTGAATCTATACTATGATGGGAGAGACAGACAACCGCAAAGCCACTTATGCAATACAAGTTGCATGTTGAGCATGGAGCAAGTATCATGAACGATGTCATGTAAGGTTAGCCCGGGCCTCTTCATACCATCATATCGCAACATTCAAAGTACACAAAAAGCAATTGATAATAAAAGCACCACCGCCCACAATGACCATTGTGTTCTACTCGTGCAACAGATCTACATATAGACACGACTCTGATACCACTATAGGGGTTCGTAGCATGGAAAACAAAAAATTCTACCGCATGCACACAAACAAGCCAACATCTATCTACTAGATTGTAGCAACGAGTTGATAGAAGCACTCACCCTCGAAGATTCCAAAGCGGTTAACGAGAGCAGATTCTCATGGGTGATGTAGTCGTACACTTGCCTATCTCAAGATCGCGTAGACGATCCTTCCGACGCTGCATTCCGGCAGCGCTTCCGCAATCAGTCACACATTCGGTACTCGTTGAAGAACTTCCTCTCCCTTGTTCCAGCAGGCAGCGTAGGTTGTAGTTCTCCCCTTGCGATTCCGGTAGCATGATGACATGGTGTCGGAAGGAGAGGGAAGATCCCGCAGGGCTTCGCCTAAGCCGGATGCGAGTTATGGTGGATTAGGGTTTCCCGGAGATCTAGGGTTTAGATGACCGGGAGGAGGAGGAGGTGTCGGCGGTGGCTAGGGTGGCGGCAAATGGCTGACAAGCTGGCGGCGGCGCAGGCGGCTTGGCTCTTGTGTTGTTGGGGCAGCCCTACCCCTCTATTTATGAGAGGGAGGGGCATCCTTTGGAGGGGTGGGTATGAATCCAAACCCAAACCCAAGTTGGATTGAGAGAAGGACTTGTTTCTTCTCCCACTAGGAAACCATTGTTCCAGTTTGACTTTTCAAACTTCCCGTTTGACTTTCAATTTAGAGCTTTATTTATCTCTTGCAAATGTCAACACCAAGTGACCTAGGATATGATCCAATCATTCCACATATCCATGACACATTCCTGGACCATTCCGCTTCCGAACCGGTGAACCTTCTAGACCCTTCTAGAACCTCTCCGATGAAATCATCAAAAACTTTCCTGAACTTTGAAATAGGACTTTACTTATATGAATCTTATTCTCCGGACCATTCCGGATCTCCTCGTGATATCCCGGATCCCATCCGAGACTCCGAAAAACATTCGGTATCCCTACTAACATTCCATATCTACTAAACAACATCGAATCCTTAAGTGTGTCTCCCTACGGTTCGTGAATTATGCGGACATGCCCAAGACACTTCTTCGATCAATAACCAATAGAGGAATCTGGAAATTCATATGGCTCCCACATATTTCTATGATTACTTTGCGATCGAATGAACCACTTACATACAATACCAATTTCCCTTTGTATCATGATTGTTTACTTATCCGAGGTTTTGATCGTCGGTATCTCTGCATACCTAGTTCAACCTCGTTACCTCTTTTCTTGTTCCCGTGATATGTGATCCCTTGTGAGCTAGTCACATGCTTGCAAGCTAATTGGATGACATTCCACCGAGAGGGCCCAGAGTATATCTATTCGTCATATGGATGGACAAATCCCACTCTTGATCTATGTGTCTCAACCCATACGTTCCGAACACTCAATGCCACCATTATAGCCACCCAGTTACGGTGTGGTGTTTGATGTCCTCAAAGAATCCTTCCGGTGATGGTGATTAACATGATCTCATGGTCGAAGGAATTAGATTACTATGTATCAGAAAGCTTATAGCAAACGAACTATTGAAATGACTTGATCTTAATGCTATGCTTATCTATAGGAGTATGTCCATCATACCATTCTCCTAATGATATGATCTTGTTATTAATAACATATCAATGTTCATGATCGAGAAACAACGATCATCTATTAATCAACAAGCTAGTATTATAAAGAGGCTTTACCAGGGACTCTAATTTAGTTTACAAATCACACACGTATTAATCTTTCCGGTTAATACTATTATAGCATGAATGTAAACATTTATCATAAACACAAAGATATAATAATAACCACTTTTATTATTGCCTCTATGGCATATCTCCAACAATTGTATGAATGCATGAATGGACTTGTGTGATTGATATAAATAGCAAGGAATGGTTCAAACATGAAAACAACATCATCTAAAACTTTTCCAAGTAGAAACAAATCAAGAGAAAATCAAAAACAAACCAAATAAAGCAAATGGTCATTTTTGCCAATCTTGCTCGGTAGGCCACTTTGAGTGTTTCTAGTCGAAGATTTCAAACAGAAACATTTCTCTTTCTTTTCACTCCTTGCTAGACCAAGTAAAATTGAACCCAAGCCCACCTTTTAAACTTACAGAAACATTGGCAACTTGATTCAAATGACAATTCAAAATTGAATCTTTAACATATGGGAAGATCGTCGATTTTCAAAAACCAAACAAACCAGTACCCCTTGACCTTTCCAACTAACCAGAGATTCCCTAGTATGTAACTAATACACCCACCAAGTTCGAACCAAAAATTCAAATTTGAATTTCTTGCGGCCATTTCATCAAACACTCGGAGACAGAAAATCAAACTGGCCAAACTTCACTGTTTTGAGCAGTAATTTGGCTAAGCATTGTTCACCATTGATCACACTTGTCTCCCCCAGTGCCAACCGGTGCCTTGACCATCCCTAGCCCCTACCCATTGCACCAAGCCATGCCAACCCGAAGGCACCCTTGCCAGCCGACCATGGCTAGCTAGCTAGAGCAAGCACCAAGCCTAGACACCATGTTTAGGACGCACACCACCGTCCACCGCCACCCCCTGTCTAGCGCTCGAGCCCTGCCAGCCATTGGACCACATGGAACGCTCGCGCCCAATGTCTCTCTGAGCATGCCGAGAGCAGGCCAGGGCGCCACCCTCGACACACGCCCATAGACCACGCGCCGCCCTTGTCGCATGCAAGCGTGATCACCACCACCCCAGGAGACCGCCAGACAACCCCGTTCACAGCCGCGCGACCCGTAGCCACGATGTGCCATTAAAATGCCCGTCGGACCCGCCTAGAGCACCGCAGAGTTCCGACCGTCTCGCACCACCCCATGACGCATAACCATGCTGTTGAGCTTGCCAGGGAGCAAAGCACCACCCCTATCGTCGCCCATGCCTTTAGCTCGCTGTGCCGACTACACCGATGAGCTCAGCCAGCGCCCTTCGGTCCCCTCATTGCAATACAAATAGAGGCCAACCCTGTTCAAACTCAACACACCATCTCACTACCCACTCATGCCAGGAGCAAGGCGAGCAGCAGGTCGCCAGAATTTGGCCGGAGTTTGCCGCAGAGGAGGAAGAAAGGAGCTAGCAATTGGAGACGCCCAGGAGAAGCCACCGGTACCAGGAGGTTCGTCGTCGTCGACTTCGTCGTTCGCCCCCATCGCCGACCCTTGCCTAAGCCCCGGTGAGCCCCCGTAGACCCCCACTGGCCGCGCTAGGGTTCTGTCTTGCCGGCATTGCCCTACGGAGATGATAGGTCTCAACCATTGGATTAGAATTTGATCGTGCGGTCCACATCACCCCGTATCGCTTCACACCCCCTGTCTCGCTGACTGGTGGGGTCATTCACTTAAACTCACCCGCGCATGCGCTGTGCACCGTGGGCCGGCCCATTTAACATCCCGCGCAACCTAGTTGGTTTGAATTTATATTTTGCAATTTAGTTTCAAACCTAGTACTATACCTAGATTCAAAAATCAACCCAGGACGATTCACTGAGCAAAAATGCATGAAACCAATTTTGCTAGAAAGGTACTGGAATTATTAATCCAAGCATGTTTGATTCAATTCATTTGGAATTGTAGTTCACCTATAGTAAAAATAACAAGGTAGAAGCTTTTCTGCATTCAAACATTTTTCAAAATTCAACCATGAAAGCTTTTGAGTTGATTCCAACTCTCAAAAATTACATTTAAGTAGACCTTTCCGAATATATAAAAATATCTAGCCTTACATGCAGAAATATTGGACAAGTGATAAAAGAATGCCCCATAGGCCATTCTAGTCACTTTAAATTAATTAAAATAAAAGGTTAAACCTTATTAAATTGTGACACCACTTTATATCACATTCCCATGTACTGAAATATGTGGTGATGACATATGTCAACATGATACCATATTTTAGTTGGAGAATATTAAATCTTAAGTAGTTTTTCAATGAGTATAAATTACTTTTCTAAAATAAAAAAGAATAAAACTATTGCCTTAATCTTTGTGATGTTTGTGATGATCCTAGATCATCTAGTGAAAACCTTGGTGTGATAAATAAAAGTAGTTAAGTATTGTTTGGTGATTGTGTACCTCGTATTTATTTATAGATGCTAGTACCGACCAAGGATACGAGGAGGAAGGAGAATACTATGAGGAAGAAGCCGAGGAGAACTTCAACCACTGCTCTGCACAAGGAAAGCTATCTAAGCAAGCTAACACTTGCAACCTTGCAAGCTAATTCTTGCAAGCTTATACTAATATCTTAGCAAGCTACTATATTCACAAGCTAAGCTAAAACCATGCAATTTTTACTTGCAAGATTACACCACTTGATACCTAATCCTAGTTTTACTTGCAAGCTTGGTATTTTTATGTCTTTATCAGAGCTCCTTAGTTTAGTTTACTTAGTGAATTGTAGATTCTAGAAAGATATTTAAAGGTAGCATAAAGAGCATAAAACTTGGCCTAAGTTAGATAAATCTTGATGTCATCCTGAGGCATGAGATTGAACTTAGATAAGATACACTTGATTACCACCCCTCATTAGTGTTAACCCCCACTTGTAGATGCTAGTGCAAAGCATAAAACTTGATCACTTTAGATGGCAATACTTGGTGAAAATGGTTATGAAAACCTTAGAATGATGAGTCATTCTACTGAAATGGTTTGACATGTGTTCTTGAACACCAGATGATTTTGATGATGAAAATGTTAAGGCACGAGCCTTATCCCTTTATAAAGCTGATGGTTATCTGGATGCGATACCATTCCAATTTTACGATACAACCACAATACCCGAAATTTGGGTAGGGCTTGACTGGAAATTTATATACCTTAGTATGGGTTCCCTTGCGGCCAAGGTTTGAGCTGAGGCTACCTTGTGAAGATTTTTCACCTGTGTAGTTCCCAAGATGACAGTTGGTCGTGGTTGGGAGGCCAAACTCACAGGAGAGGTGCCTATACTAGGTCGTGTAATTGAAAGGTTAGGATTGATTATCCGCATACTGAGTATGGTGAATTCAGGATTGTTCCTAACGGATGTATCGAATGTTGTGGTGAAAGTGTACTACCTCTACAGAGTGTCAAACTATTCGAATAGCCGCGTCCGTGGTTATGGACAGTTGGAGTGGCCATACTGTTCCATCGTCAGATGTTTTCAAAATGACTTATGAAATGATTCATGACTTTTGACTTGACCACAACAGGGTTGTGATTTGAAATTCAAGTTTCCACTTAGGTGTTATAAAACTTTCAACTAGCTTTCTTTACTTTTGAACTCAGTAGAGATAAATCTGGCTTTTTGCAAAACAACCTAGAGCTTAGTATTTCCTACCCAAAAACCACTTCACTTGTTACTATTAGTTTGCGAGTACTTAAAGAGTACTCATGGATTTGTACCTGGCTATGCCCATTGACAGACTATGAAGAGGACTATCAGGAGGATGGACCGCTGGAAGGTTACGACAACTAGGGTCATCTCCCATTATCAGCATTTCCTGTGACTATGAAGATGGAGTTTCGCCCACGCTACAGTTATCATTACATTATTCCGCCTCTTGATTTGTATTAAGACTGGATCATGAGATCCTTTATTTGTGTAAGACCTTATGTATGGTTTGTAATGGATTATGTACTATGATATGCAATCTTTAATCCTTGTATTGCGATGTATGGCATAACAGGCATCTGGGATTAAAAATCTGGGTGTTGACAAGCCTGGTATCTTCTCACAACACTTAGAGCATATGAAACATCCGGCCTAGTACAAATCATGGCATAAATGATGGATCCGACTGCAAAAGCATATGGAATCGCACTCATCCGACTTCACTCATCAGTCATTGCAGGACATAGGGTCTTGCTAAGTTTTACGCCATGGGACATCGGTAAGAACCCCTTCTTAGACGATTCCATGTTGAACTTCTTCAACACTTTATCCAAATAAGTACTCCGACTCAATCAAAATAGCCTCCTTGATCTATCTCTATAGATCCGGATTCCGAGAATATCTGTTGCCTCACCCAAGTCTTTCATTGAGAAACTCCTTTCCAATGATTCCTTGGTTTCTTGCAACATCTGGACATCATTTCCAATTAGTAATATGTCATCTACATATAAAATTAGAAAGTTTACTTTGCTCCCACTAAACTTATTGTATAAACAAGAATCATGATCACTCTTGATGAAGCCAAACGATTTGTCTACCTCATCAAAGAGAATATTCCAACTCCGAGATGCTTGCTTCAACCCATAAATGGATTTCTAAAGTTTGCAAACTTTGTCAGCTTTAGACGGATCGAGAAAACCCTCGGGCTGTATCATATACACGTCCTCGGTTAAATTTCTGTTAAGAAAAGCTGTTTTGACATCCATCTGCCATATCTAATAGTCGAAATAGGCCGCTATAGCTAACATGATCCAGACTGATTTAAGCATCCCTATGGGCGATAAAGTCTCGTTGTAATCAACTCCTTTAACTTGTCGGAACCCCTTCACGACAAGACGTGCTTTATAGACAGAAACATTTCCATCCATATCATCGCGACAAGACCCATTTACACTCGACGGGTCTTGCCCCGTCTAGCAGATCAACCAAGTTCCAAACTTGATTTTCATCCATGGAATTTAACTCGGATCTCATGGCTCCAAGCAATGACTTGGAATCAGATCCCACCATCACTTCCGAATAATTTGCCGGCTCATCACTGTCTAACAGTAATACATCACGAACACTTCATAATCTCACCGATCTTCGTAGTACAGGTGCTGCTGCCGGCTCAGCTACCATGACCGGTTCAACTTCCAAGGTTTTTTCTGACTCGCTTCTAGCCGGTTCCTCTCGAATTTCTTCGAGCTGCACTGTGCTCCCACTGACTCCCCGACTGAGAAAATCTTTCTCAAGGAAGACACTGTTCCGAGCGACAAACACTTTCCCTCTTCTCGGTTTTAGAAGTAGTAACCCAAGGTTTCCCTTGGATACCCCATGAAAATACACTTATCTGACTTGGCTTTAAGCTTGTTCTACTGAAGTCTCTTGACAAATGCTTCACAACCCCAAATCTTAAGAAAAGACAAACTCGACCTTTTGCTTGTCCACATCTCATGCGGTGTCTTATCTACCGACTTTGACGGTACTTTGTTGCGGTGTACCACTGCATGATGTTGTATACTATAGTCATTGACATAACATCAATGAAACATTGTTCACTAGTATTATATCCCTCGGAGTGGTACAACAGAAACACATCAGGTCCAATACATGGCTAAAGGTTACAACTCGACTCCTTATATAAGATCCAGATAACATTCTAGGTTTAAAAAGAGAGAAAGAAACTTCTTTCAAAGAAGATTCAGAAATGAACAACTCAGAAATTATCGTACTAATAAGACTACTATCTGAACTATAGGTTTGGCATTGTTGCCAATGCAATATTCTATAGAAATAGGTTCTAGGGTTAGAGATTATATCCCTATCTAATCAGCATCTTCGTCTTCACTTGAGTTTATGTTTACGTTGTATTCCTTAAATTTATTGAAGAACTTGAGATTTTGATGATGATTCCTGGAGCATAACTTGATGTAGGCGTCGTCTTATTGACTTCAGAATCTAGCAACGGTTAAGAAGATACATTGAGTATGAGCATACTCAGCAAGTTCACTAGAAAAGGAGTGTTTGATGCACTAAATCTACAACCACAGACCATAGGTCGTAGGCAATGGAAGTTTTTGTAAAACATTTCTTCAAAGGTTGTTTTTATTCTAAAAAGCTATGTCCTTCAGCTGCGTTCGTATCTCCTTCCCAGAACAGGTAGTAACAAGTTACAATTCTTACACTCTACAGAGGTGCGTTACTTTACCCATGAGAGATCAACTCTTTCTTGCACAACCAAGCATCTCAATCCCATCCAAAATTCCGTGATGCGGGGCCCAGAAGATGATCCAAGCCAATCACTGCCCTCTCCACGACCCCATATGTTTGCAAGATCCTTCGGGGCTGGCTCACCTACGTTAAGCCCCCTTCCAGGAAGGCTAAAACCCAGATGAGTTCCCGAAGACTCCATGAGCTGGTGGTGCCGTGGTAAGTATCTTATAGGTCCGGCTAAACCTCCAGCAGCCACTCATAGATAATCTAGACACCAAAAACATGGGGCAGAAGGGTGCCCACCCATATGTCAGATTCGCACAAGGAATCACAACGTCACGTTAAGGTAGTCTTTCCTCCATACGAAAGAAAAAGGATACATCTGACTTCTCTGTCCCATTCCAAATCTCATGGTTAACGCGTGATATACGGTGCAAGAATCACTAGCGACATTTGTTGTTAAGTCCTAGATGATATATTCCAGAGGAGTGGTATTCCAACTGCCAGATTTAATAGATTAGCTGATCACCCTGGATCAGTAACCAATAGTTCACATTATTATCAAAAAATAGTGTTCTCTGACCTTTTGAAATGCAGGTGATGACAACACTGGGTTTGCATAATACTTTACAGAAAATAATCAAAGGACATGAGAAAGTGTGAGCATGTCTTTTGTGATTGCAAGATTATACACTCACAGTCTTCAAGACAATATATGATCTAATATCTGAAATCAACATCATTGTTCCGGTAAGGACTAATGTTTAAAAAAGTAGGATGCTATTATGCATAAGTAATGTAATGCAATTTGGTAAGTTCGTATTCCCAGAATAAGCGTTGATCTAGGGTTTGGGAACTAGAAAGGTTTCTTTGGAATGTGTTATATTCTTAGATAAGTTTCGTACTTGTGCTTCTTATTAAGACTGGTGAGAGTGTGTGAAAGCGTGTGTATCTGCAATATCATACGACCAATGATGTATACAAATGAGGAATGCTATGTAAGGTTGCTCATATAAGAATTGTTTTATCTTTAAATCTTACTTTACAATAATAATATTTATAAGGAACTTAGGTGTTAACAATCCAAGATATACATGTAAGGTTTAAAAGAAGGTGATTATGATTAATTGTCATCTGTTGAATATGATGGAAGTCCTTGAGTTTAGTTGTTAAGTGTTGTATACATTATTGTAAGATTTGTTATTTGAAGTGTAAAAAAGAATAACATTTGAAGAAAAGATTTCTTTGCTAAGGTTTAAACAACCTTGATGGCTTTTAGAATGTGATTGAAGTTATCTATACTTTGGTTGAATGGTTTGGATTTGAGATGCTTTATGACTTAATTAAAATAGACCAAAGTTAACTATAAAATACATAATAAAATCTTTAACATTATTTTTAAATTCTTGTAGACTAAAGTTATCTTTAAAAACATAGATGAACTTAAGGTTCAGTGCTTATGACCCTTGTACTTTGTTTCCTCATAATATTTCTTTAAACCTAATTAGAAGTGGTAGTATTTTTATTTGAGTAGTGATTTCTTATTATTATTCTGGACAGTAATCATTTACCTTCTTACAAAGGTGTGGTTATGGTTGGTTAATTGTAAACAACATTACTTAGCTACTTATGAACATTTATAATGTCTTGGTATGTTGTTAACTTGTGGTTGAGATAGAGGAATAGGTTTTATTTAGCCACACGTATTCTTTGAAGGTTTAATATTAGAATAAGATTTATTTAGAGATATTCTACATTTATAGTTGAATGATAATTCAATAAGATTATATTTAAATTGTGTTGAACCATTTTGACTTCATAATATCAATATTTAAGATTAACATTATTATTAGACCATAATTGACTAATTTTTAGAAATATTAGCAAATTTTACTTACCCTTATATGAATTATTAAGTAAGGAAATTAGATTAAAATTTAAGTTATTAGGGTACTAAGTTTTTATTTGCTTCAAAATTGGAATGTTATATTTTGAACATGTAAATATAATTTTTTGTGATCATTTTGGTATATTACATTTATTTTTGCGATTTATAAATAATAAGATATGATTTTTACAAGATTTAATATTTTATAAATACCTAATACATAATAAACAATTAATTAAGTGAAATAATAATACATGATTATAATATTAAATTTTATTTCTTATTTTTCTAGGAATTTTGGTATATTATTTATATTTTTATCATTTACCATTATTTATAAAATCTATATTAAATAATATTTATTTAAATAATTAACATAATAATGTTTGATATTAGAATTAAATTATAGATTTTATTTTTCTAAACATTTTCATATATTACACATATTTTTCTGAATTCTAAAATAAAAGTTATTAATTTAACAAGATTTATTGCTTTTATTTAATTCCTGGAAATATTTAAATTTAGTCTTATAATATTTTACTTATTTCCTAAACAGGAAATAAGCTTTTACACCATAACCAGAGCTACCCTAGGACTGACCAGTGGGGTCAAGGCCACGTCAGTATGCCACCTAGGCGTGGACTGGTCAAACGGTGGACTGGATCAAGGTTGTCGTCGGCATGACGTTAGCATGGCCACCACCGCCAGATGGTGGTCGTCGGCGACGATCTACGACACCCCAGCAAGTGAAACTAGTTTATCTCGAATCAGCGCGACATGCTAAACCATATAGTGGCGACGCTGTAGGTAAACGGTCATCGGAGCTACTAGAACGACGATCGACGCCAGCGTACGGTGGCGCTACAGGACGAGCATGCTAGAAAGTGAGATAGGGTTAGAGGAATGATGCTTGAGCATCAGCGACTCACCCTGGTTGCAGCGGTGGTGTCGGTGAGGACTGGTGCGGTTAGAGACGAGCTCTTTGACGATGATTCCGACGAACCTCAGCGGAAAGGAACGGAAAAATTCGCCCTCCGCAGTGCTCCCCTTGATGCTGGACTCCACCCAGAGGATCTACGGAGAACGGGGCTTCTCCATGGCTACTTGGAAAGGAGTGGGGAGGTGCGGCACGACAGCGAGGTTAGCTAGGGTTTCGGCCCCGAGGGAGAAATTGAGAGAGAGAGCTTCAGAGGGAGAGGGAGTGGATGAGGACGAGGCAGAGTAGCATCGTCATGGCCTCCTTATCCCCTCTGGCGGTCGAAGGCACGAATCTCCATGTCGGCGAGCGACGGAGCTGCTGCCAGCGAGATGCTTCAGGGCGAGCACGAGGTAGACGATGACGATTAGGTGGAAAAAGGGGTACATGGGCCTGGGCTGGTGTTGGGCTTCGATGAGTCGAGCAGAGGAAGCTGGCTTCGACTCGTGAGTGACGAATAAGCAGAGGAAATGCTGGGGCGGCCTGCTGTTCGAGCCAGATCCTCCTTTTCTTTCTATTTCTTTTTTTCTATTTTCTATTTTGATTTCAGATTTGAATTTGCTCAATTGATTTGAATTTTATTTATAGGGTTTATTTGCTGAATGATTGCAGCAATAATAAAGTGTATTAAGGTTCTTTATATTGGTATGATTTCTTATTTTTATATCTATAGGTACCTTTGTTATGAATATTTATTTTCATAACATACTTTGAATTTATTATTAAATCTTGTTTCAAAATTTATTGTTTTTAGGATCTGAATTTATTTAGACTCAAGCACATAAGAATGGGTATTTTAATAATATAAAAAAATTAATCCATTATTCTGGAGAAAATTTTATTAAGTACTTATATAGATTCTTCATAGTTATTCTATATTTCTATGATTTTTATCAAGGCACACTATTGGTAGAAATGGTTCATTCTAGGGTTTATATTCTTGTTTTATATATGTGGATGATCATTATGGTTGAAGGCATATTGCCCTTATTTTTGTGATCATTAATGAGATCATTATATAAGGCAAAGTATTAGAGCTGTTCTTTCTAGAATGATTTAAAAATAAGGGTCGTTAATTATGATTCCTAGGCACTTATAGTGTTCATGTTTTGAAATAACAAGATATGCTTAAGTGCTTGCTATAGGAAAATATTCCTATAAATAATTGTGGAAATAGGATGATAAGTTAATCAGATCAGATGGTATTATGTTTGGTTAAGGATTTAAAGTTGAGTCTTTACCAAGAATTCCTAGCTTCCATAATTCATAAGTTTGGGTACCTGATTAAGGAATTCCTTTCCTAGATATATTACTTCTTCATATACATCATCATGGTTAACATGATAAGCTTTACTTCACCAGAACATTATTACCAACTCTTCCACCTTCTAAATCCATTAGTAATTCAATGAGCTTGACACTAAGCTCAACATGATCTCCCCATAGGGATCATCCTCTTCTCTAAAATGTTTCTTATGATTCTAATTCCAATTGAATGATCATCCTCTAATTCATTTAATAGTTGCTTCTAATTCCCATTATTTGCTTCCTTTAACTTCATTACTAACCTTACTCCATTAGGTGTATCTCCCAAAACCTACATTCCTTAAGTGTCTAATATCTTAAATAAAGAATAGCACTACTCCACTAAATCCTCACTATTCTAGCTTCAACTTAGCCAAACTATCTTATGTCTACTTAACTCCAGTACCTTATTTTCAAACTTCACATCTTAATATGGTGACTTGCCATGACTAATCTAAGATAATATATCTATACTAGGATTTAATCATGTTCTATCCACCAATGATCCTTATACATGACATAATCAATCACTCTTAGTGATATAAACATGATCATTATAATCCTTTGATCATTTATGGCTTAGGTTTCCAGTTGGCTAATCAAGGCCTTCATCAATACCATTATAGTTGTAATTTAATTACCTGCTCAGTATCTATTACTAAGTAAAGGATATTATTTATTGACTATACCTTCTTAATCCAATAGGATTAATCCTTATAACTATCTTCAACATTCATCCTTATAATCCTTTTTGTTCCACCTATACCTTTATTTCAAATAACTCATCTATCCATTTAGATGTGAGTTAACTCCATCAATTTTCCTATTAGTTCAATTCTCTTCAAACTCACCTCTTATATAAATGATATTTTAAGCTTGAATTGCCACTTACCTCTTCTTACTACTTTCTCTAAGGGACTTTAAGGTGAAAACTATGATATGGTCCAGAGTTGGTAGATCAAGAATTGATAGGTTAAGAATTGGTGAATCAATAGTTGATTACTCAATATTTGATGAACAATAGATATTAGAGTATGATTCAATAGAGATAATAAGGATTGATATGGAAAGAAAGATATATGGTGCATGTTCTTGTCTTGGTTTCTTTCCTACTCATCCTCACTTAGGAGTTAAGGTTAGGTATTACCATGATACTGATGGTATAAGTAGATGAGATTAAGATAGATCAAGATTTAGTTGTTACATTCCTATTACTTAGGTTATAATTATAACTTGGTATTCATGAGTTGGGTAATGAATAGTAGGATATGATTACTTAAGTATCAAATATAAATCATTAAGTAATGCATTAGGGTTTAACTTCTACTACATTTGATCTAGCCTTAGATAAATTCTCCTTTACCCAAAATAAGGTTTTAGCAAAGGTCATATTGCTTATCGCAGTCAACTTGATGATATACTTCAATTCCATCAAGTTGAGAGAAGCTTCAATCACTTTGACAAGTTTTGTTCAAAAGTGCAAAAATTATTCGGATTTTCCATGCATGAATGCAATGCACACACCTGGGTTCAACTTATTTCTAATCTCTAATGCTGGGAAGTTTCAGACTCTCCCCCTTAAAATAAACTTTGTCCCCTAAATTCGTATACTCTCGCGTTTTGGAATGAGGAATTGTCTTGCATTAGTTACGACATGTCTCATCTCTATGGTAACCTTGATGGGAATAATTGTAGTATCCCACAACCAAATTTTTCCTTAAATTCATATCATTCTTGGCAATCTCCAACATATTTTCTTTAATACCCCAAAGTTCTTTTTACTATCCTCCTTTAAGGGTATGTCCATATTATAAATTCCTTAATTTGGGGTCTCTTCTTTAGCTCCTTATCTAGGTATCCTAATCCAACTTATTTTATTAAATCATCAAACTTCCGTACTGTCCTGTGTAAGGTCTAGGAAGTCTCACTAAAACAGGATTTTAAATTTTATTAGTCTATAGTTAAGACCAAAAGGTTAATCTATTTATTTATCCTAACATGGTTTGTACTTGTAGTCCTTCTGAGAATTAGTGTTGGACACCCTTGGTTCATATCCTTTGGAATTTCTTGTTCCACTATACATGACCACTTAGATGTACTGTATCATCTATTAAGGATTACTTAAGAATTGCCTCCTTCGGAATTAGCCCATTAGAACTAACATATTCTATGATTCTTAAGCTTTTACTCTATCAAGCTTTTAATCAACTTTTTGCTATGACTTAAACACCTATTCAAATACCATTCCTCAGAGACTTAGAATAGCAATTCTTACATTTACTATTTTACTCTCCCCCTTAGGGTTTACTAAGGTATCTATACTTCCGACATAGTAACCATTGAATTTATAACTCGAATTTTGATCTCTGTTCAATTAATACTCTACTTATTTATGGTTTCATGAAAGGTTTACGGTATACCCACTCATTTGTGGATCTCTGAAGCGAATTTTCTGACAATCACTGTCTTACAAACTGTTTGGACATTCTATCTTGGATAGAGTTGATTTTGCATTTCGAACTCGGTCGCCTTAATATTATACTTCTTTGTGTCCTTTATTATCTAGGCCAAGTTTTATGGTCTTTATGCAACCTTTAAGATGATCTGGTTAACTATTTTAACCAATACCACCTGTGTACTAGATACCGACTGTGGATCAAATACCGACTGCGGATCATCCTAGGGTATAGGTATTACCCTACAGTTTCTGACCCAATACTGGTATTCTCTCAGAATTTTCTGATCTTTACCACTTTGTTCCAAAAAAATTTAGTTGTATTTGTTCACTGTCACATACCAAAATTTTCCAAATTTTAAAATGTGAAAAATAAATAAACAAAATAAATAATTGTGGAAATTTAGGGTGAAAAGAAACTTTTTGATTCTAAATGGAAACATCAAAACCCTACTTGAACAAACTTTGAATAAAAGGGAATCCAACAAAATTCAAATCAAGAGAAATGCATTCATCAATGAATGAATCTTGAAATTTAAACACTTGGAAAAGCTAAACTAAGACCCTAAAACCCTAAAGGAATAATTCATTTCCAAGATCTATTTAAGACAATGGATTTGATCCATATAAAAATTTGTCAACAAATATTTATAAATGATCAAAAGTGATACATAAAAAATAGTCTAAAACCATAGAAATTGGTTTCATTTAATTTGGAGTCATGGATAAAATCTTATGAATTTAATAAGATAAAGAAATTAAATTTCAAAGCTAATAAAGCTCCTATCTAAAGTCCATACCAAATTGCGAGCAAAATAATCCTAAAGAGATATAAAAGGATAAACGAATATTAAATAAAAATGTACAAATTGTTATCACCAATTTTGGATCTATAAATAAAAATATGGATTTTATAAGACAAAGAAAGAAATAAATAAATAAGGAATATTTAAAAGCCAAATTAAATCTTGGCCAAACCAATGAAATAAAAGATTATTTGAATAAAATCATAAGGATTGAACAAGATCCAATTTTATTTAAATAAAGATAAATTGCCTAAACTAAATAATAGATCCCAATAAAATTATTTAGAAGACAATTTAAAATCTTGAATCAAATCCATAAGAAAATGAAATAAAGATATTCCGATTAAAATAAAGGGATAAAGAATATTCAAATAAAATTATATGGCATTAACCAAATTCTATTCCATTTGAATAAAGACAAAATCCCTAATAGAAATGAATAATTAAATCATGGGAAAATAAATTGGATTTTTTCAAGTAGAATAAAAGTTATTTAATTAACTTAAATGGAATCAAAGAATTATTTGAATAAAAAATTTATATGGGATTAAAACCATATTTGATTTTATTTGAATAAAGACAATTGCCCAACTTCAATGATTAATAAATCATATGTAAATAATTCAAAGTGAATTATTTGCACTAAATAAAACCTACTGAAAAAGGTTTAGGAAAAATTAGAATTCAAATAAAGAGTTTGAAAATATAATTAAATCTTGTTTGAATAAAAACAATTGTCTACTTAAGTAAATAAAAAGCCCAAGAAAAATACAAGGAAATATTCTAAATTGGGACTTTAAAATACTTTGTTAAACAATACTAAAATATACTGAAAGTTTAGAAAAGGTTTGGCAAAAACCTAAATTAAAATTGAGTTTAAATCATTTGAATCAAAATAAAACAGAAAAGAAAAAAATGGAGAAGAAGCCTAGCCCACTAAGCCCAACAACACAGCCCACCTTTTCCCCTACGTGAATTGTTTTCTTACCGCAAACCCGACCCCCCCCCGGACGCCGACGAGACGACCCCACTTGCACCTCTCTCCCTTGCTGACAAACGCAACCCCACCTGTTAATCATCGTTCTCACCCCCGTGACCATTTCTTCCCCCCTCGTCGCCGTTTATGGCTTGAATTTCGCATGCTTAATTCGCCTTAACGCCGAGGCCATTACTCACCATGATCACGTCCATTTAACCGCCTCCTTCCCCTCTCCTTTCCTCCCAGACGTCACGCCACCGAAGAACCTAGGCTGCCCAAATTGCGACCTCAAACCCCACTGTCTCCGACGCCCTCTGACGATGATTCTAGCCGCTCCTCGCCTCCCCTTGCCTCCCAGTTCCCACGAGCATGCTCCCCATCATACCCTGCATCTCCCAGTACCACCCACTCTCTCGCGCGTGCCCCAGAGACTCACCTCCGTCTCAAACTGAGCGCCAACGACAGCAATATCAACTCCGGCGCCCTCTCTACAGACCGCGCCTCTCCTGCTCGATGATGCTCGAGTGTTCACCTCTACCTTGTGCTCCTAACACTGCATCTGGATTGCCTTTTCATGCCTTGTAGCTTCGCCAATGTCGGCGCCCAAGCATGCCCGTCGTCAGTAGCATCTCCGGCGAGCAATTGTCGACGCGACTGTGCGCCCCTTCGCCAACCAAGCACACATTGAGCATCAACAAGCTTCAACGAACTCGGTGAGCCCTGCCCCTTTCTCTATAGCTTCCTGTATCGCCGGCACCATCACCGTCTGAGCGCGCCGCCGCCAGCGCCTCTCGAGTATGACCAGTAGATGTGAGTCATACGATTTAAATCCAAGTTCTATGATAGATCACTAATCGAAAGGGTATGATCGATTCTATGCCGTGCGATTTAAACAGATCTAACGGCTGTAGCTGCACGATCCCACCGAACCGGTACGCACCAATAAAAATGAGACGCGTGGCACAGGTTCTGTTTTAAAAACAGAAAACATGTCTATTAGATGTTAGATTTGAAAAATTCATAACTTTAAATATATACGTCCAAATTTTTAAAAAATTAAATCAATGGAATTAGCAAAAAGAATACATTCCAACCATGCACTTTGTTTAGTATTTTTCTTCCGTAAAATTGATTGTTTTTGCAGAAACTTGTCTAGGCCTATTTTGTGTATAAAATTTATTCTAAAAATGATTTAGGAGTAAAATCTTTTTTAAATGGATTGTTTTGAACCTACTGACCATATAAACCAACTTTTGTATTTAAAAACATATTTTGTGAGACTAAGGAATAAATCTTTGAATAAAAGCATTCCTAGTTAAATAAAATGTTGTTTATGTTTTAGAAATTCTTTTTGAGTAAAACCTTTGGAAAATGATTTGAATTAAACTCTCTGGACCTAAACACCAAGTTTTAGGATTTCAAAATATATATGGTGAACCCTAGAAAATTATTACTTTGTTTAAAGGCATTTCTAATGAAATAAAATGTTGTTTGATTTAAAAATGGTTTACAGGTAAAACCTTTTGCAAATGGTTTTAATAATAAACACTTGATCATAAAACACTAAAATTTGTGTTTAAAAATATATTTGTCAAACAGTAGAAATTATTACTTTGATTTAAAAACAAAAATGATTTAAAGTGGCCATTTTCACTAACTTAATATCAAATGGTTTTTCCACTTTTATAAATGACCAATAGGTGTTTTAAAATGTTTATAACCTATTAGAAACCACTTTTCCAAATAAAACAATCTTTGGCATGCTTACATGCATTGCTTTGTTTTTATTATTTTGAGATGAATTGTTTGAATGCTAGGTTTGAATTTGTGCCTTGCTTGATTGAATTATAGTGAACTTTGAAGAGTGTGACTATTGCAAGATCAAGTATTGAACTTATATTCTCTACCAAAAAGGAAAGTGATGCTTCATACTTTTGTCCCATTATTTTCACTATGCATTAGTGATATTTCTAAGTAGGACTTGCATGGAATTTTACTAAGTATGCTATGCCATGGGAAATCCTAGTAGATGATGCCTTAGTAGAATTTTACCTAAGTTAAGATTCCTATTACTATCATGCTTAGCTTATCTAGTAGAAAACAAGGGTGGATCATATTCATGCTATGAAATATTTCTAAGTCTATGACTTGTGTTTCGTTTAATAAAACAACTATGTAAATAAATCACCTGGGTGGAATGGTTGTGAATGGGTTATGTTGAGTGGTTACATAGGGCCCATATTTATGGACTACCCTAGTGTATTTCGCTTGTGGAAAGCCACCTAGGAACAAAGAGATTTGAGATGTCAAATGTTGAGAAGCTTCAAGTAGAGCCACTGGGCATTATGGGCTCTGCCTGGATCATATAGGTTCTAATAACTTAGCCAAATGGACAGTTGGTGGTAGGGGTGATAGGTTTGGAGCGCGTCCATTTAGGTCTAAGGGAAGGCTTCTGAAAGATCTTGTCTCGATGCATATCGAGTCTTGTGGGGAAAGTGCACCACCTCTCGAGAGAGTAAAATCTAAGTACTTAGCCGTGTCTCCGGCAATGGACAATTTGAGCATCAAGACATGGAAGCTATCAAGAATATCCTCATCCCAATTTCTAAGTTAAAAGCTTGTGGTTAAACAAGGGTAAAGGATCACCAATTTCTATTGGTAGATGCCTTGGGTGATTTTGACAAACAAAAACTTAGTGTTTTCAAAGGATAAGGAAAATATATTTTGAGCAAAGCAAGCCTAAGCTCCACTTAGCCAAATGCATATAGATGATAGTTACCACTATACAACCATAGTATCACTTTCCAATACAATTCAAATGTATTGACCCTTGTGGCTATAACTTATTATGTTGTAGGTTTGTTTGATGTTAGTGAAGTATGTTGACTAGGATTACAAGTCTACAACCAACATGATTGCCTGTGGCATTTTGAAGATGAAGCACTCCATGCTACATAGTTATTTCTGCTGCATTGTAATGAGATAGCCAAATGAGCTATGTAAGATGTAATGAATTATTTTATTCCTGGTTATAAAGTTGTATTATGACCTTTGTTTCTTGATATTACATCTTAATTGTGCATTCTAGCTATTGATCCAGGGACTAGCATTGTAAACACATGGATCTCTGCCTTATTAAAGGTTGGGACCTCTACATTCACGATACTTCCATGAATATGGTATAACTACTTTATTAACTCCTTAACAACATCACCTATTTCGGGTGAACTAAGTTTCAGTACTTCTTGTTGCTTCATTCTTCATGTAAATGTCCTTCTTGGTATACGAAACCCGTCACTCCCTTCCTATCTAGGTCTATAACATCAAGAAAACTGGGTGTTACATCATGCACTTGTACAACAAGTCAAACTTCATGTATAGATCTAGTCAATCAAAAAGATGCAAGAAAATCCAAAAGTTTATAAAACAACAAAACATATACCATGTATTATACATAGGTTTTGGATAATTTATAGATGCACTAAACATTCCCACGGTTTGCCTCTCATATACATTACACAACTACCTTACAAGAACTTCTTGTTCTTGTGAGTATATCCTCACTTATTTCGGCAAACCTCTCAAACTACAATACGCATTATCCTCTATAGACATTATTCAAGCACTCATCCCTTTAGACTTCCTTCCATTCTTACTTTCATCTTCTACTAGTGCTTCCTGGAGTTCCGTCCATGATGACTTGAAGTCCTATGACTTCCTACTGGAGCGTAAGAGCATCCAGGAGGTGCGTATTCTTGATTATAAGTACCTAGACTGAGATTAGTCATTGAAAAATGACTAGAGTTGGCGTAATCTTCTGCAGGATATACCCGTGTTTCTGGCAATGCTTCCTCAAAGTAAGATGGTTCCTTCGGTTTTTCTTGGTTCCACTCATACATATTGGTATAGTAACTACCGAAATAGTCCTCTAGGTCGATTGGATTCGTATTACCTCCATATGGTCCATAAGGATCTCTATGGTTATAGTTGGTTTCTTCTCCGATACCTGTATCACAAGGTATAGGATTTCCTATAGTTCCATCCTTAGATTCTACTCCCCATTCATAATGGTTCTGCTCAGGGTTATTTGGAATAGCTCCCGCCCATTCCTTTTGTTCGGAAGTATACTTGGTCCATAGATCTTCAGGTGACTGGGGTTTATTTTGGTAGTAGGCATAGGTTTCTAACTGTGGAACATCGAATTCGGTTTCCTCATACACTTCGCCTGAAAAGATGTGTTTGGTATGTCTAGATTCTTTAACTAACTTCTTCCTACGTGTCATTGCTTTAACAGAATTAGTAAAATCCTCAATGACTGTATCCAGTTCCTAAACTAGGACTTGGTGAGTGTTATGGTAAGTGTTTAGCAAAGACCGATAACGATCCATATACTCTACGGCTAAATTAGGTTCAGTTTGGAATAGAGTAGAGTGATCTAGTTCATGCTCCATGTTCGAGGCTTCATGGGGTATAATAGTGTGAGTACTACCTTCTAAAGCTTGGGACTTCTGTTCTTGGATCATGACTATGGCTGTTGTTACTGCAATCTGATATGCAGATTCCATGCACCTTGCCTCTCCTAGTGGCAATTCTCCATTAAGTCCTAACTTCTTGGGTAGCATGATCATGACACGGTATTTAGCTAATACCTGCCTATCATATTAACTGTAAATCTTGACCAAAAGTCTTGATTCACAATCCAGACTCCATAGAAGTTGTTGGAGAGTGTTTGTCCAATCCCCTCCGTAATCATTTAACTTCATGTTCATCACTAGAACATTCTGGGGTGGATATCGAGGGCTATGTAGAAATGTAGATAAGAAATTATCATCAGTCACATAGAGTTAAAACACTTGGTAATGATAGGAGTTGCAATCATACTAAAGAATTATCGCAGTAGTAATGTGACAGGACTATTCTCATTTGAATATCCATCATATCACTTAGAGAACTCTTTATTATTGCAGATCTGTTTCCTACAGGTTCTACCCATTTACTAGGTTTCCAACCTAAGGTCAAAGCATATGCTCTGATACCAGCTGCGGTGACCCAGCATACCACTGCATGATGTAGTATACTACAGTCATTGACATAACACCAACGAAACACCGTTCACTAGTATTACATCCCTCAGAGTGGTACAAAAGAAACACAACAGGTCCAATACATGGCTAAAGGTTACAACTCGACTCCTTACATAAGATCCAGATAACATTCTAGGTTTAAACAGAGAGGAAGAAACTTCTTTCACAGGAGATTCAGAAATGAACAACTCAGAAATTATCCTACTAATAAGACTATTATCTGAACTATAGGTTTGGCATTGTTGCCAATGCAATATTCTATAGAAATAGGTTCTAGGGTTAGAGATTATATCCCTATCTAATCAGCATCTTCGTCTTCACTTGAGTTGATGTTTACGTTGGCTTCCTTAAATTTGAGCTTTTCATGATGATTCTTGGAGCATAACTTGATGTAGACGTCGTCTTATTGACTTCAGAATCTAGCAAGGGTTAAGAAGATATATTGAGTATGAGCGTACTCAGCAAGTTCACTAGAAAGGAGTGTTTAATGCACTAAATCTACAGCCACAGACCATAGGTCGTAGTCAATGGAAGTTTTTTGAAAACATTTCTTCAAAGGTTGCTTTTATTCTGAAAAGCTATGTTCGTCAGCCTTCACGGGTTTACCAGAACTTTCATGGAGTTCCTTTCCCGCCGCGTTCGTAGCTCCTTCCCGGAACAGGGAGTAACAAGTTACAATTCTAACACTCTGCAGAGGTGCGTTACTTTATAGATGAGAGATCAACACCTTGTTGCACAACTGGGCAGCTTATTCCTGTCCACAATTCCATGATGTGGGGCCCATAATATGATCCAAGCCAATCACTGCCCTCTCCGCGACCCCATATGTCTGCAAGATCCTTCGGTGCTGGCTCACCTCCGTTAAGCCCCCTTCCGGGCAGGCTAAAACCCTGATGAGTTCCTGAAGACTCTATGAGCTGGTGGTGCCCTGGTAAGTACCTTATAGGTCCAGCTAAACCTTCGGCAGCCACTCATAGATAATCTAGACATCAAAAACGTGGGGCCTAAGGGTGCCCACCCATATGTCGGATTCGCACAAGGAATCACAATGTCACGTCAAGGTAGTCTTGCCTCCATATGATAGAAAAAGGATACAGCTGACTTCTCTGTTCCATTCCAAATCTCATGGTTAACGCGTGATATACAGCGCAAGAATCACTAGCGACATTGGTTGTTAAGTCCTAGATGATATATTCCTGAGCAGTGGTATTCCAACTCCCAGATTTAATAGATTAGCTGATCACCCTGGATGAGTAACCAATAGTTCATATTATTGTAAAAAAATAGAGTTTTCTGACCCTTTTGAAATGCAGGTGATGACAACACTGGGTTTGCAAAATACTTTAAAGAAAATAATCAAAGTACATGACCAAGTGTGAACTTGCCTTTTGTGATTGCAAGGTTATGCACTCACGGTCCTTAAGACAATATATGATCCAATATCTGAAATCAGCATCATTGGTCCAGTAAGGACTAATGTTTAAAGAAGCAGGATACTATTATGCATAAGTAATGTAATGTAATTTGGTAAGTTTTTATTCCCAGAATAAGCGTTGATATAGGGTTTGGGAACTAGAAAGGTTTCTTTGGAATGTGTTATATTCTTAGAGAAGTTTCGTACTTATGCTTCTTATTAAGACAGGTGAGAGTGTGTGAAAGCGTGTGTAACTGGAATATCATACGACCAATAATGTACAGAAATGAGGAATGCTATGTAAGGTTTCTCACATAAGAATTGTTTTATCTTTAAATCTTACTTTACAATAATAATATTTATAAGGAACTTAGGTGTTAACAATCCAAGATATACAAGTAAAGTTTAAAACAAGGTGAGTATGATTAATTTTCATCTGTTGAATATGATGGAAGTCCTTGAGTTTAGTTGTTAAGTGTTGGATAAATTATTATAAGATTTTTTATTTGAAGTGGAAAAAAGAATAAAATTTGAACAAAAAGATTTCTTTGCTAAGGTTTAAACAACCTTGATGGATTTTAGAATGTGATTGATGTTATCTATACTTTGCTTGAATGGTTTGGATTTGAGATGCTTTATGACTTAATTAAAATAGACCAAAGTTAACTATAAAATACACAATAAAGTCTTTAACATTATTTTTAAATTCTTGTATATTAACTTTAGAAACATATATGAACTTAAGGTTCAATGCTTATGACCCTTGTACTTTGTTTCCTCATAATATTTCTTTAAACCTAATTAGAAGTTATATTTTAACATGTAAATATAATTTTTTGTGATCATTTTGGTATATTACATTTATTTTTGTGATTTATAAATAATAAGATATGATTTTGATAAGATTTAATATTTTATAAATACCTAATAAATAATAAATACTTAATTAAGTGAAATAATAATAATACATGATTATAATATTAAATTTTAGTTATTATTTTTCTAGGAATTTTGGTATATTATTTATATTTTTATCATTTACCATTATTAAGATACGAATTATCAAAATTTTATTACTTATAAAATCTATATTAAATAATTAACATAATAATGTTTGATATTAGAATTAAATTATAGATTTTATTTTTCTAAACATTTTCATATATTACACATATTTTTCTGAATTATAAAAGAAAATTTATTAATTTAACAAGATTTAATGCTTTTATTTAATTCCTGGAAATATTTAAATTTAGTCTTATAATATTTTACTTATTTCCTAAATAGGAAATAACCTTTTACACCATAACCAGAGCTACCCTAGGTCACTGACGAGTGGGGTCAAGGCCACGTCAGTATGCCACCTAGGCGTGGACTAGTCAAATGGTGGACTGGGTCAAGGTTGTCGTTGGCATGGCGTTGCTATGATGTCAGCACGGCCACCACCGCTAGATGGTGATTGCCAGCGATGATCTACAGCACCCTAGCAAGCGAAACTAGTCTAGCTCGAATCAGCACGACATGCTGATCATATAGTGGCGACGCTGTTCGTAAATGGTGATCGGAGCTACTGGAACGACGACGACTGACGGTGGCGTACGTCGACCCTACGGCACGAGCATGCTAGAGAGTGCGATAGGGTTAGAGGAACGATGCTTGAGCATCAGCGACTCACCCTGGTTGCAGCGGTGGTGTCGGTGAGGACTGGTGCGGTCGGAGACGAGCTTTCCGACGAGTAGTCTAACGAACCTCGGCAGAAAGGAACGACAAAATTCTCCCTCCCCAGTACTCCCCTTGATGCTGGACTCCACCTAGAGGATCTACGGAGCATGGGGCTTCTCCATGGATACTTGGAAAGGAGTGGGGAGGTGCGACACGACAGCGAGGTTAGCTAGGGTTTCGGCCCTGAGGGATAAATCGACAGAGAGAGATTCAGAGGGAGAGGGAGTGGATGAGGACGAGGAAGAGCGGCATCATCGTGGCCTCCTTATCCCCTCTGGCGTTCAGCGGGACAAATCTCCACGCCGGTGAGCGGCAGCGCTGCTGCCAGCGAGCTGCTTCGGGACGAGCACGAGGTAGACGACAACGATTAGGTGGACAAAGGGGTACGTGGGCCAGGGCCGGTGTTGGGCTTCGATCAATCAAGCGGAGGAAGCTGGCTGTGACTCATGAGCGACGAGTAAGAAGAGGAAATGCTGGGCCGGCCTGCTGTTCGAGCCAGATCCTCCTTCTCTTTCTATTTCCTTTTTTTTCTATTTTCAGTTTTGATTTTAGATTTGAATTTTGTCAATTGATTTGAATTTTCTTTATAGGGTTTATTTGCTGAATGGTTGCAGCAATAATAAAGTGTATTAAGGTTCTTTTATATTGGTATGATTTCTTATTTTTCTATCTATAGGTACCTTTGTTATGAATATTTATTTTCATAACATACTTTGAATTTATTATTAAATCTTGTTTCAAAATTTCTTATTTTTAGGATTTGAATTTATTTAGACTGAAAGACATAAGAATGGGTATTTTAATAATAGAAAAAATTAATCCATTATTCTGGAGAAAATTATTAAGTACTTATATAGATTCTTCATAGTTATTCTATATTTCTATGATTTTTATCAAGGCACACTATTGGTAGAAATGGTTCATTCTAGGGTTTATATTCTTGTTTTATAGATGTGGATGATCATTATGGTTGAAGGCATATTTCCCTTATTTTTGTGATCATTAATGAGATCATTATATAAGGCAAAGTATTAGTGATGTTCTTTCTAGAATGATTTAAAAATAAGGGTCGTTAATTATGATTCCTAGGCACTTATAGTGTTCATGTTTTGAAATAACAAGATATGCTTAAGTGCTTGCTATAGGAAAATATTCCTATAAAGAATTGTGGAAATAGGATGATAAGTTAATAAGATCAGATGGTATTGTGTTTGGTTAAGGATTTAAAGTTGAGTCTTTACCAAGAATTCCTAGCTTCCATAATTCATAAGTTTGGACTCCTAATTAAGGAATTCCTTTCCTAGATATATTGCTTCTTCATATACATCATCATGGTTAACATGATAAGATTTACTTCACCAGAACATTATTACCAACTCTTCCACCTTCTAAATCCATTAGTAATTCAGTGAGATTGACACTAAGCTCAACATGATCTCCCCATAGGGATCATCCTCTTCTCTAAAGTGTTTACTATGATTCTAATTCCACTTGAATGATCATCCTCTAATTCATTTAATAGTTGCTTCTAATTCCCATTATTTGCTTCCTTTACCTTCATCACTAACCTTACTCCATTAGGTGTATCTCCCCAAACATACATTCCTTATGTGTCTAATATATTAAATAAAGAATAACACTACTCCACTAACTCCATGCTATTCTAGCTTCAGCTTATCCAAACTATCTTATGTCTACTTAACTCCAGTACCTTATTTTCAAACTTCACATCTTAATATGGTGACTTGCCATGCTAATCAAAGATAATATATCTATACTAGGATTTAATCATGTTCCATCCACCAATGATCCTTATACACGATATAATCAATCACTCTTAGTGATATAAACATGATCATTATAATCCTTTGATCATTTATGGCTTAGGTTTCTAGTTGGCTAATCAAGGCCTTCATAAATACCATTACAGTTGTATTACAATTATCTGCTCAGTATCTCTTACTGAGTAAAGGATATTATTTATTGACTATACCTTCTTAATCCAATAGGATTACTCCTTATAACTATCTTCAATATTCATCCTTATAATCCATTTTGTTACCACCTATACCTTTATTTCAAATAACTCTTCTATCCATTTAGAAGTGAGTTAACTCCATCAATTTTCCTATTAGTTCAATTCTCTTCAAACTCTCCTATTATATAAATGATATTTTAAGCTAGAATTGCCACTTACCTCTTTTTATTACTTTATCTAAAGTACTTTAAGGTGAAAACTATGATATGGTCTTGAGTTGGTAGATCAAGAATTGATAGGTTAAGAATTGGTGAATCAATAGTTGATTACTCAACATTTGATGAACAATAGATATTAGAGTATGATTCAATAGAGATAATAAGGATTGATATGGAAAGAAAGATATATGGTGCATGTTCTTGTCTTGGTTTCTTTCCTACTCATCCTCTCTTAGGAGTTAAGGTTAGGTATTACCATGATACTCATGGTATAAGTAGATGAGATTAAGATAGATCAAGATTTAGTTGTTACATTCCTATTACTTAAGTTATAATTATAACTTGGTATTCATGAGTTGGGTAATGAATACTAGGATATGATTACTTAAGGATCAAATATAAATCATTAAGTAATGCATTAGGGTTTAACTTCTACTACATTTGATCTACCCTTAGATCAATTCTCCTTTACCCAAAATATTGTTTTCGCAAAGGTCATGTTGAAAATTATCGCAGTCAACTTGATGATCTACTTCAATTCCATCAAGTTGAGAGAAGCTTCAATCACTTTGACAAGTTTTGTTCAAAAGCGCAAAAATTATTCGGATTTTCCATGCATGAATGCAATGCACACACCTGGGTTTAACTTATTTCTCAGCTCTAATGCTAGGATTTTACATTTTTTTAGTGTGAACGCCGCTGTTTCTAGACATTAACCCCAAAATGATAAAGGCAGATCTGTCCGACTCATCATTGATCGTACCATGTCCAACAATGTCCGATTTCGCCTTTTTGAGAAACCGATCGTCTACGGCGTTCCCGGCGGAGTAAGTTGAGGAACTATTCCACAACTTTTTAGATTGTCATCAAACTCATGGCTCATGTACTCACCTCCTCGGTCCAACCGAAGAAACTTTATTTTTTGGCTGAGTTGATTCTGTACTTGATTCTGGAATTCTTTAAACTTTTGAAAGGCTTCCGACTTATGTTTCATCAGGTAGATATAACCATACCGAATCAAATAATCAGTGAAGGTAATGAAGTACTCATAACCACCCCTGGATGTCATGCTCATTGTTCCACATACATCACTATGTACTAGTCCCAACAATTCGGACGTTCTTTCGCAACTCTTTGCAAAATGTGTCTTGGTCATTTTGTTAAGTAGACAAGATTCTCATGTCTCGAACGACTCCAAGTCAAACAAAGTTAGGAGTCCATAATCATGGAGCTTCTTCATGCGTTTCCAACTTATATGACCAAACCGACAATGCCAAAAGTAAGTCATATTCAGATAATTTGGTTTCAAACTTTTAACATTTATGTTATAAACCAACTCACCGTCAAGATTCAAAATAAATAACCCGTCCTAGATAGGTGCAAAGCCGTGAAACATATCATTCAAATATAAAGAACAACCATTATTCTTGATATTAGAGTCATAGTCTTGCCTCATCAAACATGAAGTAGAAATAATGTTTCTACTGAGCACTGGAACATAATAACAATTATTTAGTTCCATAATGAATCTGGAAGGTAAATGAAGCTGCATCGTGCCGACTTGCAATGCAGCGACTCTCGCTTTGTTGCTGACTCGAATATCAACCTCGCCTCTTGCTACGCTCCTAGTTCTTACCAGTCTCCGCAATGAGTTGCAGATGTAAATAACTGATCCGGTAGCATATACCCAAGAACTATTAGATGCATCAGCAAGATAGATGTCTATAACATTGCAAACAAGTGTACCTGAGTCGGAAGTCATACCTCCACTCTTGGATTTGTCGGCCAAATACTTGCTGCAATTCCTCTTCTAGTGGCAATCCGCCTTGTTGTAGAAACAAGTGGATCCGGCTGAAGGAGATGGCTTAGTCCCTGAGGAAGCGCTTGGGACCGGGTCCTGAGCCTTGCCTCCTGACTTAGCCTTCTTCTTAGTCCAAGAACTCTTCTTGAACTTAGCCTTATTATGAACTATCAACACTTGACTGGCGCCCTTCTTGAGATCCGCCTCTGCCTACTTGAGCATCCCATGTAATTCAGTGAGCTTCTTATCCATACCATGCACGTGGTAGTTCGAAATGAACTACCCATATGCATTAGGAAGAGTGTTCAGCATTATATCCGTAGGGAACTCTTCGCTAATGGGGTAGCCAAGCCTCTCCAAAGACTACACGTAACCAACCATTTTGATCACATACGGACTCAGTGGATCCCCATCCTTAATATTGCCACTCATCAAAGCCTGAGAGACTTGATACCTCTCAGTCTTGGTCTGAGCCTAGAACATACTTTTGAGGCTTTCAATTATATCGTAGGCCTCAACATTCTCGAACTACTTTGCCGGGTCTGGTTCCATGTGAGCAAGCATAAGACAGCTAATATCGGTGGACTCATCCTTAGCCCGACGATAGGCATTCGTGGCAGCGATAGTTGCATTCTTATTAGGCTCATCTGGAAGTGGGTTGTCTAGGATATGGTCCTTCTTTTCTTATTTGAGAACAATTCTCAGATTTCGATACTAGTTGGTAAAATTAGTGTCGTTCACTTTATCTTTCTCAAGAATGGTTCTCAAAGCAAATTTAATCCCTTATTGAAAGTGGGTTCTGAACTACAGGCACATGAATAATGGATTCTGACCATTATTCCAACCATTACGTGTCACAGTCTATCTCGATGGTGAAAACCGAACGGTAGGGGTATGTCGTTCCATGACCTCAGCAGTATGATAACGGAAATCAGATCTACCATTCCCCGAGTACAGTTGATCTAATCAACATTGTACACAACCGATCTATCTTATAGATCAACCACCAAACATCATATAGATCCAATCTATAGCCAACCTCATATCAGATATGCAAGATCTCGAGCCTAAAACCAGAAGTTATCGCTCTGATACCACTGTCGGGCCACGTAGAGATAAAACAAAACTTTTGCCCTACGCGGTGATCCCAAGATCTAGCTGAGGAATAAGGCCACGAGGTTTACCACTAGACGCGCTGTTGCGGATTACTGATGAAGTGCGTTAGTTGAATGCAGTGCAGTCCACGAGATTGGATCCGATCACGATCACGATCGTCCTGGTGCTGATCGTACAACACCTCTGCTGGTATCCACACGTACAAGGGGGAGCACCGGCAGCGAACTGCTAGGTTCGTAACAACGGCTGGACTGCTGTGAAGCTAGGGTTTCCAACTCATGGAATTACCTAACTGATCAACCCTCCTGGGTTTCTGCGCCCCACTATATATAGGGACTAAACGTGGGCTCCACTCACTCGTGGCCCATTCACTAAATCCCATATAATATTAGTCACTGTGAGTCTGACTCACTAACTCAGTCCAAATCCGGCTTGGGTCCAACCCAACCAGATTTCCGGTTCAGATCCAATCCGAACTTGATCCTGCTCTTAAGTGTGTGACCCCACAGGCTCATGGCAACTTGGACACAATTGGATTCTGACGGTCAATCGATCAATTGGTAGCGGCTCCTAGCAGAATGTGCTGACTCCCAAGTAACAAAGAGTCATGACGACTTGCCTTTCCAATGCGACTTGCGTCCGAGTCCCTTTTGCCTCATGATATACCTTGTCAGACTATAGGATAATAATTTTCATCCCTTAAATAGTCTGACTCTCTTCTTGATCCGAGATAAGTGATTCATCTAACTAACTCTTAGTCAATCGCCTCGGTTAACACTTAACCGAGTCGTGCATGGCCATGCTTTCCGAATCATATCATCCGAGAGGACCTGGAGAATATCTCTCCAAGTGGAGGGGCAAAATCCCATCTTGGTTATTCACATCATGCAGCTTGATTCTCAGTCGACCCAAACTCGAACTGTGCAACAACGTCTAGTTACTACTGCCTAGTTACGGATCTTGGTTATTACTGCCTAGTTACAGATCAACGTTTGACAAAACCTAAGTCGGTGATCCTCAACTCGAACTGTGCAACAACGTCAGGTCTAAGGATTACATTGATTTATTTATACAAATGACAACTTGTTCGTTGTATGTCCATATGGGTCAATCCGACTCGTTAAACTCTTTAGCCGAATTTATGTAAGTCGGAATAGCATCTCCATGACCATGACAAGTGGAACCGAGTCATCAGCCGACTTTCACATTGGTCTAAGTTGTGTGTCCAGCACAACCTCGATGACCAAGGATATTTAGTACAAACAACATGAATGCATAGTTCCACAACTAAATCACATATTCAATGATACACATCAGATGTTTATACAAGGACAACTTAATATCGTTATGAATACAATGGGAAATATCATCATATAGGATTGCCTCTAGGGCATATTCCCAACAAGAATAAGAAGAGTGAGAGAAGGGGTTCTATATCACCAATAGATGGATTTATTTGTCTTAAATCAAATGGGATTCTGTTTTAGGTTTTGGCACTTTGAAAATAAAGTTATTTTTATATTTCAAACATTTCTAAAAGAGATAGAAGAAAACAAAGAAAATTTCAAACAAGCACCTGATGCAATAGTGATGCACAAAACTAAAATAACAAACAAAACTAATATAGGGATTTTCTAGGATGCTACAATTTGGCACCACTAACAAGGGATCTTGCCCTGAAATCCGCTCCATGGTATACGGAAGGAAGGGTGATCCTCGGATTCTTCTCGCTTTGTGTAGATCCTCACGACACCGCTAACAGAGCTTCTTTCTCTATCTTGAAATTTTCGACACCACCAACAAGATGTTGTTGCTCACGTTCGTCGAGAGAACACTTCGGAGAAGCAAATATGAAGGTAGAGGTCTTAAAAGAAAAGATGAATGAGTAAAAATTTCTGATAACTAGGAATTGGAGGATCCTCGAGTACCACTGCAACAGAGATTATCTCGACTATTTTCCTATTCAAAGGACTGGTACATCTTAGTTAGAGACATGGTTTTACTACAGGACTAAACTAGGGAGTTCCACCTACCACTATCAAAAAGTGCATACCAGGAGTTATTAACTTTAAATGGGTGGCCAAATCAGATAGAGATCAGAGAAGCTATGTCTGGTGTTGTTCTTGGGGAAATTACACTGCCAACAAATTTATATGTCCATTTATGACAATATACAAGTCTGCCCATCTATCAGTGGAATTGAAAGAGTAGGTGCATTATGAAAATCAAGATGTTTGCTTGGTCACTCATGAGCGACAGATTGAACACGAGCGACATTATTCAGAGGAGACATTGGAATGTCGCTGACAACTACAATTGTGCCCTTTTTCCAGGTGCACACCATGAGGATAGATACCATATGTTCTTCACACGTAATTTTAGCTCCAGGTTATGGAATTATCTACAAATCAACTGGACAGCAGGGAATGACATGGAGCAGATTGCCAAGGAGGCAAGGAGATAGTTTAATCAACCTTTCTTCACTAAAGTGGTTTTCCTTGCAATGCTAGAATATTTGGAAAGTTAGAAATTCACTTATTTTTGAAAACATCCAGCCTCGATTTTCTACATGGAAAGGTGGATTTGTCCATGATATTACTCTTTAGGTGTACAAAATGAAGTCGGATCACAAAATTAAACTCCAAAAATGGATTGATGCCCTATTGTAATTTTTACTTTTAGTTTTTCTGTCTATCAATAGCTCTCTTTTAATAAAGAGTAAGTTTAGTTGCTTCTAGTCTAGTAGGTAGATTCCCTCCCTCTTCTCTCTACTTTCCTTGTATTTGTACTTCTTATTTTGTTGGTTTTAATAAATTTGGGCTTTGGGGCTTTTGCTTCACAGTAAATAGTCAAAAAGGAGTAAAAATTGCATTGATCCACCAATTAATGTACAAGAGCAAATGATAAGAGTAGTGGTATGGTCGCGAATCCATCCCGCACTCAAAGCATCACTCTATACATGAATAAGTAATCATACAACCATATTCTCAAAATTCAGACTGAAGATCTTGTTAGGTGATGGTCGGACAACTTCGCAAAACAAAGGACCGATGGAGTCTCTTTATCGGATCTGACATAGATGATGTCATTGCGTTGGAGAAACACCGAAAGATACAAAATATTTTTAGTGGATTTTGAAACAAATGAAAGGTATAATAGATGAAAGATTCCTCAGATAGTATGAAGACCAAATTAAGAACAATGTTGCAATAGGAAGGAATCGAAACCCTGAAGGTACGACAAAACCCAACGGCGAGAATACCTGTACTTGAAGAGAGGTAAGAGAGTATATTCAGAACACCCAAAGGTAAGAGGATAATAACATAGTGTTAAGGAGTAAAAGCAGACCTAATCAGATCTATCCAACCGATTTTGCAAAAATATTTTTGACACTCTACATCGTACGTTAGCTAGGTCATCCTACAGCCAGTACCGGTGGTGTATCATAACTGCTGAGCTCTGATACCACTTATTACACCCTCAAGTCGGCCCTATGCAAATTTCAGCGATTCTCGCCAAACCCGCATAGAAACGATCCGATGATGGCCACCAGGAACTTGCTTGTGGATGGAAAATAAAGTAATATTATTACACAATTGTCCATGACGGAACCCACAAGAACACATATACACAATAGCGACTCAACGAGTCAAGAATACAGATATGCAGTACAAAGATCCAAAGCACCTTGAAAATGATACACATCCGATTATGGATAAGATGCAAATTGGGATAAGATCCCTAAAAAATAACCAATGGCATCCATAATCTTGCCCAGGCCAAGCCGGAAGGGTAACCTTGCTAACGTTGTCAAACTCAAGATTGTAAAAAAGGGGGTGCCAACAATGGGCGAAGGAAAAAGGGAGTGGTCACTATTGAGGCTAGTACATGGCGAGTCTTAGAATTCGGCGGCTCTCACCTACATAGGTATGGTGGACTAAAGCGGTAGCGAAGGATGCACTAAACAACCTATAGAGGCTCGATACAACTGTCGGTTACCAGAGATGTATAAGAAAGACCTATTCGGAACCAACCTGAAACTAAAGCCAAACATACCCATCCTTGTATTTCCTGCTGGAGACCAAACTTGGAAGTCTTACTGAGGAAACTCACACAATTCGTAATTTAATTCATTCATTTCATGGTGGTTATCCAACTTACTAGTCATGTCAGATCCAAGTCAAATTATAATAGTAATTCTTTAGTGTAAGTTGTCTATAATAGAGAAATTGTGCTCCATGTCGTCCATAACCGCAGGCACGGCTTCTCTAAAAGATTTAACCCTGCACGGGTGCACCAAAGTATCCACACACACTTCCACCCACATTTGCCAGGTCAATTAACATACACCCATCGGTATGTCGGCAGGGCTTCGTACACGACGCTTTCCCAGACCCAAAGCAAGTACATGAGGGCCACCCAAAATAGCTACTCGTACGAGGTATATCTAATACTTTGTAACACCTCAAAAATATTAATCAAGATTATCAAGTTCTAATCACCCAAGTTTAGGGTTAACAAAAACTTTTATTATTAAAATTAATATGAATGCATGTGTGTCTGATTAATGCATGAATGATTGCATTTGCCATGTTTGATTACTATGAACATTAAGGAATGGTTTAAACATGAAAACAATATCATCTAGATCATTTCCAATCAGAATCAAATGAAGAGAAAATCAAAAATAAGAAATATGAACAAATGGTCATTTTGGCCAAACTTGTTCACTAGACCACTTTGGGTGTTCCTAGTCAAAGATTTCTAACAGAAACAAATCTAATTCTTTTCACCCCTTGCTATACCAAGTAAAAGTGAACCGAATCCCACTTTACAAACCAACAGAAACAAATTCCAATTCTATTTAAAGGACAATTCAAAATTGAATCAAGTGTTGGTACTAAGATAGCCACTTCTCAAAAACCAACCAAACCACTTCACCTTGGAAAACCCAAGCAACCTCAGACTACTAAGATTATGACCAGAGCACTCACCAAAATTCATCCAAAAATTCAAATGTTGAATTCATGCGGCCATTTCATCAAACACTTGGTGAGCACAGATCGAACATGCCTAACTTCTACTGTTCTTGATTAATGCCTTGTCCTCTACTTGTTGCCACTACTAGCCCTTGTCTCCCCTAGCACCCAACAATGCATTGAACCAGCTCACCCGCTTCACTGCTTGCACCAGTGTCACGCCACCGAGCCACCATCGCCGGCCGACCATGGACAGTTTGCAGGAGGAAGCGCCGTGCCCGTCCATGATGTCTAGGAGACAGGCCAATGTCCACCGCCACTCCTTGTCCACCCCTTGAGCTGAGCCAAGCTATGGATCACGAGAAACACCACGCCCATTTTCTCTGCAACCATGTCGAGAGCGCGCCAGAGCGTCGCAGCCAACACACGCGCACACGCCGTGCCTCGCCCTCACCGCGCTTAACTGTACGCGCCACGACCCTAGCTACCTCCCAAACACGACCGTTTGCCGCCACGTGACATGAAGCCCCTGTATGACATCTCGAACACCGCCGTCCCTGCGCAGAGCACGAACCGTGCCCGACCGTTCTCGACCGCCCCTTGCCGTGCCATTAAGCCAGTGACGATCTGAAGCGATCCAACCCGTTAAGAATTGGATCCTGTGTTTACAGTGCTAGTCCCTTGGATCGATTAGCTAGCACACATAGTTTCGATGAATAAAAGAGTATCAATGCGTCGCATTATTACAACGATTGATCCGAGAATATAAATATTACAAAGTTGCTTAGCTCATAGCTAGCTCAGATATCATAGTTCAACAAATAAACAATAGATAAAGGCTCCATCACGCCACAGGCAACTCGCTGAGTGGAGATTCGCAACTTAAACGATAACCTTACTTGTCGTTGAAATTACCTGCAACATGAAAAGTTGCAGCCACGAATGGTCAATACATTTGAATTGTATTGGCAAAATGTCACTGTTATGTGGACACAATTGGCAACCTGTCATATACATGCACACTTTGGCTAGTGGAGCTTAGGCTATTTGCATAAAGCAGCATTTTCTCCTACATTTTAAATAAAGTTTTAGTTCTTCAAATAGCTAAGAACAACTCGAGTCACTCGAGAGCTCCTAAATCTATGGACACATTGAGTCACTCAAGTGCTCCTATAACCCATTAAGTTCACCCATCAAGTTTTATTAGAGAAATTAGAATGAATGAGACTTTTCAACTGCGTCAAGAGAAATTACTCGTAATTGTCCATTACCGGGGACACGGCTAAGTACTTAGTTCATAAACCATCTGCAGAGGCTAGTACACTTTACCCATAAGACCCGATCAACCCCTTTTGAGAGAAGACCAGGACAAGACCTTTGGGAAACAGAATCATGAGCCTAACTCTGGACCGTACCATCCTAACAACACCTACATCTGCTAGTCACGGTAGGACATGATACCATAACTTACTCAGTCAAGTCAGAGCCCATATGACATGTGGTTGTACATGGAAGTTACTAATCAAGACCGCCTATTATCTCTTTGAAGCCTGGGTGGCAATCCCCACCAAAATCCACACTCGATGACCCAATCAATGCCATTCCACCCAGGTGATTCATTGATTAAGTGGTTTTCATTTAAGCAAAACATAATCCTTCTCATACACATATGTATCATGAAAACCACCCATGCAACTAATAGCATGGCTAAGCATCTACAATACGATGGCTATCAAAGAATCAACTGGGGTCTATGACAATTCTATTGGGTACTCACACCATAGCATAGCCTATATAATATAAAACATTTTCTTCAATGCGAGCTACTGAAAACTAAATGCATAATAAAACAATAGGAGATTCATGATAGTGACACTTGCCTCAGTTGTAGTAATCGTTCACACAGTCGTCGCAATCTCAATAATCGCACTCCGAGAAATCTATCGCGCAAAACAATAATTGCAATCAATCATACAGTATCACAACACAACAAAATAGTATGTATGCATTTTATAAGAGAGAAACAAGTTCAAAAACATTTCATAAACATTTTCCAATAAACAAATAGGCTTTTAGTAGGCATTAGTGAATTCTGAAAACTTTCTGTATAGAATAGTTTCATAAAATTATGATAACCATTCTACTGGATAGGTAATGTTCATATCTTTCATTTTTCACTGGTTTCACCTTAAAATAATTTATAGATTAGAAGTTATAGCCAAAATACTCATTGAATTAATTTAACCATAGCTAATTATTTTGTACTATAACAAAATAAACTAATGCTACAGTGATGTAGATTATAGTTTTCTGAATCCATAGACACCAAATTTGCCAATTTTGGAGTTGTGGATATTTTTCTATGAATTATTTACCATTAAAGAGATTTAAATAATCCAGGAAAATGCATTGGTAAAATTACGAATTTTATTTCATGATAATATTCTACACATTATTCTGAATCCAGGGATATATCATATGTAATTTTCTGATCTATAATCAATTTTATATGGATTTTACAACTTCTGCAAAATTTCTAGCTATTAAATCATTTTCAGAAATTAGCTAGGAGAACTACGCCATGCGGCGCGCTGTGATTCGCTGCGCTGCTGAGTTGAGCTGACGCTGCCCCGCTGAGGCCAGGTGGCGCGTGCTGGTAGGCCGATACCGCCGCCCAGGATCTAATCCTGGCGTGGTTCCTGATCCAACGGCCCGGCAGAGCTTGAGAGCTCACCGGCGGCGACATGGCGGCGGCGGTGGCGGCTCGAGACGAAAGATGGTGGCGGCGCTCCGGCGGTCTCTGGCTTGGTGAGGTTGTCCACGGTATGCGGGAGAGGACGGTGAGCTCCAGGTACTCTCGGCGCGGTTTGCTTCCCGGAGACGGTGGCGTCGGTGGGCGTGCGGAGGCGGTGGTTCTCCGGCGACGTATCCTGGGCGGTACAGTGCTCTGCGAGAGGGGTAAAAGGGGTGAGGCGACGGAGTTCATCAAGGGGAGAAGAACCAGAGGGAAAGGAGGGCGAGGGGTGGTGGCGAACGACGGGAGCTCGACCTCCGAAGCTCCGCTGCGGCGGCTGAGATTGGAAGCTCGCCCATGGGGTTAGGGTTTCAAATTTTTCGAGAAAAAAGAGGGGCGTGGATGCGGGAAGATCTATAGGGATGGATGGCGTGCACGGGGCAGAAAAATCAGACTGGAATCGGCCCGATTTCGCGGGGGGGGGGGGAGGTTGCAGCGTGCTCGGGGTGGTTTCCGGAGCGAGGGGGAAGAAGACCGGGTGGGTCCCCTACGTCAGCAAGCAGGAGAGGAGAGACGGGGGTGCGGGTGCGGGCTGGTGCTGGGCCAGGTGGACCGCTGCTGCTCCTTGCACGCGGGCGGGTGTGGCAGGTAGAGGGGAGAGGAGAGGCAGGCCGGGTGGGCTGGTTGGCCTGGCCGGGTAGGTTTCCTTTTTTTATGTTTCTTTTATTCTTTTCTTTTCTCTAGATTGTTTAATAACTTTTAAAATATAGCTCCAAATGAGTTCAAACCTGTTTGTAAATTTTTCTAAAATTCAACACATCATTTTAGGACTACTAGGGAACTTATTCCTGTCCATTTAAAATATTAAAACAATAGGTTTTGTTTAGAAACCCTTATAGATGCAAAAGGGTTTTCAAATAGAGGTTTTCACAAATGGTTTTGAATTTGGAATTTTTGCAAGATGCCATGATGTAATGAACATGAGATATATGAACCATTCCCATTCTAAAATTCTGGGATGTTACACGATCGACGGGAGGCACCGCACCGTCCTACGCCTATCGCCATACCCGTAGCTCGATGTATCGCCGTCACCAACGAGCCCTGACCATGCCTCTCTGCCCCTCTCGCCGGTGTAAAAATAGAGGCCACCCCCGCCTCAATTCTTCACACCATCTCACTCCCTATCTCTCAAAACCACCCCTGACCCTTCCCCGGAGCAAGGAAAGCACCAGCCCACCAGAATTTTCACCGGAATTTGCTGCTGCAGAGGAGGAGAGGAGTCGTTGATTGGAGCCACCTGAGGAGCCGCCGCGACCACCCTTCAAACCGCCGTCATCGACAACGTCATTCGCCCCCATCACCTACCTGAGCTGGAGCTCAGGTGAGCCACCGCGTACCCCCACCGTCGTTGTTAGGATTCGGTCTCGTTGGAGCTGTTCGACGGAGATGACGAACATAGGACGTAGATCTTGTTCTAATCGCATGGCCCAGATTGAAACTTACCGCTTTGTTGATAGAGTCGCTGACTAACGGGACCCCCTGTCAGCAGCCCGCTGCGCGCGGTGTAGCTAGGCCGGCCCACTATCATTCCCGCGCGTAGCCCAGAAATTCAAACAATCTTTTCCATTTTACTCAAACCCTAGTTCTATCAGTAGATTCAAAAATCAATTTAAGGAGATGTACTGAACCAAATTGCATGATTCCAATTTTTCTAGAAAGGTATTGAAATTACCAATCCAAGCCCGTTGGATTCAAACCATTTTAAATTATAGATCACCTATAGTAAAAATAACAAGATAGAGACTTTTCCACACTCAAACATTTTTCAAAAATCAACCATAAATGTTTTTGAGTTGATTCCAACTCTCAATAATCAAATTGGACAACATCTAACTGAATATGTAAAAATATTTAGGTTTACATGTAGTGATCTTGGACTAGTACTAAAAGAATGCTACATAGGCATTTCTATTCACTTTAATTATATAAAATAGTGATTTAAAGCTTTATAAAATATGACCACCACTTTAAATCACATTCACATGTATTAGAATATGTGGTGATGATATGTGTCAACATGATACCATATTTTAATTGGAGAATATTAAATCTTAAGTAGTTTTCAATGAGTAGAAATTACTTTTCCAAAATAAAATAAATAAGACTAGGTCTTTATTTCATGTGATGATTGTGATGATACTAGATCATCTAGTGTGAACCTTTGTGTGCCTAATAGAAGTAGTTAAGTATGGTTTGGTGATTGTGTACCTCATATTCATTTATAGACGCTAGTACAAACCAAGTCTACGAGGAGGAGGAGTACTACAAAGAAGAAGAAAACTTCAACCACTGCACCAATCAAGGCAAGCTAACACTTGCAAATTTGCAAGCTAATTACTTGCAAGCCATCCTAGCAAGCTAATACTTGAAAACCCCACAATACAAGTTAACTATGCAAGCTAGATGCATTAGGCATGCTTTGGTTATGCAACCTTGATTATACCAAATCCCAGTTTTACTTGCAAGCTTTATTATTTTATTTCTTTACCAAAGTTCTTTAAACTTACTTAGTGACTTGTGAGTTTTGGAAAGATAGTATAGATAGCATAAAGAGCATAAAACTAGGCCTAAGTAGTTAGAACTAGATGTCATACTAAGGGATGAGACTAGATTTGGATAGTCACACTTGATTTGCACCCCTCATTAGTGAATACCCTCAATTTTAGTGGCTAGTGCTAAGCATAAAAGTTGATCACTTTAGATGTGAATACTTGGTGAAAATGATTATGAAAACCTTGGAATGAAGACTCATTCTATTGAAATGTTTTGACATGTGTTATGGACACAAGATGATTTAATGATGAAAATGTTGAGGCATGAGCCTTGACCCTTGACGAAAACTAATGGTTTGGTTCGGATGCGATACCATTCCAATTTTTCCGTACAACCATAATACCCGAATTTGGGCCGGGCTTGACTGGAAGTTTATATGTCTTAGTATGGGTTCCCTTGTGGAAGGGGTTTGATCTAAGGCTACGTCGTGATGAATGTCCACCTATGCAGTTGCCAAGATGACAGATGGTCATGGTTGGGAGGCCAAACTCATAGGGGAGGTGCCTATAATAGGGTGTGTAATTGAAAGGTTAGGATTGATTAGCCACATACTAAGTCAGATGATTCAGGGTTGTCCCTAACGGATGTATCGAAGTTTGTGGTAAAAGTGTACCACCTCTGCAGAATATCAAACTATTCAAATAGCCGCGTCCGCGGTCATGGATAGTTGGAGTGGCCATACTGTTCCGTCGTCACTTGTTTTCAAAATGACTTGTGAAATGAACTATGACTTTGACTTGACCACCACAGGGTTGTGAACATGAAAACTAATTTCCAACTTAGGTGTTGTAGAACATTAAACTAGTTTTCTTTACTTCGAAACTCAGTTAGAGATAAACCTGGCTTTTTGCAAATAAACCTAGAGCTTAGGATTCCTACTCAAACTCCTTTACTTGTTAGTGATAGTTTGCGAGTACTTAAAGAGTACTCATGGCTTTGTCCCTGGCTATTCCCGTGGCCAGACTATGAAGAGGACTACCAGGATGATGGACAACATGAAGTGTATGACAACTAGGATCATCTCCCATCGTCAGCATTGCCTGTGACCCTGAAGATGGAGCCCCGACCATGCTACTATTATTATATATTCCACTGCGTTGATTGTATTAAGACTGGATCATGAGATCCTTTATTTGTAATACCTTTATTTTGGTTTGTAATGCATGATGAACTATGATACTAATATGTTATGTATCTCAAAAATGGTAATCCTAGGATTGCGATGTATGGCATAACAGGCATCTGGGATTAAAAATCCAAGTGTTGATAAGTTGGTATCAGAGCCATCCTGACCATAGGAGAACCTAGTTAGAATGGACGCTTGAATCAAAAAATTAGTTTCAAAACAAAAGAAGTAAGTATTTATGAAAACCTATTCTCATTCTTATCACTGGGATTCTTTCAAAAAAAATCATGTTCCTAAAAAATTCTTGCAATCTTACATAAAATTTGACACACTTGATCACCTCACTAACTTATGCATCCTACATTCTTATAGATGGAAGTCAAGTATAGAAAGTTCTACCAATTGGGCAACGGAGGACATCTCATCTTCGAGCGCAACTTAAGCCAACTCTCACCAACTCTTCGGAGCACGGCTCAATGATCAGCAAGGAGGAGAACTACAATGGCTGATAGTTGCAAATCTCAGAGGAAAGATGGAGGCACCCACCTCAGAGGGGATCCAATTCAGCTTGAGGGAGAACAGCTGGTAGACAGACTCGCTAGGGCTATGCAGGAAGCTCTTGCCTGTCTATGTGGCCAAAGAATCAACCAGATCAATGGCACTCGCTTCTCTTATTATGCCAGGCGTGATGCTATGGGACAGCCATTGGAGGTACTAGGTCATCCGGAGCTGAAGCATCAGGTGGATCATCTACACTTCATGTTGTATGATAGGCAGAAGGATTTGGACAATGCCCGCGCCTACTCCAACCACAACTATGCCATTGCAGTCAAGAAGTACCAGACCATCGCCATCCTTGTGAATGAGTGCAATTCACTTTGCCATCTGCGTGACAAGAAGGATCGCATCATTGCCCGCCTGCATCAAAAAGTGTCAGACTTGGAGGAGACCATCCATGAGATGGACATGTAGCTTGGGGAGAGGGATAATGAAGGTGAAGATATCCGTGGAGATCCCTACTCCTACCTCAGTGATGATGATAACTACCTGGAGGACCTCGACATGGAATTCCACACTGATGATGATGAATCCGCCTTCATTGATGATGACGAAGCCACTGGTTCTGATGAGTAGTAGCACTTGAGCACTATCATAGGTGTGAGTTGTATCCGGTCCCACTGTATCGTAGCTTCAAAGAATGGTTCCTAAAACCATCTGTTACCTTAGTGTGGTGTGTGTTTGTATTGGGTGATATGAATGAATGAAATGCAAGTTGCTAGTTGGCAAAACCAGAGTCAAACTCAAAGTTTAAAAGCTTTTCAAAAACAAATCCATGAACCTTAGAAATTTCCCTTGTGTCTCATGATCTATCTCAATCTTCATATGCCTCATGGAGGGAGAAGCTCATCTCAAGACCCAATGCTGCAAATCCTACAAATGTTGGTTGCTGACTGTGAAGCTGGAAGAGCTGAACGCTAAGATAATTTAGCCACCCTTTAACAGATAGCTCAGATGGTCCATAATAATCAAGGCCATGGAAACCAGGACAACCATGGATCCAAGCTCAAGAACTTTCAAAACACCAATCCCCCCATATTTAGTAAGTATGAAGAGCCATTAGATGCTGCAGACCATGGAGAACAACTTAGAAGTCACATGAGTGGTGGCCAATGAGAAAGTACTATTTGCCACCCATTATCTGGCAGGTGATGCAAGATCTTGGTGGAATAGCATTCGTACCATGAATGGAGAACAGATGATGGCTTGGGATGAATTCAAACTCAAGTTTAGCCGAACCATGTGCCACCGGATTTGATTCTGCGGATGACAGATGAATTCAAGGAGCTGAAGCAGGGAAGGATGACTGTGGTAGAGTATCGTGACAGATTTCTGTCTCTGTTCAGGTATGCACCTGATGAGATTGGTACTGAAGCCAAGAAGAAGGAGAGATTCTTGAATGGTCTGCATGATGAGATGCAGACAGTGCTGGTCAACATTCCCTTCACTGACCTTGAAGCCTTAGTGGATTCTGCAATCTAGATGGAAGGCAAGATCAACCAAGACATTGATAATCGCAAGCGTCGAATGATGCATCAACCAGGATCCCACCATACCCGAAGTATCGCCCCAACCCGTCTGCAGGATATGCCCCGAGAAACAATAGACCCCCAATGTTCCGTCCGAAGTATCCCAACCGCGGAGGAGGAAACCCAAGGCCCGGAGGAAACCACAACAACAAACCCGGCAACTCCAACAATTTCCACCGTGCACCGCCCAAGTCCAACAACAATTGTCCCAAAGACTAGAAGCAATGTCGTGCCTGTTGCAGGGAATGTTGGATATATGCCTAAGAGGCAATAATAAAGTGGTTATTATCATATCTTCATGCTTATGATAAATGTTTACATACCATGCTATAATTGTGTTAACCAGAAACATTAATACTTGTGTGATTTGTAAACATAAAAGAGTCCCTAGTAAAGACTCTTGTTAAACTAGCTTGTTGGTTAATATATGATCATGGTTTCCTGATCATGAACATAGAGATGTTATTAACAACAGGGTCATATCATTAGGAGAATGATGTGATGGACATACTCCTATAGTTAAGCGTAGCATAAAGATCAAGTCATTTAATATAGTTCACTTGCTATAAGCTTTCTGATACATAGTAACCTAATTCCTTCGACCATGAGATCATGCTAATCACCATCACCGGAAGGATGCTTTGATGACATCAAACACCACACCGTAACTGGGTGGCTATAAAGGTGGCATTGAGTGTTTGGAAATCATGTGTTAAGGCACATGGATCAAGATTGGGATTTGTCCATCCATATGACGGATAGATATACTATGGGCCCTCTCGGTGGAATGTCATCTAATTAGCTTGCAAGCATGTGACTGGCTCACAAGGGATCACATATCACGGGAATAAGAAAATAGTACTTATTGGTAATGATGTTGAACTAGGTATGAAGAGATACCGACGATCAAACCTCGGATAAGTAAAGTATCGTGAGACAAAGGGAAATTGGTATCGTATGTAAATGGTTCATTCGATCATGAAGTAATCATAGAAATATGTGGGAGCCATATGAATTTCTAGATTCCTCTATTGGTTATTGATCGGAGAGAGTCTCGATCATGTCTGCATAATTCACGAACCGTAGGGAGACACACTTAAGGATTCGATGTTGTTTAGTAGATATGGAATGTGAGTAAAGAGACCGAATGTTGTTTGGAGTCTCGGATGGGATCCAGGATATCACGAGGAGTTCCGGAATGGTCCGGAGAATAAGATTCATATAAGGAAAGCCCAATTTCGAAGTTCGGGAATGATTCCGGTGTTTTCACCGGAATGTTCTAGAAGGGTCTAGAAGGTTCACCAATCCGGAAGGGGAAGGGTACATGGATGTGTCATGAAAAAGTGTAATGGTTGCATCATGTCCTAGGTCACCTGGCTGGACACTTGGAAGAGAGAAATCAAACTCTAATTTGAAAGTCAAAAGGCAGTTTGAAAAAGTCAAATCCCAACATGGTTTTCGAGTTAGGGAGGGTTTCTGAGTTAGGGAGGGTTTCCACCTGGGTTGGGAACCCCCTTGGACGCCCCGCCACCTATATAAGGAGGGGTAGGGGCGCACCCCAAGGTATCCCCCTTGCCCTAGGCGCCCAAGAAGCCCTAGGTTGGCCGCCGCCCCCCTCTCTAGTTGCGACCAATCGAGATCTCCTCTAAACCGCTACCGACTAGCTAAACTCTAGTTGCTAGCTACCTCTAAACCTCAGCCCTCTAAACCCTAGATTGATGGGGCTCCCTCTACTCCACCATACTATCTCCTGCTTAGGTGAAGCCCTGTGGGATCTTCCCTCTACTTCCGACACCACGCCGTCGTGCTGCCGAAATCGCGAGGAGAGAGCTACAACGTCCGCTGCCTGCTGGAACAAGGGAGAGGAGGTCTTCATCGAGTACCGTACGTGTGACTGAATGCGGGAGCGCTGCCGGAACGCAGCGTCAGAAGGATCGTCTACGCGATATTGATATCGGCAAGTTAATGACTACATCATCCACGAGAATCTTCTCTCGTTAACCGCTTTGGATCTTCAAGGGTTAGTACTCTATCAACTTGTTGCACCGATCTAGTAGATAGATCTTTGCTTGATCATGGATTAGATCTTGATTGTGTGTTCATGCGGTAGAAATTTTTTGTTTTCTATGCTACGAACCGCTATAGTGGTATCGGAGCCGTGTCTCTATGTAGATCTGTTGCACGATTAGAACACAATGGTCATTGTGGGCGGTGGTTATTTTATTATCAATTGCTTCTTGTGTACTTTGCATCTTGCGGTATGGTGGGATGAAGCGGCCCGGGCTAACCTTACATGACATCGTTCATGAGACTTGCTCCATGCTCGACATGCAACTTGTATTGCATAAGTTTCTTTGCGGGTGTCTGTCTCTCCCATCATAGTAAATATTCAATTTACAACGGGCACTTGATAGTTCAAGCATCAACGTTGTGGTTCTTGTTCGTAAGTAAGAAGGACCCTTATTGAAAGCCCCAAACCACGTAAAACATGCAAAGAAAATTAGAGGCGTCTAACTTTGTTTTTGCAGGGGTGTGCTGTGATGTGATATGGCCATGATTGTGATTATATATGATGTATGCAATGTTCCTTATTGTAAGTCGGCAACCGGCAGGAGCCATATGGTTGTCTTTTAATTTTGTCTAGACCTACGTGTCTATTATTCAAAGTAGTTGTAATAGTTTATGCTGGTGGACGACAACCATGGAGCTGCGCCATTGACCTTGATGACACGCCGGTGATGATGGAGATCATGTTCGTGCTTGAAGATGGAGATCGGAAGCACAAGAAGAAAGGCCATATCATATCACATATTCTGAATTGCATGTGATGCTAATACTTTTATGAATCTTGTATTGCTTAGTTCTCGAGGGTAGCATTATAAGATGATCCCTCTCAAAAAAAATCAAGTTATAGAGTGTTCGTCCTTAGTAGGCACCGTTGGCAAAGCTCGTTGTTTCGAAGCACCACGTGATTATCGGGTGTGTTAGATTCTGCGAGTGTATACAATGGGAGCAAGCCAGATTTGCTCATGCGGAAGCTAAGGTTTGATCTTGACGAGCCTAGCATGTACAGACATGGTCTCGGAACACGGAATACCGAAAGGTAAAGCATGAGTCATATAGATTATATGATGAACATGATGATTGTTCGCCTTTGAAACTATATCATGTCACGTGATGATCGGACTTGGTGTTGTGAATTTGGTTCATGTGATCACTAAAACAATGTGAGGGATACTGTTTTGAGTGGGAGTTCAATAGCAATATGATTAAAAGTTGAACACTATTTAGCATAAATTAAATCAAAGTAAATTTGCATAGTTGTGGCAGTCATTGGCATCCATTTACCACCTTGCGCTTAGTTATAATTGAGATAATAGAACTATAGAATTCTGGTTAGTTACTTTATGAACTTGTATCATATTGTTTTTAAGTGTTAATCTAAAGTTTAAAAGTCCTATTGCAAACTTTCAGTAAGTTCTGGTTACTCCGTGAAGTTTAATAATTGGTAGTAAATCAAGATTGAAAATTCCAGTGTTAGTATATAAGTATCATGTTTGTCTCCATGATTCTTGATATTCAAAAGATTGTTTTAATATCAAGGTTATCTAGGATTTGAAAGAGTTGTTTCAGAAACCATGATGTGTGGAAGATATTGCGATATCTGAAATGATGTTTTGGTTGCAACATGAGAGAGTATAATATGGCAAAGTTTATGTTCTCATATTTGATGAGAATTTGAAAAAGGTTGGAGACTCTTGTCGTCGTAATCCTCCAAAAGGTTTTGGAGAGCAACATTATACTCGCGATTCACCATTATAAGCTAAAAGTAGCTTGATCATGAATAGTTCCATGATCAGGGTGAATATTTGATAAAATGTTTACTACATTAAAAGATTACTAAAGAATGGAATGTGAAAGAACACCAAGTATTTGATGATGGTGATCTACTTCAAAGTGCAAGTCCAAAGACATTGGTATTTAACTATACATGCTTTGGACTATGTGTCATGTGTATGGCTCCACTATTGATGTTGATAGATTCTTTCGAACTGAAAAGGAAATACTGAAAGAGAATCTCGGAAATATATGGCAGAAAAGAAAAGACTAGAATTGTTCAGCTTAGTTATATAGAGGATATACATGTTATGGCTATATTATTTGCTTATTAAACAATGTGGTTCTTAAGTATTGGATACTGAATTTGTTGGTGTGAATCGTCATACGAAACAACACAATTCATGAACTACAATGTCCTAAGTAACTAGCAAAAGAATATGTGATGATGTTCATCGAGAACAAATAAAGGGTTGTTGTGTTGCTCGTTAACATCAAAGCTTGCCTTCAAGATTTGTTTTATCAGGTATTATGATAACAAAAGGGTTGTTCAAATAATTGCCGTAATCCATAAAAGATGGATGATTTACAAATCTCGCTGGATAAATCACATCCATAAAAATATTGCTAAAAATGTCGAAAGACAATTGATAAGAAAGATCACTTAGGAAGTGACATCGCCATTTAAATTATATTGGAAAGAAAACATGAAGAAACTCCATGTGGATGGAATTTTGGAGTCTTTTGATTTTTGATCAAATGACGCTTGTGAAATTTTCCTAGAGATAATTAAAACTCCGCTCATAGGCCAAAGGGAACGGATGACTAGCTTATTGGAACTTGTACGTATTGTTGTATGAAGTCCATTATGTGTAGTCAAGAGCGATGGATTTCAAATTCATATGCTTTCTCCGAAAATTTGAGTGAATATATGAATATTTACTTAATAAGGATGAAGTGTGAAACATTTGAAAAGTTTAAAGACTTTCAAGATGAAGTGCAAAATCAATGTAACAAGAAATTAAAGAATTTATGATGGGATCATAAAGGAAGATATTTGAGTTATAAAGTTTAGCGTAACACCTAAGATTTGAGGAATCGTTCCATGGATTTGCATTTCCCGAAACACCATATGAGTATGGAATAATCGAGATATGCAATGAAACCTTGTTTGACATGGTAAGATCAAAGGTGTAATTGATAAAACTGCCATTATATTTTAAAGATTAAAGCTTTAGAGACTACCGTTTTTCCACTGAAAAGATCTCCATCGTAATCCATTGAAATGACACCATATAAAGTTATGGTTTGGGATAAAACCCAAGTTGTCCTTTCTTAAACATTGGTATGCTATGCATGAGAAAGATGTTTGCAACCAAAATCGGATGAACATATCTTTGTATGTTATTTTGAATAATCATTGAGTATTCCTCCATAACACCAAAGACAAAAATGTTTGTAGCTTAGAACGTCAAGTTTCTTTGAGAAAGGAATATTTCATGAAAAGTTAAGTGGGAGGACAATAGAACTTTTATAAGGTTAAAAGAACCTTAGCTATATGTGCAAAGTTGCGCAGCACTGAAAAGTGTTCTGGAGGCAGCAACAATGCTCATGGCTCACATGCCTCAAAGGTTGTGGTCACGGAGGTCTAAGTTCCTATTGAAACAAGTAGGTCGGGTAACCAATCAAATACCAAGATTTGAGAGTTAAATCATTATTTGACAATAATGATCCGACTATATCGAAAGAAGCGATGATGGGCCCTGACTCCGTAAAATGGTTTGAAGCCATAAAATCCGTGATAGTTCCATATACGAGAGATCAAGCTTTGAACTTGAAAGACCCTCTGAAAAGGTGCAAGACCTTACTGTCGTATTTGGATCTATAAAGAAATAGACATGGATGTTTCACATCTATGAAATTATCGACATGTCGGGAAAGAGTTCACAACAATGTTCAAAGAGTTGACTATGAAAAGATCCAATCTTTCAATAAGCGATATTTAGTCTAGACAGATTAATGTAGCAACCACTACATATAATTTTGTTATGTGGTAGTTGAATAAACAAAACAAGTTCTTCTAATAGAATGGTTACCTAGGACGTGTGCATGATACGGTCCAAAGGGTTTTGTTAATTCAAACAATGCTAAAAGCATATGCAAACTTCAATGGTTGAAGTAAGCATCGTGGATTTGTAATCTTCACTATGATGAAATTGTTAAAAGATTTTAATTTCATCGGAGACGATGAAGATGCTTGAATTTGCAAGAAATTAAGTGGGAGCGCTAAGACATGTTTCTAATACATTATGTGGAAGACATATTGTTGATTGGAAATGATGTATATTTTTATTGACACATGTTAAGAATTTCATCTTGATGAAAGGCTTAGGCAGAACCCGAATATTTGGCATCAATGTCTATATGGATAAATTGAGACGCTAATATGGTTGTGCCAGAAGTACATAAATGAGATATTGAATGAGTTCAATATAGAAACTACAAGAAAGGTTCTTGTTGCACAGGAAGGATTGAATAAAGATTCAAGTATTTTTGATACTTGATATATAAAATCACAAAAAGTACTTTATCAATCATGTTGTGATGTGTACAAATCCAGATATGTCATATGCTCTAAATGTTATGAGTGTATACCAGAATGATTCATAAGATGATTATTGGACGATAGTAAAGATATTCTTATGATCTTTTAGAAGAACTAAGAATATATTATTTTGTAGAAGTGACAAATAGATTGTTAGTTCATTGTAAAAGTATTACATTGATACTAGTTTTGTCAAAAAGTACAAATTAAGTTTATATCTATCTAAACTAAGGGTGGCACAATATGATGGAAGTAAGTTCCATAATGGATTTGGATGAGTTCCGAAGTTAAGACATTATGACAGATACTACAACAAAAGGCTAAGTATATGACTGCTATAATAGCAGCAAAAGAGGGCATTTGTGTCAAGTAGTTTGTTATCAAACTAGGTGTGGTTCACAGCGGGATAGTACTATGAAGATATATTGTACGACAATATTATCAACATGTTTTAACCCCAAGGAACTAAAGGTCTCACCAAAGGACCAAATTTATGCAAAGCCATCTCATTAGAGAATGAGTGATGCGTAGAGACGCAAATACATGCAATTACACACGGACCTGAAAGTATCGGATCCGGAGATCAGTTGACCACTAGCAATCGTGTAAATACAACACCGAAAAGCCATAGGTGTTGAATGCACAAAGGTTTGAAACTAGATTATTGACTCTAGTGCAAGTGGGAGATTGTTGGAGATATGCCCAAGAGGCAATAATAAAGTCGTTATTATCATATCTTCATGCTTATGATAAATGTTTACATACCATGCTATAATTGTATTAAACGGAAACATTAATACTTGTGTGATTTGTAAACATAAAAGAGTCCCTAGTAAAGCCTCTTGTTAAACTAGCTTGTTGGTCAATATATGATCATGGTTTCCTGATCATGAACATAGAGATGTTATTAACAAGAGGGTCATATCATTAGGAGAATGATGTGATGGACATACTCCTATAGTTAAGCGTAGCATAAAGATCAAGTCATTTAATATAGTTCACTTGCTATAAGTTTTGTAATACATAGTAACCTAATTCCTTCGACCATGAGATCATGCTAATCACCATCACCAGAAGGATGCTTTGATGACATCACACACCACACCGTAACTGGGTGGCTATAAAGGTGGCATTGAGTGTTCAGAAAGTATGTGTTGAGGCACATGGATCAAGATTAGGATTTGTCCATCCATATGACGGATAGATATACTCTGGGCCCTCCCGGTGGAATGTCATCCAATTAGCTTGCAACCATGTGATTGGCTCACAAGGGATCACATATCACGGGAACGAGAAAAGAGTACTTATTGGTGACGAGGTTGAACTAGGTATGTAGAGATACCGACGATCAAACCTCGGATAAGTAAAGTATCGTGAGACAAAGGGAAATTGGTGTCGTATGTAAATGGTTCATTCGATCACGAAGTAATCGTAGAAATATGTGGGAGCCATATGAATTTCCAGATTCCTCTATTGGTTATTGATTATCTCGATCATGTCTGCATAATTCACAAACCGTAGGGAGACACACTTAAGGATTTGATGTTGTTTAGTAGATATGGAATAAGAGTAAAGAGACCAAATGTTGTTCGGATACTCGGATGGGATCCGAGATATCACGAGGAGATCTGGAATGGTCCGGAGAATAAGATTCATATAAGGAAAGTCCAATTTCGGAGTTCGGGAATGATTCCGGTGTTTTCACCGAAATGTTCTAGAAGGGTCATCCAGAAGGGGAAGGGTACATGGATGTGTCATGACAAAGTGTAATGGTTGCATCATGTCCTAGGTCACTTGGCTGGACACTTGGAAGAGAGAAATCAAACTCTAATTTGAAAGTCAAAAAGGCAATTTGAAAAAGTCAAATCCCAACATGGTTTCCGAGTTAGGGAGGGTTTCCACCTGGGTTGGGAACACCCTTGGACGCCCCCACCTATATAAGGAGGAGTAGGGGCGCACCCCAAGGTATCTCCCTTGCCCTAGGCGCCCAAGAAACCCTAGGTTGGCCGTCGCCCCCCTCTCTAGTTGCGACCAATCTAGATCTCCTCTAAACCGCTACCGACTAGCTAAACTCTAGTTGCTAGCTACCTCTAAACCTCAGCCCTCTAAACCCTAGATTGTCGGGGCTCCCTCTACTCCACCATACTCGCTCCATCTTAGGCGAAGCCCTGCGAGATCTCCCCTCTACTTCCGACACCACGCCGCCGTGCTGCCGGTTGACCATTAAGAACAAGTACCCACTACTGAAGATAGAAAATCTTTTGACCAGTTGACCGGTGCCAAAGTGTTTTCTAAGATTGATCTTAGGACTGTTTATCATCAACTCAAGATTCGCGCAACAGATATTCCAAAGACTACCTTCACCACGAGATATGGATTGTATGAGTACACTCATGTCTTTTGGATTAACCAATGCCCACGCTTATTTCATGAATCTCATGAATAAGATTTTTATGAACTTCCTGGATAATTTTGTCATTGTTTTTATCGACGATATTCTGATCTATTACAAATTAGAAGAAGACCATGAGCTACACCTGAGGACCATCCTTGAAACCCTTATAGAGCATCAGTTGTATGCCAAGTTTAGCAAATGTGAGTTCTGGTTAAAGGAAGTAGGATTGCTAGGACATATCGTGTCGTCAGGAGGAATTGCTGTCGATCCTACCAAGATTAAGGATGTCGAAGAATGGCAAGCCCCAACCACTCAAACCCAAGTTTGTGCATTTCTCGGATTAGCGGGATATTACCGCAAGTTCGTAGAAGGATTCTCGAGCATCACAATACCCATGATCCAATTGTTGAAGAAATATAAGAAGTTTGAATGGACGGACAAATGTGAAGCATGTTTTCAAGAGCTAAAGAAGAGATAGATTTCAGCTCCAATCTTGATTATGCCGGATATTATGAAGCCTTTTGATGTGTATTGTGACACATCCAAGATTGGTCTCGGATGTGTGCTAATGCAAGAAGGCAAAGTCATATCCTATCTACCCCGAAAACTGAGGCAACAATAGAAGAATTACCCTACCCATGACCTCGAACTAGCAGCCGTAGTTTTAGCCTTGAAGACATGGTGGCATTACTTCATGGGTAACCGCGATGAGATTTACTCGGATCACAAGAGTATAAAGTATATTTTCACCCAGAAGGAGATAAATATGAGGCAAAGGAGATGGATAAAGTTAATCAAGGACTATGATCTTGATATTCACTATCACCCCAACAAAGCCAATGTTGTAGCAGATGCTCTTAGCAGATTGCCGTGTCGATTGAACACCATGAAAAGAAGCCCAGCCAAGTTTGCATTAGGAGATGGAAAATTTCAAAGTGGAGCTAGTTAGTGAAGGATTTTTGGCTAGCATAGAACTTCAACCCACTTTGATCAGTTAGATCAAGGAGGCGCAGAAAGGAAATGCTAGTATCGAAGGAATCAAACGTCGTATCGATACAGGGAAGGTACCCGGATTTACCAAAGATGAAGAAGGAGTTTTGTGGTACAAAGGACGAATCTGCGTGCCCGCAGATTCCGAGCTGAAACAAGCTATTTTGCAAGAAGCCCATGATACTCTTTATTCCATCCACCCTGGAGGAACGAAGATGTATCAGGATTTGAAGGAGCAATTTTGGTGGAACAAGATGAAGAGAGAAATCGGAAGCTACATAGCCAAATGTGATATCCATCAGAGAGTCAAAGCGGGACATCAGAGACCCGCAGGACTTGTGCAACCATTACAGATCCTAGAATGGAAATGGGATTCAGTTGGAATGGATTTTATCACTGGTTTGCCTACATCTAGTAGGGGAAATGACTCTATTTGGGTCATAGTGGATAGACTGTCCAAAGTAGCCCATTTCTTACCGGTCAAGACCACTTATCAGAGCTCGAATCTAGCAGAGTTGTACATTGCTAGGATAGTCAGTTTGCATGGAATCCCCAAGAACATTGTGTCGGATCGAGAAACCAAGTTTACCTTGAGATTTTGGGAGAAAGTCCAAGATGGATTGGGAACCATACTGGATTTCAGCACAACTTATCACCCGTATACTGATGGACAAACGAAGCGAGTACACCAGATACTCGAAGATATGTTGAGAGCTTGTGTGTTGGAATATGGATCTAAATGGGAGGACTGTCTGCCTTTCGTAGAATTCTCATACAAAAACAGTTACCAAGCCATTTTGCAAATGGCTCCATTTGAGTTTATGTATGGAAGGAAGTGTCGTACCCCATTTAATTGGTCGGAAGTAGGAGAGAGTCATATTTTACGACTAGACATCCTAATAGAAGCCGAAGAGAAAGTTCACAAGATCTGTGAGCACCTTAAGACCACCCAATCTAGACAGAAGAGTTATGCCGACAAGAGACGTCGAGATCTAGCCTTCACTATCGGAGATTTTGTGTATCTGAAAGTATCACCCTTGAAAGGAATGCAACGGTTCCAACTCAAAGTAAAGCTTGCCCTAGATATATTGGACCCTTCAAGATTTTGAATCGCCAAGGAGAAGTATCATATCAACTAGAACTGCCGGGGGAGATGTCAGTCGTGCATGATGTGTTCCATATCTCGTTACTTCGCAAATGCCTAGAAGTTCCGGAGAAGACCAAAGTTTTCAAGAATATTGATCACAAAACCATAGAGCTCAACGAGGACCTAACTTATCGTGAATTACCCATTCGTATTTTGGAAGAAGCCTTCAAAACCACCAGAAGCCGGAGTAACAAGTTTCTCAAGATCTAGTGGAGTAACCACACTAAGGAAGAAGATACTTGGGAACGAGAAGATTAGATTAGGACTGAGTTTCCAGATCTCTTTAGTTCCTAGTTTTCTTTTTCTTAAATCTCGGGAAGAGATTTTTTTACGGAGGGAAGGTTTCTAACACCTCAAAATTATTAATCAAGATTATCAAGTTCTAATCACCCAAGTTTAGGGTTAACAAAAACTTTTATTATTAAAATTAATATGAATGCATGTGTGTGTGATTAATGCATGAACGATTGCATTTGCCATGTTTGATTGCTATGAATGTTAAGGATTGCTTTAAATATGAAAACAATATCATATAGATCATTTCAATGCAGAATCAAATGAAGAGAAAATCAAAAATAAGAAATATGAACAAATGTTCATTTTGGCCAAACATGTTGACTAGTCCACTTTGGGTGTTCCTAGTCAAAGATTTCTAACAGAAACAAATCCAATTCTTTTCACCCATTTCTAGACCAAGTAAAAGTGAACCCAAGCCCACTTTACAAACCAACAGAAACAAATTCCAAATCTATTTAAAGGACAATTCAAAATTGAATCAAGTGTAGGTACTAAGATAGCCATTTCTCAAAAACCAACCAAACCACTTCACCTTGGAAAACTAAAGCAACCTTAGACTACCAAGCTTATGACCAGAGCACTCACCAAAATTCATTCAAAAATTCAAATGTTGAATTCATGCGGCCATTTCATCAAACACTTGGTGAGCATAGATCAAACTTGCCTAACTTATACTGTTCTTGATCAATGCCTTGTCCACTACTTGTTGCCACTACTATCCCTTGTCTCCCCCAGCACCCAACAATGCATTGAACTAGCTCACCCCCTTCACTGCTTGCACCAGTGCCGCGCCACCGAGAGACCATTGCCAACCGACTATGGACAGCTCATAGGAGGAAGCTCCGCGCCCGTCCATGATGTCTAGGAGACAGTCCACCGTCCATCGCCACTCCCTGTCCACCCCTCGAGCTCAGCCAAGCCATGGACCAACGAGAAACGCCGCGCCCATTTTCTTTGAAACCATGCCGAGAGCACGCCAGAGCGCCGCAGCCGACATGCGCGCACACGCCACGCCTCGCCCTCACCGCGCATAACTGCATGTGCCATGACCCTAGATACCTCCCAGACATGACCGTTCACTGCCGCACGACATGAAGCTCCTATACACCATCTTGAACACCGTCGTCCTCACGCAGAGCATGGACCGCGCCCGACCATCGCCATGCTCGTAGCTCGTTGTATCATCGTCATGTACGAGCCCTGACCATGCCGCTCTGCCCCTCTCGCCGGTGTATGAACATAGGCCACCCCCGCCTCAATTCTTCAAACCATCTCACTCTCGTCTCTTTCATAACCACCTCTGACCCTTCCCCGGAGCAAGGTGAGCACCAGCCCGACGGAATTTTCACCGGAGTTCGCAGTTGCAGAGGAGGAGAGGAGCCGTTGATTGGAGACACCCTAGGAGCCGCCGCGACCACCATTCGAACCACCATCGTTGACAACGTCATTCGCCCCCATCGCTGACCCTAGATGGAGCCCAGGTGAGCCACCGTGTACCCCCACCGTCGCTATTAGGGTTCGATCTCGTTGGAGCTGTTCGACAAAGACGACGAACGTAGGCTATAGATATTTTTCTAATCGCACAGGCCAGATTGAAACTTACCGCTTCGTTTAGATAGAGCCGCTGACTAATGGGACCCCCCTGTCAGAAGCCCGCTGCGTGCGTGCAGTGCAGCTGGGACGGCCCACTATCATTCCCGCGCGTAGCCCAGAAATTCAAACAATCGTTTTCCATTTTATTCAAACCCTAGTTTTGTTAGTAGATTCAAAAATAAATTGAAGGAGATGTACTAAACCAAATTGCATGATTCCAATTTTGCTATAAAGGTATTGAAATTACCAATCCAGGCCCTTTGGATTCAAACCATTTGAAATTGTAGACCATTTATATTAAAAATAACAAGACCGATACTTTTGCACACTCAAACATTTTTCAAAAATCAACCATAAATGCTTTTGAGTTAATTCCAACTCTCAAAAATCACATTTGACAACATCTAACTAAATATGTAAAAATATTTAGGTTTACATGTATTTATCTTGGACTAGTACAAAAAGAATGCTACATAGGCATTTCTAGTCACTTTAATTATATAAAATAGTGATTTTAAACTTTATAAAATATGACCACCACTTTAAATCACATTCCCAAGTATTATAATATGTGGTGATGACATGTGTCAACATGATCCCATATTTTAATTGGAGAATATTAAATCTTACGTAGTTTTCAATGAGTAGAAATTACTTTTTCAAAATAAAATAAATAAGACTAGGTCTTTATTTCATGTGATGATTGTGATGATGCTAGATCATCTAGTGTGAACCTTTGTGTGCCTAATAGAAGTAGTTAAGTATGGTTTGGTGATTGTGTACCTCGTATTCATTTATAGATGCTAGTACCGACCAAGGCTACGTGGAGGAGGAGTACTACAAAGAAGAAGAAGAATAAAACTTCAACCACCGCACCAATCAAGGCAAGCTAACACTTGCAACTTTGCAAGCTAATTACTTGCAACCCATCCTAGCAAGCTAATACTTGCAAGCCCCACAATACAATTTTACTATGCAAGCTAGATGCATTAGGCATGCTTTGGTTATGCAACCTTAATTATACCAAATCCCAGTTTTACTTGCAAGCTTTATTATTTTATTTCTTTACCAAAGTTCTTTACCCTTACTTAGTGACTTGTGAGTTTTTGAAAGATAGTGTAGATAGCATAAAGAGCATAAAACTAGGCCTAAGTAGTTAGAACTAGATGTCATACTGAGGCATGAGACTAGATTTGGATAGTCACACTTGATTTGCACCCCTCATTAGTGAATACCCTCAATTTTAGTGGCTAGTGCTAAGCATAAAAGTTGATCACTTTAGATGGGAATACTTGGTGAAAATGATTATGAAAACGATGGAATGAAGACTCATTCTATTGAAATGTTTTAACATGTGTTATGAACACAAGATGATTTAAAGTTGATAATTTTGAGGCATGATCCTTGACCCCTTACACAAACTGATGGTTGGGTTTGGATGCGATACCAATCCAATTTTTCCGTATAACCACAATACCCGTATTTGGGTAGGGCTTGACTGGAAGTTTATATGTCTTAGTATGGGTTCCCTTGCGGAAGAGGTTTGAGCTGAGGCTACCTCGTGATGAATGTCCACCTATGCAGTTCCCAATATGACAGATGGTCATGGTTGGGAGGCCAAACTCACAGGGGATGTGCCTATTCTAGGTTGTGTAATTCAAAGGTTAGGATTGATTATCCGCATACTAAGTATGATGTTTCAGGGTTGTCCCTGACGGATGTATCGAATGTTGTGTTGAAAGTGTACCGCCTCTATAGAGTGTCAAACTATTTGAATAGCTGCGTCTGTGGTCATGGATAGTTGGAGTGGCCATACTGTTCCATCGTCAGATGTTTTCAAAATGACTTGTGAAATGAACTATGACTTTGACTTAACCACCACAGGGTTGTGAACATGATAACTAAGTTCCCACTTAGGTGTTGTAGAACATTAAACTAGTTTTGTTTACTTCTAAACTTAGTTAGAGATAAACCTGCCTTTTTGCAAATTCACCTAGATCTTAGGATTCCTACTCAAACTCCTTACTTGTTAGTGATAGTTTGCAAGTACTTAAAGAGTACTCATGGCTTTGTCCCTGGCTATTTCCGTGTCTAGACTATGAAGAGGACTACTAGGATGATGAATAGCAGGAATTCTATGCCAACTAGGATCATCTCCCATCGTCAGTATTGCCCGTGACCCTGAAGATGGAGCCTCGACCATGCTACTATTATGATATATTCTGCTGCGTTGATTGTATTAAGACTGGATCATGAGATCCTTTATTTGTAAGACCTTTATTATGGTTTGTAATGGATGATGAACTATGGTACCAATCTGTTATGTCTCGCAAAAATGGTAATCCTGGGATTGCGATGTATAGCATAACAGGCATCTGGGTGTTGACATCCTTGTACAGACCCAAAGGTTGCATGGACTTGTCACGCGAGCAGATGCCATTGACAATATATTCCCGTGAAAGAGAGTCGCACCTACGTAACAGTAATAAACACTCATCGAGCAACAGGTAATAAACATCTCATACATGGCATAAGTATTGTAGGTAAAGTATAAATCCCGAACTAGTTTGTGGCCTGAACTAGTTTATGATCTCATACATGGCATAAGTATAGTAGGTAATGTCCTATCAACCAAACTCATTGGATACCTCCATTGCTTATTTTTACTGTCAGTGTATGTTACCTCAACCACCATTCCTTTTCTAATCCATTTCATCTTCAATTTTTTGCCCTGGCATGCAAAGCCTTAATCAAATATGGGAGGATGAGATAAACAACATATATTGTTGATGCAATTCTTTGACTCAAATCGATCTTTATCATGCTCATCTGCCTAATATTATAAAATATTTGCCACAACATAAGACCTTTCAATGAATTGACCTTTGCATTGAAACTCTCTACAAGGTTATTTGTTACATAGTCTACCTTGCAATTTCATTGAATTGGATTCTTGACCGCACCATTCCATGATGTGCATCCAAGTACTCCTTCACTGCAAGTTTTGTTTATACAATACATACAAATGATACAGATGCTTCCTCAAATAGCATGTGTATGAAACTAGCCATAGGTTGTCAGTATAAATGTTACTCTTTAATTTTTGTGTAAAATTCTGCACTAAGTGTCGCATATATTCCCTATGCTCCACTCCAGGGAATACTAATTCTACACCTTTGTCCAAACCTTTACAAGCATCTGTGTGGATAGTAAGTCCTATTGGATGACCTATAAGGCCGCACAAATTCTGCAAAAACCAAGTCCACCTCTCCTCTGACTCAATCTCCAAAACTCTATAAGCAACAGGGAACATCCAATTGCATCCAACAATTGCAGTTGCAGCATCTAGCTGTCCTTTAAATCTGCCATGAAGAATTGTTGCATCCATGGTCAAATAAGGCCTGCAACCATCTAGAAACCCTAGCTTGCCAACAAACTTTGAAACAAACAAAAGCCCTTCTAAAGCACTCCTTCTCCATTGTCTTCCATCATATTTTGTACTGAACTTTATGCATTGTATCTGTACAACACTACCTGGACTAGCCATCTTCACTTCAACTTTGAAGTTGTAAATAAACTAAAAGCTTTCATTCCATGGACCATTGATCCTCTCAAGAGCCATTTCCTTTGCATATAACATACTCATGTAAGTTATTGTAATATAAAACTTTTCAATAACCTTTTTTATGAGTGTTTTTGCACCAAGTTATGGTTTCTCTCTCATCTAATCCATGATTTCATCTACGAACCACCTAGTATTTGCTAGTTTTGTTCTGTTCTTTGGATGTCCCCCTTGAGGCCTTGTTTGGTACTAGAGTATTCATGGGGATTAGAGAGGATAATCCCCACCAAACCCCAAACCCCCACTAGTATGTTTGGTTCTATAGTATTTGACCGATTAAATCCCTCCTAATCACCACTAATCCCCAAGTTCTAGTGTATTTGTCTCCATATATAATACACTACCCTTACCAAGTGGATTGGTGGGGATTGAGTTTTTTTGGGGATTAGAGAGGTTTCGGTGTAGGTGGGGGTTTCACCCAGTCGCGTGGGGGATTATCCCCTCTAATCCCTACTAAAACACTGGTACCAAACAAGGCCTGAGGTGGAAAAGAATATTCACATTGGTTCCCTTTTATCTCAAACATAATGAAAATGTTAGGTACAGTTAAAAAAATCTAAACAATAATCTAAAATACACAACTGGTTGTAATACCTGAACCAAGTTGCTCCCGAGCATAGTGGATGCACGCATCCTCCACCTACACCTCTTGTATGGGCACTTCACTATGAACCTTGCTGGATCACTCTTAATAACATTATAATTATTGTTGGTGAGAATAAAATATGTAGTAAGGGAATTACGACAGTCCCACATCATTTCAAATACGGTTCCTTTGGAAGCTCAGGATCATCCCTATCCCACTCAATTGCTGGAAAGTCCTCACCATCTTACTCGGCTAAAACGAGGCTGTCATTGTTATCCTCGTTCTCTTCATCATGAGTGTCATCAAATCTGGCACCATGGGCCATTTCCTCCATGTATTGATCCTCTAGTGCATGCTTACTAAATCAATCTACCAATTGAGGAAACATCAACTCATCTTCACCATATAGTGGAGGTGCTTCGTCCTCCACATCATCCGCACGAGTGATTTTGCTTACACTCGTAGTGCGAACAAATGGTACTCCTGTGGACCTACAAGGAGCATGAGGTGCACACTATTAGCAGAGACACATGATGCTCGACAACCAGATGATGCCTGACCACCATATGATGCTTTAACCCTCTTTCTTGTGTGCTCAACTTTAGGTTACACATGGAGACGAATTTGGCTAAAACGTTCGGCAACCTTCAAAGAGAAAAGCATTACCAGGTCAGCTTCACAAGTTAGTGGGAGGAATCTTTGCTCGCTAATATTGAAATATTGCAAATCAACTGAATAACCATGGCTCCAGGGGAATTTAGAATATATTGTTTCTTTCAAATCTCTAAGAATTATAGAGATTGCAGCCACATCCAGGAAGTAAAATCCAGAGAGATATTGTTCACAACCACAAATTACGCTAGTATTGTAAGATCCCACCTTTATAAAGGTAAAGATCCCTGTGATTGCAATGCTAGTCCCTGGATCATTGCTAGCATCAACAGTTTAAGATGAAGTACACAGAAGCAAAGGTCATTATTACAAGTCATTCCAGAGACAACATAGTCTTTTACAACTCTATAGCCATAGTCCAGTACAAGAGTTTAACTTAACAATATAAAATAGAAGTCTTCATATTCATGTGCCACAGGCAAGCATGTTGAGTGTAGACTCATAACCCCTAATCATCATCAGAGTAACCTGCAACATCACAAGTTACAGCCATAGTGGGTCAATACATTGGAATAGTATTGGGAAGTGATACCTTAGTAGAATATTAACATCTAGTTACTACATGATTTTGGCTAAGTGTAGCTTAGGCTTGCTTTGCTCAAAATAGGTTTTACCTATCAGTTGAAAACACTAAGTTTTTCTTTGACAAAACTTCCCCAAGGAACCACCAATAGAAATTGGTGAACCTTCACCCTTGTTCAACCACAAGTTTTAACTTAGTAAATTGGGATGAGGAGATTATTGATAGCGTCCATGTCTTGATGCTCAATTTGTCCAATACCAGGGACATGGCTAAGTACTTAGATTCTTCCATCTGCAGAGGTTGTGCACTTTCCCCACAAGACTTGATTTTCACCAAGACATGACCTTTTAGAAGCCTTCCCTTAGACCAAATGGACGCATTCCAACCTATCATCCCACTACCACCAACTGTCCAAATGGCTAAGTTATTGCAACCTATGTGATCCAGGCAGAGCCCATAATGCCATGTGGCTGCACTAGAAGCTTCTTAACATTTGGCATCTCAAATCCCTTTGTTCCTGCGTGGCTTTCCACAAGTGAGATACACAAGGTAAACCATAGAAATGGGCCTTGTGTAACCACTCAACACAAACCATTCTTTCCATTCCACCCACATGTTTCATTCACTTAGTTGTTTTATCAAGCAAAACATAAATCAAAGACTTAGAAATATTTCTCATAACATGAATATATAATCCACTCTTGGTTGCTACTAGCTAGGCTAAGCATGGAAATAGCAAGTATCTTAACTTAGAGGAAATTATAACATTACTACAACTACTAGGATTTCCCAAGCATAGCATATAGATACTTAGCAAAATAATCATGCAAGTCCTATACAAAATATTTCTAATGCATAGGTAAAAATATAGAGATAAAAACATGAAGCACCACTTGCCTTGGTAGTTTGGGGAGTAGCAACAATCTTCACAACCACAATCACTATTAGCACCAAAATATACACATAAAATAATGGCACCAAATTCACATATCAAAAATATACAAGAAAAAATATATGAATGCATGCAAATGCCATGTGATGATTTTCTACACCAAACAAGACAAGTATACAGTACTGAATCATAAACAAGACCAAGACACACTAAATAAACTTCATTTGATCTTTAAATCATTTTTCAAATAATTTCTATACTCAAAATAAGCCTATAAATTTCTCTGCAAAAATAACCAATCTTACAGAAGTAAAACATTAAACACATTAAATAAATGGATAGAATTCTTTCTCCTGATTCCAATAATATAAAATTTGCAAAATTTGAATGTGTGGATCCAAAGTTATGAATTTTTCAAGTTTGAATCACTAATAGTTCTAATTTCAGATTTTAAATCAAACCTACAAACACGCGGCGCTTTCTGATTCGTCGATACAATTTTGTGTGGATCGATCAACGAGAGCTGTTAGATTTAAGTGGCAGTGCACGATCAGATCTACGAGTAACGGTACGAATAAGTGATCTAATCTTGAGCCTCAAATCTAGATCTAACAGCTTACACCAAACTCGTGGCGCAGATTGGGTCTTTGGCGGCGGGCCATCTTGGCGGCGATGGTCCTGTGAATACAGGAGGGGCTGGGGTGTGTGGTGTGGCTTACGGCATCGCAAGATCACGAGGAAGCTCAACGTGCATTTAGCAGGGTTGAAGGGCGGCGCGCAGGGCTCGTCGGAGTTGCTGGCGGCGTCGGGTGCTTGAAGATGAAGACGTTGCCGAGGCTCTAGATCACCCTAGCATGAACCAGATGGGTCAGAAGGTGCGCAAGTCCACGGCGAACACGATAGCATCGACGGGAAGGCAAGGGGCGGTCGTGTTTTACCTGGATTGCTCATCAGAGTCGAGCGTTGGTTCTATCGCTTGCGAACGCGAACGGGGACGGCGACTTGGGTCACGAGGAAGAAAACAAACGACATTAGGGGATGCGCAAGGACATGTTGGTCACGCTTGTTTGAATTAGAGACAGGGGCGGTCGGAGCTCACCAAAATCGCACGTCGTAGTTCGTCAGGCAACGGCGGTTTGAGTTCGAATGCGCGCAACCTGGTGGCGGAGTGAGCTGGGAAAGTGAGGGGAAAAGATCGCGACGGTGTGGGGTTTAAGTAGAAGGTGAGGGCTGGGCGAATTACTGGCGAAATTAAAGGAATTGATTCGGTTTAAATCCGCGAGGTAATGGCGGCGACGACGTGTTCATCGCGTGGATTCTGGGGAGGACGATGACGACATGGCGATGGGGCCACTGATCAGTCTCTGGTGGGTTGGTTCGGCGCGGGTGAGAGAGAGGGGGAGGGAAATGGACCGGTGGGTCAAGGGCAATTTGCTGTTAATTGCTGAAAGAGTGGCGCCGACCCTTTTTCTATTCTTTATCCTTTTTCTTTTTCTGTTTGAATTTCTAGGAACCAAATTCAAATGAGTTTTAAACCAAGTTGAATTCAAATTTGTTCTGGATTTTTGTAGAGTGAAACCTGCACATATTAAGGTATAAAAGCATGCTGTTTCACCAAACTTGCTTTGGTCCTTTGGAGTTTAAAAAAAATAAAACAGTGCCTTTTACCCAAGATTTAATAAAGATATAAAAATGGTTTTAAAGTCATATTTTATTTTGAAATTTTTGTCCAAGCTTTGGAATACAACCATCAACCATAGAACTAAATACATTTGGTTTAAAACAAGCAATCTCATATTAGAGAGTAGCTTTGGGTCAAAGTTAGCTCACATAAAATAACAGACACTCAAAATGCTTCTGGTTTTGAAATGACCATGAAAATGATCCTAAAATGATTATGAATGTATGGATGATATGCAAACTTTGAAAATATGATTTTAGGGATGTTACAAGTATCCAGTCTAACCACCAGCCAAAACGCCAGCGCTGGATTAATCGTATTTGAAAAGCAAGGCAGTTAGTTGAGCACCAGGTATTTGTGCTCAAATACATCATATAATTATTCCACAAAGGTAAACGATGATTAACTAGATGGAATCCATGCGTTCGATCCCTCTGATTCCACCTAATCTGCTCCGTGGTCGATGGGCAAGAGCAGTACACTAGTCGGTGTTGCATACTATTCCGCGAAAGGGGTAGATCCAGCGAGGGCCAGAGCAGAGTCGTAGGTGGAGTGGGCTCCGTAGCCCGGGGAAGGGGGTGTCTCGGGGCCAAGGATGACATAAGGTAGGAGGGCACGACAGCGGGGTAGCAGAGGGGAGGTGTGTGAGCTGTTCCAGGCTCGAGGTGAAGCGAATGCTTTGGGTGAGCGAGAATTGCCGGTCCGACGTGTCTCATGCGGCCCCACCGTTCACTATGTATGCAGGACGTGTCCCAATGCGGCCCCACCCATTACAATGTAATGGTCGAGGCCAGATAACATAACGCTCAATGCACGACCTGTTGCAACGCGGTCCTACCAGTTAGAATGTAACTATCAAGCCTTTGACCTGACAGCATCCCTCCATCCAAGTGTCTGTGAAGGTTATTAGCCCCGTGCTCATTAGAAGAATCATGCGTATGATGGAATATTTTCCTTTGTTCCTGCTACCCTTTTCCGGACATGATAGCACTGCTAGATGCATCTACCATTTAATCACGCAGATGGGTCCCACATGTCATCCTCATATTAGTAGAAATGTGTGTATGATTGATTTTTTCTTGGCTCGTGCCACCCTCATTGAACTCGATAACGTTGCTCGATCTATCTGTCGTTTAGTCATGCTGCTGGGTCTCCCATGTCATCCTCTCATTAGATGAATCATGTGTATGATGGAATTTTATACTTCGCTCGCGCTACCCTATTCCAAACTTGATAGCCGCTGGATGCATCAACCGTTTAATCATGCAACTAGGCCCCACATGTCATCCTCTCATTAGAAGAAAAGTGTGTATAATGAAATTTTTTCCCTCGGTCGTGCCTCCGTGTGAACTTGATAGCGTTGCACGCTGCATCAACTATTTATTCGGGCTGGTGGGTCCCATATGTCAGCCTCACATTAGAAGAATCGTGTGTATATCATGGAATTTTTTTCTTCTCTAGCGCTACCCTTTTGCGACCTAGATAGCGTTGCTCGATGAACCTGCCGTTTGGTCACACTGTTGGGTCCCACATGTTAGTATCTCATTAAAAGAACGTGTGCATGTTGGAAATTTTTCTCTCTGATGCCTACCTTATTCAAACTTGGAAACGTTGCTTGATGCAACACCTATATAAGGTCTATCTGGTGGGTCCCACATGTCAGCCTCTCTCTAAATGAAATGTTCTATGATGGACATTTTTTCAGAGGCCTTCGTTGTTCTGACCTTGGTCCGTTGCTGGATTCCAGATGTCAGCAACCTATATGCAGGAAACGTTTCTATGATGGGTCCGAGATGTCAGCCTTTATTTGAAAGAAATTGTGTATGTTGGACTGTTTTTTCGGGTTGAGTCCACCGTTTTGACCTTGTCAACATTTCTAGATGTAGAAGTAGTTTATTTGGGTCCCAGATGTCAGCCTTATAGACTACATAAAATGTTAATCTATACTCTATTTTTGGGTCCCACATGTTAGCCTTAAAGTAGTATATATAATAATAGAAATTGCTACAACCAGTATTTTGACCTTGGTCCGTTGCTGGGTCCCACATGTCAACCTTCTCTGTGCAGAAAACATGTTTATGTTGGGTCACACATGTCAGTCTCTATTGAAAGATATGTGTGTATATAAGTTGGACTATTTTTTTGGGTCGAGTCCACCATCCTTACCTAGGCAACATTGCTAGATGTAGATGCAGTTTATCTAGGTCCCAGATGCCAGCCTAGGATTACAAAAAAGTTAACTCTATATTAACACAAATTTCCTAGGATTCGAACTCCACACCTCACTAGCGGTCAATTGGGTGCCTTCCTACTCTAAAAGAAATAATTAATACAATGGAATCATTAAATGATACTATTATAACTTACGAATTTGTCTCCTTATAAAGAATTTCTTTGACCATGTGTATCTCCCATAAAATAACGCAGTAGTTTCTAGAAACTACATAATGTAGTAGTTTCTAAAAACTAAACACTGCTACATAATGAAGTAGTTTCTACACAAAAATGCTAGATAATGGAGTTGTTTCTTAAAAACATGGGTAGGTAGAGATTTTTAAAAAAATTGAGAGGTGGGGGCAATGTCAAAAAGGCCAAATTAAAAAGAGTTTGGCTATTTTATATGTGTTTCTCTATATGGGTTATACTCCATAGGCTATTATCCATGGGCTCCATTCTAAAATTTCACTGGGCTATGCTTAGTAGTCCCTTGACACCTAAAAGGCCAAACTAAAATGTTCAGGGCTATGCTTTGTGGGCTCCTTGCTCAAATTTCTTTGGGCTATGGTCAGCAGTCCCCTGGCCCTAAATAACCAAAATAAAATGTTTTGGGATAACGAGAGGCCAAATGATCTAAATTTCTTCTCCTGATATATAAAAATTGCAGTTTTTTGTGGCTCAGCCAGATTCAAAACAAAGACCTCAAAGAGGGAGGGGGAAATCGATAATTATTTTTGGCAGATATTTATATAAATTATGTAGTACAAAATAAGATAGAAATATTATCGATAGATTCGCATTTTATATTCAGCAGCACTTGACCAATTCAACAACATTTCGAAGTGAGCAATTCATCAATATAGACACTGAAATACAATAGCAGTATAGAGAGAACTAGTTCTTGTTTCAGCTCTAAAAACCTTGTTGCCCGATCAGTTTGCCCTTTACTCCAAACACCCTGGACCATTGGAGCATGCAAAACTGATGATCAAGTCTGCTTTGAGTGTCTTCTTCTCACATCAATGCCCGTGTGATCCTAAAAAATTCCCAATTCTCATCTAGATTGAGACAAGGCCATGTTTCAAAACAAAAGCACGACTAACTACTGCACTTGATCTAAACAAGTACCAGTACATGAGTATTAGTTATATAAAATACTCTAGTAATAGTAACAAAATAAAATTTGATAGATTTAGTAGGATTTGACAGATTCATCACTACAAAATAAGACAGATAAATATCGGCAGATTCCCAGTTCATATATATTCAGCAGCCCTTGATAGATTCAACAACATTTCAAAGTGACCGATTCAGCAGTACATATAATAGCCAAAATAAATGATAGATTCAGCAATGCAGAAAATGAAATTCAATAGTTATAGTAAGGCCATGACTCAAAAGGAAAGTGAGACCATATTCTGCACTCGATCGGTCGATCTAAACAAATACCAGTACATATGTATTACTACAAAATAGATTAGCAATAGCAAACCTCCATATAAAATACACAGCATAACACATCAGCGTGTCCAAGTGTTAGCCGGGTCGTAGGGCTTTCTTTCCTTCCTGTTACGTCACACCATTCGCCTTTGGACCCACTATGTTAGCAGCGTACATTAGAAATAGGTATACATTGCCACAAATTTGTTCCCTTCTCTCCCCATACAACTTGAGTCTATCACCAATATAAAGTAATTAATTAGTATGAAGTTACATATCTTAACATTGGGATGATTACAAGAATAATTTGTTGTGTTATCTCCCTCTTGAAGCTTGTCGATCCAATACTCCTAATCTATAGGGAATTCCGACGAACGGTTCAGAAGCTTCCAAGTAACACCGCAACTGTGACATGTATGATGTGAGCCCTTCCAGGGCGACTTCGGTAGATGACGACTTGCTCATCATCTTAGATGTTGCCACCATTTTGACCGCATGGAGCTCATGCCACAAAGACAGTGACTAAAGCTTCACCTTGTACCGTGGCGATTCGCACGCCCTTGAACTGATGAACCTGGGGCATATGACGATGTCTGTGGTTTGTCCATTAATTTGGGCGATGAACACCTTCCCCTCTTTCCTGATGCCGATGATCTCTGCTCTCCGTGAGCCTCTTGCAGGCACCGGCTTATACGGCTAACAATGTTTGTAGCTATAGGGCATTATGTCCACAATCTTCGAGTGTGCAACTCCGAGGTGGCAGACGAGCTCTACCAAAGGTGTTAGCTCTACCGACGAGGTGGTGAACTCGCATATAGGCTCTCTGTATACTTGCTGTCCATGGAAGCAATAGATTATGTGGTCGTATACGTCGTTGTAGGGGACCAATGTCTCGTGGTGGTGGTTGGGTCATCTGCTTCCTTTTTCGCCAGTGACTTGGCAATACAACTCCTTGGAGCATGCGGCCAGCCATGAGGCGCTGGCAGTGTCCAAATGCATCGCGATTTCGATGAAAACGTTGTCGCCAACCTTGCTTTAGACGCCATGCATCTAGTTGTGCATCGATTGCGATATTAGGATGGATTGGGGGCGAGGTGGAACCATAGTATGACTATCAGGGGGCGTTTGGATAGGGGTGGTGCAGCCTGCAAGATCTGATGCAGCGGGTGAGATGGCAAGGAAAATGTGGGAAGCGCTCACTGGAGAGGATCCCAAATGCGGCCAGGCAGCATTCACGAGTGAGGTTAAAGGGATTAGATGGGGAAGATGGATTGGCTCTAGTCATTGAAGAGGTTTTTTTGCAATGCCTTTGGAGATGCATCCAGGGCGACGAGTATAGATTTACCGGCATGCTGCACTTTACTAAATTATAACCATCTCACATCCTGGCGCATTTTATAGATAGGCTAGCATGCTGTCGTGCACTAAATTAATCGTGTCACATCCTGTGTCGTTGTTATGGAAACGCCAATGCCTGAGCAGGCTAGTTCATGGTGTGGGAGCGAGCAGGGAAGCGAGCGACGGAATCCACAGGCGAGATTGGGCACAAGAATCCGTCGGGGACACAAGAAGTTCCCAGGTTCAAGGCCGTCATGGTGAGGTAACACCCCTACTCTTGCCGATCCGACTATCTGGATGAACACAAACGGCTACAACAGCTCCTTGAGTTGTATCTGTCTCTAGCTAGCAGAAGGAGAGATCAACCCTTGCTACGATGCCCCTGCCAACCCTTATATAGGCCAAGGCGGCATGGTCAAATACATAGCCGACTGGCGGGTCCCATAGGCAGGCTCGGCCGACTATTCTAGCATAGTATCCATCCTCCCTGACGTCTTGCACAGTGCCACGCCCCCCCGGCCGGAATGGAAACAGTGAAGGCCGCACCCCGGCCAGCACAGAAATAGTGGAGTCCGCCACAGCTAACACGGGCGGCGGCTCCTGTTCTTGCCCAACACGGGTACGGGCCATATCCTCCGGCGTTGGTGCCGCTGCCTCTATCCTTATGTCTGCTTGGGCTACGGGGTATATGTTCCCTACGTCATCCGTCTGCCTTGTATGTCCGGCTAGCTCGTCCTAGCCAGCTGCTCTGTCTTGCCCGGGTGGTTCGTCCCATCCGGCTAAGCGTTTGGCCTTCGCTATCTTATCCGGCTGATGGTTCTGCCGGCTCGTCCTTGGGTTCTCTAGGTTTATCCGGCTGGCGTGATCCAGCCGGCTAGACGTTTTTAGGAGTGCTCTTTATCCTGCTGATTGGTTTGCTAGCTTGCTCTGCATCTGGTCTTCTTCCTGACTTGCTCTTGAGTTTTTACATCCGGCTGGGTTATCCGGCTAGCAGTTACATTGCCCCTGTATCTTGTCCGGTTAGCCTACCCGGGGGTGATCCCATAGACACTAGCCCCCGAGCACGCGTAGATTCCACCGTTAGGCGAAATCTGCGAGGACTCCAAAAGCTAGTTTGAATTTTTCCTGGCTGAGTTCTGGTTGTTGGGCTGCTCGGCTACATCATCATGGACATCAGCCATGGCGTGATGATGACTGCGGCGACGTGCAGCGACATGTCGTGTAAGGGGCCGCCTCGGGAATCGTCGCCGGCTCCTTGCCTCCAACGCCCTGGATTCTTTGTGCATCGTGCACTGGCGTAAATGAACCGGCCGCTGGTGGGGGTGTGCGGTGCGGCCATGTGGCAAGTCGGCGGTTTAGCTGCCCGGCCCTTAAGTACCACGTGTGCCGCACCGTCTCCTCCCACCTGCCATTTGCCTCCTTTTTCCATGTCGTCGAAGCTGCTGCGCCCTTCCTCGTCCTGCTACTTCCTTGCATCCGTGCCGCCAACGAACTCGCACCACATCCGTCTTGCCGGCGCCGCCTATTCCTTGCCTGCCGGAGCGACGGGCCACCACCAATCCTCCGCCGCTCCCTCTTCTCCTTCCTTTATTCCCCTTCTTTCTCCACCGGAAACCGCCATCGATGAGATGGTCGAGAGCCGCGGCGCATGGTGTGGCTCCTCCGTCACGGAGGATAAAATCGAAAAGTACAGGCGCGCGCGCCTGCTGCCGACCGCCGGCGAGGTCAGGGTGATACGTCGGAAACGTATCTATAAATTTTGATGTTCCATTCTTGTTTAGTATCTACTTTGTGTTTCTTTGTCTACATTTTGAGATGCTTTTCATATGTTTTATAGTTCTAACCTATTAACAACTTGCCATAGTGCCAGTTGCCTGTTTTCTGCTGTTTTGGTTCCAGAAAAGCTACTAAGGAAATATTCTCGGAATTGGACAGGACAAAAGCCAAAGTCAATATTTCACCGAGGAGAACATTGAGTCCAGAGGAGAGACGGTGGGGCTCCATAGGGAGTCTGCACCCCCTCCCCAGGGGCGGGCCCACCCTGGGTCGTGCCTGGGAAGGGTGTGGGCCCCTTGGCCGCCTCCCAGCCTCGCCTCTTCACCTATAAGAATCCCCCGATGCCTAAACCCTAAGCACCCGATCAATATTCCACGAAACCGTCTATAGCCGCCGCCACCATCGTCCCTAGACTGGGGGGATCTGAAGGTCTTCTCAGCACCCTGTCGGAGGGGAGAAATTATCCCGGAGGCCGTCTTCTTCATCATGCCAGCCTCCAGTATGAAGCTTGAGTAGTTCCACCTTGGACAACTATGTTGTGTCATCTATGTTGTATATGCTTGCAATTATACTTTGGAATTAGCAGAACCATGTTGTCATGGGTTACATTTTCAACATTGCACTTGTACTTTATACACCGTTGATATCATGCTCTTTCATCTATGGATGTCGTCGGTGTGAAATAAAAATGGAGCTTGTAAGTCCATGGATTTATGTATTTTGTGTTAGACAAACGCCTGGACCACTAGCCTAAGCCATGCCTAATCATGGTGGAAACTTGCAGCATCACCATAATGAGCAATCTGTAAAGCATCCTCAATAAAAACCTATGCAAATAGCAAATAAAAAGATCGCTGAGATGCTCATTGTCTGCTTGCCTTGTCATTTTGGTTATGGGATAGCTCCTATACCATGTGCAGGGGGTACCCTGTTGGTGGTTCTCTATGATACACATGTACTTACTATGAGAAGAACTTATAAGTGACTAAAGTTGAGTAGCATGAGGTGCGGCCCTCGTATTCAAGGGACATCAGATTGCCAACTTATACTTTGTAAAGCATATACACCATAGTTTGTTCACTTTAACCTTAATCACTTCAAGATGCTTATGATAGGTGAAATGAGGGCTGAAAGCTAACAAGTAACATAATTTTTGGAAGCTCTTTTTGAAACTTGAAATCCCTACTTCCCTCTATGAAGGGCCTTTCTTCCACTATTATATTGAGTCTCCACCTTCTACCTTTAGGCACCAGTTAAGAGAGCATAGTTGCCATTCTTAGTTCTATGTGCAGTGTCCCAAAACTTACTGATTGATGCATATTGTTGATATTACTTTTTCTTGTGCTATTTGAATCTAGTCACTCTTATGAACTTTGAAGGTGGCCTATGCATCTATTTGCTACTCCATGAGGGACAAGCTGAATGCCACTATACCATGTTGTCTGTATGTGAAACAAATGAACGTTTTTCAATGCATGTTATTCATGATCTTTGTTTGTAGCCTTTCATGTTGCATGTATAGTTACTTTGTCTTATTGTTAGAACTCCATCTTTAATGCACATGTAAGAAGCCCCCGATGCCTAAACCCTAAGCACCCTCTCAATATTCCATGAAACCATCTATAGCCGCTACCACCATTGTCCCTAGATCAGGGGGATCTGAAGCTCTTCCCGGCACCCTGCCGGAGGAGAGAGATCATCCCGGAGGCCTTCTTCTTCATCATGCCAGCCTCTAGTATGAAGCGTGAGTAGTTCCACCTTGTACTACGGGTCCATGTAGTAGCTAGATGGTTGTATCTCCTCCTTATGCTTTCATGTCTAGATCTTGTGAGCTCCGTTCATGATCAAGATCTCATCTATTTGTAATCATGCATGTTATGTTTGCGGGGATCCGATGGATATTAAGATTACTATGTCATATTTATTAATTGTTTTGTCTTATTGATTCTATCATGTCTGTGTTGTTTGTGATCTTGCATGCTCTCCGTTGTTAGTAGCTATCTTGGCCAAGTAGTTGCGATTAACTCGAAGAGGGGGTATTTATGCTCGATAGTGGGTTAATGCCTCTATTTAATCAAGGGAAGTGATAAAAATCTCTACGCCTCTCGGGAGAAAACAACGGTCTCTTGTTCATGGAACAAGTGGATTGTTTACCTTACACAATTTGCTTAAAGTAGTTGTATGTTACTTGCAACTTAATACTGGAGGGGGTTCGGATAATAACCCAAAGGTGGACTTCTAGTCATAGATGCAGTTGGATGGCAATCTATGTATCTTGTTGTATTGCCCAATCGAATATCATAGGGTCTTTATGTCTAGTATTGCATTGTTATGCCTTGCTCAGTCATGTCAATTGCCCTGCTATAATTTGTATACCCAGCATGCCATGTTTGTTTATCTAAGGAGAACACATCTAGTGAACTATGGACCCCGGTCCAATCTTTACTATTGATACATTTTCTACCGTTACTGTTTACTTGCTGCAAACCATCATCACCTTCCACACCATACAGTTAATCCTTTGTTACAGCAACCGGTGAGATTCACAAGCTCAATGTTAGTTGGGGAAAAGTCTTGAGTTTGTGTTGTGCAGGTTTCCACGTTTCTTGCAACACCTTTGAGACGTTTCCTTCCTCCTATTGGTTCGATAATCTTGGTTTCTTACTGAGGGAAGACTTGCTGTTGTGCTGCATCATACCCTGCTCTTGGGGTTTCCCGATGAAGCGCTCCATGTTGACGCAGCGCCATCAAGATTTTCTGGCGCCGTTGCTAGGGAGGCTAAGGATGTATTCACAAGGGGAGTCCTCCTCAACCTTTGTTTTTGGTTTGCTTAGTTTCTTTTCTTAGTTTTGTTTTCCTATTTTTATCAAAAACTCCAAAAAAATATTTTAGGTTGGTTTGCTTTCTCTTATCAACAACACAAAAAAATAGTTTCTTCTCTAGCTGCTGCTGCTGTTTTTGGCTTGCTCCACTTTTGCCAAAATGAACTATACTGAGAACACCAACTTGTGTGAACTTCACTAGCACAAACAACAATGCTTTCCTTAGCACTCCTATTGCTCCACCTGCTCCTGATGCTACCTTTTATGAAATTAAGCCTGCTTTGTTGAATCTTGTGATGAGAGAGCAATTTTCTCGTGCTTGTTCTGATGATGTCGCTGCCCATCTCAATAACTATTTTGAACTTTGTGAGATGCAAAAGTATAAGGATGTAGATGGAGATATTATTAAGCTCAAATTGTTTCGTTTCTCCTTGAGAGGAAAAGCTAAAGAATGGTTGCTATCCTTGCCTAGAAATAGTATTGATTCTTGGATTAAGTGCAAAGATTATTTTATTGGAAAGTACAACCCTCCTACTAAGATTATATCTATGAGAAGTGATATTAGGAAATTTAAACAACATGATAATGAAAATGTTGCTCAAGCTTGGGAAAGAATGAAATCTTTGCTTAAGAATTGTCCCACTCATGGATTTACTGCTTGGATGATTATCCAGACTTTTTATGTAGGTTTGAACTTCTCTTCAAGAAACCTGTTGGATTCAGCTGCTGGAGGTACCTTTATGACCATCACATTGGGTGCTGCAACAAAACTCCTTGATAATATGATGGTTAATTATTCTGAATGGCACACTGAGAGAGCTCCACATGTTAAGAAGGTAAATTATGTTGAATAAACCTCTTCTTTGAGTGATAAGATTGATGTTATTATGGCTATGATTGTTAATGGGAAAGCTCCTTTAGATCCAAATAATGTTCCCTTAGCCTCTTTGGTTGCTCGAGAAGAGAAAGTTGATGTGAACTTCATTAGAAACAACAATTTTGGCAACAATACTTATGGTAATAACTATAAGCCTTATCCTCCTAATAATGTAAATACTTATCATGGTAGATCTGGAATGCCTAGTGAAGATAGGATTCTAGAAGTTGAAAGATCCACTAAAAACTTTATGCAGATGCAATATGAGCAAAACAAGATATTCACTAAAACTATGGAAGAACAATTTGTTATCTCGAAAAATATTAGTGATCAGCTTGTGAATCTGAATAGAGAAATTCCTAGTTTACAATCAAAAAATTTGAGTGCTGAGAAAAATATTTCCTCTTTGTCTGAAGCACAGTCCTATTTGATTAATAAAATGGCTTCTAAACCTGAAACCATGGAAAGTACGTATGCTTTCACTCATCCCATACAAGTTACTATTGATTAAAATGTTAGACTGTTAGCCCAACTTCATGCTAAGTGGGAAAGGGAAGCTGAAATTGATAGAAACAATAGTGTGTGCACCATCACCACTAATATGGATACCACTAAACCACAAGAAGTCCCTATTCCTCCTCCTACGATGCCTAAGGCCAATGAGTCTACTACTAGTGATGCTAAGTTTGATTTTGATCTTGATGGTTGCAATATTTCTTAAGTGATTTTGTTCCTGCAAAAACCTCCTAGAAGTTCTGATGCTAGTGATATGCATGTTCCTTTCACCAAACACATCATAGATGCTCTTGTTAAAATTAAGGAAGAGAAGTTGAAACACAAAGCTTCTATTCCTAGGAAAGTAGAAGATAGTTGGGAACCCATTATTAATATGCAAGTGAATGACTTTGATCTCAAAGCTTCCTGTGACCTTGGTTCTAGTGTCTGTATTATGCCTAGACAGATTTATGAAATGATTGATTTGCCACCTTTGGAAGATTGTTATTTCGATGTCCCACTTAATGATAACGCTAAGAAGAAACTCATGGGGAGTGTTAATGATGTTTTCATTATGGTTAACAATGTTTATGTCCCTGTTGATTTCTATGTTTTGGATGTTGAATATAATGCTTCTTGTCCTATTACTTTGGGAAGAACTTTTCTTAGAATTGTTGGTGCCATCATTGATATGAAAGAAGGCACCATTAAATATCAATTTCCATTCAAGAAAGGTATTGAACACTTCCATATGAGGAGAGAGAAGTTGCTTTTTGCTCCTCCTTTGAAAGCAAGGTTTGATGTTAATGCTTCTTCATTTGAAAATACTTGATTTCTTGCATCTTGTGCCTAACTTAAAGGCATTAAAGAAAAGTACTTGTTGGGAGATAACCCAAGAGTTTTCTTGAGTCTTGAAAGTTATTACTTCAGTAATGACCTCTCCTTATCCTTTTTGTTTTCTTTTTGTGCCAAGAATAACCTCTAATGAGAGGGAAGTAAGATTTGGGGAGTTGCTGTCCTAAAACAGATTTATGTCCTCCACCATAAAAATTCGTGAGGAGTCTCTATAAGTTGGATTGATCTGAAAATTTACTAATAAATCCCCTAGTATGATAGGTAACTTTAGTTAGTTCAACACTTTTTGATTTGAGCAACAGAAGGTCTTCGCAAAAAATCGGTTTCTACCTGCTGGTCTGGTTTGACAAATTTCTGCCATTATTTGCATTTGCTTCTTATTGATTCCTTTTTGGGTTATTTTTTGGGAATTGAGCTTTTTGAAGGAGTTTCTACAGTATCTTGTGTTTTTAGTGAAAGTTTTGCTGTTCTAAAGCTAAACCCAAGGGTCTATTATCTTTTGAATTCACTAATGTTGCTAATGAAGATTGTGTGAAGTTTTGTATGAAGGAAAATATCAGGTGTAGAGACAGAATGATCTAATGAGATGTAGAATGGACAAAATATCAAGCTTGGGGATGCCACCCGGTGTCACCCCAAGAAATGTCCAAGAGGTGCAAGCGTCAAAGTTTGGGTATGCCCAAGGCATCCCCTTCTTCATCAATAAAAAGCTTAGGACTTTCTAGACACTTCGTTTTTATTGTTTCATGTACTGCTGTGTTATTCTTGGAGCCTCTTAGTTTTAGTTTGCTTTGCTTAGTTTGTTCATTTTGCTTGAATAAAGTGGTTTGGACCACCGCTCTCGCTGTGTTGTTTCAAATAAGTCAATTGGTGTTGGAAAGGAGTAGAAAGTTCTTGCTTGAAAGTGCAAGAGGAGCTTGCTTTGACTGTTACTTAGACTTTAGCATGTCATGCTAGGTGTTGTTTTGACCTTATGCTTAGTGATTATTTCTGTAGAATGAATTGTTCCAAACAATTGGGATTTCTTAGTGTGCCTTGAAGGAATCATGCGTTGTTTTAGCATGCAAAAGCATAGTATTGTGGTATTCTCCTTTGATGCTTTGCTTGGGTTGACTTGGCACATGCTCACACCATGTTATGACTATGAACAAGTCACCATAGCCTCTATGATCTTTTATTCCTTGACTTGTAGTACGACTCTATGCTTTGATTAGTAATGTTTTGTCGCTCTTCATGATTATGGCCATTATTGCTCTCTTAGTTGGTCGCTCCCAGCCTTTTGCCAGCCTCCACTTGTATGAGTAAGCTCTACTCATGATTCCAACTTCCAAGAAACCAAGTTATTCCAAATTGTCCACTATAAATTCCTATGCATGGTGTGTTACACCATTCCAAGTATATTCTTGTTTTCAGCTATCTTCCAATTAAAAAGTATTTTGTTATGTGAAAACTTAGTGATTAAAGCTCTCAAGAACTTGATGGCCCACTTTATATTCCTTGCCCCTAATAAAATTGAACCATTGTGTCATATGTGTTGTATATGCTTGCAATTATACGTTGGAATTAGCAGAACCATGTTGTCATGGGTAACATTTTCAACATTGCACATGTACTTTGTACACCGTTGATATCATGCTTTTTCGTCTCTGGATGTTGCCGGTGTGAAATAAAAAGGGAGCTTGTAAGTCCATGGATTTATGTATTTTGTGTTAGAGAAATGCCTGGGCCGCTAGCCTAAGCCATGCCTAATCATGGTGGAAACTTTCAGCATCACCATAATGAGCAATCTGTGAAGCATCCTCAATAAAAACCTATGCAAATAGCAAATAAAAAGATTGCTGAGATGCTCATTGTCTGCTTGCCTTGTCATTTTGGTTATGGGATAGCTCCTATACCATGTGCAAGGGGTACCCCGTTGGTGGTTCTCTATGATACACATGTACTTACTCTGACAAGAACTTATAGGTGACTAAAGTTGAGTAGCATGAGGTGCGGCCCTCGTATTCAAGGGACATGAGATTGCCAACTTATACTTTGTCAAGCATATACACCGTAGTTTGTTCACTTTAACCTTAATCACTTCAAGATGCTTATGATAGGGGAAATGAGGGCTGAAAGCTAACAAGTAACGTAATTTTTGGAAGCTCTTTTTGAAACTTGAAATCCCAACTTCCCTCTATGAAGGGACTTTCTTCCACTATTATATTGAGTCTCCACCTTCTACCTTTAGGCACCTGTTAAGAGAGCATAGTTTCCATTCTTAGTTTTATGTGTAGTGTCCCAAAACTTATTGATTGATGCATATTGTTCATTTGCTTTTTCTTTTGCTATTTGTATCTACTCACTCTTATGAACTTTGAAGGTGTCCTATGCATCTATTTGCTACTCCATGAGGGACAAGCTGAATGCCTCTATGCCATGGTGTCTGTATGTGAAACAAACAAACATTTTTCAATGCATGTTATTCATGATCTTTGTTTGTAGCCTTTCATGTTGCATGTATAGTTACTTTGTCTTATTGTTAGAACTCCATCTTTCATACACATGTTTAGAGTTCTTTGATCCTAGATTTCAATGCTTGCAAATGGTTTGATCTTGGTTTTGATGGTGCATGTCACCTCAAAAATTATTCTTTTATCACTTACCTACTCGAGGACGAGTAGGAGTTAAGCTTGGGGATGCTTGATACATCAGAAACGTATCTATAATTTTTGATGTTCGATGCTTTTTTAGTATCTACTTTGCTTTGCTTTGTCCACACTTTGAGGTGCTTTTCATATGTTTTATGGTACTAACCTATTAACAAGTTGCCATAGTGCCAGTTGCCTGTTTTCTGTTGTTTTTGGTTCCAGAAAAGCTAGTAAGGAAATATTCTCGGAATTGGACTGGACAAAAGCCAAAGTCAATATTTCACTAAGGAGAACACGGAGTCCAGAGGAGAGACAGAGGGGCGCCACAGGACGGCTACACCCCCAGGCGTGGGCCCACCCTAGGCCACACCTAGGCATTGTGTGGGCCCCCTGGCCGCTTCCGAGCCTCGCCTCTTCGCCTATAAGAATCCCACGATGCATAAACCCTAAGCACCCGATCAATATTCCACAAAACCGTCTATAGCCGCTGCCACCATTGTCCCTAGATCAGGGGGATTCGAAGCTCTTCCTAGCACCCTGCCGGAGGGGAGAGATCATCCCGGAGGCCTTCTTCTTCATCATGCCAGTCCAGTATGAAGCGTGAGTAGTTCCACCTTGTAGTACGGGTCCATGTAGTAGCTAGATGGTTGTATGTCCTCCTTGTTCTTTCATGTCTAGATCTTGTGAGCTCCATTCATCATAGATATCTCATCTATTTGTAATCATGCATGTTGTGTTTGCGGGGATCCGATGGATATTGAGATTACTATGTCAGATTGATTAATGGTTTTGTATTATTGATTCTATCATGTCTATGTTGTTTGCGATCTTGCATGCTCTCCGTTGTTAGTAGGTTTCTTGGCCAAGTAGTTGCTAGTGACTCCAAGAGGGGGTATTTATGCTCGATAGTGGGTTAATGCCTCTATTTAATCAAGGGAAATGAAAGAAATCTCTAAGGTTGTAGATGTGCTGTTGCCACTAGGGATAAAACAACGGTCTCTTGTTCATGGAACAAGTGGATTGTTTACCTTACACACTTTGTTTAAAGCAGTTGTCTGTTGCTTGCAGCTTAATACCGGAGGGGGTTCAGATGATAACACAAAGGTGGACTTCTAGTCATAGATGTAGTTGGATGGCGGTCTATGTATCTTGTTGAAATGCCCAATCGAATCTCATAGGATCTTTATGTCTAGTATTGCATTGTTATGCCTTGCTCAGTCTTGTCAATTGCCTTGCTGTAATTTTTTTACCCAGCATGCCATGTTTGTTTACCTAAGGAGAACACCTCTAATGAACTATGGACCCCGGTCCAATCTTTACCATTGATACATCTTCCACTGTTACTGTTTACTTGCTACAAACCATCATCACCTTCCACACCATACAGTTAATCCTTTGTTAAAGCAACCGGCGAGATTGACAACCTCACTGTTAGTTGGGACAAAGTCTTGAGTTTGTGTTGTGCAGGTTTCCATGTTTCTTGCAACACCTTTGAGACGTTTCCTTCCTCCTACTGATTCAATAACCATGGTTTCTTACTGAAGGAAGACTTGCTGATGTGCTGAATCATACCTTGATCTTGGGGTTTCCCGACGAAGCGCTCCATGTTAATGCAGCGCCATCACGGGGTACGCCTCGTGCCGGCCGACGAGGTCTCACCAGCGCCACAATCCGGCGAGCGCGTAGTCTTTCTTGCGCACCTTGCGCGCGGCCTGGCCTTCCCGACCAGCACCTTTTCCCTCTCCTTCCTCGCCCACTTTGACCTTGGCCTCCACCACCATGGCCTGAAAGCAATCGGCATTCTTGCGCACTTCGCAGCCTTCTGCGAGTGCTACCTCAGGATCCAGCCGGATCTCGGGCTTTTCTACCGTTTGTTCCTCATCCGGCCGCAGGTACAATAAGCCAAGGGGCCGCTCGTGCCCTGCAGCGGCGCCTCTATCTACTCCCGCGCCCAAACCATCTACACCAAGTTCCGGCTGCATGACACGGTCAAGTTGTGGCAGCAGACGTACTTCTATGTATGCAACTTGGGCGCCGACGACCACCTCAACCTCCCGGCCTTCCAGGACATCGAGTCCTCCCGGGTGAACTGGGAGCAGAAGAACTTCGGCTCCAAGACCAAGTCGGATGAGGATGCCGGATGAGGGCGCTGGTCACAGCCGGCTTGACTAGCATCGACGTGACACTCAGCTGGGCCTCCTGGCTGATGATGCCTCTCCAGCAGCGGGCGCACAAGATGTTCTACTACTCCGACCGCCTGGACCCGACCCGACTCTCCCGCCATGATCCCCCCTTCGCCAACCTCTACGAGTGGGTGTGGATGATCACGAAGGAGAAGATCAAGGCCAACTGGCGCTTCGGTCTTGCCCTTACACCCGCGAGAACAGCGCCCCCAGGAAAGTTTAACTTATCGCTTTTTCGTGCCTTCTTCTTGCTCTTGTTTTGTCCGGAATCACTGCTTGATCCGGCGTGACTTGATTTTCTTCCTTTGCAGACCTTCCCCTGCATCATCCGGGAGGAGGGCGAGATGCCCCTCCAAGTCTTCATCGTCGATGTCACCGAGCCGGACCAGCGAGGGCTCGGATGGCAAGGAAGGGTTCTTCCCCAGCCGGAACTAAGAGGTGGTGGAGGACCCGCATGGCCCCACGCCCGAGGAGAGAGACGACACCGCGCCGCCCGAGCCTGAACGGAAATAGGACGGCGAGGGGAGCTCGAGAAGCGCTCCCACTCCCGAAGATCCGGCTGTGAAGCGCAGCCGGGTGGGCATTCCTCCATGACCCGGCCAGGGCGGAGGTGGCCGGAAGTGGGCCGGCGCACCCGTGCTACAGCGGTAAGATCGCCAACATTTTATCTTGCTCTTCTCGCCTTTATCGCGCTTGCACTCATTCTCGTTCTTGCCTTGACTTTGTTGTTCCTTCGTAGTTCTCTTCTCTCCTTCGCCGCGAGCCCGGCTTGCAACGCGCCCGCCTTACCGCCTCGCGACCCTCCGGTCCAGCCGGCCCCCTCGATGGATGCCCCCCGCCCTCGACTAAAACCCTGCCCCCACCAGAGCTGGCGGTCGTGATCCAGCCGACTCCCGCCGCGCCTCTACACGCGCCGAGTCAGCCAGATGTGACCTCTAGCCCGGGTGGGGGCTCTTCAGCCGGCGCGGGGGGCTCGCGTGCCTGCAAGGAGATGGTGGTGGTGGAGGACGTTTACTCCGACGAGGAGGCGAAGGTGCAGTGGATGGCGGCTGCCCGCAACACCCCGGCTGCCCTAGCCAGCCCTCTAACTCCGCTCCCCGTGGAGGTAGGGACCGCGCTACAAGCCCTTGAGGGGAACCTCGAGGTCCGAATGAAGGAGTGCCAACAGCTTCAGGTGACACTGGCCAGCACCAACCAGGCCGCCTCGGCACACCTGGCGACAACGTGGGGGACCGCACGGAGTAAGTTTTCTGTCCTGACTTTTTTTTTCTGTCTGACTGCATTCTTACTTTCCTTTTTTCCTTTGTTGACGCAGCCATACTTGTCTGCGCTCAACGTGAGATTGACAGGCTGACGTGCTCTAACACGCGCCTTAGCCGGGACAACTCCGCGCTCCGGCTGCAGAACAAGGAGTGTCACTCCAAGGTCGACCAGCTGGAGGCCGCCGTGAAGGAGCACGACGAGGCCCTCGCCAGCCGGGCCATCGCCTTTGATCTCCTGGATAAGGAGGTCACCCGGCTAAAGGAGCACACCGCCTTCCTCGAGGACGAGCTGATGAACATCGACCACATCACCAAGGGTAAGCCAGCTGCCTCTTCCTTTCTTTTCGTCCGATTGCTCTTTGCCGGATTGCCTTTTTTGACTTGCCCCCTCTGATCAAAATGATTCTACCCACAAGTAGATTCCCTTGCCTACGACCGGGTGCAGCAGGTCATGCAGGGTGAGAAGGCTAGCATCTGGGATCTAGTAGCGCAGCTCGGGGAGGACTCTCCAACCTTCACAAGACCGGCACTGGCATCTACGACCTCATCATTCTGGGGGAGCTCCTGCTGGAGACCATGGGTGCCCTTTCCATCAAGCTGGGCAACGCGCCAAATACCATCGATCGGCTCCATGACCTCGCTGCTCGCGCTGGCTCTGAGATGGACTTGGTGCTGATGCTCAGCTGGTACAAGGACGCGCGGGTGGAGAAGCTAGAGGACGGCTTCCGAGCCAGCACGGAACTTCCCATCGTGCGCCAGGCCAATCCTGGACTTCTCTCTCCCACCATCACAATCGCCGGCTACACCGACATCGACAAGGTGTTGGCAGAGACCGAAGCGAGCACGTGGCTGGAGGGCGAGGCGGAGGCATCCTCCCGGTCGGCTGAGGCCGGCTCAGCTCCCCATGGCAAGGGCCCAGCAGCATGAAGAAGAAGAAGATCCCCGGGATGTCGGGTGTAACTGTACATTGTTTTTGGTTCTGAAAACTTTGCCTTGCGTACTTGTGCTTTGAGACCTTGGATCTACGGGGGCTTCGTCCACCGCCGTTTAATTATTGTATGGATGGGTTTTTCCTTTGTGCACCCGCTTTTCATTGGGTCTGTCTGGTTAGCTTCTCTAGCTGGTCCATTCCAGCCGGCTTTATCTTGATTCTTGCTTGAATAGCTCACTCTTCGTGACTTACTCGGCCACGAGCCTTTTTCCCTTATGCTTTCTTTCTGTGACATGCGCTTCTAACTTGGTAGTGATCCACCGACTTGCTCTAGCTGGCTAGAGTGCCTTCTGGCCGGGCACTACATTCTTCCAGTGGGGGCGCGCCAGCGCACCCACTTGGTGTAGCCACCGAGATTCTGAATAGCTAGAGTAGCCAGGTGTTTAGAATCTTCAAAAAATTCTTGCCTCTCACCTTTCCTTTTAGAGTCCGACATGCTTAGCCGGCGGCGGGGGAAATGCCCCCCGATCCAGCGACACTATACGGCCATATCTTGGGCCTTTTTCTCTATTACTTTCCTTATATCATCTTTCATTCTCTCTTTCTTTCTTTCCTATTTCTTTCTAGCTTCCTTTCTTTCTATATTTCTTTGACTGACTGAGACATCTCTTAGCCGGAAACTTCGCTTTTCTAGTGGGGACGCTTCGGCGCACCCATTGGGTGTAGGCCCCGAGATTCGGAGTGGCTACCCCAGATAGGTACTTCGAATCTTTCAAAAAAATTGCTTTTCCGACTGGCTCTACCTTGCGTGTCCTACTAGCGGAGTTAGCCAGACGGGGGAGGTTGTGCCCCCGCATGAGCGACCTTGCTACCTTGCTTCCTGTCTGGCTTCGCCTTTCTCTGTCCGGCTGGGACATCTTTCAGTCGGACGCTGCATGCTTCTAGTGGGGGCATGTCAGCACACCCACTGGGTGTAGCCCCCGAGATTCTGAGTGCCTACCACAGGCAGGTACTTCGAATCTTCTCCGTCTTTGATCTCCGGCTCGGTGCGGTTTGTGCAAAAATAAAACACGTGAAAATGATTTCTTATTAGTACATTATTATGTTGCATTTCTTTTTGCTGCCCGACTAAAATTTCTATTTTCGAAAACTAGCTCGTGCTTTTCTGAACACTGGGTCGCTTTCTCGTGCGCAATGTTGTTTACGCTCCACCTTGCCGGACAGCCGGGTTGCGGTCTGGAGCCAGAACCGAAGGGAACTGACAATATATTCCGCACGGTACTAGACGCTTACCAGCCGGAAAATACCAACTAGACACCTGGTCGGAATGTCTGATCTATCGCATCTTTCACCATTTTTCGTGTGATGCCTGGGGATTTGATCTTGCTAGCCTGACAGCCGGGTTGCGGTCTATAGCTGGGACGAAGAGTGGGCCTCTGGCATCATCGCACACTACTCATTCGGCTTACAGAATTAGCAGGCCGGGCCAACTAATGAGCCCTCGCGGTTGGGGGTTGACGGAAGCCGAAAAAAACGTTGCAGGATTTAATCGGAAACGATCAACGAGAAAATGGCTAGCAAGGAGCCTCCGACCATCATCTGGGGTTCCACATCTTTCATTCATTCAGGATTCCGGATACGTACACTGACTTTGTGACTAAGTGTAAAACGGTCGGAGCAGGTCTGCGTTCCATGGCCGCTCCGTCTCCTCGTCTAACTTGTACATCTTGTTCTTGCGCGGCTGTTGCTCATCGATGAGGTAGTAGGAGTTGTTGTGCAACACCTTGTTGATGATGAAGGGGCCTTCCCACGGAGGGGACAACTTGTGCATGCCCTTTGTGTCCTTTATCAGCCGGAGCACCAGGTCCCCTTCGAGGAATACCACGGGCCGGATGCGGTTGGAGTGATACCGGCACAACCCTTACTGGTAGATAGCTGACCTGGACAAGGCCAGCTCACGGGCCTCCTCGAGGAGGTCCATGTTTTCCTCCATCGCCTCCTGGTTCTCCCTCTTCGTGTAAAGGAGCTTGCGGGGTGAGTCAAACTCAATGTCCGCCGCGAGGACCGCTTCCGAGCCATAGGTGATGAAGAACAGGGTGAAGCAGGTTGATATGTACGGGGTGGTGCAGAGGCTCCACAACACAGCTGGGAGTTCCTCGATCCAGCAGTCAGGTGATTGCTCCAGTGGCTCGATCAGCCGGGGTTTGATTCTGTCTAGCACCAAGATGTTGTCCCTTTCCACCTGCCCGTTGGACTGCGGATGTGCGACGGACGCGAGCTCTAGTCGGATCCCCTTGTTGTGGCAGAACCGGGTGAAGGCTCCCTTGGCGAAGTCCGTTCCGTTGTCGGTGATGATGCTATGGGGATACCCGAACTGGATGATGATGTACCGGAAGAAAGTGACGACCATGGCAACGTCCAGCTTTCGGAATCGCTTCGTCTCGATCCACTTGGTGAACTTGTCCACCGCCACCAGTAGGTGGGTCATACCGGCTCGGTCTCGCTTGAAGGGACCGACCATGTCCAGCCCCCAAAGGGCAAAGGGCCACGTTATCGTTATGGTCTTGAGTGCTGAAGTCGGCATATGCCTTAGCCGGCCGAACCGTTGGCACCCATTGCACGCGCGAACCAGCTGGTCCGCATCCTCCAAGGCGATAGGCCAGTAGAACTGGTGATGCATTTCCTTCGTCACCAGAGTGTGAGAAGAGGCGTGGTGACCACACTCCACCTGGTGGATTTCCTTCAGCAGCCGGTAGCCGGTATCCGCGTTGACGCACCGCTGAAAAACGCCTCCGGCGCTACGCTTGTACAACTTCTTGTTGATGATGGTGTACGTGTGAGCGTGGCGCCAGATCTGCCTTTCCTCCGCCTCGTCAGCCAGGAGCTCGTCATTGAGGAGGTAGTTCATGAAGGGTTGGGCCCAAGATGGCACTTCCCGGATAGCGAAGACACTAGCCGGCACGATCTCGAGCTCATCCAGGGGTCGGCAGGGTGGGATGCCCGAGTCAGCAGTCGCCGAGCCTTTTACCCTGCTCGATGATGGCTTGCCCGAGGAGGAAGAAGCCCCGGGTCTTTCGAGCCAGCAGCCCCCGAGTGTGCTACGCAAATGATGGACTCAGATTCCGGAGAGGGGGTGATGCTGGGCTTGCGGAGGTGCTCCAAGGATACTCCAGGTGGGATGGCCGCTCTGGTGGATCCGACCCGCGCGAGCGCATCGGCCGCCTTGTTGTTGGCGTGGGGAACATGATGGAATTCGCATCCCTCGAAGCCGGCACTGAGTAGCTGGATGTGGAACCGGTACTGGGCCATGTTTGCGTCCCGAGCGTCCCACTCTCTAGATACTTGCTGCACTACCAGATCGGAATCACCGAAGCAAAGGATCCGGCAGATGCCGATGTCTTTCGCGAGCCGGAGCCCGTGCGCAAGAGCCTCGTACTCGGCGATGTTGTTCGAAGCAGTGAAGTGGATCTACAGCACATACTCCAGCCGGTCTCCCTTGGGCGAGGTGAGCACAATGCCGGCTCCCAAACCCCCGCGCATCTTCGACCATCGAAGTGCAGCCTCCATTAGTTGGAATCAGGAACCGGCGGTAGGTACTAGTTCTCCGCCTAGTCGAGGAAGAAATCTGCCACCGCCTGAGACTTGATGGTGATCCTAGGATCATACCAGATGTAGTAGATGGCCAGCTCGATGGCCCACTTGGCTACCCGGCTCGTGGCATCCTTGTTTCCGGAGATCTCTCCCAACGGCACGGTGGACACCACGGTGAGCGGATGCTCCTGGAAGTAGTGCTTAAGCTTCTTGCAGGCTAGGTAGACAACATAGCACATCTTCTGGTAGTGGGGGTAATTCTGCTTGGAGAGGGAAAGCACCTCACTGAGGTAGTAGACGGGTCGCTGAATTGGCTGGGCCTTGCCTTCCTCATGATGCTCCACCAACCGGACGATGCTGACGACCCAGTTGGTGGCAGCAATATAGAGCAACATCGGCTCCTTCTCAGCTGGCATGGCGAGAACCGGCGCTATGGATAGCATGCATTTGAGCCGGCGTGGCCTTCACAGTCCAAGTGAACTTATATGTCTTCTTCATAAGTTGGTACAGCGGCAGTGCCTTCTCCTCGAGCCGGCTGACGAGTTGGCTGAGGGAGGACAAGCATCCGGTGAACTTTTGGACGCCGAGTAGGCTCTTAGGTGGCTGCATCCTCTCGATGGACATGATCTTCTCCGAATTTGCCTTGATTCCTCGGCTGGACACGAGGAAACCGAGGAGTTGTCTGGCTGGCACGCCGAACACGCACTTCTCCGGGTTCAGCTTCATCTGGTACCGGCAATATTCGTGAACGTCTCACCGAGATCCTCCAGCAGGGTTTGCTTCTCCTTCGTCTCGATGACGACATCATCCATGTACGCGTGCACGTTCCGGCCGATATGCGAGTGCAAGAATTTCTGCATGCAACGCTGATAGGTTGCACCTGTATTCTTCAGGCCAAATGGCATGGATACATAGCAGTAAGCCAAGTATGGGGTGATGAACGACATTTTCAATTGATTAGCCGGATTCAGCCGGATCTGATTGTAACCGGAATAACTGTCGGGAAAGGAGAGCAAATCGCAATCGGTCGTAGAGTCAATCGATCAATACAAGGAAAAGAGAAAGGGTATTTTGGGAAGGCCTTGTTCAGGCTCGTGTAGTCGATACACATGCGCCAAGTCTTGTTCTTCTTCAACACCAGGACTGGGTTGGCCAACCAATCCGGGTGGTACAGTTCCATGATGAAGCCGACAGCAAGTAGCCGGGCGATCTCATCGCCGGTGACCTTCCTCTTGTCCTCCATGAAGCGACGGAGGGGCTGCTTCACCGGCTTGGCGTCAGGCCGCAAATGAAGCGAGTGATCGGCGAACTCCCTCGGCACACCCGGATTTTCTTTGGGAGACCATGCGAAGATGTCTCGATTCTCATGGAGGAAGTCGACAAGCGCACTATCCTATTTGTTGTCCAAGCCGGCACCAATGGTGACGCACTTGGAGGGGTCAGCCGGGTCGAGCGGGATCTTCCTGGTGTCCTTGGATGGATGGAATGCCATGTCCCCAGTCGGCTTCAAGCCAGCCGGCACCTCCTGCTGCAACATGGCAACGTTACGCATCATTTAGCTCTTCTCTTTAGCGATGAGCAGGGCCTCTGCTATCTTTGCACCTTCCTTCGTGCAAGCCATGAACTACCTGAAGCAGCCAACCACAGTGATCACACCATTCGGCCCAGGCAACTTCATCTTGAGGTATGTGTAGTGGGGGACCGCCATAAACTTAGCGAGGGCAGGGCGCCCAAGAAGAACGTGGTAGGTGCTAACAAGGTTAACCACATCGAACCAAATCGACTCGCGCCGGAAGTTCTCCTCCGATCCGAATATGACATCCAGCCAAATCGTGCCCAACAGGACACATGGTGGCCCCGACACGATGCCATGGAACACAGTGGTCGAGGGCTGCAGGTCGCACTCTCGGATGCCCAACTTCTCCATGGAAGACCGATAGAGAAGGTTGAGGATGCTCCCACCGTCCACCAGTACGCGCGAGAACCAGAAGGTGCGCATGTCGGAGATGGGAAGGGGGTCTAGCACCATCGCGTAGCCCCCAGGATTCAGGAGCATATCCGGCTGATCCTCTTGGATCTAGGTGGTGGGATTCTCGTACCAGTTGAGGCGCAGGGCGGTCGGGGGAACGACAGGATTCACCTCCGCGGTGTGCTCCTTCCTGCTGCGACTGTTAGTCGGCTCGGCCTCGAAGATTTGGGAGTTCTCGTGCTGCTGCAGGTAGGCCATGTTGCCGTTGTTGTTGCCGGCTGGCCTAGCCGGTGGCGAGGGTCCGCCGGGAGGGGGTTGCGGGAGAGGAGGCAAGCCAGCCTGCTCCTTGATCTGCCAGGTCCAATTGCACTGCCAATTGGTGTGCGTAACAGGCTTGAAGGCGCTGTTGTGGTTCTTGCACGGCCCATCAAACATATATTCAAAGGTGAAGGCGTTCCTCTGTCTCTTGTCATTGCCCTCCAGTGCGCCTTGCACCGCGTTGACTTGCCTCTAGTGGTAGCGGGGGTTCTGCTCAACCGGACGCTTGCCCTGGTCACGACATTTCGCCCACAGGCCACCTGGATGATCCGGCGTCTCCGCCTTGCCCGGCTTGCTTATCTCGAGCAAGCTCGGTGGTAACTGGCCATCCTTTCGCATTCACCCAGAGGGGCTTCTCCATCGCAGCGTACATGGTGGCATACTGGTCTACAACGGTCATGAGCTATGCCATGGTTTTGGGCTCGTCGCACGACAACCAATGGCGTAGCATCATGCCTTCTCGGCACCATTTGATGAAGAAACCAATTGCTTGACTCTCCACCACCCCTTCGCAGGAGTTGGCAGCTCAGTCCAGCGGGCGAGATACTCGCGATCCGACTCATGGTCTCCTTGGACACATAGAGAAACATCGCGGGGTCTACCCGGGTGCTTGTAGGTGCCATTGAAGTTCCGGATGAAGACCTTCTCGAAGTCAGGCCAGGCGTTGATGCTGTTGGGCGCGAGGTTGTTGAGACAGGTTCTTGCCGAGCCGATGACCATGAGGGGGATGTAGCGGACCGCCACATGCTTATTTCCATGGGCGATTCCAACTACTGTGACATAGTCAGTCAGCCAGTCTTCTGGCTTCATGCTGCTGTCGTACTTGGGGGTGTCCCATGGCAGGGAGAACTTGTTAGGGAATGGCTCATTCCGGATGCGTGGCCCGAAGCACACTGGTCCAATTGCGTCTTCCTCCTCCGTGTTGCGAGCTTGCATCAGGAGGTCGATTCGGTCGCACGCGTCCGTCTCGACCGGATTGGGCGCTCCCACCCGGCCAGTGAGGCAGGATGGGGGAGGCGGTGGAGGGGGGTTCTGGCAGGGTGGGTGACTCGTGGCACCTTGGTTGCCGGGAGGTTGGCTGCTTCCGGACTAGTGACGCTTGGAGAACGAGTGCGAATGGTGTTGGACCGGAGACGCGAAGTACTCGGTTTGGCGAGGGCCTCCTCGGCTAGCTTCGTCCGGGTGGTTCCCTATGGATCCAGCTCCCGCCTTGTACGCGATCCGAGCGGCATCGGCCTTCTCGTCAGCCACGCGCAGCAGGTTCTACACCCGCTAAAATTGCGGCATCTTTTCCTCCCCTCCAGGTGGGGTAGGTCCTATGCGACGGCTCACGCCGCCCGCACATTTTTGACCGCGGTGTCATACACAGGCGGTGGGAAGTACGTATGGGGACCCGGCTCGACGTATTGCTCTAAGCGGGTGCCTAGCTCTCCCCCGCGACGCTGCACGTAGCTCAGGAGGCTAGGATCTTGATTAGCCGGGGTGAGGCCATGGGAGCGGTGATACTCGCGGATGTTTCTCTCCATCTAGTACTTGGTAGAGGCCAAGCCCTGAGCCTGCTGAAGCAAACTCTCTCGCACCGCCTGGATCTTGGTCATTGCCTCTTCCGGGTTCTCCCCGAGATCAACCAGCTCGAGGAGTTCCTCGATGACCTCTTCGACCACGCCCTTCTCGCGCTGGGGAGTGGACATGCCGAATAGGTCGCTGGTGCGCTTGAGAGGGGGACAGTGGCCATGAATGGAGCCGACCATCATCACCTCCGCGCTACGTGGCGCGATGAGCGTGCTGCCGGCTGCGGGCAGCGACTCGGTGACAGAGAGAATCTCCCGAGGGAAACTGTTCGTCATTGTGGCAATATAGACGAGTAGGTCACCGAACAGCAGGACAGAGCCGCCTACCAAGAAACTGGAACTGGCAAAGCAGCCAACGTTTTTGATGACGCGGTTAAATTTGCCCAGTGTGAGCACGAGGACAGAAGTCACGTGCTCGCCGGACTAAGTACGGGGTCCCGTGCGGAACATCACTCTGGTCGCCGCCATCTATGCCCCACGGTGGGTGCCAACTGTCGTTGTTATGGAAACGACAATGCCTGAGCAGGCTGGTTCGTGGTGTGGGAGCGAGCAGGGAAACGAGCAACGGCGTCCACAAGCGATATTGGGCACAAGCATGCGCCGGGGACACAAGAAGTACCCATGTTCAGGGCCCTTGTGGTGAGGTAACACCCCTACTCCTGCCGATCCGACTATCTGGATGAACACAAAGGGCTACAAGGGCCGAGGCGGCATGGGCAAAGACACAGCCGACTGGCGGATTCCATAGGCGGGCCCGACCGACTATTCTAGCACAGTACCCAGCCTCCCTGACGTATTGCACAGTGCCCCCCCCCCGCCCGGCATGGAAACAGTGAAGGTCGCCCCCCGACCGGCACGGAAACAGTGGAGGCCTCCCTGACCGACACGGGCGGCGGCTCCTGTTCCTGCCTGACACGGGTATGGGCCATCTCCTCCGGCATCGCTGTCGCTGCCTCTGTGCTCCTGTCTGCTAGGTGTCGACACCTGGATTTTTAATCCCGGATGCCTGTTATGCCATACATCGCAACCCCAGTATTACCATTTTTGCGAGACATAGCAGAATTGGATACCATAGTACATCATCCATTACAAACCATACATAAGGTCTTACACAAATAAGGATCTCATGATCCAGTTCTTAATACAACTCAAGGAGCGGAAATACGTAATAATAAAGGTAGCATAGGCGGAGCTCCATCTTCGGGGTCACAGGCAATGCTGACGATGGGAGATGAGCCTCGTTGTCGTAACCTTCCTGGGGTCCATCATCCTGGTACTCCTCTTCATAGTCTGGCCATGGGAATAGCCAGGGACAAAGCCATGAGTACTCTTTAAGTACTCGCAAACTAATACTAACAAGTGAAGGGGGGTTTTTTGTAATAGGACACTAAGCTCTAGGGTTGTTTTGCAAAAAGCCAGATTTACCTCTACTAAGTTCAGAAGCAAGAAAATATAGTTAAATTTTATAACACCTAAGTGGGAACTTGTATCTCCTGCCACAATTCTGTTGTGGTCAAGTCAAATTCTCAATTCATTTCACAAGTCATTTTAAAACATCTGATGGGGGAAACAGTATGGCCACTCCAACTGTCCATAACCGCGGACGCGGCTATTCGAATAGTTTGACACTCTGCAGAGATTGTACACTTTCACCACAACATTCGATACATCCGTCAGGAACAAATCCTGAATTCACCATACTTAGTATGCGGATAATCAATCCTAACCTTTCAATTACACGCCCTAGTATAGGCACCTATCCTGTGAGTGTGGCGTCCCAACCATGACCAACTGTCATCTTGGGTACTTCACAGGTGGACAATCTTCACAAGGTAGCCTCAGCTTAGACCTTGGCCGTGAGGGAACCAATACTCAGGTATATAAGTTTCCAGTCAAGCCCTACCCAATTTTCGGGTATTGTGGATGTACGGTAAAATTGGAATGGTATCGCATCCAGACAACATCAGTTTTATAAAAGGGCTAAGGCTCATGCCTCAACATTTTCATCATCAAAATCATCTGGTGTTCGGAAACACATGTCAAAACATCTCAGTAGAATGATCCATCATTCTAAGGTTTTCATAACCATTTGCACCAGGTATTCCCATCTAAAGTTGATCAAGTTTTATGCTTAGCACTAGAATCTACTAATGAGGGTGATAAAAAGTGGGTTTCTAACTAAGTTCAATCTCATGCCTTAGGATGACATCAAGATTATCTAGCTTAGGCCAAATTTGATGCTCTTTATGCAACCTTCAGCTATCTTCCTGGAATCTACAAGTTACTTCAGTAAACTCTAAGTAAAAGCTTTGATAAAGGAATAAAGTAGAAAGCTTGCAAGTAAAACTAGGATTGGGTATCAAGTGGGTATAACCACATATGCTTAAGGCATATAGTTGGCATAGTAAGGCTTGCTAAAGTGTAACATCTTGCAAGTGTTAGCTTGCCAACTAGTAGTATTAGGCTTGCATCAGTATCAGTATAAGCTTGCCTTGTGCAGAGCAGTGGTTGAAGTTCTCCTCGGCTTCTTCTTCGTAGTATCCTCCTTCCTCCTCGTATCCTTGGTCGGTACTAGCGTCTATGAATAAATATGAGGTACACAATCACCAAACAATACTGAACTACTTTCAATCATCAAACAAAGGGGTTCTATACATGATCTAGCATCATCACTAACATTACAAGACTAAAGCATTTGGCTTATTGATTTTATTTTTAGAAAAGTAATTTCTGCTCATTGAAAAACTACTTAAGATTTAATATTCTCTAAACCAAACATTGGATCATGTTGACACATGTCAGCACCACATATTTCAGTACATGGGAATGTGATTTAAAGTGGTGTCACAATTTAATAAGGTTTAACCTTTTTATTTTAAATCATTAAAGCGGCTAGAAATGCCTATGTGGCATTATTTTATTACTTGAACATTATTCCTATAAGTAAACCCATATATTTTTATATATTCTAAAAGGTATGATCAATTATGATTTTTGAGAGTTGGAATCAACTCAAAAGGTATTATGGTTTAAATTTGAAAAATGTTTGAATGCAGAAAAGCTTCTGCCTTGTTATTTTTACCAACAGTGATCTACATATCCAAATGATTTGAATCCAACGGTCTTGGATTAAGCATTTCAAGACCTTCCTAACAAAATTGGTTTCATTCAATTTGGTTCACTGAATCATGCTGGGTTGATTTTTGAAACTAGGTACAGAACTGTGTTTGAATGAAAATGGAAAAATCCAAATTCAAACGAGTGGGCTGCGCGGGAGACGATAATGGGCCGGCCTGCTACGCACAGCGCTTACGCGGGCTGGTTAAGTGGCTGTCCCCACGCGTCAGTGAGACGGGGGGTGCGAAGCGGTACGGGGCAACGTGGTGCGTTGGATTAGAAGTAAGATTAACGGCTGAGGGTAGTTGTCGATGATGAAATAGTCACCGGCGAGCTCGAACCCTAGCGGCGCAGTGGGGGTCGTCGGGGGCTCACCGGGGCCCAGGCGAAGGTCGGCGATGCGGGCGAACGACGAAGTCGACGACGGCGAACCTCCTGGTACCGGCAGCTCCTCCTGTGGTGGACGAAATCGATGGCGCCCTTCTTCTCTACAGGCGGACTGCTCCGGCGCAATACCGACGATGTGCTTCTCGCCTTGCTTCGGGACTGAGGCGGGGTGGTTCTGGGTGAGAGAGGAGTGGAATGGTGTGATGAATTCCAGCGGGGGATTCCTCCTTTTATAGGATCGACAGCGAGACCGAACGGGATGGCCAGGCGACGGTGGCGACACGGCTACGGGCAGCTAGAGGCATGGCCGAGGGTGGCGATCGATCAGTGGTCTCCTGGCGAGGCTCTATGGCTTTAATGCGAGTGTAGGGGCGGTGGCAAATGGTCGGGAACGCTCAATGCTCTGCGAGGCAGAGGCGGCGTCTTCGACGGCGAGTGGTGGCTACAGGGTACGGGCGGTGAAATAGGCATGTCTGGCGGTGTCCTGGGACGGTGGGGAGCATGCTGGCGGGCGGCGAGGCTCGAGGTGGTCTGGTTGATTGGGAACGGCGCATGCTCTGCGGCGCGGGTCGGCATGGTCGATAGTGGCATGGGCGCGGCGTTCCTGGCAGTTCTGGTTTCTGTCTGCGAGTCAGGGCTGGTCGAGAGGGGGCGGTGAGGCATGGGATACCTCCTAGACAAGGTTGGCACGGCTAGTTCTTCCTCTAGCCTGCTGTCCACACTAGGGTGACATGGGTGCTCTCGGCCTATTCACCATTGATGACATTGGCGAGCTTACAGTGGGTCTAGTGATTACTTAAATTTGCTAGATGATCTACTGAGGTTGTTGTGAGCTAGAGAGGGAACAAGTTTGGCCAGAATCACTGCACACTATAGTGTTTAGATTTTGTTTGATTTGTATCTGCAAGGTGTTTGATGAAATGGCCGCATGAATTCAAGTTTTGAATTTTGAAAATATTTTTGGTGGGTGTGCTAGGCATGTGCTGGTGAATCTGTGGATGCTTGGGTTTTGAAAGTTGAGCTTGTTTGAGTGGTTTTTGAAAAAGTGGGATCTTCCCATATGATAAAGATTCAATTTTAAACTGTCATTTAAACTATGCACTTGAATGATTTGGGATGATCACAAAGTGGGCCTTGGTACTTTGTTATGAGTACTATCAAGGGGTGCAAAGATCCAAACAAGTTTCTGTTAAGTTCTGAAAGTTAGAGATAGCCAAAGTAGGCATGGGAGTTAATTTGGCCAAAGTGACCATTCCCTTATTTTGTTTGTTTTGATTTATTTGTCTTTGGGAAAAGTGTGGGGATTGTTTAGATGATGTTTATTTCACCTAAGAATCCTTTTTCAAGCAAAGAAACAAACAATCATGGCAATTCAAAAGAATCCAAACTGTCATGCTTACACATATGCATGCTTTCATATTTTTAATTGGAAAAGTTTTTGTTAACCGTAATTTTGGTTATTTTTGGGATGTTACAAACCTTCCCCCCCTAAACAAAATCTCGTCCTAAGATTTGAAAAAGGACGAAAAAAAATTACCTAGGATTTGAAGAGATCGGGAAACTCCGTCCTGATGTGATCTTCGTGCTCCCAGGTAGCTTCATCCTCTGTGTGGTTGCTCCACTGAATCTTGAGAAACTTGATGCTTCGGGTTCTGGTGGTTCTGAAATCTTCCTCCAAAATACGAATGGGTACTTCGGGATAGTTCAGGTCATCGTTGATCTCTATGGTCTGATGATCGATATTCTTAAACACTTCGGTCTTCTCTGGAACTTCGAGGCACTTGCGAAGTAATGAGATATGGAACACATTGTGCACGGATGACATTTCTTCGGGTAGTTCCAATTGATACGATACTTCTCCTCGACGGTTCAGAATCTTGAAGGGTCCGATATATCTGGGAGCTAACTTTCCTTTGAGTTGGAAACGCTGCATTCCTTTCAATGGCGACACTTTCAGATATACAAAATCTCCTATGTTGAAGGCGAGGTCTCGACGTCTCTTGTCGGCGTAATTCTTCTGTCTTGATTGGGCTGTCTTGAGGTGCTCACGAATCTTGTGAACTTTCTCTTCTGCCTCTCATAGGATGTCAAGTCCGAAAATCTGACTCTCTCCTACTTCCGACCAGTTCAAAGGGGTGCGACACTTCCTTCTGTACATGAATTCAAATGGGGCCATTTGCAAACTAGCTTGTTAACTGTTGTTGTATGAAAATTCTGCAAATGGTAGACAGTCTTCCCATTTAGATCCATATTCTAACACACAGGCTCTCAGCATATCTTTGAGTATTTGATTTACTCGCTCCGTCTGTCCATCGGTATGAGGGTGATATGCGGTGCTGAAATCTAGGCGGGTTCCTAAACCTTCTTGGACTTTCTTCCAGAATCTTGAGGTAAATTGAGTTCCTCGATCCGATGCAATGTTCTTGGGGACTCCATGCAAACTGACGATTCTAGCGATGTATAACTCCGCTAGCTTAGAACTCTGATATGTGGTCTTGACGGGTAAGAAATGGGCGACTTTGGACAATCTGTCGACTATGACCCAGATAGAGTCATTTCCCCTACTAGAAGTAGGCAATCCGGTGATAAAGTCCATTCCAACAGAATCCCATTTCCACTCCGGAATTTGCAATGGTTGCAACAATCCAGCGGGTCTTTGATGTCCTACCTTGACTCGCTGACATATATCACACTTGGCGATATAGCTTCCGATTTCTCTCTTCATCTTATGCCACCAAAATTGCTCCTTAAAATCTTGATACATCTTCGTTCCTCCGGGGTGGATAGAATAAAGAGTATCATGAGCTTCCTTCAGAATAACTTCTTTCAACTCAGAATCTGCTGGTACACAAAGGCGTCCTTTGTACCACAGAACTCCTTCTTCGTCTTCGGTGAATCTAGGTACTTTGCCTGTACCGATACGACGCTTGATTCCATCGATACTAGCATTTCCTTTATGCGCCTCTTTGATCTGGCTGATCAAAGTGGGTTGAAGTTCGATGCTAGACAAAAATACTTCACTCACTAATTCCATTCAAAAATCTTCCATCTCTTTGTGCAAGCTTGGTTGCTCCTTCAAAATCATGGAGTTCAAGAGGCACGGCAATCTGCTAAGGGCATCTGCTATCACATTGGCTTTACCAGGGTGATAGTGAATGTCGAGATCGTAATCCTTGATTAGCTCAATCCATCTTCTCTGCCTCATATTCAGCTCCTTCTGAGTGAATATATACTTCAGGCTCTTGTGATCCGAATAAATCTCACAACGATTTCCCATCAGGTAATGCCTCCATGTCTTCAGGGCTAGAACTACGGCTGTGAGTTCGAGGTCATGGGTTGGGTAATTTTGCTCATGTTTTTTCAGTTGTCGAGATAGATAAGATATAACTTTGCCTTCTTGCATTAGCACACATCCGAGACCGATCTTGGACGCATCACAATACACGTCGGAGGGCTTCGTGATATCTGGCATGATTAAGATTGGGGCTGAAATCAATCTCCTCTTGAGTTCTTGAAAACTTGCTTCACATTTGTCTGTCCATTCAAACTTCTTGTCCTTCTTCAGCAATTGGGTCATGGGTCGGGCGATACTCGAGAATCCTTCTACAAACTTGCGGTAGTATCCCGCCAATCCGAGAAATGCACGAACTTGGGTTTGAGTGGTTGGGGCTTGCCAATCTTCTACATCTTTTACTTTTGCAGGGTCAACGGCAATTCCTTCGGCTGATAGAATGCGGCCGAGGAATCGTACCTCCTGTAACCAGAATTCACATTTGCTAAACTTGGCATATAACTGATGCTCTCTAAGGGTTCCAAGAATGGTCCTTAGGTGTAGCTCATGTTCTTCTTCTGATTTGGAATAAATCAAAATGTCATTGATGAAAACAATGACAAACTTATCCAGGAAGTCCATAAAAATCTTATTCATGAGATTCATGAAATAAGCGGGGGCATTGGTTAATCCAAAAGACATGACGGTATACTCGTATAATCCATAACGGGTGGTAAAGGCAGTCATGGGGATATCCTCTGCACGAATCTTGAGTTGATGATAGCCTGTTCTAAGATCAATCTTAGAAAACACTTTGGCACCGGTCAACTGATCAAACAAATCTTCTATCTTGCGCAATGGGTACTTTTTCTTGATGGTGACATCATTCAGCTTCTGGTAATCCGTACACAAACGGTTACCTCCATCCTTCTTGTCCACGAACAAGACAGATGATCTCCATGGTGACGCACTTGGTTGAATCAATCCAATTTCCAACATGGCATCCAGTTGCTTCTTCAGTTCTTCTAGCTCAGACGGGTTCATACTATAGGGTCTCTGGCTATAGGTCCTGTTCCGGGGATTAGTTCGATGATAAACTCGATATCCCGATCTAGGGGCATACCGGGCAAAACATCTGGAAATACATCGGGGTATTCGCAGACTAACCGGACTTGGTCAATGGTAGGTTGGGCTATACTCTTGTTGCAATTGAATTGATGAGGTAAGGTTTCAAATATATGCTCGACTGATATTCCAGCTGTACTAGTCATGGTGATGGCTTTCTTGGCACAGTCAATCAATCCTTTATGTTTGGACATCCAATCCATTCCTAGTACTACTTCCAAACCTTTAGTTCCGAGTACTATCTGATTAGCATAAAAATCTATGCCATGGATTCAAATAGGGACGGCTTTGCAAATTTGCCTAGCTTTGGTGGTTGAACCGGGAATTTGGACGATCATAACATGCTTCAGTTTGGTCGGTTGAATCTTACTAGTGCAGGCAAATTCTTCGGTGACAAATGAGTGCGATGCACCAGAATCAAACAACACTCTTGCAAGTACTGAATTAACAGAAAACATACCCAGCACGACGTCTGGCGCTTCCTGAGCTTCTTCAGCATGCATGAGAAAAAGAAGGCCGTTGCGGTTGAGCGAATTCCCTGGGGCAAACCTTCTTCCGGGCTGATCACGACGCTGCTGCTGAGCTGGGGCATTGGCATTGCGGGCTGCAGCATTCTTCTTGTTGGGGCACTCGTTGGAGTAGTGACCCTTATTTCCACAGTTATAACAAGTCACTTGCGACTTGCCCTTTGCTGCAACAGGCACAACATTGCTTCTAGTCCTTGGGGCAGTGTTGGTGTTGACGGTAGCATTGTTATTGAACTTGGGTGGGGCACGGTTGAAATTGCTAGAGTTGCCGGGGTTGTTGTGATTTCCGCCAGTCCTAGGGTTTCCACGGTTGGGATAGGTCGGACGGTTCATTAGGGGTCTGTTGGTTCTCGGGGCAAATCCTGGAGATGGGTTGGGGCGGTACTTTGGGGTCAGATGGGTTCCTGGCTGATGCATCATGCGACGCTTGCGGTTCTCATTGGCTTGGTTGATCTTTCCTTCCATCTGGATGGCAGAGTCGACAAGGGATTCAATATCAGCAAAGGGGATATTGACTAACACAGTCTACATCTCATCGTGCAGACCATTCAGGAATCTCTCTTTCTTCTTGGCTTCCATGTCGATCTCATCCGGAAACTACGCTAGTGATCAAGTGCTACTACTCCTCGGAGTCGGTGTAGTCATCATCCTCATCATCCTCATCGTCATTGATGAAGGCGAAATCATCCTCATCGGTGAAGAAGTCCATAGCCTGATCCTCCAGAAAATCATCATCATCACTGAGATAGGAGTAGGGGTCTCCACGAAGATCCTCTCCGGCATTCTCCCTTTCTTCCAACTGCATGTCTCTCTCATGGATGGTCTCCTCCAAATCTGAGATACGGTGGCGAAGACAGGCAATGATGCGCTCCTTCTTGTCGATCTCACGGCGACGAGACTTGCGATCCTTCGCTAGCATGGCGATGGTCTGATCCTTTGTCTTGATGATGGCGGACTTGTGGTTGGAGTAGTCACGGCAATTGTCCAATTCCTGCTGACGATCATACATCATGAAGATAAGGTGGTCCAACTGAGTCTTCAGCTCGTGGTGGTATGGGCTTCCAGTGGCTGTCCATTAGCATAACGCCTTGGACAAAACTCAAAGCGGGTACCCTTGATCTGGTTGATACCCTTAATGGGCAAGAGCTTCCTGCATGGCCCTGGCAAGTCCATCGTGCCAGTTGTTCTCTCTTAAGGTGAACTGAATTCCCTCAGCAGTGGCAGATTCAATCTTTCCTCGGAGACTTGCAACAATTAGCCACTTCAGATCTTCTCCTCCTTGATCATTGAGCTGAGCTCCGAAGAACTCAGGGTGCGGACACTCCAGAAGTTCCGAAAGCTAGTCCAAATCCCGCTCAAAGATAAGGTCTCCTCCATTCTCCAACTGATAAAACTTGCTGTACTTCACGTCCATCTATAAGAATATAGGATGAGTAAGTTACTAGAGTGATCAAGTGTGTCAAATTTTATGTATTTCGCAAGAGTTTTTGAGGAACATGAATTTTTATGAAAGAATCAAGGTGATAAGAATGGGAATAAGTTTTTGTAAATATTTGCTTCCTTTGGTTTTGAAACTAAGTTTTTGATTCAAACGTCCAGTCTAACTAGGGTCTCCTATTGTCAGGATGGCTCTGATACCAACTTGTCAACACCCGGATTTTTAATCCCAGATGCCTATTATGCCATACATCACATTCCCAGGATTGCCATTTTTGCGAGACATAACAGAATTGGATTCCATAGTACATCATCCATTACAAACCATAAATAAGGTCCTACACAAATAAGGATCTCATGATCCAGTTCTTAATACAACTCAAGCAGCAGAAATACATAATAATAAAGGTAGCGTAGTCGGAGCTCCATCTTCGGGGTCACCGGCTATGCTGACGATGGGAGATGATCCTAGTTGTCGTTACCTTCCTGGGGTCCATCATCCTGGTACTCCTCTTCATAGTCTGGCCACGATAATAGCCAGGGACAAAGCCATGAGTACTCTTTAAGTACTCGCAAACTAATACTAACAAGTGAAGGGTTTTTTTTGTAATAGGACACTAAGCTCTAGGGTTGTTTTGCAAATCCAGATTTACCTCTACTAAGTTCAGAAGCAAGAAAAGATAGTTAAATTTTATAACACCTAACTGGGAACTTGTATCTCGTGCCACAATTCTGTTGTGGTCAAGTCAAATTCTCAATTCATTTCACAAGTCATTTTGAAAACATCTGACGGGGGAAAAAGTATGGCCACTCCAACTGTCCATAAACGCGGACGCGGCTATTCGAATAGTTTGAAACTCTACAGAGATTGTACACTTTCACCACAACATTCGATACATCCGTCAGCAACAAATCCTGAATTCACCATACTCAGTATGCGGATAATCAATCCTAACCTTTCAATTACACGCCCTAGTATAGGCACCTCTCCTGTGAGTGTGGCCTCCCAACCACGACCAACTGTCATCTTGGGTAGTGTACAGGTGGACAATCTTCACAAGGTAGCCTCAGCTCAGACCTTGGCCGTGAGGGAACCAATACTAAGGTATATAAGTTTCCAGTCAAGCCCTACCCAATTTTCGGGTATTGTGGATGTACGATAAAATTGGAATGGTATCGCATCCAGACAACCATCAGTTTTATAAAAGGGCTAAGGCTCATGCCTCAAAATTTTCATCATCAAAATCATCTGGTGTTCGGAAACACATGTCAAAACATCTCAGTAGAATGATCCATCATTCTAAGGTTTTCATAACCATTTTCACCAGGTATTCCCATCTAAGGTTGATCAACTTTTATGCTTAGCACTATCATCTACTAATGAGGGTGATAAACTAGTGGGGTTCTAACTAAGTTCAATCTCATGCCTTAGGATGACATCAAGATTATCTAGCTTAGGCCAAATTTGATGCTCTTTATGCAACCTTCAGCTATCTTCCTGGAATCTACAAGTTACTTCAGTAAACTCTAAGTAAAAGCTTTGATAAAGGAATAAAGTAGAAAGCTTGCAAGTAAAACTAGGATTGGGTATCAAGTGGGTATAACCACATATGCTTAAGGCATATAGTTGGCATAGTAAGGCTTGCTAAAGTGGAACATCTTGCAAGTGTTAGCTTGCTAAATCAACTAGTAGTATTAGGCTTGCATCAGTATCAGTATAAGCTTGACTTGTACAGAGCAGTGGTTGAAGTTCTCCTCGGCTTCTTCTTTGTAGTATCCTCTTTCCTCCTCGTATCCTTGGTCGGTACTAGCGTCTATGAATAAATACGAGGTACATAATCACCAAACAATACTTAACTAATTTCAATCATCACACAAAGGGGTTCTATAGATGATCTAGCATCATCACTAACATTACAAGACTAAAGCATTTGGCTTATTAATTTTATTTTTAGAAAAGTAATTTCTACTCATTGAAAAACTACTTAAGATTTAATATTCTCCAAACCAAACATGGGATCATGTTGACACATGTCATCACCACATATTTCAGTACATGGGAATGTGATTTAAAATGGTGTCACAATTTAATAAGGTTTAACCTTTTTATTTTAAATCATTAAAGTGGCTAGAAATGCCTATGTGGCATTATTTTATTACTTGAATATTATTCCTATAAGTAAACCCATATATTTTTATATATTCTGAATGGTATGATCAATTATGATTTTTGAGAGTTGGAATCAACTCAAAAGCTATTATGGTTTAAATTTGAAAAATGTTTGACTGGAGAAAAGCTTATGCCTTGTTATTTTTATCAAGGGTGATCTACAGATCCAAATGATTTGAATCCAACGGGCTTGGATTAAGCATTTCAAGACCTTCCTAACAAAATTGGTTTCATTCAATTTGGTTCACTGAATCGAGATGGGTTGATTTCTGAAAGTAGGTACCGAACTGTGTTTGAATGAAAATGGAAAAATCCAAATTCAAACGAGTGGGCTGCGCGGGAGACGATAATGGGCCGGCCTGCTACGCACAGCGCTTACGTGGGCTGGTTAAGTGGCTGTCCCCACGCGTCAGTGAGACGGGCGGTGCGAAGCGGTACTGGGCAACGTGGTGCGTTGGATTAGAAGTAAGATCAACGGCTGAGGGTCAGTGTCGACGATGAAATAGTCACCGGCGAGCTCGAACCCTAGCGGCGCAGTGGGGGTCGTCGGGGGCTCACCGGGGCTCAGGCGAAGGTCGGCGATGCGGGTGAGAGACGAAGTCGACGACGGCGAACCTCCTGGTACCGGCAGCTCCTCCTGGGGTGGACGAAATCGACGGCGCCCTTCTTCTCTACAGGCGGACTGCTCCGGCGCAATACCGACGATGTGCTTCTCGCCTTGCTTCGGGACTGAGGCGGCGTGGTTCTGGGTGAGAGAGGAGTGGAATGGTGTGATGAATTCGAGCGGGGAAGTCCTCCTTTTATAGGATCGACGGCGAGACCGAACGGGATGGGCAGGCGATGGTGGCGACACGGCTACGGGCATCTAGAGGCATGGCCGAGGGTGCCGATCGATCGGTGGTCTCCTGGCGACGCTCTATGGCTTTAATGCGAGTGTAGGGGCGGTGGAAAATGGTCGGGAACGCTCGATGCTCTGCGAGGCAGAGGCGGCGTCTTCGACGGCGAGCGGTGGCTACAGGGTACGGGCGGTGAAATGGGCATGTCTGGCGGTGTCCTGGGATGGTGGGGAGCATGCTGGCGGGCGGCGAGGGCTCGAGGTGGTCTGGTTGATTGGGAACGGCGCGTGCTCTGCGGCGCGAGTCGGCATGGTCGACAGTGGCACGGGCGCGGCGTTCCTGGCGGTTCTGGTTTCTGTCTGCGAGGCAGGGCTGGTCGAGAGGGGGCGGTGAGGCATGGGCTACCACCCAGACAAGGTTGGCTGCTGTCCACACTGGGGTGACATGGGTGTTGTCGGCCTGTTCACCATTGATGACATTGGCGAGCTTACAGTGGGTCTAGTGATTAGTTAAATTTGCTAGATGATCTAATGAGGTTGCTGTGAGCTAGAGAGGGAACAAGTTTGGCTAGAATCACTGCACACTATAGTGTTTAGATTTTGTTTGATTTGTATCTGAAAGGTGTTTGATGAAATGGCCGCATGAATTCAAGTTTTGAATTTTGAAAATATTTTTGGTGGGTGTGCTAGGCATGTGCTGGTGAGCTGTGGATGCTTGGGTTTTGAAAGTTGAGCTTGTTTGAGTGGTTTTTGAAAAAGTGGGATCTTCCCATATGATAAAGATTCAATTTTAAACTGTCCTTTAAACTATGCACTTGAATGATTTTGGATGATCACAAAGTGGGCCTTGGTACTTTGTTATGAGTACTATCAACGGGTGCATAGATCCAAACAAGTTTCTATTAAGTTCTGAAAGTTAGAGATAGCCAAAGTAGGTATGGGAGTTAATTTGGCCAAAGTGACCATTCCCTTATTTTGTTTGTTTTAATTTATTTGTCTTTGGGAAAAGTGTGGGGATTGTTTAGATGATGTTTATTTCACCTAAGAATCCTTTTTCAAGAAAAGAAACACACAATCATGGCAATTCAAAAGAATCCAAATTGTCATGCTTACACATATGCATGCTTTCATATTTTTAATTGGAAAAGTTTTTGTTAACCCTAATTTTGGTGATTAGAGTTTGATTATTCTAGTTTAATATTTTTGGGATGTTACACTAAGGCTACGGGGTACTGTGCCCTACGTCATATATCTGCCTTGTATGTCTGGCTAGGTCATCCTAGCCGGTTGCTCTGTCTTGCCCGGGCGGTTGGTACCATCCGACTAAGCGTCTGGCATTCGCTATCTTATCCGGCTGATGGTTTTGCCGGCTCGTCCTTGGCTTGTCTTGCTTTATTCGGCTGGCATGATCCATCCGGCTAGACGTTTTGAGGAGTGCTCTTTAGCCGGCTGATTGGTTTGCTAGCTTGCTCTGCGTCTAGTATTCTTCCTGAGTTGCTCTTGAGTTTTTACATCCGTCTAGGTTAGCCAGCTGGCAGTTACATTGCCCCTGTATCTTGTCCGGTTAGCCTACCCGGGGGTGATCCCCCCGACATCCTGGGGCATTATAGCTAGGCTGGCATGCTGTCGTGCATGCCGACTAGAGTTACTACTATCTTGTTTAACCAGATGATTTTTATTTACAGCTCCTATATTCCTAAAAATACTAGTGCGTACATTTTCTAGTAGTAGTACACTTGTACCAGAACTACTACAATACTACTACTACTACTACTACTACTACTACTACTAGCAATAGAGTACATGAAACAATCATCTGTTAGTTCCGCTGCATGCAGGAGTTGTACCTACTCCTAAAATAGAAGTAGTACACTTGATTGTTAGGCCAACTCTTGTATGTGGCGGAACTAACAAGATGATTGTTTCTAGTTTGTTAAATAGGATAATAATGTGGAACAGAGTTAGTACAATACTAGCAGTAGTACATTAGAAGTTTATTTTGCTGCAAACATAGTAAAATAAATACTTACATATTGGATCCTAGCGTGATCAAGTACCACGTTATTCCAACATAATGCATCACTAGAGGATTATATTTATATACCTCTTCTTTATAAAATAATTATAATTAAAAGCAAACTATCACCGCATTAATACACCTACAATATACTAGTAAATTGTTGATCAAATAATGGGTAACCTGCACATCTGATCACCTTCTCGTAGTTATCATGATCAAATACCATTACCTTAAAAGATGTGGTGGCAAGCTTCTTAAATACCAGAAAGTATCCTACCTTCAAGTCATGTGCACTAACAAAATCTAGCCATCCTTCGTCAAGGATAAACTTGCCATTTTGCTTCCTTAGGTCGACATCCTAGCTGCAGGCTTTGCTGATCTTTAGCTTGATGGCATCCGGATAGTCACCACCAAACATTGGCAAAAAGGTGTTGGTATGCTCTGCACGTCTAACCCTCCCGGTATTAACAACATCTTGCAGAACGCGTCACAAGTGTTCTCCATGCGGGAGTTCCTGGTTCTCCCATCCGTCCAGATTGCACAGGGCTCTCATGTATTCTTCGATGATTAGTCTCTCCAAATTGAGCTTCTTGCCCGAACACTGCAAAAAAATCCCGTGGACAGATAATGTCTCTACCAGCTGTCAATAATTGTGAAATACATTCTTATTTTATGGAAAAAAATCAGCAACAACATTTTGATTATATTGTTCGTAGTTAGTACTGTTGGATTCGTATTAAAAACACTTCTCAACGATGCTAGTTTAGTACCAATATTATTTATATATTTAGAGTAATTTTGGTCAAAGAAAAACATGTAAAATAGGGACGCCTTATTCCGAGGGATGGAGGGCATAGAGTACAATATAAAGATCAGCTAAGAAAGTATTAAAATGGAGCATTTTTCTTATCACAGTACGCAAAGTCTTAACTCTAGCTAGCATGAACGTTGGTTATATTAGTATATCTAAGGTGTAGGCATCACCATTAGTGCAGTCCATAATCGACCAATACATATACCGAACATGATGAGCTCTACCTGCTGCCAATGCTAGAGATGCATAAATATACTTGAAATTTTGGATGCAATCATGGTAGGCCAGTAGTTGCAATAACTTTCCTAGGTTAAAGAGACCTCCGCCCCTGATACCAACCAACCAAAACATGCTGAGTGGCCTCCCAAACCATCATCAGTGATTAATCAATACAAAATTTGAAACTATTATTACAGTTCACCATAGATCTAGCCCCAAAACTTGCTTGCATGTGTAAAACATTACTACTAGATGAGAATTACTAGTACTCAACACTAAACCAATATTAACCAACTACTGATAAAAGCTTGACTGTATCTCATCATCAAGATCAAGGGTTTTGGGGATTATGTACATACTGCAATACCACCGCGATGTCTGAGATATGCGAAAGTTCTATAGATGAGGTTGCAGGGGCTTCCGCCTGCCGACCGTCCTAAGACGAGTAAGTTGCGATGATGGTGGTCATCAATCGAGCGAAGCATAATCGAGATAAAAGTAGAGAGACAAGGAGTGCATGTGAGAGAGATCTGGAGCTAGGGCTGGGGCTAGGGATGGTGAGGGAATAAATGCAGCGAGGGCATATGTATGCCATGGACAAAGAAAACCTTGCCTTTCCCTGCAATATCCACGTATAAGCAAATAGAACGGCCGCCAATACATTACTACTAGACCTACTATAGAAAACTGGGCACGATAACTTGACTCCTTGAATAGGGAAACATCAAACACAGAATACGAAAGTATATTACATGGTGCCTACAAGCAATAATGGATATGATGTTGCTAGTGTTGATACTACAATACAGTATGAAAGTAGTATGTACGTAGCATTGTAAATTACATGGTGACTACTACTACTAGCTATAGAAATGATGTTTGCGAGTGCTAATAATATGCTTTTCTGCATCTTGGTCAAACTTTAGAAAGCTCTAGGCAGGGTTGGAAAAAACCATGGCACCTCGAAAATTTTCTCCCTATGTTCATATCCCGTGTAGTTAAGTGATGAACCTATGGCAGACCACCCATTGACCTTCATGCGGCTCCAATATGGAATTGGCTGTGGGTGATGTTGGGAGTGGACATGTGTAGCAAACACACAGTCTTCCTTGAACACTGATAGAGCTTCATCAGCATCAGGAGTAGCAAGTTCGAGGTTTCAAGGGGGTCGATGATTAATGGCTCATTGATTCCCATAAACACTGATCTCCCACCATGTAGAGGTCCCAACCTTTAATAAGGTAGAGATCCCTGTGTTTACAATGCTAGTCCCTAGATCAATAGCTAGCATCCACAGTTAAGATGTAATATCAAGAAACAAAGGTCATAATACAACTTTATAACCAGGAATAAAATAACTCATTACATCTTACATAGCTCATTTGGCTATCTCATTACAATGCAGCAGAAATAACTATATCATGGAATCCTTCATCTTCAAAGTGCCACAGTCAATCATGTTGGTTGTAGACTTGTAATCCTATTTCAACACACTTCACTAACATCAAACAAACCTGCAACATAATAAGTTGCAGCCACAAGGGCCAATACATTTGAATTATATTGGCAAGTTTCACTATTATGTAGAAGTAAGTGGATCCTATCATTACATGCATATTTGGCTAAGTAGGGTTTAGGATCTTTTGCAGAAAGAAATATAGTTTTATCCTATCTTTTCAAAATAGTTTTGATCTTTTGTCAAATATTTCTGAACTCCTTGGAAAACTACAAGTGCTTCTAATCCCTTGTTGACACCATCAAGTTTTACTTTGAGTAATTGGAATGTCGAGATCTTCCATAGGTTTAGGCCTTAGTTGCTCAGAGTTTGTCCATAACCGGGGACACGGCTAAGTACTTAGAATTTGATCTTCTGCAGAAGTTGTACACTTTACCCACATGACACAATCTCGTCTTGATGCCACCAGTGGCTGCTGGATAAGTACTCACCGAAATGGAGTACTGGCAGATCGAGAATGTGACAAAGTCTTTCCATAGGAGTCCTCCCAATACACAATGCTAGCTTGTCAACCAGGCACCAATGTAGGGATATATTTCCCATACACAATTCTAGTTAACCTAAAGATGCCAACGCATGGGTCTTCCACTATGTAGATGACTAAGCCAGATCCCATTTAGCATGTGGCTGTACACGGAAGCCACTGTACGAGAAACATGATCAATCTCTAAGTCCCTGGGTGGTTTTCTTCTAGTGCACATACAAAAAGATAGCCATATAAACATGGTTCCCTTTGTTGCCACCTTGTCCAAATTTTGAGTATCCTTTTCCACCCAGGTGGTTCATTGAGTACTTGTTTTATTATATAAAACATATATCTTTCCAACACTTCATATAAACATATCATGTATCTCATCCCAATTATATAGTAGGGCTAAGCATACTACAACTACAATGTTTTCACTAAGGAAGATATAAGGATACCCTAATAGGATTCATCATAGCATAAAATATAGTAGTCCTATCATGCATGTTACAAAAAAATCCACTAAGTGTAATGAAAATAATAGGACTTGGATGATAGTGTCACTTGCCTTTTTAGTAGAGAATATTGGTTCACTTCTTGATCTTGCAAATATCACACTCTTCAAATTTTACTACAATTCAATCAAGCAAACACATAATCAACTAGCATTCAAACAATTTATCACACATAAAATAATAGGAACAAGGCAATGCATGCAAGCATGAAAAAGATGGTTTTATTTGGAAAAGTGGTTTCTACTAGGATCTAAACATTTTAAAGCTCATATTGGTCATTTAAAAAGTGGTAAAACCTTTTGCAAAAGGTTTCACCCCATAAACTAATTTTATACCAAGGTGATATTTTATGTTGTTGAAAAATGCCCTTTGCAAGGTAATAATTTTATAAGGTTCATCAAATATATTTTTAAATCTCAAAACTTGGTGTTTAGGGTCAAAGAGTTTAACTCAAATCATTTTCCAAAGGTTTTACTCAAAAAGTATTTTTAACACATAAACAATATTCTTATTTGACTAGAAATACTCTTATTCAAAGATTTATTCTTTGGCTTCACAAAATACATTTTTAAATCCATAAGTTGGTTTCTATGTTCAGTAGGTTCAAATTAAACCATTTAGGAAAGATTTCACCTTAAAAATATTTCTAGAACAAATTTTATATTCAAATTATGCCTACACATGTTTCTGCAAATTCAACCAATTTTCCAGAAGAAAAACATTAAACAAAGTGCATTGTTGCAAAGTACTTGTCTTTCTGATTCCAATGATATAAAATTTGCAAAATTTGGACATGTAGATTTAAAGTTATCAATTTTACAAGTTTGTATATCTAATAGAACAAAATTTCTGTTTTAAACAGACTCTGAACACGTGGCGCTATCCTATTGGATGGTGCCGCTGCGGCTGGATCGCTCTCTGTGGGCTGTTGGATTTAAAACACATCGCACAGCTCAGATTGCACCATACCCCTTCGTTAAGTTATTCTATCGTAGCCACCAGATCGAGATCTAACGGTGTACAGCAGCTCGACCAAGAATGGGCGGCGCTGGCGCGGAGGCGAGCGACGGAGCATGCTCGGCCAGTGAGCTTGCCGGCGAACTAGGTTGCACGGGAGAGGGAGAGGATTCTCACCGTGCTCGCGGGAGTGCGGCGAAGCTCAAGGTGTGGTCAGCTTGTCAAGGGGCGCACCGGAGCAGCGACGATTGCTCGTCGGAGTCAGTGGTGGCGCCGGGTGCTTCTGGTTGTCGTTGTTGGCGAGGCTGCAGGCCACCCGAAGGCAAGATAAAGGTATGGTTAGACGCGGGCGAGTGTGTAGATCATAGGAGCATCAACGGGAGGGACAGGGGCGGTCTGTGCTCACCGAGGGATCTCGCCGGAGTCGAGGCAGGAGGCGACGCTCTCGGGTCTTGGTCGTTGCCGAGCCTAGGGAACACGCGCGGGTGAGTGGGACACACTGGCAGATGCGCACGGAAGAGGGTAGTAAGCTCGTGTCCTCTGGGAGGTGAGGGGCGGTTGGACGGCGCCGGAATCGGCCGGAGAAGTTCGTCGGAGCAGAAGTTTGCAATGGCCAATTGGGACAGTCTGGTGGCCGAGGGGGAGTAGTGTCTGGAGGGAAAGGGAGAGGCATTTAAAGGCGCGTGGTCGCTTGGAAGATTTACTCGCGGTTTTATGCCAATTCAATTGCATTCATCGCTGGCAAAAACAGTAGGGGAGTGGGTGAGGTCAGCGCGTGGGGAGGACGACGATGAGGTGGCAGTGGGTCCCATTGACAGCGAGAGAGAGGGAGGGGGAGTGGGGTCCAAGCGTTGGTGACTGAGCGGGTTTGCCTCTAGGTGAAAAACAGTTCGCGAGAGGGGAGAGCTGGTGGGCTAGCTGTTGGGCTGGGTTGGGCCTGCTGGCTGGGCTGCTTTGTTTCTTTTTTTTATACAACCCTTTTTCTTTTTCTAATATTGAATTTCTGTTTTGATTTTTCATTCAAAAAATTCAAACTCCAAATGAATTCAAACTTCCACCAAACTTTGTGTTGATTTTAATACTGTTTAACAATACAATCTAAATTCAAATTTAGAACAATATTTTTATTCTTTTTAGGTATATTAATTATTTAAAGTAGGCCCTTGTTTTAAATCCAATTAAGATCAAATATATTTTCATCCCTTAATTAAATTTCAATTTTTCATATAACCTTTTCAGTAGGTTTTATTTATTTATTAGGGTGTCAAATAATTCACTTTGAATTATTTGGAATATTTTTAATATGATTTATTAACCATTTAAATTGGGTATTTGTCTTTATTCCAATGAAATTAAATATGGTTTTAATTCCATAAATTTCACTTGGAAGATTTCTTTGATCCCATTATTTCATTTGGATTTGGATTATACTCAATCCATTTATGGATTTGGCTAATATTTAATTTGGCCTTTAGATATTCCTCAATTAATATTTTTTTTTTACCTTATAAAATCCATATCTTTTTATTTATAAATCCAAACTTGGTGATTCCAATTTGTAAAATCTTATTTAATAATTATTTATCCTTTTAAATGTCTTTAGGATTATTTGCTCCCATTTGGTATGGATTTCCAGATATGTGCTTTATTAGTTTTGGAAATTCAATTTCTTATCTTATTAAATTCATAAGATTTTATCTATGGCTCCAAACTAAGTGAAACCAATTCATATGGTTTTATATTATTTCTATTTGTCACTCTTGGTCATTTATAAATGTTTGTTGACAAAAAATTTATATGGGTCAAATCTTTAGTCTTTGAGATAACTTGGAAATGTTTTTCTTCCATTAGAGATTTAGGGTTTTGGATTATTTTCCAAGTGTTTAAATTTCAAGATGCATTTATGAAGAATGCATTCCACTTGATTTGAATTTAGTTGGATTCAAACATTAACCAAAGTTTGTTCAAGATGGGATTTCAAGTTTCCATTTAGAAACAAAAGTTTTTTTTTCACCCTAAATTTCAACAATTGTTTATTTTGATTAATTATTTTTTTCACATTTCAAAATTTGGAAAATTTTGGGATGTGACAGGATACCACCCTTAAAAGAAATCTCGTCCCGAGATTTGGGAAGGCTAGGGTTACAAGTTGGCTTGAAGACAACTAGGGTACTACCACCCTTAAAGAAAGTCTCACAGGGTTACATTGATGGTTCACTTGACTATGGGTTCAACACTTGATATCCAGACAAGGAATCCTTATTTGACTAAACTGAGTTAACTAATTCCTGACATCCACTTATTCTATCTCTTCAAGGTTCCCATCCATGTCAATGTGGTTCACATGTCCCTTCTGGGTCACATTGGAGTCATTTCCATTGGATCTTCTAGCATCCTTTTTCGTTTTATTCTCAGGATAGTCTGATGCATAGTGTCCAAGTTCCTTACAATTATAGCACTGCAACTGGCTAATGTCTTTCTTCCTGGAAATGTCATGTTGGTTCTGACCAAGTTCATCTCCATTGTCAGTATCATTTCCATTATTATCACTTCCATTGTTGTTGTGGTGATACTGATGTGGTTCAGAATCCTCATTGCTCTTTTTGAATGAACGCTTCTTTTGTGATGATCCTCAGTGATACTTGAGTTTATGCTTCCTCTTTCTATTCTCAACTTGATTCACCTTGTTTTCCAAGATGGTGGCTTTGTCATAGAGTGATTGATAAGTTGGGTCATAGGCAACAGACAGCTGCAGGTTCAACTCATCATTAAGTCCTTCAAGAAATTTCTCCTTTCTCTTATCATCTGTGTCAACTTCATCCGGTGCATAGCGTGCCAGATTGTTGAATTCTTCAATATACTCAGCCACACTGAGATGATGCTCAGATTGTGGAATTCCTTTTTCTTCAAGTTCATCACTCTAGATGAGATGTGAGCTGTACGGAATCCATCCTCAAAAATAGCCCAAGTCACATCCTCAAGGGGAGTGGTGATATGAAAGTTGTCCCACCATGTTGTTGCTGGTCCTTCAAGCAGAAATGCTGCAAACCTAACTTTTTCTTGGTCAGTACAGCCAACAGTCACTAAGTCCTTATTCACCGAACGTAACCAATCATTGGCTACCATTGGGTCAGTTGTACCAGAGAACCTTGCAGGCCTTAGCTTCAGAAACCTGGTGAGCATACCATGTGCTGGAGGATTATTCTGATTTTTGTTGTTGTTGTTGTTGTTGTTGTTGTTGTTTTTGTTGTTGTTGTTGTTGTTGTTGTTGTTGTTCTGATTCTGATTTTGCATGAACTGTGTCATCATCTGCATCAGTTGAGCTTGACATGTCATCAACTGCTGCATATCAGGAGTGACATTGTTATTGTTGTTTTGGTTGGGGTTGGCACGACGGGGAGGCATCTGTTGGTTTGATAGGGATAAGTAATGATGGATAGGTCTAAAGAAGTTCTAACACACCATCCAAAACAATCAATTTCAATCAAACAATCAAGCAATCAACAAGCAACTATCCACTTAACAACTTATGAGCTTAACTCATGAGTTGAAGGAAACAACAAGTTTTCTTGAAATAATTAACTTAGTATAGTCATACCTCATAGGTCAATATGATCCATACACTAACATGATATCAATGTTTTTGGTAGGAAATCTAATGTCTCTTGGTTCTCACTTGTAGTCCTTAGTGATTTCTAAGTTGAAGTCCTTGGTGAAACTAAAGTTGAAGTCATTGGTCATGGTGAAGGCTTTGTCCATCAAGTTGAAAAGGAAGCGATGTAGAATCAAAAGCAAAAAGGTTGAGGAAAGAGTTTACAAGATTGTTTGTAAATAAGTTTTGGAACAAATACAACTTCTATTTTTCTAAGGGGTTTTGTCCAATCCTAGGGTTACAATCCTACAGGCAACACAGTGCTCTGATACCATATGTAGAGGTCCCAACCTTTAATAAGGTAGAGATCCCTGTGTTTACAATGCTAGTCCCTGGATCAATAGCTAGCATCCACAGTTAAGATGTAATATCAAGAAACAAAGGTCATAATACAACTTTATAACCAGGAATAAAATAATTCATTACATCTTACATAGCTCATTTGGCTATCTCATTACAATGCAGCAGAAATAACTATATCATGGAATCCTTCATCTTCAAAGTGCCACAGTCAATCATGTTGGTTGTAGACTTGTAATCCTATTTCAACACACTTCACTAACATCAAACAAACCTGCAACATAATAAGTTGCAGCCACAAGGGTCAATACATTTGAATTATATTGGCAAGTTTCACTATTATGTAGAAGTAAGTGGATCCTATCATTACATGCATATTTGGCTAAGTAGGGTTTAGGATCTTTTGCAGAAAGAAATATAGTTTTATCCTATCTTTTCAAAATAGTTTTGATCTTTTGTCAAATATTTCTGAACTCCTTGGAAAACTCCAAGTGCTTCTAATCCCTTGTTGACACCATCAAGTTTTACTTTGAGTAATTGGAATGTCGAGATCTTCCATAGGTTCAGGCCTTAGTTGCTCAGAGTTTGTCCATAACCGGGGACACGGCTAAGTACTTAGAATTTGATCTTCTGCAGAAGTTGTACACTTTACCCACATGACACAATCTCGTCTTGATGCCACCAGTGGCTGCTGGATAAGTACTCACCAAAATGGAGTACTGGCAGATCGAGAATGTGACAAAGTCTTTCCATAGGAGTCCTCCCAATACACAATGCTAGCTTGTCAACCAGGCACCAATGTAGGGATATATTTCCCATACACAATTCTAGTTAACCTGAAGATGCCAACGCATGGGTCTTCCACTATGTAGATGACTAAGCCAGATCCCATTTAGCATGTGGCTGTACACGGAAGCCACTGTACGAGAAACATGATCAATCTATAAGTCCCTAGGTGGTTTTCCTCTAGTGCACATACAAAAAGATAGCCATATAAACATGGTTCCCTTTGTTGCCACCTTGTCCAAATCTTGAGTATCCTTTTCCACCCAGGTGGTTCATTGAGTACTTGTTTTATTATATAAAACATATATTGTTCCAACACTTCATATAAACATATCATGTATCCCATCCCAATTATATAGCAGGGCTAAGCATACTACAACTACAATGTTTTCACTATGGAAGATATAAGGATACCCTAATAGGATTCAACATAGCATAAAATATAGTAGTCCTATCATGCATGTTACGAAAAAATCCACTAAGTGTAATGAAAATAATAGGACTTGGATGATAGTGTCACTTACCTTTTTAGTAGATAATATTGGTTCACTTCTTAATCTTGCAAATATCACACTCTTCAAACTTTACTACAATTCAATCAAGCAAACACATAATCAACTAGCATTCAAACAATTTATCACACATAAAATAATAGGAACAAGGCAATGCATGTAAGCATGCAAAAGATGGTTTTATTTGGAAAAGTGGTTTCTACTAGGCTCTAAACATTTTAAAGCTCATATTGGTCATTTAAAAAGTGGTAAAACCATTTGCAAAAGGTTTCACCCCATAAACTAATTTTATACCAAGGTGATATTTTATGTTGTTGAAAAATGCCCTTTGCAAGGTAATAATTTTATAAGGTTCATCAAATATATTTTTAAATCTCAAAACTTGGTGTTTAGGGTCAGAGAGTTTAACTCAAATCATTTTCCAAAGGTTTTACTCAAAAAGTATTTTTAACACATAAACAATATTCTTATTTGACTAGAAATACTCTTATTCAAAGATTTATTCTTTGGCTTCAAAAAAACATTTTTAAATCCATAAGTTGGTTTCTATGGTCAGTAGGTTCAAATTAAACCATTTAGCAAAGATTTCACCTTAAAAATATTTCTAGAACAATTTTTATATTCAAATTATGCCTACACATGTTTCTGCAAATTCAACCAATTTTACATAAGCAAAACATTAAACAAAGTGTATGGTTGCAAAGTACTTGTCTTGCTGATTCCAATGATATAAAATTTTCAAAATTTGGACGTGTAGATTTAAAGTTATGAATTTTACAAGTTTGCATATCTAATAGAACAAAATTTATGTTTTAAACAGACTCTGAAAACGTGGCGCTATCCTATTGGACGGTACCTCTTCGGATGGATCGCGCTCTGTGGGCTGTTGGATTTCAAACACATCGCACGGATCAGATCGCACCATACCCCTTCGTTAAGTTATTCTATCGTAGCCACCAGATCGAGATCTAACGGTGTACAGCAGCTCGACCAGGAAAGGGCGGCGTTGGCGGGCGGCGAGCGGCGGAGCTTGCTCGGCCAGTGATCTTGCCGGCAAACTAGGTCGCGAGGATGCTCACCGTGCTTCCAGGAGTGCGGCGAAGCTCAAGGTGTGGTCAGCTTGTCAAGGGGCGCACCGAAGCAGCGACGATTGCTCGTCGGAGTCAGTGGTGGCACCAGGTGCTTCTGGTTGTTGTTGTTGTTGGCGAGGCTGCAGGCCACCCGAAGGCAAGATAAAGGTATCGTTAGACGCGGGCGAGTGTGTAGATCATAGGAGAATCAACAGGAGGGACAGGGGCGGTCTGTGCTCACCGGGGGATCTCGCCGGAGTCGAGGCTGGAGGCGGCTCTCTCGGGTCTTGGTTGTTGTCGAGCCTAGGGAACACGCGCGGGTGAGTGGGACACACTGGTAAATGTGCACGGAAGAGGGGAGTAAGATCGTGTGCTCTGGGAGGTGAGGGGCGGTTGGACGGTGCCGGAATCGGCCAGAGAAGTTCGTTGGAGCAGAAGTTTGCAACAGCCAATAGGGACAGCCTGGTGGCCGAGGGGGAGTAGTGTCTGGGGGAAAGGGAGAGAAGGGCGAGGCGTTTAAAGGCGCGTGGTCGCTTGGAATATTTACTCGCGGTGTTATGTCAATTCAATTGCATTCATCGCCGGCAGAAACAATAGCGGGAGTGGGCAAGGTCAGCGCGTGGGGAGGACGACGATGAGGTGGCAGTGGGTCCCGTTGACAGCGAGAGAGAGGGAGGGGGAGTGGGGTCCAAGTGTCGGTGACTGAGCGGGTTTTCCTCTGGGTGAAAAACGGTTCGCAAGAGGGGAGAGCTGGTGGGCTAGCTGTTGGGCTGGGTTGGGCCTGCTGGCTGGGCTGCTTTGTTTCTCTTTTTTTATACAAACCTTTTTCTTTTTCTATATTGAATTTTTGTTTTGATTTTTCATTCAAACAATTCAAAATCCAAATGAATTCAAACTTCCACCAAACTTTGTGTTGATTTTAATACTGTTTAACAATACAATCTAAAGTCAAATTTAGAACAATATTTTTATTCTTTTTAGGTATATTAATTATTTAAAGTAGGCCCTTGTTTTAAATCCAATTAAGATCAAATATATTTTCATCCCTTAATTAAATTTCAATTTTTCATATAACCTTTTCAGTAGGTTTTTATTTATTTATTAGGGTGAATTATTTGGAATATTTTTAATATGATTTATTAACCATTTAAATTGGGTATTTGTCTTTATTCCAACGAAATTAAATATGGTTTTAATTCCATAAATTTCACTTGGAAGATTTCTTTGATCCCATTATTTCATTTGGATTTGGATTATACTCAATCCATTTATGGATTTGGCTAATATTTAATTTGGCCTTTAGATATTCCTCAATTAATATTTATTTCTTTACCTTATAAAATCCATATCTTTTTATTTATAAATCCAAACTTGGTGATTCCAATTTGTAAAATATTATTTAATAATTCTTTATCCTTTTAAATGTCTTTAGGATTATTTGCTCCCATTATGTATGGATTTCCAGATAGGTGCTTTATTAGTTTTGGAAATTCAATTTCCTTATCTTATTAAATTCATAAGATTTTATCTATGGCTCCAAACTAGGTGAAACCAATTCATATGGTTTTATATTATTTCTATTTGTCATTCTTGGTCATTTATAAATGTTTGTTGACAAAAATTTTATGTGGGTCAAATCTTTAGTCTTTGAGATAACTTGGAAATGTTTTTCTTCCATTAGAGATTTAGGGTTTTGGTTTATTTTCCAAGTGTTTAAATTTCAAGATGCATTTATGAAAAATGCATTCCACTTGATTTGAATTTAGTTGGATTCAAACATTAACCAAAGTTTGTTCAAGATGGGATTTCAAGTTTCCATTTAGAAACGAAAGTTTTTTTTTCACCCTAAATTTCAACAATTGTTTATTTTGATTATTTATTTTTTTCACATTTCAAAATTTGGAAAATTTTGGGATGTGACACACCAAGATTGTTCCTTTCAATCCAGTCCGATGCTACAGGGTCGTTCTGATCAAAGGCCCTAAAGAAAACATGGCACCAGAACGAGGGATAAGAGAGCAGCTCTCTACCCATGTATGACACTGGATCACCATGGCTGCTGGTTTGTGCACCCCTGGTGTGAATCCAGAGGACACCCCAGTAAAACTATGCCAAGTACCAGCTGCGTGATGCAGTATCTTCAGCCTCGGCATCGTCTCCAGCTTGGATGTTTGCCGTCTATTCAATTACTGGAGCATGTATGACACGCGGACCTACAAGTATACTTGTATGTGCATTTCAGTTAGCAAAAGTATCACTAACAATGGAATTGTAAGTAATTTATAAATTTTACTTTTAAATAACGGAACTCACTCCACTTGGTCCGTTCCTATACCAGAACATCTCCTCGCGGTTCTGTCATCGCGTATACACAATCAATACGACCACTTGTTAGACTTGTGGCAATAGCATCGACATACTTTGGTGGTGCAAGATACTCGTTCCGATGGATAGTCCACTCCCCCTCATAAGGAAAATCTATGGTAGCAATGAATTTGTTATAACACCGCCATCTCTTTGTAGTACCATTGGTTGTCAAATTTGTATGGTCTACTTGTTATCTGTATGTTCAATAGCTCGATATCGCTTGCTTGTACTTGTAAATGCATGGGGGATGAGGAAACAGGGCTGGCCCAATGGATAAATATCAACACGCTGCACAGGTGGAATCTCTATACGGGCCATAGTGTATACGTTTTGGAGGTATCAGCGCCCAAGGTGCTTTGCCATCTCAATCTAGTCTCCTCTAGCACCAACCCATCGAACCTTGTTTTCAAATGCTTCATCATTCCAAGTTCCTGGTATGTCATCATCAACTGGTACATAAACGCTTTAGCCTGCAACTCTAGCCCAAAGTTTGAGGGGTTACTATTTTTTTTCCAGTTGGAAGCTACGGCAAACTTAATCGCAAAGCAAATCACACCATGCTGGAAAAAAGTTCGAAGTTCCCAATGCCAGAAAACACAATTTGTTTTGCATGCATATATAGTAAAGGTTCTGAAATTTACTAGTATACTACTCACTATACCCTATACCTCGTGTCAGGAATCCATCGCAGCTTTCCTCTTGTAGGGTTCGCAACATATAAAACAAAAATTTTCCTACGATGGTAACAAGTATGTACCAAGATTTGTCTACTAGATACAAGCAATATGTGGATATACATCCATAGAATACATACCCTCGAAGACCGAATAGCGTTAACGAGGTTGTACTCGTGGATGATGTAATCAAACGCTTGCCCATCTCGAGATCGTGATGAAGTCCATCTGGTCCAGCCATTCCAGCACCATCAAGTCCAGCACCGCAAAACAGTGATGCATCCGTGATTGCACACACGTCCGGGTACCCCAACAACCTCCACGCCCTCGCTCTAGAGAAGTAGCGGAAGAAAAAAATCCTTCCAGAAAAATCCACCGGGAACATGTATCTCGCTAATCCGAGACCATGGGGAATTCTAAATGGGGGAGAGAGATCCTTCGCGAGGAGGTGTGATTTGAGAGGAGGAGAGGGGGACTTTTATAGGGAGAGGGGGGGCACCCCAAGGGGCATGGCGCCTAGCCATGGTGGCTGCCCCCACCTCTTCCACATTCATGTGGGTGGAGCTCCCACTCAAAATGAAAAGCCTCCACTCCCATAAAAGAGCCTCCACTCAAAAATCCACTCACATGCATTTATTTTCCACCAAATTTAATGCAAGCTCTCATTTAAATAAAACTCTTTTATTTATTTATTCAGAATTTTCTAATTACTTTAATGAACAAACATTCAAATAAAATCCCTTTCTAGTATTCAATTTCACATGCATAACCAGTTCTGCAATTTCAACCGAAACAGTTTTGGTGTCTAGTGAAATAAATTCCTGCGCTTTCCTTTTTCTTTCTCTAGCATATTATTTGCTCCAAATGGTGTTGGTATACCTTAAGTGTATCACCCTACGGTTCGCGAATAATGTATACATGATCGAGACCCCTCTCCGATCAATAATCAGCTGCGGGACCTAGAGATCCGTACTGACTCCCACATATTCAACGATGACTTCTATGATCGTGTGAACCTTATACGCATGTAACTCAATCCCTTTGTCTCGCGATATATTGCATGTCCGAGATTCGATCATCGGTATCTCCATACCTAGTTTGATCTCGTTACCGACATGTAATCTTTTCTTGTTCCCGTGATATAACATTCTAGTGATCAAATCACTTGCTTGCAAGCTAACTAATGTGATATCACCGAGAGGGTCCAGAGTATATCTCTCCGCCATCTGGATGGACAAATTCCACTCTTGATCCATGAGCCTCAACATAACACCTTTGTAACAATGAACCCATCTTTATAGTCACGTGTGATGTTTGATGTTATCAAGATACTCATCCGGTGTTAGTGATTGACATGATCTCATGGTTTAAGGACTAAGATTACTTCGGATGATGTTATAGCAATATAAACACAATGACCTTGATCATAATGCTATACTTAGGATGAATGTTCATCACACCATTCCAGTAATGTTGTGACCTCGTTATTAACAACATCCAATGTCCATGATCAGGAAATCTTTGATCATCTTATTAATCAACGAGCTAGTTTATAAGAGAGGCATAACTAGGAACTTTCTTTTTCTTTATTAAACACACATGTATTAACGTTTTCATATTAATACAATTTTATAATGCAAAATAAACATTTATCATGAATAAGGAATACGATAATAACCACTTTATTATTGCCTCTCGGGCATATTCCCTTCAGTCTCCCACTTGCACTATAGTCAATAATCTAGTTTGAAAACTTTGCGTATTGAACACCTATGGCTTTCTGGTGTTCTATATACGCGATTGCATGTGGTTAACATAATCTACGGATCTGACGCTTTCAGGTCCGTGTGTATTTGCATGTCTTTGCGTCTGCATGCATCACTCATTCTCCAATGAGATGGCATTGTATAAATTTGGTCTTTTGGTGAGACCTTTAGTTCCTTGGGGTTAAATCATGTCGATACGATAGTCGTAAAATATACCTTTAGTGTTAGCCTGCTGCGAACCACACCTTAGTTTAATAACAAACTACTTGACACAAATGCCCTCCTTTGTTGCTACTATAACAGTCATATAGTTAGCCTTTTGTTGTAGTATCCATCATAATATCTTAACTTTGGAATTCATCCAAATCCGTCATGGAAACTCCTTTCCATTTCATTGTGCCACCCATAGTTTAAATTGACATAAACTTATTTTTTTTATCTTGTGACAAAACTAGTATCAATGTAACGCTTTACAATGAACTATTTGTAATTGTTTGTCAGCTCTACACAAAATAGAATGTATTCTTAATTCTTCCAAAAGATTATAAGAATATCATTACTATCATCCAATGATCATTTTAGGATTCATTCTGGTATATGCTCATAACACTTAGAGCATAGGACATATCTGGATGTGTACATATCATGGTATGATTGATCAAAACATTCTTGTGATTTCACTCATCAAGTTTCAAAGAACTTGAATCTTGTTTCACTTATCAAGTGTCGACACACCTTAATCATGATTCAATTCTTTTCCATGCGACAAGATCCTTTTCTCGTCGTTTCTATATTGAACCCCTTCAATATCTCATATATGTATGTTTGGCATGACCATATTAGCGTCACTGTCTATCCATGTAGACATTCATGCTAAATATTTGTGTTTTTCCTAAGTCTTTTATCGAAATGAAATTCTTAACCTTTGTCAATAAAAGATACATCATTTCCAATCAACAAGATGTCCTCCACATAATGTATTAGAAATATGTCTTAGTGCTCCCACTTAATTTCTTGCAAATGCAAGCATCTTCATCGTCTCCTGATGAAATTAAACTTCTTTAACAGTTTCATCACGGTGAAGATTCCAACTCCGCGATGCTTACTTCAACCATTGAAGTTTGCATGCCCTTTTAGCATCCTTTGAATTAACAAAACCCTTTAGATTGTGTCATGCACACGTCCTAGGTAACCATTCTATTAGAAGAACTTTTTTTGTTTATTCATCTACCATATACCAAGTAATATGTAGTGGTTGCTACTTTAATCCATCCAGACTAAATATCGTTATGAAAGATCAAATATTGTCATAGTCAACTCCTTGAACATTATCCTAAAATAATTTATGTCATGTCGACTATTTCATAGATGTGAAACAGCCATGTCTGTTTCTTTATAGATCCAAATACGACCGATAGGTTTTTACACCTTTCCGAAGGGTCTTCCAAGTTCAAAACTTGATTTCTCGTGTATGGAACTATTATGGATTTTATGGCTTCAGGCCATTTGACGGAGTCAGGGCCCATCATCGCTTCCTTCAATGTAGTCGGTTCATCATTGTCAAACAATAATCATTTATTCTCAAATCTCAGTATTTGATTATTTATCTGACCTACTTGGTTCAATAGGAACTTAGACCTCCGTGACCACAACCTTTGAGGCACGTGAGCCATGAGCATTTTGGCTGCCTTCGGAACATTTTCTGGTGCTGCGCAAATCAGCACATATAGCTAAGGTTCGTTAACCTTATCAAAGTTCTATTGTCCTCCCACTTAATTTTTGCAAAAAATTCCTTTTTCAAGAAACTTCACATTTCAAGCAACAAACCCTTTTGTCCTCGGTGTTATGGAGGAATACCCAATGGTTATTCAAAATAACCTATTAAGACATGCTCATCCGACTTTGGTTGTAAACATCTTACTTATGCTTAGCATACCAAAATTTAAGAAAGGACAACTTGGGTTTTACCCCAAACCAGGTGTCATTTCAACGTATAAAGATGGAGCTCTTTTTAGTGTAAAAACCATAGTCTCTAAATCTTTTCAAACATAATGGCTGTTTTATAAATAACACTTTTGATCCAACCATGTCAAACAAGGTTTCATTACAAATCTCAAACACTCAATATTCCTATGGTGTTTCGGGAGATGGAAATCTAGGTGTTTTTCTAAATTTGCAACTCAAATAAATCACTTTATATTAAAATCATAAATCATTTATTTTCTTGTTACACTTGAAACTCAAATAAATCCCTTTATGATAAAATCATAAATCATTTATTTTCTTGTTACAATGATTTTCCACTTCATCTTGAAAGTCTTTGAATGTTTTCAAATTTCATACTTCTTTCTCATTAAGTGAATATTCACTCAAATTTCCGGAGAAAGCATATGAAGTTGAAATCCATCGCTTACGACTACACATAATGGACTACATACATCGATATGTATAAATTCCAATATTTTAGTCATTCGTTCTTCTTTGGCCTTTGAACGGAGTTTTAATTATCCCGGGGAAAGTCTCACAAGCGTCACTTGATCAAATGAAAGACCCCAAAAATCCATAAAATGGATTTTCTTCATGTTTTGTTTCCAATATAATTTAAGCGGCGATGTCAATTCGTAAGTGGTCTTCCAATCATTTGTCTTGCGACATTTTAGCATTAGTTTTATGGATGTGATTTCTCCAACTAGATTTGTAAATCATCCATCTTATATGGAATACGGTAATTATTTGAACAATATTTGTTCTCATAATACCTGATTTAAATAACTATTATTAAAACAAATCTTGAAGACAAGCTTTGATGTCAACGAGAAATACAAACAACGGCTTGTTTGTTTTCGATGATCATCATCACATATTTTCTTGCTAGTTACTTAGGACATTGTAGTTCATGAATTGTGTCGTTCTGTATGAAAGTTCATACCAAGCAATTAGTTATCTAATACCCAAGAACCACATTGTTTAACAAGCAAAGATTACAACCATAACATGTATATCATCTATATACCTAAACTAGATATTTCCAGTCTTTTGTTTTCTGCCAAATATATTTTATAGATTCTCTTTCAGCATTTCCTTTTCCTTTTTAAAAGAATCTATCAACATCAAAACCTGGCGCCATATACATGACACATAGTCCAAAGCGTGTATAGTCAAATAATAATACCTTTGGACTTGCACTTTGAAGTAGATCACTATCATCAAATGATCGACATTCTTTCAAAATTCATTATTTAGTAATCTTTTAGTGTAGTAAACACTTTACATACATCTTCTATTCACCCTTATCATGACAACTTTCATGATCAAGCTAATGTAGCTTATAAAGGCGAATCGTCAGTATAACATTACTTTCCAAAACCCTTTTGGATGATTAGGATGTCTAACATCTCCAACCTTCGCAAATTCTCATCCAATATGAGAACATATATTATGCTCTATCATATTGCAACCAAAACATTGTTTCAGATATCGTTATATCTGCCACACATGATGGTTTCTGAAACAATTCTTTTAGCTCCTAGATAAACTCGATATTTAAATCAAGAATCATGGAGGCAAACATGATACTTAAGATACTAACACTAGAATTGTTACTCTCGATTTAATACCTATTAAATTTCATGGAGTAAACAGAGTTTGCTAAAAGTTTGCAGTAGGACTTTAAACTTTAGATTGACACTCAACACAATACGATACCAGTTCTTAAAGTAAATATCCAGAATTCTATAGTTCTATTATCTCAATTACAACTAAGCATAAGGTGGTGAACGAATGCCAATGACTACAACAAATTATGAAAATTCACTTTGATTTAATTTATGATAAATTGAGTTCTACTAATCCAAATTAGAAATAAACTCCCACTCAAAAACGACATCCCTCGTGTATTTTTGGTGATTACATGAACCAAATCCACTACACCAAGTCCGATCATCATGTGAGTCGGTGTAGTTTCAAAGGCGAGCATCAAATGGGCATCATATCTTTCATATGACTCGTGCTTAACCTTTCGTTCCGTGTTCTGAGGCCATGTATGTACATGCTAGGCTCGTGAAGTAAGAACCTTAGTATTCGCGTGTGTAACTGTCTTACACCCAAAATATGATCGTGGATCCAAGAACACCCTATTATCACGTGATGTCTTGGAGCGACGAAACATAATCGGTGCATACTTAAGGGAGAACACATTTTTATCTTGATATCTAAATGAGGGATCATCTTATTATGCTAATAAAATGCTAAACTAGCAATATAAGATGCAATCAAACATCATATGTGAATAAGTGAAATGATATGGTTCTTGCACTTGATCTCCATCATGTGCATCATGATATGATCACTATCATACCTCTATGTGTAAGGATAAGGTCTATGGAAATTACACGTTATGTGTGTTGTAAGAGTATCGACTTATACTTCTATTTACAACATCACCATATCATGACACTAGCCCAGCAACAATCTAAACTAGGCGCCTCTAATTTATCCATTGCAAGTTTTACCTGGCTTAGGGCTTTCAAAGATAGAACCGTTCTTACCTACGAACATGAACCACAACGAGGATAACCAAATTGTTGACAACTCGTTGCAAATTAGATAGCCACTTATGCAAAAATAGTTGCATGTCAAGCGTGGAACAGGTCTCATGTGCGAGGACATGTAAAGTTTGTTCGGGCCGCTTCATCCCACTATGCCACCAATATCCAAAATACAACTAAGAAGCAATAAAATGATCATCTCCCACATAATCATATGTGTATTACCCGTGCAAAGCATCTATGAATAGATCCGGCTCTGATACCACTGTAGGGTTTGCAGCATAGAAAACAAATATTTTCCCACGATGGGAACAACTATGTACAAAGATCTATCTACTAGATACAAGCAATGGGTGGATATACATCCATAGAATACATACCCTCAAAGACCGAATAGCGTTAACGAGGTTGTACTCGTGGATGATGTAGTCGATCGCTTGCCGATCTCAAGATCGTGATGAAGTCCATCTAGTCCAGCCGGTCTAGGACCATAAAGTTCAGGACCGCAAAGCAGTGGTGCATCCGTGATCGCACACACGTCCAGGTACCCGACAACCTCCGTGCCCTCGCGCCAGAGAAACAGCGGAAGCAACAAATCCTTCCAGAAAAAGCCACCGGGAACATGTATGTCGCTGATCCGAGACCATGGGGAAATTCTAAAGGGGGGAGAGAGATCCTTCGCAAGGAGGTGTGAGTTGAGAGGAGGAGAGGGGGCCTTTTATAGGGAGAGGAGGGAACCCCAAGGGGCATGGATCCCAGCCATGGTGGCTTCCCCCACCTCTTCCACATTCATGTGGGTGGACCTCCCACTCAAAATGAAAAGTCTCCACTCCCATAAAAGAGCCTCCACTCAAAAATCCACTCACATGCATTAAATTTCCACCAAATTTAATGCAAGCTCTCATTTAAATAAAACTCTTTTATTTATTTATTCATAATTTTGTTAATTACTTTAATTAACAAACATTCACATAAAACCCCTTGCTAGTATTCAATTTCACATGTAGAACCAGTTTCAGCAATTTCAACCGAAACAGTTTTGGTGTCTAGTGAAATAAATTCCTACGCTTTCCTTTTTCTTTCCCTGGCATATTATTTTCTCCAAATGGTGTCGGTATCCCTTAAGTGTGTCACCCTGCAGTTCTCGAATAATGTAGACATGATCGAGACCCCTCTCCGATCAATAATCAGCAGAGGGACCTAGAGATCCATACTGACTCCCACATATTCAACGATGACTTTGGTGATCGTGTGAACCTTATACGCATGTAACTCAATCCCTTTGTCTCGTGATATATTACATTTCCAAGATTCTATCATCGGTATCTCCATAACTAGTTTGATCTCGTTACCGACATGTACTCTTTTCTTGTTCCCGTGATATAACATTCTAGTGATTAAATCACTCGCTTGCAAGCTAACTAATGTGATATCACCGAGAGGGCCCAGAGTATATCCCTCTGTCATTGGGATGGAGAAATTCCACTCTTGATCCATGAGCCTCAACATAACACCTTCGTAGCAGTGAACCCATCTTTATAGACACCCTGTTACGGTGTGATGTATGATGTTATCAAGATACTCTTCCGGTGTTAGTGATTGACATGATCTCATGTTCTAAGGACTAAGGTTACTTCGTATGATGTTATAGCAATATAAACACAATGACCTTAATCGTAATGCTATACTTTGGATGAATGTTCATCACATCATTCCAATAATGTTGTGACCTCGTTATTAACAACATCCAATGTCCATGATCAGGAAACCTTTGATCATCTTGTTAATCAACGAGCTAGTTTATAAGAGAGGCATAACTAGGATATTTCTTTTTGTTTATTAAACACACATGTATTAACGTTTCCGTATTAATACAATTATAGCATGCAAAATAAACTATAGAGGTCCCAACCTTTAATAAGGTAGATATCCCTATGTTTACAATGCTAGTCCCTGGATCAATAGCTAGCATCCACAATTAATATGTAATATCAAGAAACAAAGGTCATAATAACAACTTTATAACTAGGAATAAATTAATTCATTACATCTTACATAGCTCATTTGGCTATCTCATTACAATGCAGTAGAAATAACTATATAGCATGGAGTCCTTCATCTTCAAACTGCCACAGGAAATCATGTTGGTTCTAGACTTGTAATCCTAATCAACACACTTCACTAACATCAAATAAACATGCAACATAATAAGTTACATCCACAAGGGTCAATACATTTGAATTGTATTGGCAAGTGATACTATGGTAGAGTAGTGGTATCTATCATCTATATGCATTTTGGCTAAGTGGAGCTTAGGCTTGCTTTGCTCAAAATAGATTTTTCTTATCATTTGAAAACACTAAGTTTTTATTTGTCAAAATCACCCAAGGAACAACCAATGAATATTGGTTAACCTTTACCCTTGTTCAACCACAAGTTTTTAACTTAGAAATTGGGATGAGGAGATTCTTGATATCTTCCATGTCTTGATGCTCAAATTTTCCATTGCCGGGGACATGGATAAGTACTTAGATTTTACTCTCTCGAGAGGTGGTGCACTTTCCCCACAAGACTCGACATGCATCGAGACAAGATCTTTCAGAAGCCTTCCCTTAGACCAAAATGGATGCATTCCAAACCTATCACCCCTACCACCAACTGTCCATCTAGCTAAGTTATTGCAACCTATATGATCCAGGCAGATCCCATAATGCCAAGTGGCTGGACTTGAAGCTTCTCAACATTTGACATCTCAAATCTCTTTGTTCCTGGGTGGCTTTCCACAAGTGAGATACACTAGGGTAGTCCATAAATATGGGCCCTGTGTAACCACTCAACATAACCCATTCACAACCATTCCACCCAGGTGATTCATTCACATAGTTTTTTTATTAAACAAAACACAAGTCCTTGACTTAAAAATATTTCATAGCATGAATATAATCCACTCTTGTTTTCTACTAGCTAAGCTAAGCATGATAGTAGTAGGGATCTTAACTTAGGAAAATTCTACTAAGGCATCATCTACTAGGATTTCCCATGGCATAACATACTTAGTAAAATTCCATGCAAGTCCTACTTAGAAATATCACTAATGCATAGTGAAAATAATGGGACAAAAGTATTAAGCACCACTTGCCTTTTTGGTAGAGAATATAAGTTCACTCCTTGATCTTGCAATAGTCACACTCTTCAAAGTTCACTACAATTCAATCAAGAAAGGCACAAATTCAAAACTAGCATTCAAACAATTCATCACATAATAATACAAACAAAGCAATGCATGCAAGCATGCCAAAGATTGTTTTATTTACAAAAAGTGGTTTATAATAGGTTATAAACATTTTAACACACCTATTGGTCATTTATCAAAGTGGCAAAACCATTTGATAACAAGTTAGTGAAAATGGCCACTTTAAATCCCTTTTGTTTTGCTAGAATTGATTTTATTCAAAGAATAATTTCTAGTGTTAGCCAAATATATTTTTAAACACAAATGTTAGTGTTTATGGTCAAAGTGTTTAATATTAAATCATTTGCCAAAGGTTTCACCTAAAAACCATTTTTAAATCAAAGCAACATTTTTTTCCTAGAAATGCCTTTAAACAAAGTAATAATTTTCTAGGGTTTACCAAAGACATTTTTAAATCCAAAACTTATTGTATAGGGTTAGAGAGTGTAATTCAAACCATTTTCAAAAGGTTTTACTCAAAAAGAAATTTTAAATCATATTCAACATTTTATTTAAATAAAAATCCCTTTATCCAAAGAAAAAATTCCTAAGTGTCACAAAATATATTTTTAAGTACAAAAGTTGGTTTATATGGTCAGTAGGTTTAAAACAATCCATTTACAAATGATTTTACCCTAAAAACAATTTTAGAATAAATTTTATACACAAAATAAGCCTAAACAGGTTTCTGCAAAAAAAATCAATTTTACAGAAGAAAAATACTAAACAAAGTGCATGGTTGGAAAGTATTATTTTTTCTGATTCCATTGATATAAAATTTGTAAAATTTGGAAGTGTGGATCAAAAGTTATGGAATTTACAAATTCAAACATCTAATAGATATGTTTCTGTTTTTAAAACAAACTACAGGCCACGTGGTGTGTTCTTATTGGTCCATACCGATTCGTCTAGATCGAGCGGTGCAGTGCGTTGGATTAAAAGCAGATCGTGCGGCACATATTTAGTCATACCGGTTCACTTAAGTCATCTATCGTAGCCGCTGGATCGAGATCTAACGCTCTAGAACGAAATGACCACGGATGGGCGGCACGGCGAAGGTGGCTGGCGACGGCACACTCGGGCGGTGATGCTGCCGGCAATACAGGAAGCGATAGAAGGAGTGTGATGGCTCACCAGAATCGCGTGATCTTGCTGATGCTCGACGTGTCCTTGGTTGGCGAAGGGGCGCACGAGATCGAAGGGGATTCCTCGCCAGAGTTCGTGTCTGCGTCGGGAACGTTCTGTCGAAGACGGAGGCGAAGCTATGGTGCACGCCAGATCCAAATAGATACGCTGTTAGATGTGCAAGGTCGTGGTGAGTGCACGCGTGTGAAAGAGAGGGAGAGGTGCGGTTGGAAATTACCAGGGGAGCTCGACGGAGTAATGGCAGACGGTGGCGACGGGCTGTCGTTGAGGTTGCCGATGATGTGGAGCGTGCGCGGGCGAGTGGAGGCTATAGGCAGATGCGTAGGGAGGTGGGGATCACGCTCGTGTGGTCGAGGGGGCAAGGGGAGGCAGGTACTAGCCGAAATCAGCCGAGGGAGGTCGTCGGAGCAGAGGGGACGTGAGCGAAAAGTTGCGTAGCCTGGTGGCTTACTGGGCAGGGCGTGAGAGGGGAAAGAGAGAGGAGGGGAGGGCGCTTAAATGAGAATAATCTCGGGGCTAAATCAACGTGACAATAACGCGAATTAACTCGGTGGAATTAGAGGCTGAAATGGCGAGGAGGGAAGGAAGAACTGGTCGCGCGGGTGAAGACAAAGACTGACAAGTGGGGCAACAACGTCAGTGAGTGGGGAGGGGTATGGTGGGTTCGCCTCTTTAGTGGCAGCGCGGGTCGGGTTTGCGGGAAGATAACGATTCGTGTGGGGGGGGGGGGAAGTGGGCTGCGTTGCTGGGCTTAGTGGGCCGGGTTCTGTTGGGCTGGTCCTTTCTTTTTTTATTCTGTTTCTTTTTTTTTCTGTTTTCATTTTCTGTTTTGAATTTGTTCAAATGATTTCAAACCTCTTTTTAATTCAAATCTTTTCCAAACTTTCAATATATTTTAGTACTGTTATAAATGTGTTTTTAAAGACCATTTTAGAATAATTCATTTATTCAATTATGGTTTATTCTTTATTTAAATTAGGCACTTGTTTTTATTCTTATAAGATTTTAATTATATTTTCAAACCCTTATTTGAATTCTAATTTTTACCAAACCTTTTTCAGTAGGTTTAATTTATTCAATAGGGTGTTAAATAATTCACTTTGAATTATTTAAAGTATTTCAATATGATTTATTAATCATTTAAATTGGGCAATTGTCTTTATTCCAATAAATTCAAATATGGTTTTAATTCCATGTATATTTTATTCAAATAATTCTTTTTAAGTTAATTAGATAACTTTTTAATCCACTTTGGTAAATTCCCATTTATTATTTTCTTATGATTTAATTAATCATTCACTTAAGAGATTTTGTCTCCATTTAAATATAATTAGAATATGGTTTTGTCCCATATAATTTTATTTGAATATTCTATATTTCTTTATTTTATTTGCTTATGGATTTAATTCAATATTTAAATTATCTTCTAAATTAATTTCTTATTATTTAGTTTAGGAAATTTATCTCTATTTAAAATAAGGTTCGATATTGTTTCATCCTTATGATTTTATTTAAATAATCTTTTATTCCTTTTATTATTCCATAATCTTTCATTTCATTTGCTTGGCCAAGATTTAATTTGGCTTTTAAATATTCCTCATTTTTTTTTTTTTTTTTCTCATAAAATCCATATCGTTTTATTTATAGATCCAAATTTGGTGATTCCAATTTGTAGAAGTTTATTTAATATTTGTTTATCCTTTTAAATCCTTTAGGATTAATTTGCTCAAGATTTGGTATGGATTTTATATAGGAGCTTTATTAGCCTTGGAAATTATTTCCTTTCATCTTATTAAATTCATAAGTTTTTATCTATGGCTCCAAATTAAATGAAACCAATTTCTATGGTTTTATAATATTTTTGTTTATCATTTTTTGATCATCTATAAATTTTTGTTGATAGATTTTTATATGGATCAAATCCATAGTCTTTGAGAGATCTTGAATATGATTTCCTTCATTAGGTTTTAGGGTTTTGGTTTAACTTTTCCAAGTGTTTTAAATTTCAAGATACATTCATTGATGATTGCATTTCACTTGATTAAAATTTGTTGGATTTCTTTTATTCAAATTTTGTTCATGATGGGTTTTGATGTTTCCATTTGGTGTCAAAAAGTTTCTTTCACCCTAAATTTCAACAATTATTTATTTTGTTTATTTATTTTTCACATTTCAAATTTTGTAAAATTTTGGGATGTGACAGGCTACCACCCTTAAAAGAAATCTCGTCCTGAGATTTGGGAAGGCTAGATGTTACAAGTTGGCTTCAAGGAAACTAGGGTACTACCACCCTTAAAAAGGTTTTCATCTAGATTACATCTTGGCTTACTTGGGATCTTGATGTATCTTCGCTGGGCACTTGCTTGCATAATTGCCAAGCTCTTTGCATTTGAAACACATCCCTTGGCTAATATCCTTCTTTTCCTTTGGTATCATTGCCTCTTGTTTGATTCCTTGGTTCTTCTTCTTTTCCGGGCAATCACTTGCATAGTGTCCCATCTCTTTGCAATTGTAACATTGCAACTGGATTATGTCCTTCTTCTTATTTTTTGGGTCTCTCCAAAGCTAGGAGTTCTTCTAGTTCATGCTCTTCATATCTCACCTCAAAGATGGGAAATCTTCCTCTCTTCTTGGGGCAGTTACTAGAGATGTGGCCTTCTTCTCCACAAGAGTAGCAACACTTTGTGGTCACTTTGGTTGTGGCTTTATGAAGCATGGTTCTGACTTTTCCTTCATCCTTCTTGGTATAAGTTGTTCCCTTATGGAGGTTTCCAAACATTTGATGCATTCCATCTTGCTTCATTTGTTGAACTATAGGATAGATGGGGCATTGCATAGGGACATGATCATTTCCTTCACATAGGAAACAAGTCACTTGAGATGTGGGGCATTGTTTAGTTGGATGTTTCTCTTCACAATTAGGGCATTGATCCTCATGATGTTTGGAAGTGTGTTCCATGTCTCCACAAATATTGCAAGCTTGAGTTCCTTCTATAATATCATCCTTGACATCATTGTTGTCACCAACTCCTTGGGAAAGGTTGTCTCTCATGTTGATCATTTGATTGGTCATCCCTTGCAACAATTGGGATTGGATTTCCAAAATCTTTTGCAAGGTTGGGTCTAACTCATTGTTGTTGGCTAAAAACTTAGTTGTCACTTGATTCAATTGGGCTTGGGTTGTTAGAAGCATCTCTTGGTTGTTGTTGTCACCATTCTTGATGTTGGAGTTTCTTGGAGAAGTCATCTGTTTGGGTTGGATTGGGATTAGAATAGGAAAAGATTTCTAGGAAGGAAGTCTAATCACACACAACAATTCACACAAACAATGTGCAAGAAATCACAAACAAGCATTCCACTCAGACAACAAGGTTCAAACACATTTTAGGCAACAAAATATTTTTGCTACACCACATAAGTTGGTGTGTTTGATCTAAAACTAAACACTAGTATGGTGGTCCAACTATATGGTTTTCTTGAGATCATTTCATTCTTCCTGGTTGTTTCTTCATGAATGAGATCATGGCTTCCTTGGAAAAATTCTTGTGTCTTGGTCACAAAACTTCAAAGGTGATGATGATTTATTCTAGGTTGTGTTTCCTTAGTATTCAAGTCTTGAGTAATATTTCTTGTCTCACTTGTAGTCCTTAGTGATGTTCAAGTTGATGTCCTTGGTGAAACTAAAGTTTAAGTCATTGGTGATGTTGAAGTTGAAGTCATTTGAGTTTGGTGAATGTAAGATCCCACCTTTATAAAGGTAAATATCCTTGTGATTGCAATGCTAGTCCATGGATCAATGCTAGCATCCACAGTTTAAGATGAAGTACACAGAAACAAAGGTCATTATTACATGTCATTCTAGAGACAACATAGTATTTTACAACTCCATGGCCATAGGCCTAATACAAGAGTTCATTCATAACAATATAAATAAGTTTTCATCTTCATGTGCCACATACAAGCATGTTGAGTGTAGTCTCATAACTCCTAATCATCATAAGAGTAACCTGCAACATCACAAGTTACAACCACATTGGGTCAATACATTGGAATAGTATTGGCAAGTGATAGCTTTAGTAGAATATTAACATCTAGTTACTACATGAATTTGGCTAAGTGTAGCTTAGGCTTGCTTTTCTCAAAATAGGTTTTACCTATCAGTTGAAAAACACTAAGTTTTTCTTTGACAAAACTTTTCCAAGGAACCACCAATAGAAATTGGTGAACCTTCACCCTTGTTCAACCACAAGTTTTAACGTAGAAAATTGGGATGACGAGATTCTTGATAGCTTCCATGTCTTGATGCTCAAATTGTCCAATACCAGGGACATGGCTAAGTACTTAGATTCTTCCATCTGCAGAGGTTATGCACTTTCCCCACAAGACTTGATTTTCACCAAGACAGGACCTTTCAGAAGCCTTCCCTTAGACCAAATGGACGCGTTCCAACCTATCATCCCACTACCACCAACTGTCCAAATGGCTAAGTTATTGCAACCTATGTGATCTAGGTAGAGCCCATAATGCCATGTGGCTGCACTAGAAGCTTCTTAACATTTGGCATCTCAAAACCCTTTGTTCCTGGGTGGCTTTCCATAGGTGAGATACACAAGGTAAACCATAGAAATCAGCCTTGTGTAACCACTCAACACAAACCATTCTTTCCATTCCACCCAGGTGTTTCATTCACTTAGTTGTTTTATTAAGCAAAACATAAGTCAAAGACTTAGAAAATATTTCTCATAGCATGAATATATATTCCACCCTTGGTTGCTACTAGCTAGGCTAAGCATGACAATATCAAGTATCTTAACTTAAGAGGAAATTCTAACATTATTATACCTACTAGGATTTCCCAAGCATAACATATAGATACTTAGCAAAATAATCATGCAAGTCCTATACAAAATATTTCTAATGCATAGGTAAAAATATAGGGATAAAAACATGAAGCACCACTTGCCTTGGTAGTTTGGGAGTAGCAACAATCTTCACAACCACAATCACTATTAGCACCAAAATCTACACATAAAATAATGGCACCAAATTCAGATATCAAAAATATACAAGCAAAAATATATGCATGCATGCAAATGCCATGTGATGATTTTCTACATCAAACAAGACAAGTATACAGTACTGAATCATAAACAAGACCAAGCCACACTAAACAAACTTTATTTGATCTTTAAATCATTTTTCAAATAATTTCTATACTCAAAATAAGCCTATAAATGTCTCTACAAAAATAACCAATTTTACAGAAGCAAAACATTAAACACATTGGACAAATGGATAGCATTCTTTCTCCTGATTCCAATGATATAAAAATTTAAAATTTGAATGTGTGGATTAAAAGTTATGAATTTTGCATGTTTGAATGTCTAATAGATCTAAATTTTGTTTTTAAAACGAATAACATGCCACGCGGCAGCGTCCGATTTGACGATACCGGTTCGCGCTGGATCACACTCGCGGGCCGTTAGATCTAACTTACTGCGCATGGTCCAGATCAAAACGTACCCCTTCGCTACAGATCTAATCCTAAGCGCTGGATTTAGATCTGACGGCTGTCGAGCACGCGACCACGGATGGGCAGCGCTAGCGACGGCAGCGTGGCTCTGCCAGTCATCTTCTGGTGGCTACAGAGGGGGCTGGGGTCAGCAAAGGGCTTACCAGACTCGCGATGTCACGAGGAAGCTCAACGTGTAGACGGGCAGGGTCGGGGCGCACTGTAGAGGTTGCTGGGGCTCGTCGGACTTGCGGACGGCGTCGGGTGCTTGCAGACGAAGACGTTGCCAATGATACAGACCGCCCTAGCACGAACCAGTTGTGTCAGGAGGTGCACAAGGTTGTGGCGAGCACGACAGGGTCAAAGGGGAAGCAAGGGGCGCTCGAAGATTACCAGTATTTGTCGTCGGAGTTGGGCGGTGGCATTGATGGTTACGGGCACGAACGGGGATGGCGACCTGGGTCACGAGAAAGCAAACGAAAGGTGTCAGGGGATGCGCAAGAACATGCAGGTCACGCTCGTTTGAATCAGAGACAGGGGGCGGTCGGAGCTTAGGGAAATCGCACGCCATAGTTCGTCAGGCAGCGGCGGTTTGAGTTCGAATGTGCACAGCCTGGTGGCAGAGTGAGCTGGGAAAGTGAGGGGAAAAGATCGCGACGGTGTAGGGTTTAAGTAGCAGGTGAGGGCTGGGCGAATTACTGGTGAAATCAAAGGAATTGATTTGGTTTAAATTTGCAAGGTAACGGCGGCGATGACGTGTTCATCGCGCGGATTCTGGGAAGGACGATGACGACGTGGCGGTGGGCCCATCGGTCAGTGGCTGTGGGGGTAGGTTCTGCGCGGGTGAGAGAAGGGTAGAGGGAAATGGCTGTCAACACCCGGATTTTTAATCCCAGATGCCAGTTATGCCATACATCACAATCCCAGGATTACCATTTTTGGGAGACATAACAGAATTGGATAACACAGTACATCATCCATTAAAAACCATACATAAGGTCTTACACAAATAAGGATCTCATGATCCAGTTCTTAATACAACTCAAGCAGCGGAAATACGTAATAATAAAGGCAGCATAGGCGGAGCTCCATCTTCGGGGTCACAGGCAATGCTGACGATGGGAGATGATCCTAGTTGTCATAACCTTCCTGGGTTCCATCATCCTGGTACTCCTCTTCATAGTCTGGCCACGGGAATAGCCAGGGACAAAGCCATGAGTACTCTTTAAGTACTCGCAAACTAATACTAACAAGTGAAGGGAGGTTTTCTTTAATAGGACACTAAGCTCTAGGGTTGTTTTGCAAAAAGCCAGATTTACCTCTACTAAGTTCAGAAGCAAGAAAAGATAGTTAAATTTTATAACACCTAAGTGGGAACTTGTATCTCCTTCCACAATTCTGTTGTGGTCAAGTCAAATTCTCAATTCATTTCACAAGTTATTTTGAAAACATCTGACGGGGGAAACAGTATGGCCACTCCAACTGTCCATAACCGCGGACGCGGCTATTCGAATAGTTTGACACTCTGCAGAGATTGTACACTTTCCCCACAACATTCGATACATCCGTCAGGAACAAATCCTAAATTCACCATACTCAGTATGCGGATAATCAATCCTAACCTTTCAATTAAACGCCCTAGTATACGCACCTCTCCTGTGAGTGTGGCCTCCCAACCATGACCAACTTTCATCTTGGGTACTGCACAGGTGGACAATCTTCACAAGGTAGCCTCATCTCAGAACTTTGCCGTGAGGGAACCAATACTAAGGTATATAAGTTTCCAGTCAAGCCCTACCCAATTTTCGGGTATTGTGGATGTACGGTAAAATTGGAATGGTATCGCATCCAGACAACCATCAGTTTTATAAAAGGGCTAAGGCTCATGCCTCAACATTTTCATCATCAAAATAATCTGGTGTTCGGAAACACATGTCAAAACATCTCAGTAGAATGATCCATCATTCTAAGGTTTTAATAACCATTTTCACCAGGTATTCCCATCTAAAGTTGATCAAGTTTTATGCTTAGCACTAGCATCTACTAATGAGGGTGATAAACTAGTGGGGTTCTAACTAAGTTCAATCTCATGCCTTAGGATGACATCAAGATTATCTAGCTTAGGCCAAATTTTATGCTCTTTATGCAACCTTCAGCTATCTTCCTGGAATCTACAAGTTACTTCAGTAAACTCTAAGTAAAAGCTTTGATAAAGGAATAAAGTAGAAAGCTTGCAAGTAAAACTAGGATTGGGTATCAAGTGGGTATAACCACATATGCTTAAGGCATATAGTTGGCATAGTAAGGCTTGTTAAGTGGAACATCGTGCAAGTGTTAGCTTGGTAAATCAACTAGTAGTATTAGGCTTGCATCAGTATCAGTATAAGCTTGCCTTGTGCAGAGCACTGGTTGAAGTTCACCTTAGCTTCTTCTTCGTAGTATCCTCCTTCCTTCTCGTATGCTTGTTCGGTACTAGCGTCTATGAATAAATACGAGGTACACAATCAACAAACAATACTTAACTACTTTCAATTATCACACAAATGGGTTCTATAGATGATCTAGCATCATCACTAACATTACAAGACTAAAGCATTTGGCTTATTGATTTTATTTTTAGAAAAGTAATTTCGCCAAACCAAACATGGGATCATGTTGACACATGTCATCACCACATATTTCAGTACATGGGAATGTGATTTAAAGTGGTGTCACAATTTAATAAGGTTTAACCTTTTTATTTTGAATCATTAAAGTGGCTAGAAATGCCTATGTGGCATTATTTTATTACTTGAACATTATTCCTGTAAGTAAACCCATATATTTTTATATATTCTGAAAGGTATGATCAATTATAATTTTTGAGAATTAGAATCAACTCAAAAGCTATTATGGTTTAAATTTGAAAAATGTTTGAATGCAGAAAAGATTCTGCCTTGTTATTTTTACCAAGGGTGATCTACAAATCCAAATGATTTGAATCCAACGGGCTTGGATTAAGAATTTCAAGACCCTCCTAACAAAATCGGTTTCAATCAATTTGGTTCACTGAATCGAGCTTGGTTGATTTTTGAAACTAGGTATAGAACTGTGTTTGAATGAAAATGGAAAAATCCAAATTCAAACGGGTGGGCTGCGCGGGAGACAATAATGGGCCGGCCTACTACGCACAGCGCTTACGCGGGCTGGTTAAGTGGCTGTCCCCATGCGTCAGTGAGATGGGGGGTGCGAAGCGGTATGGGGCAACATGGTGCGTTGGATTAGAAGTAAGATCAATGGCTGACGGTCGTCGTCGATGATGAACTAGTCACCGGCGAGCTCGAACCCTAATGGCATAGTGGGGGTCGTCGGGGGCTCACCGGGGCTCAGGCGAAGGTCGGCGATGCGGGCGAACGACGAAGTCGATGACGGTGAACCTCTTGGTACCGGCAGCTCCTCCTGGGGTGGACGAAATCGACGGCGCCCTTCTTCTCCAGAGGCGGCCTGCTCCGGCGCAATTCCGGCGATGCGCTGCTCTCCTTGCTTGGGGACTGAGGCAGGGTGGTTCTGGGTGAGAGAGGAGTGGAATGGTGTGATGAATTCGAGCAGGGGAGTCCTCCTTTTATAGGCTCGACGGCGAGACCGAACGGGATGGGCAGGCGACGGTGGCGACACGGCTACGGGCAGCTAGAGGCATGGCCGAGGGTGCCGATCGATCGGTGGTCTCCTGGCGATGCTCTATGGCTTTGATGCGAGTGTAGGGGCGGTGGCAAATGGTCGGGAACGCTCGATGCTCTGCGAGGCAGAGGCGGCGTCTTCGATAGCGAGCGGTGGCCACGGGGTACTGGCGTTGAAATGGGCATGTCTGACGGTCTCCTGGGACGGTGGGGAGCATGCTGGCGGGCGGCGAGGGCTCGAGGTGGTCTGGTTGAGTGGGAACGGCGCGTGCTCTGCTGCGCGGGTCAGCATGGTCGACAGCGGCACGGGCGCGGTGTTCCTGGTGGTTCTGGTTGCTGTCTGCGAGGCAAGGCTGGTCGAGAGGGGCGGTGAGGCATGGGCTACCTCCCAGACAAGGTTGGCACGGCTAGTTCTTCCTCTAGCCTGCTGCCCACACTGGGGTGACATGGTGCTCTCGGCCTGTTCACCATTGATGACATTGGCGAGCTTATAGTGGTGCTAGGGATTAGTTAGGGTTGTTAGATGATCTACTAAGGCTAGTGTGTCCATAGAGGGAACAAGTTAGGCCTAAAACACTGCACACTATAGTGTTTTGATTTTGTTTGATTTGAATCAACAAGGTGTTTGATGAAATGGCCGCATGAATTCAAGTTTTGAATTTTGAAAAGATTTTTGGTGGGTGTGCTAGGCATGTGCTGGTGAGTCTGTGGATGCTTGGGTTTTAAAAGTTGAGCTTGTTTGAGTGGTTTTTAATAAATGGGATCTTCCCATATGATAAAGATTCAATTTTAAACTGTCCTTTAAACTATGCACTTGAATGATTTTGGATGATCACAAAGTGGGCCTTGGTACTTTGTTATGAGTACTATCAAGGGGTGCAAAGATCCAAAAAAGTTTCTGTTAAGTTCTAAAAGTTAGTGATAGCCAAAGTAGGCATGGGAGTTAATTTGGCCAAAGTGACCATTCCCTTATTTTGCTTGTTTTGATTTATTTCTCTTTGGGAAAAGTGTGGGGATTTTTAGATGATGTTTATTTCACCTAAGAATCCTTTTTCAAGCAAAGAAACACACAATCATGGCAATTAAAAAGAATCGAAATTGTCATGCTTACACATATGTATGCTTTCATATTTTTAATTAGAAAAGTTTTTGTTAACCCTAATTTTGGTGATTAGAGTTTGATGATTCTATTTTAATATTTTTGGGATGTTACAATGGCTCCGGGTGGGCTTAGTGGGTTGGGTTCTATGCTGGGCCAAATTGGCAGCGCCAGCCTTTTACTTATTATTTTCTCTTTTTCAATTTCTGTTTGATTTTCGAGGAAACATTTTCAAATGATTTCAAATGTGTTTGATTCCAAAATCTTTCTGGATTTTTATAAGGTGAAAATTGTACACAATTGGTTGCAGAACAAAGTTGTACACTTTAAAAAAATAATTTGGCACTTTGGAAATTTAAAATAAACAATGTTTTTACCCATTACTTAATAAAGACAAAGAAATGGTTTAAATTTGTTTCTATTTTTTGAATCTTTGTACATGCTTTGGAATTTGCCAAACAAACATCATTGGTTTAAAACAAATAATCTCTCATTAGAGAGTAGCATTGGATCAATGCTTTACTTACATAAAATAATAATCATTCAAATGTTTCTGTTTTTGTAATGACTTTGAAAATGATCCTAAAAATGATTTATGAATGCATGGATGATATGCAAACTTTGAAACATGATTTTAGGGATGTTACAAATCTAACCCCCTTAAGGTGAATCTCGCCCTCGAGATTCGGATTGGCTAGCAAATAGGTGAGGGTGGTCTTTCCGAAGATCATCTTCTCTTTCCCATGTTGCTTCTTCTTTGGAATGATGGTTCCATTGAACTTTGCAGAATTTGATAGTCTTAGTCCGAGTAACTCTTTCTTCAGTCTCAAGAATCTTGATAGGTTTTTCCTCATAAGTGAGATCACTTTCCAATTGAACCTCCTCCAAAGGTATAGTATCCTTCAAAGAAGTCTCTTCCATCTCTAGATGGCATTTCTTTAGCTGACTCACATGAAACAGATTATTAACGGCAGACAGTGATTCAGGTAGTTCAATCTCATAAGCTAGTTCTCCTTTACGACTCAGAATCTTGAATGGTCCAACATATCTTGGGGCCAATTTTCCTTTGACTCCAAATCTCTTCACTCCACGAAGTGGTGACACTCTAAGATAAGCTCCATCAGCCACTTCATAGGTGACTTCTCTACGCTTAGGATCTGCGTAGCTCTTCTGTCGGGACTGTGCTATCTTTAATCTGTCTTTTACTAGCTTGAATTTCTCTTCAGCCTCTTTCATTAGTTCTGGCCCGAACAAGTTCCTTTCTCCTACACCATTCCATAGCAATGGGGTAGTACACTTTCTCCCATAGAGAAACTCAAACTGTGCCATCTCAATACTGGCTTGATAACTGTTATTGTAAGAGAATTCTGCGTAAGGAAGACTTTCATCCCAACTAGCTCCATAGTCTAGGGCACATTCCCTTAACATATCTTCTAGAATTTGGTTGGTCCTTTCTGTCTGTCCATCAGTCTGAGGATGAAAAGCAGTGCTGAATTCCAATCTCGTTCCAATGACTCATGTAGTTGCCTCCAAAAATGAGAAGTGAATTGAGTTCCTCTATCAGACACAATACTCTTGGGTAATCCATGCAGACATACAATCCTATTCATATAGATCTTGGATAACTTAGCACTTGTATAGGTTGTCTTCATGGGTATGAAATGAGCCACTTTAGTGAGGCGATCCACTACTACCCAAATAGAATCATATCCAGACCTGGTACTTGGCAATCCGGTGATGAAATCCATGCCAATCTTGTCCCACTTCCAATCTGGTTGTAACAATCCTGCTCGTTTCTGATGTTCCGCTTTCACTCTACTACATACATCACACAAAGCAATATGTTCGGCAATGTCTTTCTTGAGATTATTCCACAAAAATCTTTCCTTCATGTCCATGTACATTTTGGAGTTACCCGGATGAATGGAATATGGTGAGTTGTGTGCTTCTTGTAAAATCAGTTTTCGAAGCTCCGGATCTTGCGAAACATAGATACGTTTTCCATACCATAAAGTACCTTGTTCGTCTTCATGGAATCCTTTGGCTTTTCCTTTGCCAATCTTTTCCTTAATCTCTTCAATTTCCTTGTCCGTCTTTTGGGCTTCCTTGATTTTGTCCAACAGAGTGGGTTGAACATCCAATGACATGAGATGTCCTTCAGGCACAATCTCCAATCTGAGGTCTCTAAATTGGGCACACAGATCATCTGGCAACTCTCCCTTAGTAAGGCCATTCACAAATACTTTACGGCTTAGTGCATCCACTACAACATTTGCTTTACCGGGGTGGTATTGCAAACTTAAGTCACAGTCCTTGATGAGTTCTATCCATCTTCTTTGTCTCATGTTGATTTCTTTCTGAGTGAAGATATACTTTAAACTTTTGTGATCTGTGAACACTTCACAGCGCTTACCCAAAAGATAGTGTCTCCATGTTTTGAGTGCATGCACAATAGAGGCTAATTCCAAATCATGAGTAGGGTAATTTACCTCATGAGTTTTAAGTTGTCTCGAGGCATAAGCTACAACTTTCCCTTCTTGCATTAGAACTGCACCTAATCCATGATGAGATGCATCACAATACACTTGGAAATCTTTCTCCAAATCCAGCAGACATAGAACTGGTGCTGTCACTAGTCTCTTCTTCAATTCTTGGAAACTGAGTTCACATCCTTCAGACCAAGCAAATTTCTTGTCTGTCTTTAGTAACTCCGTCATTGGCTTAGCTACCTTAGAGAAATTCTCAATGAATCTTCTGTAGTATCCTGCCAAGCCAAGGAAACTACGAACTTCCTTCACTGACTTAGGAGATTCCCATTCAGTTACAGCTGACACTTTTGCGGGGTCAACTACTACACCATCTCCTGACAAAACTTGTCCAAGAAATCCAACTTCATTCAACCAAAATTCACACTTGCTAATTTTGGCATACATCTTATGCTCTCTAAGCTTCTCAAGTATCAAACGCAAATGTCCTGCATGCTCTTCTTTGCTTTTGGAGTAGATCAAAATGTCATCAATGAAAATGACAACAAACTTGTCAAGGAACTCCATGAACACTTTGTTCATCATATTCATGAAGTAAGTTGGTGCATTGGTCAAACCAAATGGCATCACTGTATACTCATACAATCCATACCTAGTGGTGAAAGTTGTCTTAGGTATGTCTTGCTCCCTTATCTTAAGCTGAAAATAACCTGACCGGAGATCAATCTTTGAGAACACACAGGCTCCCTCTAGCTGATAAAACAAGTCATTAATTCTAGGCAAGAGATATTTGTTCTTGATAGTCACCTCATTGAGTGAACGATAATCTATGCATAACCTTTGACTTCTATCTTTCTTTTCTACAAACAAGACTGGTGATCCCCAGGATGAAGAACTTGGTTGAATAAATCCCTTCTGCAACTGTTCTCCAAGTTGTTTCTTGAGTTCTTTCAACTCATCAACTGACATCTTGTATGGTCTCTTTGCTATTGGTGCTGATCCTGGTAGCAAGTCAATCAGAAATTCTACATCTCTATCTGGTGGCATTCCCGGCAATTCTTCCGGAAACACATCCGGATATTCTCTCACAATTGGCACACTGTCTATGCTAACCCCCTTAAGAGAATTTAGCTTACTCCCTTTTGATTCAAAGTTAGTCTTGAATCTAATCCTTTTATTTTCTGGGGTTGTGAGTGTGACAGTATGATTGGCACAATCCAGCACTCCCTTGTACTTAGTCATCCATTCCATTCCCAAAATGACATCCAATCCTTGGGAATTTAGGATTATCAGATTTACGGGAAACTTATACTTTCCAAACTCTATGACTAGATCATGACATCCCGAGTTCACTAAATTTCTCCACCAGGAGAACTTACTTTTATAGGATACCCAATAGTTTCAACTGGAAGTTCATTTCTTTCAACAAATGCTCTTGATATGAATGAATGCGATGCGCCAGTATCAAAAAGAACAAGTGCTGGAACAGAATTGAGTTTGAACTGACCAGCCACAGCATCAGGTTCCTCATAGATCTCTTCCACATTGATGTGGTTCACCTGTCCCTTGTGGAAAGGGTTGGGCTTGTTGGCACCGTCAACCTTCTTTTCTGGGCACTCATTTGCATAATGCCCCATCTTCTTGCACTTGAAGCATTCAACCTGACTGAGATCTTTCTTGACAGGCTGGCTTCCACTACAACTTCCACTTCCATTGTGGTGGCTCTTATATCCACCCTTTTGGTTCTTATACTTGTCATTATCATGACTATGGTGATACTTGTTGTCATGATGGCGGTTATGGTTGTGGTGGTTGTTGTACTTTCCATGCTTGTGGGACCCAGAACTCCCACTATCATCATAATGGGAACGCTTGTGAGATGATCCCGAGCTGTGCTTGTTAGAGTTGTGCTTCCTCTTTCTACTTTCAACTTGTTTCATCTTATTCTCTAAGATGGTAGCCTTGTCACAAAGGGATTGATAGGTAGGGACATAGGCCACAAATAACTGCTGGTTCAGTTCATCGCTCAATCCTTCGAGGAACTTCTCTTTCCTCTTGGCATCGGTATCAACTTCATCCGATGCATAACGCGCCAGATTGTTGAATTCCTCAATATATTTAGCCACGCTGCGGTGGCGCTGCTTCAGGTTATGGAACTCCTTCTTCTTTAAATTCATCACTCCGGATGAGATGTGAGCTGTACGGAAACCATCTTCAGGATAGCCCATGTCACATCCTCAATGGGAGTGGTGATCTGGAAGTTATCCCACCAAGTAGCTGCTGGTCCTTCCAACAGGTGTGGTGCAAACCTGACTTTCTCCTCGTCGGTGCAGCCAACATTTACCAAATCCTTGTTCACCGAACGTAGCCAATCATTGGCCACCATGGGATCAGTGGTTCCTGAGAACTTTGCAGGCCTCAGTCTTAGGAATCTGTTGAGCATCTCAAATCCTGGTGGATTGTTCTGATTGTTGTTGTTGTGATTGTTTTTGTTGTTATTATGATTCTGCATGAAAGTGGTCATCATCTACATCAGCTGTGCCTGTGCTGTCATCAGCTGCTGCATCTCGGGGGTGACATTGTTGTTGTTCGGGTTGGGGTTGGCATGTCGAGGAGGCATCTGTGGTTTTCATAAGGATAAGAATGAGATACCTATAGAAGCTTATTATGCATAAAACATCACATAGACAATCACCAAAATAAGATAAGGTTCAACAACACAAACAACAAGTTTGAAAAGTAACACACCATAACAAGCCATCCACATGTTGGATGGTCATTGCGACTCAATAATCATAAGCATGTTGGATGGTCATTGCGACTCAATAGTCATCACTACTCCTCTGCATCAACCTCCTCATCAACAAGTGTAAGACCTGCATTCTCCATAGCGGTCTTGTATTCCTTGACATTGGTAGTCAAGGCCTCTATCTTGGCTTTGAGAGCCCTCTTCTGTGAACGAAGTCTCTCAATCACACCCTGCTGATGCTCGAGCTCGAAATCATTAGCCTCTAGTTCTGCATTCATCTCTCGAATCCTCTTGTTCCTATCTTGGACTCTTTTCTCTTGGCTCTTGAACTTCCTGTCCTGGCTCTCAAACTTAGCCTCCATTTCCTTGACTATCTCGTCTTGCTCCACGAAGAGTTTGTCCTTCTCACGAAGATGCACCTGGAGTTCGTCATTGCTAAGCATGACATTGGTCCTATCAGTATCTAGGTGCCTAAGAAGAACCTCTAAGTCCTAAAGGTACAGACGAATCGGCTCTGTCGTCTCTCTAGCAGCATCCTCGAACTCAATAGCCTCACCCTCCTCGTCACGTCTACCGAAGGCGTGAAAGTGAGTACCTCTAAGCTCCCTAGAGTGCCTCCCTAACAGATGCCCAAGTAAATCCTGCATGACTACCTCTAAGCCTCTCTCTTTGTCGTCATGCATTAGCTTGAAAGTGATGGCCTCCGTGGCTGGCTCAGTCTAGCGTCCTGGCTGGGTAACTTTGAAGCCCCAAAGGTCCTTCCTCTCAAACTTGGTGAGGGGAAGCATCATGATGCTAGGAAGCGGGAGATTGAGCACACTAGCTCAATAAGACGAGTGCCAAAACGAGTTCCCTTGAACTCTTCAGCCGTGCTGATAGTAACATTAGGCATCTATTTTATAAGATAGATAAAAGTTAGAATCAACTTCAATAGAGATAAATCACAAGGCAAAGCATCACATGCATATCTTTGGCAATCAAACACACAAGTCATGGCATACACAAATCCATTACAAGCATCCAAGGTTCAACATAACTTAGACAAATTTTTTGGAAATAGAACGATAAGTGTGGTGGTCCAACTACCGAAAATACGTTACAACTCTCGCTCAGTAGACAAAATGGCTATCAAAGCATCCTTAGTAGCCATCTATCTATCTTGTTCACAAGATTCCCAAATCAATTCTATGGTGTCTCCCCTTAGTTGTTGGTTGGTAGTTTCCAACTCTTGGGTATGCTTCTTTTCTTCCCTAAGGTCATTTTGGGTGTTATGCATTCTGCACTTGAGTCTATCACCAAGCTCCTTGATGGCCTTCCAAGCTGCATCTCTTGCAGAGTCAAAGAATGTGGTGTGCATTACTGGGTTAGTGACCATGCAGAATCCTGATTCTTTGTGGTTGTCTTCCTTGTTTTTGTACAAGTGAAGTTGCACCCACCAATACTCCTCTCCTTCATCCATCACAGGGAAACCTTTGTACACAGCTGCACCATGTATCCCCATGGTAACCATAAGGTTCTTGAGGGCTTTTGGAAATTCAGTCTCACACTCCAAGGTCATGGTCATGAGTGGTCCCTTCCATACGGCTTCGTTGATGGAGTTCATCTACAAATAGAGATGATAAAGAAGAATTAGAAAAGTTTACGAGAAGAAAAAGACAAGTGTGGAAATTGTTGAAAATTTTTCCTTAGTGGTTTCTAATCCAATCCTAGGGTCATAATCCTATAGGCAACACAGTGCTCTGATACCATCTTTAAGATCCCACCTTTATAAAGGTAAAGATCCCTGTGATTGCAATGCTAGTCCCTGGATCAATGCTAGCATCCACAGTTTAAGATGAAGTACATAGAAACAAAGGTCATTCCAGAGACAACATAGTCTTTTACAACTCCATGGCCATAGGCCTAATACAAGAGGTCATTCGTAACAATATAAATAAGTCTTCATCTTCATGTGCCACAGGCAAGCATGTTGAGTGTAGACTCATAACCCCTAATCATCATTAGAGTAACCTGCAAGATCACAAGTTACAGCCATAGTGGGTCAATACATTGGAATAGTATTGGCAAGTGATAGCTTTAGTAGAATATTAACATCTAGTTACTACATGAATTTGGCTAAGTGTAGCTTAGGCTTGCTTTGCTCAAAATAGGTTTTACCTATCAGTTGAAAAACACTAAGTTTTTCTTTGACAAAACTTTCCCAAGGAACCACCAATAGAAATTGGTGAACTTTCACCCTTGTTCAACCACAAGTTTTAACTTAGAAAATTGGGATGAGGAGATTCTTGATAGCTTCCATGTCTTGATGCTCAAATTGTCCAATACCAGGGACATGGCTAAGTACTTAGATTCTTCCATCTGCAGAGATTGTGCACAAGACTTGATTTTCACCAAGACCTGACCTTTCAGAAGCCTTTCCTTAGACCAAATGGACGCGTTCCAACCTATCATCCCACTACCACCAACTGTCCAAATGGCTAAGTTATTGCAACCTATGTGATCAAGGCAGAGCCCATAATGCCATGTGGCTGCACTAGAAGCTTCTTAACATTTGGCATCTCAAATCCCTTTGTTCCTGGGTGGCTTTCCACAAGTGAGATACACAAGTTAAACCATAGAAATGGGCCTTGTGTAACCACTCAACACAAACCATTCTTTCCATTCCACCCAGGTGTTCATTCACTTAGTTGTTTTATTAAGCAAAACATAAGACAAAGACTTAGAAAATATTTCTCATAGCATGAATATATATTCCACCCTTGGTTGCTACTAGCTAGGTTAATCATGACAATAGCAAGTATCTTAACTTAAGAGGAAATTCTAACATTACTATACCTACTAGGATTTCCCAAGCATAGCATATAGATACTTAGCAAAATAATCATGCAAGTCCTATATAAAATATTTCTAATGCATAGGTAAAAATATAGGTATAAAAACATGAAGCACCACTTGCCTTGGTAGTTTGGGGAGTAGCAACAATCTTCACAACCACAATCACTATTAGCACCAAAATCTACACATAAAATAATGGCACCAAATTCACATATCAAAAATATACAAGCAAAAATATATGCATGCATGCAAATGCCATGTGATGATTTTCTACATCAAACAAGACAAGTATACAGTACTGAATCATAAACAAGACCAAGACACACTAAACAAACTTTATTTGATCTTTAAATCATTTTTCAAATAATTTCTATACTCAAAATAAGCCTATAAATGTATGTGCAAAAATAACCCATTTTACAGAAGCAAAACATTAAACACATTGCAGAAATGGATAACATTCTTTCTCCTGATTCCAATGATATAAAATTTGGAAAATTTGAACGTGTGGATCAAAAGTTATGAATTTTGCAAGTTTAAATGTCTAATAGATCTAAATTATGTTTTTAAAACGAATAACATGCCACGCGGCAGCGTCTGATTGGACGATACCTGTTCGCGCTGGATCACACTCGCGGGCCGTTAGATCTAACTTACTGCGTACGGTCCAGATCAAAACGTACCCCATCGCTACAGATCTAATCCTAAGCGCTGGATTCAGATCTGACGGCTGTCGAGCACGCGACCATGGATGGGCGGCGCTAGCGACGGCGGCGCGGCGGCGCGGCTCTGCCAGTCATCTTCCGGTGGCTACGAAGGGGGCTGGGGTCAGCATAGGGCTTACCAGACTCGCGATGTCACGAGGAAGCTCAACGTGCAGACAGGCAGGGTCGGGGCGCGCTGTAGAGGTTGCTGGGGCTCGTCGGACTTGTAGACAGCGTCGGGTGCTTGCAGATGAAGACGTTTCCGATGATACAGACCGCCCTAGCACGAACCAGTTGGGTCAGGAGGTGCGCAAGGTTGTGGCGAACACGACAGGGTCAAAGGGGAAGCAAGGGGCGCTCGAAGATTACCAGTATTTCTCGTCGGAGTTGGGCGGTGGCACTGATGGTTGCGGGCACGAATGGGGATGGTGACCTGGGTCACGAGAAAGCAAATTAAAGGCTTCAGGGGATGCGCTAGAACATGCTGGTCACGCTCGTTTGAATCAGAGACAGGGGGCGGTCGGAGGTCACCGAAATCGCACGCCGGAGTTCGTCAGGCAGCGGCGGTTTGAATTCGAATGCGTGCAGCCCGGTGGTAGAGTGAGCTGGGAAAGTGAGGGGAAAAGATCACGACGGTGTGGGGTTTAAGTATCAGGTGAGGGCTAGGCGAATTACTGGCGAAATCAAAGGAATTGATTCGGTTTAAATTCTCGAGGTAACGGCGGCGATGACGTGTTCATTGCGCGGATTCTGGGGAGGACGATGACGACGTGGCAATGGGCCCATCGGTCAGTGGCTGCGGGGGTAGGTTCTGCGCGGGTGAGAGAAGGGCAGAGGGAAATGGCCCCGGGTGGGCTTAGTGGGCTGGGTTCTGTGCTGGGCCAAATTGGCAGCGCCGGCCTTTTACTTATTCTTTGCTCTTTTTCAATTTTTGTTTGATTTTCTAGGAAACATTTTCAAATGATTTCAAATGTGTTTGATTCCAAATTCTTTCTGGATTTTATAAGGTGAAAATTGTACACAATTGGTTGCAGAACAAAGTTGTACACTTTAAAAAAATAATTTGGCACTTTGGAAATTTAAAATAAACAATGTTTTTAACCATTACTTAATAAAGACAAAGAAATGGTTTAAATTTGTTTCTTTGTTTTGAATCTTTGTCCAAGCTTTGGAATTTGCCAAACAAACCTAGGAACAAACATCATTGGTTTAAAACAAATAATCTCTCATTAGAGAGTAGCATTGGATCAATGCTTTGCTTACATAAAGTAATAAGCATTCAAATGTTTCTGTTTTTGTAATGACTTTGAAATTGATCCTAAAAATGATTATGAATGCATGGATGATATGCAAACTTTGAAAACATGATTTTAGGGATGTTACAGTGAATTCCTTTGCTTTAGTTGATATCTTTGTTCTTGCTGAAGTCTTTGCTCATGGTGGGGGCTTTGTCCATCAGGTTGAAATAGAAGAGATGTAGAATCAAAACCAAAAAGGTTGAGGAAAGAGTTTACAAGATTGTTTGTAAATACTTTTGAACCAATACAACTCCTATTTTTGTAAGGGTTTTTTTCCAATCCTAGGGTTACAATCCTACAGGCAACACAGTGCTCTGATACCATCTATAGAGGTCCCAACCTTTAATAAGGTAGATATCCCTATGTTTACAATGCTAGTCCCTGGATCAATAGCTAGCATCCACAGTTAAGATGTAATATCAAGAAACAAAGGTCATAATAACAACTTTATAACCAGGAATAAATTAATTCATTACATCTTACATAGCTCATTTGGCTATCTCATTACAATGCAGCAGAAATAACTATATAGCATGGAGTCCTTCATCTTCAAACTGCCACAGGCAATCATGTTGGTTGTAGACTTGTAATCCTAATCAACACACTTCACCAACATCAAACAAACATGCAACATAATAAGTTACAGCCACAAGGGTCAATACATTTGAATTCTATTACCAAGTGATACTATGGTAGAGTAGTGGTATCTATCATCTATATGCATTTTGGCTAAGTGGAGCTTAGGCTTGCTTTGCCCAAAATAGATTTTTCTTATCATTTGAAAACACTAAGTTTTTATTTGTTAAATCACCCAAGGAACAACCAATGAATATTGGTTAAACTTTACACTACTAGGAAAACGGCTATAGGTAATCCACACATCCGTGGCGCACGTGCTAGTGGTGCCCCACGGGTAAAATAGGTGTGGCGCACTACCCACAGGTGCCCTACGGCTAAATGCCGTAAGCGTGGCGCACATGGGGGTGGTGCGCCACGCCTATGTGTGTGCCAGGGCACATGTGGCCGCAGCACACATACCCGTAGCTCTAGGTCAAGGTGCGCTACAGATGTGTAACTTAGCCGTAAGGCACTCCGGCCTAGTGCGCTACGGGGATGTGTGTTGCAGCAGCTGGGTCAACTTAGCCGTAGGGCACTCTGTCCTAGTGCCCTACGGCTAAGTGGCATGCAACAACTCCCCCCCCCCCCCGTGGATCGCCTTTTTAGGCTTTCTAAAAAATAAAAGAAAATGATAAACACTTTAATGTGGTATAGTTTCTAGGAAAATTAACAAACATGATTTTCCACTTTTTCTGAAAAAAAGTCATGCCACAGTAAAATGGACGTAACTTTTGCATACGATGTCGAAAAAATCGTATAATATACCAAAATGACGAGAACGAGATTTCGCATCCTCTCGGAACCACCTCCGGTCGTTTAGAGATTATTTAGATTTTCAAAATTCGAAAAGAGTAAAAAGTTACAGTCAAAAAACCGTTTTTTCCTGTAGAAAAAAAATAGAGGGCAACTTACCCGTAGCGCACCACCACCTAGTGCGCTACGCGTAAGTTGGGCGGGATTCAAAATTTGAATCCCCACCCCGCCCACCTACCCCTATTTCCTCCCTCTTATCTCCCTCCTCCTTTTCCTTCTCTCTTCTCCTCCTCCTCCTTTTCCTTCTCTCTTCTCCTCCTCCTCCTTTTCCTTCTCCCCTTCCCTTGCACTGACGATGGCGACGGTGGCCTTCTCCTCCTCCTTACTCCGGCATCCTCCTCTCCTTGCAGTGAAGATGGCAATGGCGGCGGCGACCTTCCCCTCCTCCTTGCAGTCACGATGGCGATGACCTCCTTCTCCTTGCGGCCTCCTCCTCCTTGCAGTCATGACGAGCTCCGACGACCGCCGACGACGTCCTTCTCCTTGCAGCGACCTCCTCCCTTCTCCAGCCACACCTCCTTCTCTCTCTCTTCCTCGATGCCGGCAAGGAGTAGCACGGCCACGGCATCCCGCACCTCCCTGCGGTTGTAGGTCGTGGCCACGACCACCATGCTCCAGCGAGGCGACACGACGGCGGCGATGCAGACCCGATTGCTTTTGCAATTCAAAACGAGGGTGTTTTTTGCATTTTTTTGTTTTTTGAAAATAACATCCGTGGCGCACCTGTACCCCTACCTGTAGTGCACCTAGTAGGGCACTACGCCTTCCCCATATAACGATAGTGCACCAGGGGTAGTGCGCTATGGGCACTTTTTAGCCGTAGCGTATGCTCCGTGACGCACCACTAGTGCGCCACGGATGGGCTTTTTAGGTGCACCATGAATAGCCCTTTTCCTAGTAGTGTTACCATTGTTCAACCACAAGTTTTTAACTTAGAAATTGCGATTAGGAGATTCTTGATAGCTTCCATGTCTTGATGCTCAAATTTTCCATTGCCGAGGACATGGCTAAGTGCTTAGATTTTACTCTCTCGAGAGGTGGTGTACTTTCCCCACAAGACTCGACATGCATCGAGACAATATCTTTCAGAAGCCTTCCCTTAGACCAAAATGGACGCGCTCCAAACCTATCACCCCCTACCACCAACTGTCCATCTGGCTAAGTTATTGCAACCTATATGATTTAGGCAGTGCCCATAATGCCAAGTGGCTGCCTGTGTAACCACTCAACATAACCCATTCACAACCATTCCACCCAGGTGATTCATTCACATAGTTGTTTTATTAAAAAAACACAAGTTCTTGACTTAGAAATATTTCATAGCATGAACATAATCCACCCTTGTTTTCTACTAGCTAAGCTAAGCATGATAGTAGTAGGGATCTTAACTTAGGAAAATTCTACTAAGGCATCATCTACTAGGATTTCCCATGGCATAGCATACTTAGTAAAATTCCATCCAAGTCCTACTTAGAAATATCACTAATGCATAGTGAAAATAATGGGACAAAAGTATGAAGGACCACTTGCCTTATTGGTAGAGAATATAAGTTCACTCCTTGATCTTGCAATAGTCACACTCTTCAAAGTTCACTAAAATTCAATCAAGCAAGGCACAAATTCAAAACTAGCATTCAAACAATTCATCACATAATAATACAAACAAAGCAATGCATGCAAGCATGCCAAAGATTGTTTTATTTGGAAAAGTGGTTTCTAATAGGTTATAAACATTTTAACACACCTATTGATCATTTTTCAAAGTGGCAAAACCATTTGATAACAAGTTAGTGAAAATGGCCACTTTAAATCCCTTTTGTTTTGCTAGAATTGATTTTATTCAAAGAATAATTTCTAGTGTTAGCCAAATATATTTTTAAACACAATTGTTAGTGTTTATGGTCAAAGTGTTTAATATTAAATCATTTGCCAAAGGTTTCACCTAAAAACCATTTTTAAATCAAAGCAACATTTTATTTTGCTAGAAATGCCTTTAAACAAAGTAATAATTTTCTAGGGTTTACCAAATACATTTTTAAATCCAAAACTTATTGTCTAGTGTCAGAGAGTTTAATTCAAAATATTTTCAAAATGTTTTACTCAAAAAGCATTTTTAAATCATATTCAACATTTTATTTAACTAGAAATCCCTTTATTCAAAGGAATAATTCCTAAGTGTCACAAAATATATTTTTAAATCCAAAAGTTGGTTTATATGGTAAGTAGGTTCAAAACAATACATTTACAAAAGTTTTTACCCTATTTAGAATAAATTTTATACACAAAATAAGCCTAAACAAGTTTCTGCAAAAACAATCAATTTTACAGAAGCAAAATACTAAAAAAATGTGCGTGGTTGGAAAGTATTCTTTTTGTTGATTCCATTCATATAAACTTTGCAAAATTTGGACGTGTGGATTAAAAGTTATGGAATTTACAAATTCAAACATCAAATAGATATGTTTCTGTTTTTAAAACAAACTATAGGCCACGTGGTGTGTTCTTATTGGTCCATACTGATTCGTCTGGATCAAGCGGTGTGGTGCATTGGATTAAAAGCAGATAATGCGGCACAGATCTAGTCATACCGGTTCACTTAAGTCATCTATCGTAGCCGCTAGATCGGGATCTAACGCTCCAGAACGAAATGACCACGGATGGGCAGCGCGGCGACGGTGGCTAGCGGCGGCGCGCTCGGGCGGTGATGCTGCTAGCAATACAGGAAGCGAGAGGAGTGGGATGGTTCACCAGAATCACGTGATCTTGCTGATGCTCGACGTGTCCTTGGTTAGCAAAGGGGCGCACAAGATTGAAGGGGATTCCTTGCCGGAGTTCGTGTCTGTGTCAGGCACGTTCTGTCGAAGACGGAGATGAAGCTACGATGCACGCCAGAGCCAAATAGAGACATTGTTAGATTCACAAGGTCGTGGCGAGTGCACGCGTGTGAAAGAGAGGGAGAGGTGCGGTTGGAAATTACCATTGGAGCTTGACGGAGTAATGGCAGACGGTGGCAACGAGCTGTCGTTGAGGTTGCCGACGATGTGGAGCGCGGCGGGCGAGTGGAGGCTACATCTAGATGTGTAGGGAGGTGGGGATCACGCTCGTGTAGTCGAGGGGGCAAGGGAAGGAAGGTACTGGCCGGAATCGGCCGAGGGAGGTCGTCAGAGCAGAGGGGACGCGAGCGAAAATTTGCGTAGCCTGGTGGCTTACTGGGCAGGGCGTGAGAGGGGAAAGAGAGAGGAGGGGAGGGCGCTTAAATGAGAGTAATCTCGGGGCAGAATCAACGTGACAATAACGCGAATTAACTCGGAGGAATTAGAGGCAGAAACGGCGAGGAGGGAAGGAAGACCTGGTCACGCGGGTGAAGACAAAGACTAACAAGTGGGGCAACAGCGATAGTGAGTGGGGAGGGGGTATGGCGCGGGTCGGGTTTGCGGTAAGATAACGATTCGCGTGGGGGGGGGAAGTGGGCTGCGTTGCTAGGCTTAGTGGGCTAGGTTCTGTTGGGCTAGTCCTTTCTCTTTTTTTATTCTGTTTATTTTTTCTTTTTCTGTTTTCATTTTCCGTTTTGAATTTGTTCAAATGATTTCAAACCTCTTTTTAATTCAAATATTTTCCAAACTTTCAATATATTTTAGTACTGTTATAAATTTGTTTTTAAAGACCATTTTGGAATAATTCCTTTATTCAATTATGGTGAAAGAACATGTGGGACCCCATGTGTGGTTTTGGTAATTAATGACAATCTTTATGGACTAATGTGTGTATTAAGTTGTACTTGTAAGAATTATCCAAGGCATCGCTTGGAGCATGTGTTGGCTTCAAGGTCGATGAAATGCGAAAAAGATATGTTGTGCAAGCTCAAAATGCGCCATCTATAGAATATCTCATGTTTGATGCTTGCCATCCTCGGTGATCATGGATCGATGATGAAGAATCAAGAAAGGCGTTCCATCTTGAGAAGGGCAAGATCGTATTCATCGAGCTCAAGTGGAATGCTCAAGGCAAAGGTATAATCTTTATAGGTTTTCCCTTTTGCCGGTCTCACGTTGTGTGTGTGAGACCGGGTTTGGGATAGATAACCGTATTATCAAGAGGGGCTCTCGTATGAGTAATTCGGTCACATCGTTCGGAGAGAGCTGAAACCTTTGTATACTTGCATCATCGTATTTGTTTGTTATTTGGTCTTACCCATGTGAGGATATAGACCTTGTGTTAATCTCCATAACAAGTTCTTGTTCATCAAAATCGGATCTTCCGTTTGTATCTTGTTGCGATTTTGATTTATGCGGCTTTTCGGTTTCTCACCATGTGAGGTATCTCACATTATTCTACTTGATACTTTCTCACTTGGTGATAACCAATATCTCACAATATTATTGGGAAGCCCTTGTCATCCTCTATCCAACGCAATTGGAATCGGGTCAATCGGAGCTTCCAGTCAAAAGTTATTGTCGTTTGAATATTTGCTGGTCTTATTTATAAAAGAAAATGGGAAGGCGGCAGCAGCTTGCTGGCAGGCTTGATCTATAGCCACCGAAAGAGCATCACTTTTCTTCGTTTCGCCAGTTACTAAATCTAAGTACTACTGGCCCGTGCATTAATCTGGGTCAGCCAGACCGCCGTACTAAAAACATCATACAAGACGCTTCAAATTGCCCCGCGCCTTGGATCTTGTCTGCGTTGACCAGCTGCTGCCGCTCCAGTGCCGTGCAACCTCACTAGCGCACGTCGCCCGCCTGCTGCCGCTCACGCGCGCGCGCCCGCCCGCGAGCCTGCCGCCTCACTACGCGTTGGGCCCGCTCCCCGTTTCCCGCGCTGCTACCGCGCCGCTCGCTCGCCCTGCCTCGCGCCCGCTGGCCCCGCATCCCGCATGCGCGCGCGCGTTGACTTGCTGCTGCTGCTGCACTGCTGCTGCTTGGCCCCACCCTGCCTAGCTTCCTAGCTGCTGCTGCGTTCGCTCGCTTGCGAGCTACTGCTCTGCCACGCACACCAGGCCACGCTGCTCCTGCTCGCTTGCGCTGGCCCCTCTCGCGTCCCCAGATTCCCTGCCTGCCTTGATTTCTTTGCTCGGCCTAGGACTTGTGCGGTACTACAGGTAAAATCCGTTAGTACCGGACCGGTCCAAAAAAAATAGCCCCAACGGCCAGATTTTTGGGGCCCCTATTTAAGGCTTTGCCCATTTTGAGTTTAGGTCGCTTCTTCCTCTTCTATTAGGCTAAGCTTTGTCCACACTTGCTCTAGATCTTGATGCTTGCCTAATCTTTTCCTTCCGATGGTTCTTGCCCATATTTGAGTGGAAGAGAGAGGAGATCTAGATCCGCGTTTTGACCTAACCAATTCATCCCTTTGTGAGTGCATCTTTGGGGATCTAGATTTTGGGGGATTTTGTGTCTCTCTTTGATTCCTCTTCTCTTGTTCCCCAAATAGATTTAGTAGCTTTGTTGGAACCTGAGAGTGAGGGATTTGAGCACCTTTGTGGTGTTCTTTCCATTTGCATTTGGTGCATCGGTTTGAGTTCTCCTCGGATGATTTGGTTCGTGTTACTCATTGGAGCTTGTCCCTATCAACACCCGGATTTTTAATCCCAGATGCCTGTTATGCCATACATCGCAATCCCAGGATTACCATTTTTGCGAGACATAACAGAATTGGATACCATAGTACATCATCCATTACAAACCATACATAAGGTCTTAGACAACTAAGGATCTTATGATCCAGTTCTTAATACAACACAAGCAGCGGAATACGTAATAACGGTAGCATAGGCGAAGCTCCATCTTCGGGGTCACAGGCAATGCTGACGATGGGAGATGATCCTAGTTGTCGTAACCTTCCTGGGGTCCATCCTCCAGGTACTCTTCTTCATATTCTGGCCACGGGAATAGCCAGGGACAAAGCCATGAGTACTCTTTAAGTACTCGCAAACTAATACTAACAAGTGAAAGGGGTTTTTGATAATCAGACACTAGGATCTAGGGTTGTTTTGCAAGAAGCCAGATTGATCTCTACTAAGTTCAGAAGCAAGAGAAGCTAGTCAAAATTTTATAACTACTAAGGGGGAACTTGTATTTCATATCACAACTCTGTTGTGGTCAAGTCAAAGTCTCAATTCATTTCACAAGTCATTTTGACAACATCTGACGGGGGAACAGTATGGCCACTCCAACTGTCCATAATCATGACGTGACTATTCGAATAGTTTGACACTCTGCAGAGATTGTACACTTTCACCACAACATTCGATACATCCGTCAGGAACAAATCCTGAATTCACCATACTCAGTATGCGGATAATCAATCCTAACCTTTCAATTACACGCCCTAGTATAAGCACCTCTCTTATGAGTTTGGCCTCCCAACCATGACCAACTGTCATCTTGGGTACTGCACAGGTGGACAATCTTCACAAGGTAGCCTCAGCTCATACCTTGGCCGTGACGGAACTAATACTAAGGTATATAAGTTTCCAGTCAATCCCTACCCAATTCTCAGGTATTGTGGTTGTACGGTCAAAATTGGAATGGTATCGCATCCAGACAACCATCAGTTTTATAAAGGGCTAAGGCTCATGCCTCAACATTTTCATCACCATAAATCATCTGGTATTCAGAAATACATGTCCAAAACATTTCAATAGAATGATCCATCATTCCAAGGTTTTCATAACCATTTTTCCACCAAGTATTCCCATCTAATGTTGATCATGTTTTATGCTTAGCACTAGCATCTACAAGTGGGGGTGAGTACTAATGAGGGGTGGTAAACTAGTGGAGTTTCAACTAAGTTCAATCTCAAGCCTTAGGATGACATAAAGATAATATAGCTTAGGCCAAATTTTATGCTCTTTATGCAACCTTCCATTATCCTTCTAGTATCTACAATTTACTTAAGTAAACTCTAAGTAATAGCTTTGATAAAGAAATAAAGTAGAAAGATTGTAAGTAAAACTAGGATTGAGTATCATCAAATATTTCTAACCAAGCATGCTGAGTGCATTGCATAGGTTATCTAAATTTCATAGTGGCAAGTGTTAGCTTGCAAGGTTAATAGCTTGCCTTAAGCAGAGCAGTGGTTGAAGTTCTCCTCGGCTTCTTCGTAGTATCCTCCTTCCTCGTATCCTTGGTTGGTACTAGCGTCTATAAATAAATACGAGGTACACAATCACCAAGCAATTCTTAACTACTTGCAATCATCATACAAAAGGGTCCTATAGATGATCTATCATCATCACTAACATTACAAGATTAAAGCTTGGTTTAATTCCTTTTATTTTTAGAAAAGTAATTTCTACTCATTGAAAAACTACTTAAGATTTAATATCCTCCAAACCAAACATGGGATCATGTTGACACATGTCATCACCACATATTTTAGTCCATGGGAATGTGATTTAAAGTGGTGTCACAATTTAATAAGGTTTTACCCTTTTATTTTAATTAAATAAGTGACTAGAAATGCCTATGTGACATTCTTTTATTACTTGAACAATATTTCTGTAAGTAAACCTAAATGTTTTTATATATTCTGAAAGGTATGGTTAAATGTGATTTTTGAGAGTTGGAATCAACTCAAAAGCTATCATGGTTTAAATTTGAAAAATGTTTGAATGCAGAAAAGCTTCTGCACTGTTATTTTTACCAAGGATGATCTACAGATCCAAATGACTTGAATCCAATGGTATTGGATTTAGAATTGCATGTCCTTTCTAAAAAAATTGGTTTCATTCAATTTGGTTCACTGAATCGATCTGGGTTGATTTTTGAATCTAGGTGCAGAAGTGTGTTTTAAATAAAATAGAAAAGGTTAAATTCAAATGACTGGGCTGCGCGGGAAGTGATACTGGGCAGGCCTGCTAAGCACAGCGCTTATGCGGGTTGGTTAAGTCGCTGTCCCCACGCGTCAGTGAGACGAGGGGGTGTGAAGCGGTATGGGGCGATGTGAGCCGTGGGATCTTGTTCTAATCTAACGGTTGAGGGTCATCGTCGACGTTGGGCAACGCCGGCGAGACAGAAACCTAACACGGAAGGTGGGGGTCGTCAGGGGATCACCGGGGCTCAGGCGAGGGTCGACAAGGCGGGCAAACGACGAAGTCGACGACGGCGAACCTCCTGGTACCGGCAGCTTCTCCTGGGGCGGCTCCAATCGCTGGCTCCCTTCTTCTCCAGAGGCGGCGGGTTCCGGTGAAATTCCGGAGAAGTGCTGCTCGCCTTGCTTCGGGAAAGGGGTGGAACGATCAGTGATGATAGGGGAGTGAGATGGTGTGCTCAATTCGGCTGGGGGTGGCCTCTATTTATAGTCATGACGACGAGACCGAACGGGATGGGCAGGCGACGGTGGCGACATGGCTACGGGCTGCTAGAGGCATGGCCGGCGGTGGCGATCGCTTGGTGGTCTCCTGGCAATGCTCTATGGCTTTAATGCCCATGTAGGGGCGGTGGCAACGGTCTGGAACACGCAATGCTCTACGCGGCAGAGGCGGCGTCTTCGACGGCGAGCGGTGGCTGTGAGGCATGGGGCGGCGAATGGGGATGTCTGGCGGTCTCCTGGGTCGGTGGCGATCATGTATGCACGCGGCGAGGGCGGCGTGCAGTCTGTGGGCGTGTGTCGAGGGCGGCGCTCTGGCGTATGCTCGGCATGGTTGACAGAGGCACGGGAGCGGCATTCTTGGGTGCTCTGGTCGATGTCTCCGAGTCAGGGCTGGTCGAGAGGGGGAGGTGAGGCATGGGTGATCTCCCAGACAAGGTTGGCACGGCTAGTTTCTCTCCTAGCTTGCTGTCTACACTGGGGTGCCATGGTGAGCTTTGGCTGTTCACCATTGATGGCATTGCCCAGCTTACAGTGAGGCTAGTGCTTGGTTTAGTTTGCTAGATGATCTACTAAGGTTGTTGTGAGCTAGAAAGGGAACCATTTAGGCAAGAATCACTTCTCACAATAGTGTTTGGATTTTGTTTGATTTGTATCTGCAAGGTGTTTGATGAAATGGCCGCAAGAATTTAAGTTTTAAATTTTGAAAAGATTTTTGGTGGGTGTGCTAGACTGGTGCTGGTGAGTCTGCAGATGCTTGGGTTTTGAAAGTTGAGCTTGTTTGAGTGGTTTTTGAAAAAGTGGGATCTTCCCATATGATAAAGATTCAATTTTGAATTGTCATTTAAACTATGCATTTGAAAGTTTCTGGATGATCACAAAGTGGGCCTTGATACTTTGTTATGAGTACAATCGAGGGGTGTAAAGATCCAAACAAGTTTCTGTTAAGTTCTAAAAGTTTGAGACAGCCAAAGTAGGCATGGGAGTTAAATTGGTCAAAATGACCATTCACTCATTTTGCTTGTTTTGATTTATTTGTCTTTGGGAAAAGTGTGGGGATTGTTTAGATGATGTTTATTTCACCTAAGAATCCTTTTGCAAGCAAAGAAACACATAAACAAGGCAATTCACAAGAATTCAAATTGGAATGCATACACACATGCATGCTTTCTCATTTTATTTTAGAAAAGTTTTTGTTAACCCTAAATTTGATGATTAGAGTTTGATGATCCAAGTTTAGTATTTTTGGGATGTTACATTCCCTCTTGGGTTCTTGGAACCCTAGACGGTTTTGTGTCCTTGGTGGCGTTGTGGCCTTGGTGGCGTTTGTTGGGAGCCTGCAATTAAGTTGTGGAGAAGTGCCCCAACCTTGTGAGAGGTTCCGGTTGCCACCGACAAGTGCACCGATAGTGGAAGCGTGGATAAATCCCGTTGGGGTGAGATTCACCGGAGAATGAGGAAGGCCTTTTGTGGCGTTGGTGGTTTGATACCACCCCCTCTCCAAACGAGACGTACTCCATGGTGGGAGGAACTCAGTAAAATATCGTTGTCCCCCGTGTGCCTCGGTTATCTTTATACCCGAGCTCTTTACTTATGCACTTTATATTGTGATAGCCTTCGTGCTTGAAGTAATATATATCTTGCTATCACTTTGTTGCTTGTATTGCTTAGCATATGTTGTTGGTGCACATAGGTGAACCTTAGTTGTTCTAGGTTGTGCGTAACAAAGTAAACACTAGTTTTATTCTGCCTTTGTTGAGCCACTCTAGGAAAAGTTATAATCGCCTATTCACCCCCCCTCTAGGCAACATCCGTATCCTTTCATATGGTTTATTCTTTATTTAAATTAGGCACTTGTTTTTATTCAAATAAGATTTTAATTATATTTTCAAACCCTTATTTGAAATCTATTTTTTACCAAACCTTTGTCAGTAGGTTTAATTTATTCAATAGGGTGTTAAATAATTCACTTTGAATTATTTAAAGTATTTCAATATGATTTATTAATCATTTAAATTGGGCAATTGTCTTTATTCCAATAAATTCAAATATGGTTTAATTCCATGTATATTTTATTCAAATAATCTTTTTAAGTTAATTAGATAACTTTTTTAATCCACTTTGGTAAATTCCCATTTATTATTTTCTCATGATTTAATTAATCATTCACTTAAGGGATTTTGTCTCCATTTAAATATAATTAGAATATGGTTTAGTCCCATATACTTTTATTTGAATATTCTTTATTTCTTTATTTTCTTTGCTTATGGATTTAATTCAAGATTTAAATTGTCTTCTAAATAATTTTCTTATTATTTAGTTTAGGAAATGTATCTCTATTTAAAATAAGGTTGGATATTGTTTAATCCTTATGATTTTATTTAAATAATATTTTATTCCTTTTATTATTCCATAATCTTTCATTTCATTTGCTTGGCCAAGATTTAATTTGGCTTTTGAATATTTCTCATTTATTTTCTTTCTTTCCTTTTCTCATAAAATCCATATCTTTTTATTTATAGATCCAAATTTGGTGATTCCAATTTGTAGAATTTTATTTAATATTTGATTATCCTTTTAAATCCTTTATGATTAGTTTTCTCAAGATTTGTTATGGATTTTATATAGGAGCTTTATTAGCCTTGGAAATTATTTCCTTTTATCTTATTAAATTCATAAGTTTTTTATCTATGGCTCCAAATTAAATGAAACCAATTTCTATGGTTTTATAATATTTTTGTTTATCATTTTTTGATCATCTATAAATGTTTGTTGATAGATTTTTATATGTATCAAATCCATAGTATTTGAGAGATCTTGAATATGATTTCCTTTATTAGGTTTTAGGGTTTTGGTTTAACTTTTCCAAGTGTTATAAATTTCAAGATACATTCATTCATGATTGCATTTCACTTGATTGAAATTTATTGGATTTCTTTTATTCAAATTTTGTTCATGATGGGTTTTGATGTTTCCATTTGGTGTCAAAAAGTTTCTTTTCACCCTAAATTTCAACAATTATTTATTTTATTTATTTATTTTTCACATTTCAAAATTTGGAAAATTTTGGGATGGGACATAAACATTTATCATAAATAAGGAATACGATAATAACCACTTTATTATTGCCTCTCTGGCATATTCCCTTCAGCTCTGACATCGCACCGCCTTGAAATCCTCCTCTTCACAGCTCTCACGCTTGCTCGTGCCTGCTCTCTGTCTCTTCTTGCTCCCAGATTTTTTTTCAACAGGAGGAAACTCCTAGTGGCAACATTGTTCACCATGTCAAGATGCACCCACCTACAAAGTATGGGATCGAACATTACCACAAAGTATGGCCATTTACCCTTATCATTCGACATGAAGCCCGAGAATATTCATACATGGCAGGACATATTTTGAAGGAGTTTTATTTTTTCAAAAGTTGTGAATTATGATGATTATCATATCTTATGGCAAGAAGTAAGTCAGAGGATGTCGTGCGATTTTTTATTCATTTATTTTTTATTTTTTTCGAATCAAGGTCAAATTTTTCAAGATGCAAATTGAGTTTTTTTACATGCAATTTTTTTCAAGTCTGAGTTTGTCACTTAGAAAATTGATTTTTTTCCTATTCCTATAAATTTAAAAACATTCTTGTAACTTAGAAAATATGTAATCTTAATAAATCGAGTAATTTAAGTGGGCGGGGTTTCACTAAAAAGAAACATGAAAACTCAAGGAACTTGGGAATCGCGAGTAAGAACATGGTCGTCCACTCTGCATGTCACATGGAAAATTATCATAAACTTTTTCCTGATATTTGGGAACCCAACATAGCAGATGCCGGAACTCTATCCTAAATAAACATATGATGTCGATAAGGGCATGACCTTCATCATTTAGTTTGAGTTAAAACCAGAGAATAATTAGTAAGAGAATGCCACACAAAAATTATTGTACTTTTTATTCTTTATTTGAAGGTTAACAAAACCATGTTAACTTTTCCGGGATGCTGATGCATAGTAAGAAGTTGAATTTTTCCAAACTTTCGATGAATTTCGATGTACTGAATTCCTGGTTAGCTTTAAAAGTTTTTTTAGAAATTTTAAGAGGAATCCATCGCGCTTACTTGAGTACAGTTTACATCGAAGACCTCAAATAATAAAAATTACATAGAGGTCCAAACATTTAGCACAAAGGCCCCTAAAATTAAGCAAAGAAAAGCATTCTGGTCTGCTCCTTCTCGATCGAGCAGCCGAGCCATACCGTACTACTGTACTTTCTTCACACACAAAAAACACTCATCACTTTTGAACTAGCATGCTGCAGGTCGTGCAGGGTGTGAAATGCAACGACAAGGAAAATCGACACACTTGCGCAGCACCACGTATTGGACGAGGGAGAGATGAGTTGGTCGGGGTGTGGGAAAGGTGATGAGGAAGTGAAGGATAAATATTACTAGTACTACTCATCACCATATGTCTATACCATGTAACTCATGTCAGGAACCCATCGTAGCTTTTCTCTGACATCGCACCGCCTTCAAGTCTTCCTCTTCGCTGCTCTTGTGTTGCCTCCTGCGTGATCTCCATCTCTTATTGTTCGTAGTTTATTTCAATAGGGGGAAACTCCTAGTGGCAATATTGTTCACCATGCGAAGAGGCACTCATGTACTGCTAGCAAATATGGTAACTCCACCATGCCAAGTTCTTGCATAGCTAAGAACTTTATTTTCTTAGAAACTCTCGGTGGTTTTGCTATACTGAATTCCTAGTTAGCTTAGAAAGATTTTTTGAAAATTTTAAGATCAATCCATCGCATTTTCATATACTCCTCTATTTAAAATTTAAACTGACGGTGCGAGCGGTTGAGCCATACCCTTCGTACTACTGTAACAGGTCGAGTTACGCCATGAAAAAATATAAGGATGTAGATGGAGATATTATTAAACTCAAATTGTTTCCTTTCTCCTTGAGAGGAAAAGCTAAAGAATGGTTGATATCCTTTCTTAGAAATAGTATTGATTCTTGGATTAAGTGCAAAGATGCTTTTATTCGAAAATACTATCCTCCTGCTAAGATTATATCTATGAGAAGTGAAATAATGAAATTTAAACAACTTGATAATGAACATGTTTCTCAAGCTTGGGAAATAATGAAATCTTTGGTTAAGAATTGTCCCACTCATGGACTTACTGCTTGGATGATTATCCAGACTTTATATGCGGGACTAAACTTCTCTTCAAGAAATCTGTTGGATTCTACTGCTCGAGGTAACTTTATGACCAGTACCTTAGGTGCTGCAACAAAGCTCCTTGATAATATGATGGTCAACTATTCTGAATGGCACACTGAGAGAGCTCCACATGGTTAGAAGGTAAATTATGTTGAAGACACCTCCTCTTTGAGTGATAAAATTGATGTTATCATGGCTATGCTTGTTAATGGAAAAGCTCATATAGATCCAAATAATGTTCCCTTAGCCTCTTTGGTTTCTCAAGAAGAGCAAGTTGATGTGAACTTTATTAGAAACAACAATTTCAACAACAATGCCTATAGGAATAATTTTGGTAGTAACAATAATTATAGGCCTTATCCTCCCAATAATGGTAATACTTATGGAAATTCCTACAACAATACTAGAAGTGCTCCCTTTGAACTTGAATTCATGCTCAAAGACTTTATTAGTAAACAAACTACTTTCAACAAAACTATGGAGGAAAAGCTATTGAATGTTGAGAAAAATATTTCATCTTTGTCTGAAGCACAATCCTCTTTGATTAATAAAATGGCTGCTAAACCTGAAACCTTGAAGTACCTTTGCTGCCACTCATGCCATACAAGTTACTATTGATGACAATGTCAGACTGTTAGCTAAACTACATGCTAAGTGGGAAAGAGAAGCTGCAATTTCTAGAAACAATAGTGTGTGTACTATTACCACCACCAATATGGTTGTTACTAAACCACAAGAAGTCCCTATTCCTCCTACAACAATGCCTAAACCCAATAAGTCTACAACCTGTGATGCTAAGTTTGATTTTGATCTTGATGGTTGCAATATTTCTGAAGTGATTATGTTCCTACAAAAGCTTGCTAGAAGTCCTAATGATAGTGATATGAATGTGGCTTTCACCAAACACATTACAGATGCTCTCATTAAAATTAAGGAAGAAAAATTTAAACACAAAGCTTCTATTCCTAGGAAAGTAGAATATAGTTGGGAACCCATCATTAATATGCAAGTGAATGAGTTTGATCTCAAAGCTTCATGTGACCTTGGTTGTAGTGTCTCTATTATGCCTAGAAAGATTTATGAAATGCTTGATTTGCCACCTTTGGAAGATTGCTATTTGGATGTGATGGAGATATGCCCTAGAGGCAATAATAAATGTAGTTATTATTATATCTTTGTGTTTATGATAAATGTTTACATTCATGCTATAATAGTATTAACAAGGAAACATTAATACTTGTGTGATTTGTAAACTAAATTGAAGTCCCTAGTAAAGCCTCTTCATAATACTAGCTTGTTGGTTAATAAATGATTGTGGTTTCCCTATCATGAACATTGAGATGTTATTAACAAGATCATATCGTTAGGAGAATGATATGATGGACATACTCCTATAGATAAGCGTAACATAAAGATCAAGTCATTTTAATAGTTCAATTGCTATATGCTTTCTGATACATAGTAACCTAATTCCTTCGACCATGAGATCATGCTTATCACCATCACCGAAAGGATGCTTTGATGACATCAAACACCACACCATAACTGGGTGGCTATAAAGGTGGCATTGAGTGTTCGGAAAGTATTGGTTGAGACACATGGATCAAGAGTGGGATTTGTCCATCCATATGACGGATAGATATACTCTGGGCCCTCTCAGTGGAATGTCATCCATTTAGCTTGCAAGCATGTGACTGGCTCACAAGGGATCACATATCACGGGAACGAGAAAAGAGTACTTATTAGTAACGAGGTTGAACTAGGTATGCAGAGATACCGACGATCAAAACCTCAGATAAGTAAACTATCATGAGACAAAGGTAAATTGGTTTCGTATGTAAGTGGTTCATTCAATCGCAAAGTAATGATAGAAATATGTGGGAGCCATATTAATTTCCAGATTCCTCTATTGGTTATTGTTCGGAGAAGTGTCTCGATCATGTCCGCATAATTCACGAACCGTAGGGAGACACACTTAAGGATTCGACGTTGTTGAGTAGTTATGGAATGATGAGTAAGAGACCGAATGTTGTTCGGAGTCTCGGATGGGATCCAGGATATCACGAGGAGATCCGGAATGGTCCGGAGAATGAGATTCATATAAGGAAAGTCCTGTTTCGGGGTTGGAGAATGGTTCCGGTGTTTCCAACGTGAATGTTCTAGAAGGTTCCAGAATGTCCGACACTTCGGAGGGGAAGGGTACATGAATGTGTCATAACAAGTTGGAATGGTTGCATCATGTACTAGGTGTCATCGCTGAACAAAATAAAGGGATAATTCAAATCCTAGTTTGAAAAGTCAAACGCCAATTTGAAAAGTCAAACGGCTATTTTGTTTGGTGGAGGGAGAGTAGGAAACCTACTTGGGGAGGAAGTCCCTCTCCCTCCACCGCCGGCCAAGGAGGCCGAGTTGGGGAGGGACTCCCCTCCCCTTGGCCACGCCCTCCCACCTATATAAGGAGGGGCAGGGCTGCCCCTCCTAGACACACACCTTGCCCCTCTAAACCCTAACCCTAGCCGCCGGCCACCAAACCGCCGCCGCCGCCCTAGGGTTTCTCCCAAGCCGCCGAGTTGGGGCTTCTACTTGCCCTAGCCGCCGGCCTAGCTCCCTCTACTTGGTGCGTCTAAACCCTAGATCACCAAGGCTCTCTCATAGTCCACCATACTCGCTCCGGCTTAAGGCGAAGCCCTGCGAGATCTCCCTCTACTCGGTACCACCGTCGTCTGCCGGAATCATGAGGAGAGTGCTACAACCTCCGCTCTGCTGGAACAAGGGAGGAAGGTCTTCATCGAAAATCAATGTGTGACCGATCATGAAGCGCTGCCGGAACGCAGCGTCGGAAGGATCGTCTACGCGATCTTGAGATCGGCAAGAGTACGACTACATCACCCACGAGAATCTGCTCTCGTTAAACACTTGGAATCTTCGAGGGTGAGTTATTCCATCGACTCATTGCTACAATCTAGTAGATAGATATTGGCTTGTTTGTTTTTATGCGGTAGAAATTTTTTGTTTTCCATGCTATGAACCCCTTCAGGATGTCCCACTTGATGATAATGCTAAAAGGAAACTCATGGGGAGTGTTAATGATGTTCTTATTATGGTTAACAATGCAGGGATACGGGTAGGCTACACTAGCGCAAATCAAAAAAATTCTACCACGAATACCAGGATTATTGTTGTCATAGATCACGGGATTACCACTAGACGCGCAGTTGCGGAATTGATGAAGCGTGTCGAGGCAGTGCAGACGTTCCACGTCTCCTCCTTATCCTCGTCCCACGAGAATCTCCCCTTGCGCGGATCGTCCAAGTGCCACAGATGCAGCACCTCTGAGGTATCCACACGTGCAGGGTGGAAGCGTCAGACGCCGGACTGCTAGGTGCGACACATGCGTGAGGAGTGGCGGCTAGGTGGAATTGTCTAAGGTCTAACCCTGGTCAGCTCGCCCCACCCTCTCTTATATAGGCGTCCCTAGTGGGCTTCTACATTAGTAGCCCATTAGTATCCTAAGCCTGGTCTAATTCGGATCCAATCCTCATTAGGCTTCTAGCCCCTTAAGTATGTGACCCTATAGGTTCATATACGTATAGACATGACACGAATACACTTATTCTACCAATAGTTGGTGGAGGCCTCTAGCAAGACGTGCCAACTCCTAAATGCATACAAAGATCATATCAGACGAACCATCACAAGGTTTAGTACATGTCTTTTCCTTTGCCTCATGATATTTGGTCTAGCTCCAAGCTGACCTCCCTTTCTCGATACTGTGATTCAGAATACCTTTACTAGGTTAACTCTTAACCATATGTAGCACGGCCATGAATTCTGGATCCGATCACTCGAGGGGCCCAGGGATATCTCTCTCAAGTAGAGAGGAGAAAATCCCATCTTGATTGACCATGCCTTGCAGCATGTTTCGGGACAAACCCGAAAGCTACCTTTATAACTACCCTGTTACGATGCAGCGTTTGATAGCTCCAAAGTAGGTCGATCCATATCTCAAGTACATGCGACAATCTTAGGTCTAAGGACAAAACGTACACGATGTGTAGAGAGAGCTGCAATTAATTGCCAGTCTCAAGTTGGATCATTCCAACCCCATGTTCATAACATGTGTCCACATTATTGGTTTGACATCTCCATGTCTATGACTTGCGAAACATAGTCATCAACCAATCGATGTGCTAGTCTAATATTCACATGTGTCCTCACATGAACTCCGACTAGGGACAACTATTAAATAACCATACAAGTAAAGAGTTTCACAAACAATTCACATAATTGCCAATCAATACAAGTTGCCTGATATGGATATTCAAGGAACATTACAATAACTCATGGATACATATGAAATATAATCATGTCTATGATTGCCTCTAGGGCATATTTCCTTCACACAATGCCTATGTCCCTATTGATTTCTATGTTTTGGATGTTGAATACAATGCTTCTTGTCCTATTACTTTGGGAAGACCTGTTCTTAGAACTGTTGGTACCATCATTGATATGAAAGAAGGTACCATTAAATATCAATTCCCATTCAAGAAAGGTATTGGACACTTCCCTATGAGTAGAGATAAATCATCTTTTGCTCCTCCTTTGAAACCAAAATTTGATGTTACTGCTTCTTCATTTGAAAATACTTGATTCTTGCTTCCTGTGCCTAACTTAAGGCGTTAAAGAAAAGTACTTCTTGGGATATAACTGTAAGATCCCACATTTATAAAGGTAGAGATCCCTGTGATTGCAATGCTAGTACCTGGATCAATGCTAGCATCCACAGTTTAAGATGAAGTACACAGAAACAAAGGTCATTATTACATATCATTCCAAAGACAACATAGTCTTTTACAACTCCATGGCCACAGGCCTAATACATGAGTTCAAATATAACAATATAAATAAGTCTTCATCTTCATGTGCCACATGCAAGCATGTTGAGTGTAGACTCACAACCCCTAATCATCATCAGAGTATCCTGCAACATCACAAGTTACAGCCACAGTGGGTCAATACATTGGAATAGTATTGGCAAGTGATACCTTAGTAGAATATTAGCATCTAGATACTACATGAGTTTGGCTAAGTGTAGCTTAGGCTTGCTTTGCTCAAAATAGGTTTTACCTATCAATTGAAAACACTAAGTTTTTCTATGACAAAACTTTCCCAAGGAACCACCAATAGAAATTGGTGTACCTTCACCCTTGTTCAACCACAAGTTTTAACTTAGAAAATTGGGATGAGGAGATTCTTGATAGCTTCCATGTATTGTTGACATGGCTAAGTACTTAGATTCTTCCATCTGTAGAGGTTGTGCACTTTCCCCACAAAACTTGATTTTCACCAAGACAGGACCTTTCAGAAGCCTTCCCTTAGAACAAATGGACACGTTCCAACCTATCACCCCACTACCACCAACTGTCCAAATGGCTAAGTTATTGAAACCTATATGATCCAGGCAGAGCCCATAATGCCATGTGGCTGCACTAGAAGCTTCTTAACATTTGGCATCTCAAATCCCTTTGTTCCTTGGTGGCTTCCCACAAGTGAGATACACAAGGTAAACCATAGAAATGGGCCTTGTGTAACCACTCAACACAAACCATTCTTTCCATTCCACCCAGGTGTTTAATTCACTTAGTTGTTTTATTAAGCAAAACACAAGTCAATGACTTAGAAATATTTCACATAGCATGAATATATAATCCACCCATGGTTGCTACTAGCTAGGCTAAGCATGGCAATAGTAAGTATCTTAACTTAGAGGAAATTCTAACAATTCTTCAACTACTAGGATTTCCCAAGCATAGCATATAGATACTTATCAAAATAATCATGCAATGTCCTATACAAAATATTTCTAATGCATAGGTGAAAATATAGGGATAAAAATATGAAGCACCACTTGCCATGGTAGTTTGGGGAGTAGCAACAATCTTCACAACCATAATCACTATTAGCACCAAAATCTACACATAAAATAATGGCATCAAAATCACATAACAAAGTATACAAACAAAAATATATGAATGTATGAAAATGCCATGTGAGGATTTTTCTACACCAAACAAGACAAGTATACAGTACTGCAACATAAACAAGACCAAGATACTCAAAATAAACTTTATTTTATCTTTAAAACATTTTTCAAATAATTTCCATACTCAAATTAAGCCTACAAATGTATCTGAAAAAATAACCATTTTTACAGAGGCAAAACATTAAACACATTGCATAAACAGATAGAATTATTTCTCCTGATTCCAATGATATAAAATTTGTAAAATTTGAACGTGTGGATCAAAAGCTATGAATTTTACATGTTTGAATCACTAATAGATCTAAATTCTGTATTTAAATCTAAACACAAGCCACGCGGCGTGTTCTGATTGGCCCGTACCGGTTCGGCCGGATCGACCAGTGTGGACCGCACGATCTAAATGAAATCGCACGGACAGATCTAACACATACCCCTTCGCTAAATGATTCTATCGCGTGCGTTGGATCTAGGTCCGACGGCTGCTGATCAAGCGGCCATAGTGGGGCGGCGCCAGCGGCGGAAAGTGGCGGCGGCGCGCTCTGTTAGAGAAGTTGCCGGAGATTTAGGTCGCGCGGGGAGGAGTGGGGATGCTTACGATGTTCGCGTGGTCGCTGCGGTGCTCGAGGTGGTCGAGGGAGAGACAGGGGCGCACGGACGCAGCGGCAAGACCTCGTCGGAGTTGCTGGCGGTGTCGGGTGTTTGCGGTTGGAGTCATTGCCGATGATGTAGACCGCCCTAGCACGAACCAGTGGTGTCAGAGGATGCACAAGGTTATGGCGGACACAACAGGTTCAAAGAGGGAGCAAGGGGCATTCGGAGGTTACCGGTATTCTTCGTCGGAGTTGAGCGGCAGCTCTGTCACTTGCGAAGGTGGACGAGAACGGCTTCCTGGGTCAAGCGTGGCCAAACGAGAGGGGTCAGGAGATGCACAAGGTTGTAAGGAACACGCTCGTATGAATTAGAAGGGCAGGGGTGGTCTGGCTCACCGGAATTTCGTCGTCGGAGCTCGTCGGTACAGCGGCGGTGTGAGAGCAATTGGGGGCAGCCTGGTGGCGGAGCGAGTGAGTTGAGCGAGGGGAAATGGTAGTCAAGGGGTGGGGATTAATTAGCCGAGCGAGGAGGGGGAATAATTTCCACGAATCAAGCGTAATCAAAGGATTTGAATTCGGGAGGAAACGGTAGCGTCCAGCAGTTCCTCCGACGCGTGATTGACGACGATGTTGAGGTGGATGGTGGGGTCGGAATGTCAGTGAGTGGGTACGCGTGGTTGCAGTGAGAAACAGAGGGGGAGAGGGGAAACCCGGGTGGGCTGTTTTGGTTACTGGGCTGAAAAGGTATCGCTGGCCCACTTCTGTTATCCTTATTCTTTTTCTTTTTCTAATTTGATTTTCAGGAAACAAATTCAAATGGAATCAAATGTGTTTGATTTCAAACTTGTTCTGGATTTTTTTAAAATGAATCCTGCATATTTTTGAGTATAGAACCATGATGTCTCACCAGATTTGCTTGGTTCCTTTGAAATTTAAAAAAAAACAGTGCCTTAGCTAAAGATTTAATAAAGATATGAAAATGGTTTTAAAACCATATTTTGTTTTGGAAATTTTTGTCCAAGCTTTGGAACTCAACCAAACCAACTCATGAACAAACAATTCTTGGTTTGAAACAAATATTCTCTCACTAGAGAGTAGCATTGGAACAATGCCTGTCTACATAAAATAATAAGCACTCAATGCTTCTGTTTTCTTTGAAATGACTTTGACATTGATCCCTAAATGATTATGCATGTATGGATGATATGCAATCTTTGAAAACATGATTTTAGGGATGTTACAAATCTAACCCCCTTAAGGTGAATCTCGCCCTCGAGATTCGGATTGGCTAGCAAATAGGTGAGGGTGGTCTTTCCGAAGATCGTCTTCTCTTTCCCATGTTGCTTCTTCTTCGGAGTGATGGTTCCATTGAACTTTGCAGAATTTGATAGTCTTAGTCCGTGTAACTCTTTCTGCAGTCTCAAGAATCTTGATGGGTTTTTCCTCATAAGTGAGATCACTTTCCAATTGGACCTGCTCTAAGGGTATAGTATCCTTTAAAGAAGTCTCTGGATGGCATTTCTTTAACTGACTCACATGAAACACATTGTGAACGGCAGAGAGTGATTCTGGCAATTCAATCTCATAAGCTACTTCTCCTTTACGACTAAGAATCTTGAATGGTCCAACATATCTTGGGGCCAATTTTCCTTGGACTCCAAACCTCTTCACTCCACGAAGTGGTGACACTCTAAGATAAGCTCTATCACCCACTTCATAGGTGACTTCTCTACGCTTAGGATCTGCATAGCTCTTCTGTTGGGACTGTGCTATCTTCAATCTGTCCTTAACTAGCTTAACTTTCTCTTCAGCCTCTTTAATTAGTTCTGGTCTGAACAAGTTTCTTTCTCCCACACCATTCCATAGCAATGGGGTGGTACACTTTCTCCCATAGAGAAACTCAAACGCTGCCATCTCAATGCTGGCTTGATAGCTGTTATTGTAAGAGAATTCTGCGTAAGGCAGACTTTCATCCCAACTAGCTCCATAGTCTAGAGCACATGCTCTCAACATATCTTCAAGAATCTGGTTGGTCCTTTATGTCTGTCCATCAGTCTGAGGATGAAAAGCAGTGATGAATCCCAACCTCGTTCCCAATGACTCATGTAGTTGCTTCCAAAAATGAGAAGTGAACTGAGTTCCCCTATCAGACACAATACTCTTGGGTACTCCATGCAGACACACAATCCTATTCATATAGATCTTGGACAACTTAGCACTTGTGTAGGTTGTCTCCACGGGTATGAAATGAGCCACTTTAGTTAAGCGATCCACTACTACCCAAATAGAATCATATCCTGACCTGGTCCTTGGCAATCCAGTGATGAAATCCATGCCAATCTTGTCCCACTTCCAATTAGGAATAGGTAGTGGTTGTAGCAATCTTGTTGGTTTCTGATGTTCCGCTTTCACTATACTACATACATCACACAAAGCAATATGTTCGGCGATGTCTTTCTTGAGATTATTCCACCAGAATCTTTCCTTCATATCCATGTACATTTTGGTGTTACCCGGATGAATGAAATATGGTGAGTTGTGTGCTTCTTGTAGAATCAGTTTCCGAAGCTCCGGATCTTGCGGAACGCAGATACGTTTTCCATACCATAAAGTACCTTGTTCGTCTTCATGGAATCCTTTGGCTTTTCCTTTGCCAATCTTTTCCTTAATCTCTTCAATTTCTTTGTCTGTCTTTTGGGATTATTTGATTTTGTCCAACAAAGTGGGTTGAACATCCAATGACATGAGATGTCCTTTAGGCACAATCTCCAATCTGAGGTCTCTAAATTGGGCACACAGATCTTCTGGCAATTCTCCCTTAGTAAGGCCATTCACGAATACCTTACGGCTTAGTGCATCGGCTACAACATTTGCTTCACTGAGATGGTATTGCAAACTCAAGTCATAGTCCTTGATGAGATCTAGCCATCTTCTTTGTCTCATGTTGGTTTCTTTCTGAGTAAAGATATACTTCAAACTTTTGTGATCTGTGAACACTTCACATCGCTTTCCCAAAAGATAATGCCTCCATGTTTTGAGTGCATGGACAACAGAGGCTAACTCTAAATCATGAGTAGGGTAATTTATCTCATGAGTTTTGAGTTGTCTCGAGGCATAAGACACAACTTTCCCTTCTTGCATTAGCACTGCACCTAATCCATGATGAGACGCATCACAATACACTTGGAAATCTTTCTCCAAATCTAGCAGACATAAGACTGGTGTTGTCACTAGCCTCTTCTTTAATTCTTCGAAACTTAGTTCACACCCTTCAGACCAAGCAAATTTCTTGTATTTCTTTAGCAATTATGTCATTGGCTTAACTACCTTGGAGAAATTCTCAATAAATCTTCTGTAGTATCCTGCCAAGCCAAGGAAACTAAGAACCTCTTTTACTGACTTAGGAGATTCCCATTCAGTTACAGCTGACACTTTAGCGGGATGAACTGCTACACCATCTCCTGACACAACGTGTCCAAGAAATCCAACTTCATTTAACCAAAATTCACACTTGCTGATTTTGGCATACATCTTATGCTCTCTAAGCTTCTCAAGTATCAAACGCAAATTTCCTTCATGCTCTTCTTTGCTCTTGGAGTAGATTAAAATGTCATCGATGAAAATGATAACAAACTTGTCAAGGAACTCCATGAACACCTTGTTCATCATATTCATGAAGTAAGCTGGTGCATTGGTCAAACCAAATGGCATCACGGTGTACTCATACAATCCATACCTAGTGGTGAAAGCTGTCTTAGGTATGTCTTATTCCCTTATCTTGAGCTGGAAATAACCTGAGCGGAGATCAATCTTTGATAACATAGAGGCTCCTTCTAACTGATCAAACAAGTCATTGATTCTAGGCAAACGGTATTTGTTCTTGATAGTCACCTCATTGAGTGAACGATAATCTATGCATAACCTTTGAATTCTATCTTTCTTTTCCATAAACAAAACTGGTGCTCCCCAAGATGAAGAACTTGGTTGAATAAATCCTTTCTACAACTGTTCTCCAAGTTGTTTCTTGAGTTCTTTCAACTCATCAACTGACATCTTGTAAGGTCTCTTTGCTATTGGTCCTGATCCTGGTAGCAAATCAATCAGAAATTCCACATCTCTATCTGGTGGCATTCCCGACAATTCTTCCGGAAACACATCCGAATATTCTCTCACAATTGGCACACTGTCTATGCTAACCCCCTTAAGAGAATTTAGCTTACTCCCTTTTGATTCAAAGTTAGTCTTGAATCTAATCCTTTTGTTTTCTGGGGTTGTGAGTGTGACGATATGGTTGGCACAATCTAGCACTCCCTTGTGCTTAGTCATCCAATCCATTCCCAAAATGACATCCAATCCTTGGGAATTTAGGATTATCAGATTAACAGGAAACTTATACTTCTGAAACTCTATGACTAGATCATGACATCCTGAGTTCCCTATCATTTCTTCGCCCAGAGAACTTACTTTTATAGGACACCCAATAGTTTCTACTGGTAGTTCATTTCTTTCAACAAATGATCTTGATATGAATGAATGCGATGCGCCAGTATCAAAGAGAACAAATGCTGGAACAGAATTGAGTTTGAACTTACCAGCAACAGCATCAGGTTCCTCATAGATCTCTTCCACATTGATGTGGTTCACCTGTCCCTTCTGGAAAGGGTTGGGCTTGTTGGGTCCTTCAACCTTGTTTTCTGGGCATTCATTTGCATAATGACCCATCTTCTTGCACTTGAAGCATTCAACCTGACTAAGATCCTTCTTGACAGGCTGGCTTCCACTACCACTTCCACCTCCATTGTGGTGGCTCTTGTATCCACCCTTGTGATTTTTGTACTTGTCATTGTCATGACTACGGTGATGCTTGTTGTCAAGATGACGGTTGTGGTTGTGGTGGCTGTTGTACTTTACATGCTTGTGGGATCCAGAAGTCCCACTGTCATCATAATGGGAACGCTTGTGAGACGTTCCCGAGCTGTGCTTGTAAGAGTTGTGTTTCCTCTTTCTGCTTTCAACCTATTTCATCGTGCTCTCCAAGATGGCAGCCTTGTCACAAAGGTATTGGTAGGTGGGGACATAGGCCACAGATAATTGCAGATTCAGTTCATCGTTCAGTCCTTCGAGGAACTTCTCTTTCCTCTTAGCATCAGTATCAACTTCATCTAGTGCATAACACGCCAGATTGTTGAACTCCTCAATATATTCAGCCACGCTACGGTGGCGCTGCTTCAGGTTATGAAATTCCTTCTTCTTCAAACTCATCAATCTGGATGAGATGTGAGCTGTACGAAAACCATCTTCAAAGATAGCCCATGTCACATACTCAATGGGAGTGGTGATCTGGAAGTTATCCCACCAAGTAGCTGCTGGTCCTTCCAACAAGTGTGATGCAAACCTGACTTTCTCCTCGTCGGTACAGCCGACAGTTACCAAATCCTTGTTCACTGAACGTAGCCAATCATTAGCCACCATGGGATCAGTAGTTCCTGAGAACTTTGCATGCCTCAGTCTTAAGAATCTGGTGAGCTTGTCAAAACCTGGTGGATTATTCTGATTGTTGTTATTGTTGTTGTTGTTATTGTTGTTGTTGTTGTTATTCTGATTCTGCATGAAAGTGGTCATCATCTGCATCAGCTGTGCCTATGCTGTCATCAGCTGCTGCATCTCGGGGGTGACATTGTTCTTGTTCGGGTTGGGGTTGGCACGTCGAGGAGGCATCTGTGGTTTTCATAAGGATAAGAATGAGATACCCATAGATGCTTAACATGCACATTACATCACATAAACAATCACCAAACAATCATCAAAATAACAAAAGTTCAACGATGTAAACACACCAATGGCAAGACATCCACATGTTGGATGGTCATTGCGACTCAATAATCAAAAGCATGGTAAATAAACGATAAATGAGTAGTCATCACTACTCCTCTGCTTCAACCTCCTCATCAACAAGTGTAAGACCTGCATTCTCCATAGCGGTCTTGTACTCCTCAACATTGGTAGTCAAGGCCTCTACCTTGGTCTTGAGAGCCCTCTTCTGTGAACGAAGCCTCTCAATCACACCCTGCTGATGCTCGAGCTCGACGTCCTTGGCCTCTAGTTCTGCAGTCATCTCTCGAATCCTCTTGTTCCAATCTTGGACTCTTTTCTCTTGACTCTTGAACTTCCTATCCTGACTCTCAAACTTGGCCTCCATTTCCTTGACTATCTCGTCTTGCTCCGCGAAGAGCTTGTCCTTCTCACGAAGTTGCACCTGGAGCTCGTCATTGCTAAGCATGACGTTGGTTCTATCAATATCTAGGTGCCTAAGTAGAACCTCTAGGTCCTAAAGGTATAGACGAATCGGCTCTGCCGTCTCTCTAGCAGTATCCTCGAACTCAATAGCCTCACCATCCTCGTCGCATCTACCGAAGTCATGGAAGTGAGTACCTCTAATCTCCCGAGAGTGCCCCCTAACAAACGCCCGAGTAAATCCTGCATGACTACCTCTAGGCCTCTCTCCTTGTCATCATGCATGAGCTTGAAGGAGATAGCCTCCATGGCTGGATCAGTCTGGCGTCCTGGCTGAGTAACCTTGAAGCCCCAAAGGTCCTTCCTCTCAAACTTGGTGAGGGGAAGCATCATGATGGTAGGAAGCGGAAGATTGAGCACACTAGTGAGCTCAATAAGACGAGTGCCAAAACGAGTTCCCTTGAACTCTTCAGCCGTGCTGATGGTAACATTAGGCATCTATTTTATAAGATAGAGAGAAATTAGAAACAACATTAATAGAAATACATAAGTCAAGGTAACACAAGCATATCATTTGCCATCAAACACAAGTCATGGCATACATAAATCCATTACAAGCATCCAAGGTTCAACATAACTTAGACAAAAAAATTGGAAATAAAATGATAAGTGTGGTGGTCCAACTAACGAAGTACATTACAACTCTCACTCACTAGACAAAATGGCTATCAAAGCATCCTTAGTAGCCATATGCCTATCTTGTTCACAAGATTCCCAAATAAAGTCTATGAGGTCTTCCCTTAGTAGTTGGTTGGTAGTTTCCAACTCTTGGGTATGCTTCTTTTTCTTATCTAAGGTCATTTTGGGTGTTGAGCATTCTGCACTTGAGTCTATCACCAAGTTCTTTGATGGCCTTCCAAGCTGCACCCCTTGTAGAATCAAAGAATGTGGTGTGCATCACTGAGTTGGTGACCATGCAGAATCCTGATTCTTTGTGGTTGTCTTCCATGTTTTTATACAAGTGAAGTTGTACCCACCAATATTCTTCTCCTTCATCCATCACAGGGAAACCTTTGTACACAGTTGCACCATGTATCCCCATGGTAACCATAAGGTTCTTGAGGGCCTTTGGAAATTCAGTCTCACACTCTAGGGTCATGTTCATGAGTGGTACCTTCCTTACAGCTTTGTTGATGGAGTTCATCTACAAATAGAGATGAGAAAGAAGAATTAGAAAAGTTTACGACAAGAAAAAGACAAGTGTGGAAATTGTTGAAAAAATTTCCTTAGTGGTTTCTAATCCAATCCTAGGGTCATAATCCTACAGGCAACACAGTGCTCTGATACCATCTGTAAGATCCCACCTTTATAAAGGTAGAGATCCCTGTGATTGCAATGCTAGTCCCTGGATCAATGCTAGCATCCACAGTTTAAGATGAAGTACACAGAAACAAAGGTCATTATTACATATCATTCTAGAGACAACATAGTCTTTTACAACTCCATGGCCACAGGCCTAATACAAGAGTTCAAATATAACAATATAAATAAGTCTTCATCTTCATGTGCCACAGGCAAGCATGTTGAGTGTAGACTCATAACCCCTAATCATCATCAGAGTATCCTGCAACATCACAAGTTACAGCCACAGTGGGTCAATACATTGGAATAGTATTGGCAAGTGATACCTTAGTAGAATATTAGCATCTAGATACTACATGAGTTTGGCTAAGTGTAGCTTAGGCTTTCTTTGCTCAAAATAGGTTTTACCTATCAGTTGAAAACACTAAGTTTTGCTTTGACAAAACTTTCCCAAGGAACCACCAATAGAAATTGGTGTACCTTCACCCTTGTTCAACCACAAGTTTTAACTTAGAAAATTGGGATGAGGAGATTCTTGATAGCTTCCATGGCTTGATGCTCAAGTTGTCCAATACCAGGGACATGGCTAAGTACTTAGATTCTTCCATCTGCAGAGGTTGTGCACTTTCCCCACAAGACTTGATTTTCACAAAGACAGGACCTTTCAGAAGCCTTCCCTTAGACCAACTGGACGCGTTCTAACCTATCACCCCACTACCACCAACTGTACAAATGGATAAGTTATTGCAACCTATATGATCCAGGCAGAGCCCATAATGCCATGTGGCTGCACTAGAAGCTTCTTAACATTTGGCATCTCAAATCCCTTTGTTCCTGGGTGGCTTTCCACAAGTGAGATACACAAGGTAAACCATAGAAATGGGCCTTGTGTAACCACTCAACACAAACCATTCTTTCCATTCCACCCAGGTGTTTCATTCACTTAGTTGTTTTATTAAGCAAAACACAAGTCAATGACTTAGAAATATTTCACATAGCATGAATATATAATCCACCCTTGGTTTCTACTAGCTAGGCTAAGCATGGCAATAGTAAGTATCTTAACTTAGAGGAAATTCTAACAATTCTACAACTACTAGGATTTCCCAAGCATATCATATAGATACTTATCAAAATAATCATGCAATGTCCTATACAAAATATTTTTCAAATAATTTATTTGATCTTTAAAACATTTTTCAATAATTTCCATACTCAAATTAAGCCTACAAATGTCTCTGCAAATATAACCATTTTTACAGAGGCAAAACATTAAACACATTGCATAAATAGATAGAATTCTTTCTCCTGATTTCAATGATATAAAATTTGTAAAATTTGAACGTGTGGATCTAAATTCTGTTTTTAAATCTAAACGCAGGCTACACGGCGTGTTCTGATTGGCCCGTACCAGTTCGACCGGATCGACCAGTGTGGACCGCACGATCTAAATAAAATCGCACGGCCAGGTCTAACACATACCCCTTCGCTAAATGATTCTATCGCGTGCATTGGATCAAGATCTGACGACTGCTAATCAAGTGACCATAGTGGGGCGGCGCCAGCGGCGGCAAGTGGTGGTGGCGCGCTCTGTCAGAGACGTTGCCGGCGATTTAGGTCGTGCGGGGAGGAGTGGGGATGCTTACGGTGTTCGCGTGGTCGCTGCGGTGCTCAAGGTGGTCGAGGGAGAGACAGGGGTGCACGGACGCAGCGGCAGGACCTCGTTGGAGTTGCTGGCGGCGTCGAGTGTTTGTAGATGGAGTCGTTGCCGATGATGTAGACCGCCCTAGCATGAACCAGTGGTGTCATAGGATGCACAAGGTTATGGTGGACACGACAGGATCAAAGAGGGAGCAAGGGGCGTTCGGAGGTTACCGGTATTCTTCGTCGGAGTTGAGCGGCGGCTCTGTGACTTGCGGAGGTGGACAGGAACGGCTGCCTGGGTCAAGCGCGGCCAAACGAGAGGGGTCAGGAGATGCACAAGGTTGTAAGGAACACACTCGTATGAATTAGAAGGGCAAGGGTGGTCTGGATCACCGGAATTTCGTCGCCGGAGCTCGTCGGTACAGCGGCGGTGTGAGAGCAATTGGGGGCATCCTGGTGGCGGAGCGAGTGAGTTGAGCGAGGGGAAATGGTCGTCGAGGGGTGGGTATTAAGTAGCCGAGCAAGGAGGGGAATTATTCCGCGAATCAAGCGTAATCAAAGGATTTGAATTCGGGAGGAAACGGCAGCGTCGAGCAGTTCCTCCGGCGCGTGATTGACGACGATGCTGAGGTGGATGGTGGGGTCGGAACGTCAGTGAGTGGGTGCGCGTGGTTGGAGTGAGAAAAAGAGGGGGAGAGGGGAAACCCAGGTGGGCTGTTTTGGTTACTGGGCTGAAAAGGTATCACCGGCCCACTTCTGTTATCCTTATTCTTTTTCTTTTTCTAATTTGATTTTCAGGAAACAAATTCAAATGGAATCAAATGTGTTTGATTTCAAACTTGTTCTGGATTTTTGTAAAATGAATCCTGCATATTTTTGAGTATAGAACCATGCTATCTCACCAGATTTGCTTGGTTCCCTTGAATTTTTTTAAAAACAGTGCCTTAGCACAAGATTTAATAAAGATATGAAAATGGTTTTAAAACCATATTTTGTTTTGGAAATTTTTGTCCAAGCTTTGGAACTCAACCAAACCAACTCATGAACAAACAATTCTTGGTTTGAAACAAATATTCTCTCACTAAAGAGTAGCATTGGAAAAATGTCTGTCTACATAAAATAATAAGCACTCAATGCTTCTGTTTTCTTTGAAATGACTTTGAAATTGATCCCTAAATGATTATGCATGTATGGATGATATGCAATCTTTGAAAACATGATTTTAGGGATGTTACAATAACCCAATAGTTTTCTTGAGTCTTGGAAGTTATTACTTTTGTAATAACCTCTCCTGATCCTTTTTATTTGATTTTTGTGCCAAGAATAACCTCTAATGAGAGGGAAGTAAGATTTGGGGAGTTGCTGTCCCGAAATAGATTTTTGTGCTCCACTGTAAAAATCCTTGAAAAATCTCTGTATGTCGTATTGAGCTGTAATTTTCTGAATAAATCCCACAGGTTGTTATCTAACTTTATTTAGTTCAAAACTTTTTGATTTGAGGAACATAAGGTGTTCGAAAAAATCGGTTTCTACCTTCTGGTCTACTTTGACAGATTTCTGCAATTATTTGCATTTGCTTCTTATTGATTCCTTTTTGGGTTCTCTTTGGTAAATTTTGCTTTTTGAGGAAATTGCTATAGTATCTTGTGTATTTAGTGAAAGTTTGTCTATTTTTAAACTAAACTGAAAGGTATATTATCTTTTGAATGCACTAATGTTGCTAATGAAGATTGTGTGAAGTTTTGTATGAAGGTAAAAATTCAGGTGTAAAGGAAGAATGATGTAATGAGATGAAGAATGGACAAAAGCTCAAGCTTGGGGATGCCACCCCGTGTCATCCCAAGAAATATGTAACATCCCAAAATTCATGAATTACAAAGGAATTCATTGCATTTATGTATTCATAGCATTCTTAACTTGCACACCAATTTTCAAATCAAAACTCCAAATAAAACCAAATTTATGCCTATTATTCATATATCAATAAGGCATGGTTGTATTTTACTTTTCAAAGGATCAAAGTGTAGTTGATTAAACAGTAGTATTTTATACACAAATTAGTGCAAGGTTCACACTACAAAAATCTAGATAAAATTTGAAATCAAATTCAATTGAATTTGGGTTGAAAATGGTTCCGAAAAAATCAAATAGAAAAAGAAAAGGAAAAAAATAAACAGGCGCTGCACTTTTGGCCCAGCCCCAGATCCAACCCAACAGCCCACCCGGGCCATTTCCCCCTCTCCCCTCTCTCTCACCCGCGCTCGCCTTACCCTGCGGTGGCCAAAGGCCCTGCTCAGCGTCTTCCCACCTCAGCGCAGACGCCGCCCATTTCTTCCCCCATCAACTCCGCGTTGATTTCGGGCTTAATTTCCATTGATCCTTTGCGTGATTCCCTCGCCCCCGCTGGGTATTTAACCCCCTCGCCGCCGCAGTCGTTTCCCCTCAATCACCAACACCAGAGTGCCCCCAGGCTGGCCGTATTTGCGCTTGCAACGCTGCTGCCCGAGCATCTCCGGTGAGCTATTCCGGTGAGCCTCGAGCGCCCCCTTGCATCTCGTTCATTCTGTATTGTTCCTCTGCTTGTTGCACATCCTCTGACACCACTGGTTCATCCTGTACTGGCCCAGGTCGTCGACTCCATCGAGCACTGCGAGCACCCGACGCCATCATCAACTACGGCGAGCAATAGCGGTACGAATCAAACGCCCCTTGGCCTCGGGTTCAAACCATGTTGAGTGCCTCATCCTTATGCATGCACTAATCCTATTTGTTTGTCCTAGGGATACCTATAACGTCGTTGTCATCTCCGCCAACCCGTGCCCGACGCCAGCAAGGTTTCCGGCGAGCTCCCACGTCCACTACAGCATGCCCCCGCCCACGCCAGCGATATCTTGAGCATCCTCGTGTTCTCGTGAGTCTGGTAAGCTGCTACACGACCCCTAGCCCCCTCTAGAATTGCCGGACCACCATCGCCTGAGCGCCACCACAGTGCATCGCCAACCAGCGCTGTCAGTTCCTGGTCAAGGCGTTGTGAGTCGTTAGACCTAGATCTAGTGGACATAAATAGATCACTTAACAAAGGGGTACGCTTAGATCTGAGCCACATGATCTAACTTAAATCCTACGGCCCACGTTGGCTGATCCACGCGAAGTGGTACGGGCCAATCAGATGCGTCCACGTGTCTATGATTTAGATTTAAAATCTATTTTTGAATCTATTAAAGATTCAAACTTGTAAAAATCATAACTTTTGTTCTGTTTATCCAAAAATACAAATAATATATCGTTGGATTCAGAAAAATAAAGCCTACACTAATGTCGGCTTGAATTTGTATTTTGCTTCGGTAAAATTTGGTTTATTTGCAGAATCAAATATAGGCTTATTTTGGCTATATAAATTATTTGGAAAATGATTTTAGAGCAAATTTAAGTTTATTTAAACTATAAAAAGATGGTTGTGTTCAGTACTATTTGGTTTGACTTGTTTAGTATAGAAAAGTCATTTCATTGCATTTTCATGCATTCATAATATTTTTTTGCTTGAATATTGGAATGTGAATTTGGTGCTATTATTTTATGTGTAGATTTTGGTGCTAGTGGTGATTGTGATTATGAAGATTATTGCTGCTCCCCAAACTACCAAGGAAAGTGGTGCTTCATGTATTTGTCCTATTATTTTTGACTATGCACTAGTGATATTTTGAATAGGGCTTGCATGAAATTTTTGCTAAGTATCTATATGATATGCTTGGGAAATCCTAGTAGATGTAGCCTTCGTAGAATTTTCTCTAAGGTAAGATACTTGTTATGATATCATGTTTAGCCTAGCTAGTAGAAAACAAGGGTGGATTATAATCATGCTATGGAAATTTTGGTAACTCTTTTGACTTGTGTTTTTGTTTAAAAAAACAAGTGAATGAATCACCTGGGTGGAATGGTATGATGGTTTGTGTTGAGTGGTTACACAAGGCCCATGTCTATGGTTTACCTTGTTATCACACTTGTGGAAATCCACACATCAACAAAGGGATTTGAGATACTTAGTGTTTAGAAGCTTCTAGTGCAACCACATGGCATATGGGCTCTGCCTTGATCATATATGTTGCAATAACTTAGCCATATGGACAGTTGGTGGTAGGGCGATAGGATGGAACGCATCCATGGTGGTCTAAGGGAAGTCTTCTGAAAGGTCTCGTCTCGATGCATGTCGAGTCTTATGGGGAAAGTGCACCACCTCTCAAGAGGGTAAAACCTAAGTACTTAGCCGTGTCCCCAGCAACGAACAATTTGAGCATCAAGACATTGAAGCTATCAAGGATCTACTCATCCCAATTTCTTAGTTAAAAACTTGTGGTTGAACAAGGCAAAAGGTTCACCAATGTATATTGGTGGTTCCTTGGGAGTTGTTGTCAAACAAAAACTTATTGTTTTCAACTGATAGGAAAAACCTATTTTGAGAAAAGCAACCCTAATCTACACTTAGCCAAATTCAAATAGCCGTTAGATACTACTACTCTACTATTGTAACTTATGATGTTGCAGGTTATTCTGATGAGGATTAGGGTTATGAGTCTACACTCAACATGCTTGACTGTGGCACATGAAGATTAAGACTTTACTTTATTTACATATGTTATGAACTCTTGTACTAGCCTTTGTCTATGGAGTTGTAAAAGACTATGTTTATCTCTGGAATGACGATGTAATAAAGACCTTTGTATATGTGTACTTCATCTTAAACTGTGGATGTTAGCATTTGATCTAGTGACTAGCATTGCAATCACAGGGACCTTTACAATATAAAGGTGGAGTCTTACAAAATATTTAAGAGGTACAAGCGTCAAAGCTTGGGGATGCCCAAGGCATCCCCTTCTTCATCAATAAAAATCTCAGGTCTTTCTAGACACTTCGGTTTTATTGTTTCATGCACAGTTGTGTTGTTCTTGTAGCATCTTAGTTTTCATTTTTGGTTTTTGTTTGCTTCGTTTTCTTGAATAAACTAGTTGGACCCCTGCTTTCGCTGTGTTTTTTCAAATAAGTTGATTGGTGTTGGAAAGGAGTGGGAAGTTCTTTCTTTAGTTGTACAAGAGGAGCTTTCTTTGACTGTGACTTAGACTTTATCATGTCATGCTAGATGTTGTTTTGACCTTATGCTTAGTGATTATTGTTGTAGCATGACTTGTTCCAAACAATTAGGATTGCTTAATGTGCCTTGAAAGAATCATGCATTGTTTTAGCATACAAATGCATAGTACTGTGGTATTCTCCTTTGATGCTTTGTTTGGGTTGACTTGGCACATGCTCACACCATGCTATGACTATGAACCAGTCACCTTAGCCTCTATGATCATTTAGTTTTTGACTTGTGGTACCACTTTATGCTTTGATTAGTAATGTTTTGTTGCTCTGGATGATTATGGCCATTATTTATCTCTTAGTTGGTCGCTCCCAGTCTTTTGCTAGCCTCCACTTGTATTGAGTAAGCTCTACTCATGCATCCAAATCCCAAGAAACCAAGTTATTCCAAAGTGTCCACTATAAATTCCTATGCATGGGATGTTACACCATTCCAAGTATATTATTGTTTTATATATCTTCCAAATTAAACTTGTTATGTGAAAGTTGGTGATTAAAGCTCTCACAAACTTGACGGCACACTTTATTTTTCTCGCCCCTAATAAACTTGAACCATTATGTCATCTATGTTGTATATGCTTGCACTTATACATTGGCATTAGCAGAATCGTGCTACCACGGTGAACGCTTTCAACACCTGTAAATATCTACCCAGTTGATATCATGCTCTTTTGTTTATGGATGTCGTCGGTGTGAAATGAAATGGGAGCTTATAAGTCCATGGAGTTATGTATGTGTGTTAGAGAAACGCCTGGGTCGCTAGCCTAATCCATGCCTAATCATGGTGGAAACTTGAAGCATCACCATAGTGAGCAATCTATGAAGCATTCTTCATATAAAAAAAGAGATAGAAAAAAGAGATTGAGAAAAATAAAAATAAAAGATGAGAAAATAGGAAAGAGAGAAAAAAGCACAATTTTCCCATGGTAAATAAGAAGATTGCTGAGATGCTCATTGTCTGCTTGCCTTGTCATTTTGTTATGGGATAGCTCCTGTATCATTGGGAAAGGGGTACCCCGTTGGCGGTTCTCTATGATAGACATGTATTTACTATGACAAGAACTTACCGGTGATTAAGTTGAGTGGCATCAGGAGTGGCCATCGTACTCAAGGGACATGAGATTGCCAACTTATACATTGTCAAGCATATACTCCATAGTTTGTTCACTTTAACCTTAATAACTTCAAGATCCTTATCATAGGGGCAATGAGAGCTGAAATCTAACAAGTACCATAATTTTTGGATGCTCTTTATGAGACTTGAAATACCTGCTTCCCTATGAAGGGCCTATCTTCCACTATTATATTGAGTCTCCACCTTCTATCCTTAGGCACCAATTAAGAGAGCATAGTTGCCATTCTTAGTTCTATGTGCATTGTCCCAAAACTTATTGATTGATTCATATTGTTGATATTTGTTGCTCTTGAAATATTTGTTTCTAGCCACCCTTATGAACTTTGAAGGTGTCCTATCCATTTATGCTACTCCATGAGGGACAAGCTAAATGCCACTATGCTATGTTTTCTATATGTGAAACAAACAAACATCTTTCAATGCATTGTTATTCATGAATCTTTGTTTGTATCCTTTCATGTTGCATGCGTAGTTACTTTCAAATGCCACTATGCTATGTTTCATCTTCCCGGCACCTGCCGGATGGGACAGATCATCCTGGAGGCCTTCTTCATCACCATGCCAGCCTCCGGTATGATGCGTGAGTAGTTACACCTTGGACTATGGGTCCATACGATAGCTAGATGGTTGTTTCTCCTCCTTTGTGCTACCAGGTTTAGATCTTGTGAGCTCCGTTCATGATCAAGATCATATTTGTAATCATGTATGTTGTGTTTGTAGGGATCCGATGGATATTGAGATTACTATGTCAAATTGATTAATGGTTTTATCTTATTGATTCTATCATGTCTGTGCTGTTTGATATCTTGCATTCTCTCCGTTTCTAGTAGATATCTTGGCCAAGTAGATGCTAGTGACTCCAAGAGGGCGTATTTATGCTCGATAGTGGGTTCATGCCTCTATTGAATCTGGGGAAGTGACTGAAATCTCTAAATTTGTAGATGTGTTGTTGCTACTAGGGAGAAAACAACGATCTTTTGTTCATGGAACAATTGTATTGTTTACTTTACACACTTTGCTTAAAGCAGTTATCCGTTGCTTAAAACTTAATACTAGAGGGGGTTCGGATGATAACCTGAAGGTGGATTACTAGTAATGATGCAGTTGTATGACGGTCTATGTATATTGTTGTAATGCCCAATCGAATCTCATAGGATCATGAATGTCTAGTATTGCATTGTTATGCCTTGCTCGGTCCTGTCAATTGCCCCGCTGTAATTTGTTTACCCAGCATGTTATGTTGTTTATGTTAAGGAGAATACCTCTAGTGAACTGTGGACCCCGGTCCAATCTTTACCATTGATACATCTTCCACTATTACTGTTTACTTTCTGCAAGACACCATTACCTTCCATACCATACGTTTAATCCTTTGTTTTCAGCAAACCGGTGAGATTGACAACCTCACTGTTAGTTGAGGCAAAGTCTTGAGTTTGAGTTGTGCAGGTTTCTAAGTTGCTAGCAACAACTTTGAGTCGTTTCCTTCCTCCTACCGGTTCGATAACCTTGGTTTCATACTGAGGGAAGACTTACTGCTGTGCTCATCATACCTTCCTCTTGGAGTTTCCCAACGAAGCTCTATAGTAATCTGAGCCGCATCAGTAATCTCATTGTCATTTGTCGAAACTTTATTCAGTACATAACATGATGTCAATATAGCCTCCCCCACCATGCCTTGGATAAACCCGGTGTATCTAACATGCCTTAACCAAATATGTTAGAGTACGGTTTTTCTGTTCAGCAACTCCGTTTGACTGAAGTGAATAGGGAGGCGTCCTCTGATGAATAATATCATGTTTCACACAAAAGGAATCAAACTCATTAGAAAATACTCTCCACCACAATCTGACCGGATTCGTTTTATTTTATTTTCAAGTTGTTTCTCAACTTCTGCTTTATAGATCTTAAACTAGTTTAGAACCTCGTCTTTAGTGTTTAATAGATATAAGTAGAAATTTCTAGTGGAATCATCTAGCAGAGTAATGAAGTATATTTTTCCACCTCTAGTCAACACACTGATAGATGATTCCAACTTCTGTTTCAAAGTCTTGAATGCCAAACTTCTGTTTCATTAACGCTCGAATGAATATTTTTCACAACTTTATTACAAAAATCCTCAAGGGAAAGGCGGAACAAACCTCCGTATTCATAATCGTTTCCAAAAAACAGTCAATATTTTGTAACAACTACTTTATTAGACTCAAAAACCAACTTGAACCCTTCTCTACAAAGAAGAGAGTCACTAACGAGATTCTTCTTGATGGCGGGGACATGTTGCATGTTCTTGAGCTGCATGATCCTTCCCAAAATAAACTTCAGATCGATCATTCCAACACCATGAACAGAAGCACTCTCTCCATTACCCATCAATACAGACCCGTTCCCTATGCCCTGATAAGAAGCAAACAATGAGAAGTCAGCACATACATGAATATTTGCACCTATATACATCCACCAATCGGTAGTTGGACAAACTAAAAAACAGTAAACAAATTACCATACCCATATGCCCTATTCTCATTGTTGCTAACAATCATGTTGACAGTCTTGGAGTCCTGTCCTGCTTTCTTGAAATTGTTTGGGCACTTGTTAGCCCAATGTTCCTCTGAACCACAAGTGAAGAAGATACATTTCTTCTTGTCTTTCTTGAAGGTCTTATTACCCTTCTTCTTGAAGTAGGTATTCTGTTGGACACCATACTTCCCCTTGGGCTTGTGGGATTTGAAGTTCTTTTGTACCACATTGGCAACAGAAGTCCCTTCGGCCCCTTTTCCATGTGAGTCATTTTCTCTCGAATTCTGCTCGATACTCAAATGGCTGATGACATACTCTACTGAGAATTCATGCCCTGGTGTTTCAGAGTGGTAGCAAAGTTCCTCCAGGAATTAGGGAGCTTAGCGACTATACATCCTGCAAAATATTTGCCCGGTAAATCACATTTAATAAGCTCAAGGTCCTTATCTATGCATTGTATCTCATGAGCCTATTCCAATACAGAATGGTTTTCAACCATTTTTTAATCGTGGAACTGCTCAATAGTATACATTTCGCTTCCAGCATCAGTTGCACTGAATTTGGATTCAAGCGCCTCCCACAAGTCCATGGCAACCTGCATATGTAAATATGCATCAACCAACTTATCTCCGACCATGCTCAGAACGGGTCCAACAAATACAAGGGTGGCCTCCCTGAATGCCTTCTCCTGTTAGGAGTAATCATTCCATTGGAGTAGCACCGGCGACCCAGAACACATTCATCATCGTCATCCATAAGATGGTTTTGGTTTGCCAACGCTTAAAGTATGTTCCCGCAAACGGGGACGGTTTCAGTGCAGCGACAAAACCTTGAATCCAAAATTGCCTACATAAATTATATTTTCGGATTGTTGAGTATCTAGGCAAAATTTCGATTAAACAAATCCAAAAATAAATCATGATCCAAACATGCAAACACTAATATTTGGTAATGAAAACATGTAGTACTAGACAAATCATATAATAATCTCCCGAAATTACTAGTACCCTGCACACTGAAATAAATAGGAGAGGGATTAACATATTGTACCCTTCGGTAGTCCAATTGGCCGTAGAAGCAGCGGAGGCGGCAGTAGCCGCAGCAGTCACCTTGTCGGACGCCCTCTTGGAAGCAGCGGCATGTTCGGCTTCGGTGGCCATGGTGATGAAGAAGGCATGGAAGTAGTGGATGTAGTTGATCAAAAGCGAGCAGTCACGTAGAAGACGCTCCCCAAAAACCTAATCGCCCCTCTCCCATACAGGATCTCGAGGGGCGGGGTTTCGGAGGCCTGCTCTTCGGTCAGCCATGTACACGGTGGACGGAATGGGATCATCCGTGGCAGCAACAATAGAGGAAACGATATTAGCAATCATGCGTGGAGGAAGAGGTTCTGTTATGTCGCTTGGAGAGGAGTGATCTCTCCAATATATAGGCACATGCGGATATGAGAGGGTTCAACGGAAAGAAATGGCTGTAATGAATTACTAGAAATGCTCGTAATGAAACTAAAAATGCACGTACTTAATAGCACTTAAGATAAAACATTTCAGCTCGTATTCATTCTCATTGCAACCATTTGTATCCCATTTATGTGCAACAAAAAGAACACATCAACTTGACGAGATTCTCGCAACCCACGGCGCGCACGCTGATGAGGCGAGGCATGGAGTGGCGTGGCGAGGCAAGGCAGGCGGCAGCGGAGGAGGAGCACGCATGTATAACGCCTCTCCTCACTTCAAACCAAGTCATACTAGAGGGAGAAGAGATCACCTTATATGTTGGTGGAAATCTCTCCCAACTAGCAATATGGGTCTAAACTCCCACCACTCATGTTGCCATGAATGGGCCCTTACGGATTTTCCTGAAATTGTTAGATGGGCCTATATCCCACCCTATATTTCAACACGGGAAACCTCAATCATCGGTTGGCCAATGAGCTAGTTGAAAAGAGGATATTAGGGACCTGGTTTGTTTACATACCACACATGTATTACTGTTTCCGTTTAACAAAACTATTATGAACATTTAAGATATGACAATAAAACATCTTTATTATTAGCATATAGGGCATATCTCCTTCAATTTGAGCCTACTATTAAGATACATATAGGAGTTAATCAGATAGATGCACTTTGTGATATAGGTGCTAGTGTTTCAACAATTCCTATAAGTTCATTTGATAAACTAAACTTTGGGCCATTTGAAATTACTGAATTGAAACTTCATCTAGCTGACTCTACTTACAAGCAAGCTGTGGGAATCAAAGAAAAAAGAATTGTTAATATCAAAGGATGTCCCACGCTTATTGATCTTGTTATAGTTTATATGTTGGGACCCTGTATTTATGGTCCGAGAATCCATGTTATGTCTGCAATTCACGTTCCCATTCTCAATAAGCCATGAGCATAACCGACAAGTATCATTACAACATCCATGAATAACAAGTATAAGTACTTACATAAATGCCATTAAGGTGATGCAACATCAATAGCGGAAGTCTTCAAGCACAGAGCCCATGTCATGCCTTAACCTAGAGGCAACTGATTGGGAAGACGGCCTAGCTCGCATAGACGTCAGCTTCTTCATCGCTTCTCGATCTTTTGAAAATATGGCCAAGTAGATAGCCAGGGACAATGTCGGTGAGTACTTTGAATGTAATCGCAAACCACCTTAAGATAACCATAATAAGGATATGCAATATGGTTGTGGTGGTAGGAGGGCTCCATAAGAGGTTCTTTTATAAACTAGTTTCTCTTGTAGATATAACATGTCTATATCTTTGTTGAAGACTTCTATAAAACATTTTTGGAAACTGTTTTGAGAAGTTTTGGAAAACACTAGGATTGGGGGTTACCCATTTGTTTCTTCCTTCCAGTCATCCCTTGAACAAACTCCTTTTATTCCTTTCCGACCATCCCATGGTCAAAACGTATGTCCTTTCCGACCATCCCATGGTCAAGACATTTCCAAAGCCATTGCTTTTCTGAAGTCCTTTTGGAAATCAAAAACTAGCACTGCTCTACAGCAACCTTCCCAACTGTCCATGACCGAGGACATGGCTATTCGAATAGATTTACACTCTGTAGAAGTTGTACACTTTACCCACACCATCCGAGTACCCTGCCATGATCTACACCGATCGTGAGTCGAGTAACCGGTCAAGACCTTCGGAATGCCCACTCTAGTATAAGCGCCTACCCTATGAGTTGTTCCCCTCAACACCGGGAAGTCGGGTACCATGGACCAACCAGAGCACCTTTTTCACTCCACAAAGTGTGCGCTTAGAATGGGAGGCTCGTAGTAATGCCTGGTGACCCTTAGATAGTTTGTACCTTCTCCAGGCCGATGTCCTACATGGGCCTTTACAGGAGAAGGCCCAGCCTCCGGGAATCGACATCCCCTATAGTAGTTGCAAGGCACCTATACCAGAATAGACAAACTTCCATCCTAACCCTGCCCCATTCCAGAGTAATGTGGTTGCACGGGTTAATTGTTCTGGCAAAACTGCAAAGAAACGGGTTTGTTTTCATAAACCTTTTTCCTCCATTTTATTTTCATCATATTTTGTGAAACCAGAACCTTTTTCCTTTCTCAAACATCTCTTAGTTGGTCGAACCTCACCAAGGTTTATCCGTAAAACCTTTTTATAAAACTTTTCTGGGTCTTCCCATCCCATAGTTTTCCTTCGGCTAAAAATGGGGTCTCCAAGGTGTATGGTGTTATGCACACTCTATCATACTAGGGACAAGTAGGTGACATCAAGGTATTGTACCAGTAGTACAAACATGTAATGACTTGGAGGAACCAAGCCACTACCATATATAGCTCATCGTATAATAAAACAATACAGTTTTGATAAACAATAGGTAAGACATGCATAAGTAAAACAGTAGGACAATGCTTATGAGCAAGAAGGTGGCTTGCCTGCGACCAGCGAGATGTCCCGTGACTTCTTTAGAATACCATAATACCGATAGCCATATTGATAATAAGAATAATCCGATGCTTCCTTCTTCTCGACGTTACATAATCGCAACTATCGCCGTTTACGAGCATACATGCAAACAAACAATACCACATTCAATACAAGGCATACAAGCATGAATACATACATCAAAAAACAAAGCTACAAATCAGTATGATTTTGAGGAGAATGGATTTATAAGGATTTTGGAATGGTCTTGGAAGGATTTGAAGGGATTTCAATAGGATGTTTAGTTTAGAAACTAATTAGAGAAGGGATTTTATACCAAGGTCATATTTATTATGAAATAAATGTACAAAAATGATATAATAAGGAGGGTATTGATAAAATGAACCCAACAAAAGTGGTTTCACTATTTTATCAATTTCCATTGATTTATAATGAATTTCTTAGTGGTTAAAACTCTAGTTTTAGGAAATAATTCACCTGAATGGTTCTGGAGATTCAAAAATTATTCCTTGGATGATTACATAGTGTTTGGTGGAATTAATCAAGGGGAGTTGGAATTACCTCAAAGTAATTACCAGAATGCCCTCAGGAAATTCCTAAAGGTAGTTCCGAATGTTATTTGTCTTTTCCACCAGATTAAATCTATAAGTGCTTTTGATGTGATTTCAAAGGAACATGGTAGGTACTTAGATTACCTTTATTTATAAATTGGTGTCACCATTTTTTTAGGTACATAATTATTATGGTTATTTTATTAGTAAATAATCTATGCACAGAAAAGATTAATTCACCATAATTCAATAGGGGCTTATAAAAATAGGGGCTCCTAGGGTTTGATATTTATTTGTATGCAGATGCAGTGAGAGTTAGAATTAGGTGAAAACCACTTTTGGTTTTCCTAGAGAATTTCCTAAAGTCAAAAGGTTTTTTTTGTTATTTTTACCAAGGGTATTTTAGGAAGAAATTGACTATGGGGACAGGGTGACATGAAAGCCCTCACTTATAACTTTTTGTTAAAACAGGGTTTAAATCATTTGGGGATGTGAAACTCACAAAAAGTATTTATTATATAAAACGGTACATCTAGGAATTTTACTTATCATAAACAAACTTGTAAGATCCCTCCCTTTATAAAGGTAAGGATCCCTGTGATTGCAATGCTAGTCCCTGGATCAATGCTAGCATCCACAGTTTAAGATGAAGTACACAGAACCAAAGGTCATTATTACATATCATTCCAGAGACAAACATAGTCTTTTACAAACTCCATGGCCACAGGCCTAATACAAGATTTCAAATATATATAATAAGATAAATAAGTCATCATCTTCATGTGCCACAGGCAAGCATGTTGAGTGTAGACTCATAACCCCTAATCATCATCAGAATAACCTGCAACATCACAAGTTATAGCCATAGTGGGTCAATACATTGGAATAGTATTGGCAAGTGATACCTTAGTAGAATTTTAGTAGTCTAGATACTATATGAATTTTGGCTAAGTGTAGCTTAGGCTTGCTTTGCTCAAAATAGGTTTTACCTATCTGTTGAAAACACTAAGTTTTTCTTTGAGAAAACTTTCCCAAGGAACCACCAATAGAAATTGGTGAACCTTCACCCTTGTTCATCCACAAGTTTTACTTAGAAATTGGGATGAGGAGATTCTTGATAGCTTCCATGTCTTGATGCTCAAGTTGTCCCATACCAGGGACATGGCTAAGTACTTAGATTCTTCCATCTGCAGAGGTTGTGCACTTTCCCCACAAGACTTCATTTTCACCAAGACAGGACCTTTCAGAAGCCTTCCCTTAGACCAAATGGACGTGTTCCAACCTATCATCCCACTACCACCAACTGTCCAAATGGCTAAGTTATTGCAACCTATGTGATCCAGGCAGAGCCTATATTGCCATGTGGCTGCACTAGAACCTTCTTAACATATGGCATCTCAAATCCCTTTGTTCCTGGGTGGCTTTCCATAAGTGAGATACACAAGGTAAACCATAGACATGGGCCTTGTGTAACCACTCAACACAAACCATTCTTTCCATTCCACCCAGGTGTTTCATTCACTTAGTTGTTTTATTAACAAAAATCACAAGTCCAAAGACTTAGAAATATTTTGTCATAGCATGAATATATAACCACCCTTGGTTGCTACTAGCTAGGCTAAGCATGGCATTGATAAGCATCTTAACTTAGAAATTTCTAGCAATTCTACAACTACTAGGATTTCCCAAGCATAGCATATAGATAAAAAACATTCATGCAAGTCTAGCAAATATTTCTAGTGCATAGTTGAAAAACATAGGAATAAAATCATGAAGCACCACTTTCCTTGGTAGTTTTGGGAGTAGCAACAATCCTCACAATCACAATCACTATTTGCACCAAAATCTACACATAAAATAATGGCACAAAATCACATAGACAATATATACAAGCAAAAATACATGAATGCATGAAAAGATGCCATGTGATGATTTTCTACACCAAACAAGACAAGTGCACAGTATTGAATCATAAACAAGTTCAAATATGCCAAATAAACTTTATTTGAATAACATAACATTTTTCAAATAATTACTATACACAAATTATTTCTACAAATGTTTCTGTAAAAACAATCATTTTAACAGAGGCAAAACATTAAACCCATTGTATAAACAGAAAGGATTTTCTCTCCTGATTCCAATGATATAAATTTTGTCAAGTTTGGACATGGGAATCAAAAGTTATGAATTTTTCAAGTTTAAACATCTAATAGATCCAAATTCTGTTTTTAAAACAAAAGACTGGCCACGCGGAGCTCTCTGATTGGTTGATACCGATTCGCATCGGATCACACTCGCGGGCCGTTAGATATGAGTTAACACGCACGGCCCAGATCTGCTCGTACCGCTTCGCTACAAATCTATTTCTAATCGCTGGATCTAGATCCTACGGCCACGGATCAAACGACCACAAACGGTAGCGCTAGCGGTGGCGATGCGGCGGAGCAGCTCTGTCAGAGATGTCACCGGCGATTCAGATCGCGCGGGGAGGGGTGGAGGTGGTTACCGTGTTCGCGGGGCTGCAGTGAAGCTCAAGGCGGTCGAGGGAGGGACAGGGGCGCTCGGATCTGGCTGCTATTGCTCGTCGGAGTGGAGCCTATCATCGGGCAAGCTCTAGCGTCATCGGGGTTGAGGTTCTGGTGCGCGCTAAGACAAACCAGAGACGTTGTTAGATGTGCACAAGCCTAGCAAACAAGTGAGTATCCAAAAGAGAGGAAGGGGTGGTCGGGAACTACCAGGAGGGGTCGCCGGAGTTGTGCTGAGCTTCAGTTGCTTCCAGAGGTGGACGGTGACGACGCTCTAGGACGATACAGAGAAAAAGGAAGGCATGATAAGATGCGCAAGGACATGTTGATCATGCTCGCATGAAACAGAGACAGGGGGCGGACGGTGCTCACCGGAATTGGTCGTCGGAGGTCATCGGTGCTGCAGGGTTCTGAGCTCGAATGCGCGCAGCCTGGTGGCGGAAATGGTGCGCCGAGTGAAGGGAAATGAGCGAAGAGGGGAGCGGATCTTATAGCCGGAGCAGGGGCGAGAATCTCGTGAGGAAACGCCGGCAATTAAGCCAGCTTCAATCGTGGCAGTGATGAGGTAACGGCGGCGTCGACGGGGTCGTGGGGGTGCGTGGCTAGGGACGATGCTCACGTGGCACTTGGGTCCACCAGTCAGCGAGCGCGGGGTAAGTCTGCGCCGTGTGAGAGAGAGAGAAGAACCCCGGGTGGGCTTAGTGGGCTAGGTCTGTTGCTGGGCTGAAAGTCTAGCGCCGGCCCTTTTCCTTTTCTTATCTCTTTTTCTTTTTCTGAGTTGAATTTTCAGGATTCATTTTCAAACAATTCAAAAGCATTTGAAATCCAAACCTTTTCTGGATTTTTGTAAAGTATAAACTTCATAAAATTAGACATAAAACCTTGCTGTCTCATTGGACTTGCTTGGTCTTATTGGAAAATCAAAATAAACAGTGCCATAGCACTTGATTTGAATATGTTTTGAAGATGGTTTTGAAACCATATTTGTTTTGTAAATTTTTGTCCAAACACCAACATTCAACCAAAACAACATGAGAGCATACAAAGCTTGGTTTAAAACAATTATACTCTCATTTGAGAGTGGCATTAGATTAATGTTTGCTCACATAAAATAATAGCACTAAGTGCTTCTGTTTTCTTGAAATGAGTTGGAAATTGATCCCTAAATGATATGCATGCATGAATGATGTGCAATCTTTGAAAACATGATTTTAGGGATGTTACAAAACTGGACACTAATTTGGCAAAACCATGCTACTTCATGTTAGAGAGGATAGGTTTGTATCTAGGAAAATTTATATATGGGCATAATAAGTGGTTTTCCAAAAAAAAATAATTTAAACCAAATAGTATTTGTTCTGATCTAGAATAAAAGAAAAGGGAGATGAGGGGCTCCAGGGCTGGATCTAAGGCAAGCTGGGCCGCACAGGGGGATTCGGCCCACCCAAGGCAGTGACGCACGTGGGTACCAAATTTTGAATGGGCCATGGCAGGGCCCAACGGTCAGGGGTGCCGGGCGCAAAGGGGTATGGAGGCTCTCCGGCCGTTAGATCATAAATTGATCTATGGCCGCAAGGTTGTCTTCCCCTTTGACGCTAGGCTTGCCGCGTAGGAACCCTAGGGTGTGTAGGCAGGGTCCAGGGCATCGCCTAGTGGGATCCTTAGGGACAGGGGAGAAGCGAAGGTGACATGGGGCTCACCTGCAGTTAGATTGATGGGCAGCGACGGTCGGTTGTCCCGCACGTGGAGGTTGCGTGCATCTGTGCCTGCGAGCATGCTCAGGAGCTTCACGACGGCGCATGTATGGTTCGCCTGACAAAGTGAAAGGGGTACGGTTCGATGTAGTGGGAGGAGGGGAGCTCGACTTGGTAACATGCATAGGAAGAATCGAAGGGATGGAGGAGTTGTGCTTGCAAGGAGAGAGGAGGCTGAAGCTCCTGGTTCTTCTTCTCACGGGCAAGACAGAGATAGGGAGAGCGGGAGGGTGCTCTAGGGGTGGTTGGTGAGAGGTGGGGAAACAAATGGAGTGGAGGAGGGGGCTTGAGGTGGCCTCTGGCCTTTTTACCCAAGGAGCAAGGGTCCATGGTGGACCTTGTCCACTAGGGCAAGGGAGGGAGGAGCTGGCCAGGGATTGGGCAAGGGGGACGGTCGAGAGGGGTGGTGTGGGCCTGCGAGTCGAGCACTGAGTGGAGAGGGAGGGGGAAGGGTCGTGGCTGTTGCTGCCTTCAAGGCAAGATTTAATAAAGAGGGCTCTTTCTCTCTTCATCCAAGGGACCTAGGGAAGAGGGAAGGTGGATGCTATAGTGCCATTTCGACCAGAGAGTGTGTTGGGTGATGTGGTGGAGTTTTCGATCAAATTGGAGGGGGTTTGGAGTTGTTTTGACCGAAGTTTGATTGGTTTGCAAAATTTGATCAAAAAGAGACTTGTGAAGAAAGTTGAAACATTTTCATTCGGAAAGGTGGGGAGAGAGTACTACTATATGTATATGCTCAAGACACTCCCATATGATGTATTTGGGATTTTTAAAATGATTTTTGGTGCACTTAAATTCATTTATTAAAAAAGTGAAGAAGTAGTTTATAGAAGCTAATGTGATATTTTTACATTAGGCAAGGTTGGTTTTTGATGTGATGGTCATAAATACCATATAACACATTGGAGAATTTTCTTGGAATTTATTGAGATGGATAAGTATTTTTAAGGAGTTATTTCTTGTTTCAGCCATTTAAGAAAAAGGGCAAAAAGAAAAAATAAAGAATCTCAAAAATATTTACTATTTTAGTTTATAAGATAGGGTATGATATATAGAACTCAAATGTGCATTGAGTTGGCATAGTGATTTGGAGAAAAAACAAACTTGCCTTTATAGACAAATATTCTAGGGTTTTGCCAAAAGTGGAATTTAAATAGCTTAATAGTCCAAATAATTATGAGAATTATTTGGGAAGGATTATAACAAAGGTGGATGTTTTAAACATGAATTATCCATCATAACCAACCTTGGGTTTGGAATCTCACTTAAGATATGGAAAGGAAGTAGATGGGGATGATCTAGGGGTTTTGTATTTGTCATACCACCTAACCATGGTTGGATTAGGGAGCTTAGAGATCACCTTTGTACAATGGATAGATGGATAGCTATACCAAGTTACATAGATGATCATGGAAGCAATATTTGGGCTTGGTTGTATTTGAGGTGGTTTGGGAGTGATGGCAAATTTTGTTGAAAATAAGGCTGCCATAATAGATACATCATGAAGCCTCATAAACCAGCTGGGTTTAAGAAGCACAAAGCTACAATGTAAACAAGTGAAGTATGGATTGATAGAACATGGTTAGTAGAACATAACCAAGAAAAGAGTTGGTCAAGAGTTGGTAGTATATGGATCTGAGCTTTTGTCAAAGTAGGCAAGATGATAATATTTGCAGCAAAGATATTATCTTGACTACAAAACCATCCTGGATGGGTGGGAACCAGAAGAGTTTATCCAAAGGCAATAATGGGCTTTGGTATTACTAGTGATTTACTACAATATGGTTCAATTACATTCTCAATAATGCACAAGGGTTAGAATAGGTGGAGTACCAAATATTGAATCTAGATAAGGATTCCAGACTTAGTCAAATTTGGCAGATTTGAGGATTTGGACTAGTATGCAAGAGGGAAACATTTGAAGAGGGTGCAAGGGTTTATACTTATCATCAAGTGGATGATACTAAGATATAGATTGAATAGAGGGGATCCATGCTTGTATTTGGTCTTTTATGAGTTGGATGCTAATACAAAGGATTAGCTCTGGATTGATCGGGTTAAGTAGATTTGAGATTCACTTGAGTGACTCAAGATAGATTGCGTTTGGTTTGCTTAGTTTGAGATTGATGATCTCAACTATTGGTTTGATCCCTAAGGATGAGCTACAAGAATAGTTCACTCTAGTTCCTAAGCAAACAAGGCAATCAGCAAATCAAGGTAATTCATCAGTCAACAGATTAAGGCAACTTATCTATTTCAACTTATCAATTAATACTAAGGTTACCATCAAGCCTAGATTGAGGTAAGGATTGGTATTTTGAATAGGCTATGTTTTGAAGTAAGATAAGTACCTCTAGGTATTTCTACCAAGATTGGAATGAAAAGGTTTTAGGAAAGGTTTTGGAAACCTAGTGAAGTTCTATCTTGAAAACATAAGGGAGTATATATAGGTCTCCATAGTTTTGTTAATAGAACTAGTAAAACATTTGTTTGTGGCATAGTCATCTTGGATCAAGTTTGAAATGCCAGAACATTTGAGAATATGAAAGATGATCCAAGACTTCTCTTTTGTAAAATAGTTTTTGGTCAGCTAGTGTTGTGGTAAGGAGTATATCACCTAATATACAATCAGTTGCATGAACACAAGCAAACAAGTAAGAAAACCTTGCAACACTTAATAAGAAATTGTTTTTGTTCCCCCTAATTTTTGCCTTAATAACAAAAGATCAGGTTTGCTGAAATTGGGATGTTACAATATGCCTGAAGATCCTATAGCGCATATAATTCTAGGTAGGCCATTTTTAATAACTACCAAAGCCTTGGTTAACTTGCATGATGGGAATGTGAGAGTAGGATTACCCTCTAGAGAACCATTTATAGTTCATTTCCCTATAAATAATAAGGCTAAGACTAATGACAATGGGATTAGAACCTTGAAAGCAAATTAGTTTGGAGTGGGTGTTCCACTTCCAAAACCAAAACCAAAATGATCACCATACGGGTCAAGATAATTGAAATTAACTAGAAGCGCTTCATGGGAGACAATCCATGTGAAACAAAGTTTTTAAGTGTTTTCTGTAGTTTTTTTGTTTTTTGTGTGTGTGCTAATAAAGAGTGTTCAAAGGTCCTAAGCAGGGAGGAGAAGAACAGGTAAATATCAATCCCAATTACTTGCTAACACGTGGATAACGGAAGTACTGATGTGATTATATATATTTATACTGTAATTTTTTAGTTTTGTTGGTGTGTAAATGCGTGTGAAGAAATTCTATGTGAAAATGCATTTCTACAGCTCACAAAAGTTCTAACGACCACCCATACTGGCAGAGCTGCCTGTACCACCTCGCTCGCGAGAAAATGGAAACTTTTGATTTTTTTCGATGGAGACAGAAGTACTAAAGGACACTGGTACGGTCGAGTCCTCCTATACTGAGTGCATGTATAAAACATAAATTTTCTACAAAAGATATTGCAAGCTTAACGACCATCAGTACAGGCGCACCGGTCGTACCGCGCACCCATACCGAGTTTGCCGCTTGAGATCTAAACCATCCTAAGGTAATGACCCTCTGTAACCATACCGCCTACCTGAACCATGTGCACAACTATCCTATATCAGGCAGGGAAAAGGTATATCTAAAACAAATCATCAATCTCTCTTCTTCCTCCAAACCTCAAAACACCTCAACTAGATCTCCACCTCTACTCAATTTTATTCAATTCCTTGCACACCAACTATCTAAGGTATGGTTATCCTCTGACCCCTCACTTGTTTACATAAAAACCATGCTCTATCTCTTGTTATTATCCATCTAGACATTGGTCTTTCCATGAACCATTTTTCTTAATGAGCATGATTAGTTTTGACTTCGAGAGGAGATTATTTTATAGAATGTGTAGAGGATCATTCATTGCTTATTTCTATTGGATCAAAATTTCAATTAGTTTAGGTTTTTATTTTTAGATCAACACAAGGGGTCGTTCACATGTGATTGAAACACAAGTCGCAACACCCGTTGAAGATTCTACCCTTGCATCACTTGGCATCCAGTTCACCAAGGACTCGCACCGCAACCGTTTCAACTTCCTCAAGGACTGAGAGATCAAGTCCACCAAATGGGCATGTCCATATCCTTTGAACTAACTAGGCATTGGCCTTGATTTAATTTACTTTGCATCAATTTTGCTTTTCTTGATTTTGTCTTTCAGGACGCTACCACTAATCACTGGCTTTCTCTCAGGTTCCTTAGCACCTTGAAGCATATGGTGGGTTAGAGTTTTTACTTGGAGGAAGATAGACCGGGATCAGACATGATATCTTTACGTCTAATGAATCATTAGTACACTTTGTTCCTTGACCAATGAAGCCATTGATTTGGGTTCGTCAACAACACTGACATCTGTATTCCTAATTTTATGGTTGATCCTACCCCATTTAGTTATTTCAATAGGATGATAATATTTAATCATGTTCCTAAGGGTAATCAGATTGAAAGTCCTGTAACACGCTATTTGTATTATGTTATTGCTAAAACCCTACATCCCCATGGTGAATTTACAAGAGTCAATGAGGAGTACATGATGGTCCTTGCAAGAGCTGCCATCCATGGATGCAACTTGACACCAAAATTGGGCGCTATTCTTGTATTTTATTTGGAGTATCAGTCTCATCAAACCCGTTGACCCATTTGCTGCGGAGGAGTGATCCCCGTCCTTGCATGAGCACTCAATATCAACATAGGTAACTTGCAACCATTGGTAGGTGTTTTTCATCTCGTTTCGCTACTCTTAATGTTTGTGGCAAAAAGAAACAAGGTAGATATTTGGTTAATATACCTGGAGTTGATCACTGGATCCAAGATCATGTACCGCACTTTCTCTTCTCCATCAAGGAGGGATGTTTGCATTATGAATTGCATGTTGAAGCAAATCTACCAAATGAGGAGGTACCCGAAGTAGAAAATGAAGAAGAACAACAAGAAGGAACCGCGAAGGAGCAGCAACCGCAAAACCCCTACACCATGTATGAGGACATTGTACGGTCTCTAAGGCAACATTAAAAACATGAGTAACTTTGCCATCGACCTTCGATACAACACCACACACCTCACGTCCAATTTTAACAATAGGATTGGCCAATGGTACATGGATGGCTTTTCTCCACCGCCACAATGAGCATCAAGAAGGAGTTTGGGGATGTGTTCCCTGAGTAATTTATCTATGTAATACTGAGGTTGTACTTTAGCACCAAGTGATCTTTGAAACACTTGTGTTGGGCTTGTTCCAACACTTCGTTCTTATTTTATTTCGTTTCATTTTTTTAGTACCTTGCTTTTCTGGCAGTCCTTCTTTCTTTAAACCCAGTCTTCAAAAATACAAAAAATCTCATTTTATCTTTATTCATTAAAATTGTATTGCCATTGGCCTCTTTGTTTCAATTTTATTAATGAGAGTGATCTACTCTGAGTTTTGTAGGAACACATCATATGGAAGAGAATTGTGAAGTCACTCATGAGAGGTATGTCCTATGGCCCCCACTTTGGAAGTTTGAATTCTTATATGCTAGTTTGTAGTATTGTTAAGATGTTATGCTAGTGGGAGTAAATCTTGAGAGAAATACTAAATCTTTTATTTGTATGCTTAATTGTGCTATTTCTCTTGTTCTTGTAGTTAACCATGTCTTGCCTTGGAAATAATATTGCCAAATAATTACTATAAGAAAAAGTCTCAGACTATGACTTATGTGATGTTTAAGTGTCTTAAGAGTTTATCCTTGAAGATACTCAAATCCATAATATATTGATAGACATGATGGTACTCTTGAAAGTATTTTGTTTTATGGAACTAATGCTTAGCGGTAATTGAGATGCATGCCAAAACTTGACCTATTGATCAAACTAGGATATTGTTTTACGCATTTCTACACCACTATCGCATTCATTGTATGCCAAAACTGTGCTGGCCTAAGAACAATCCTTATAGAGGAAACTCTTGGATTTCAGCTATGAGTTGAATGAAAATTATTACTAGGAAACTTCTATAATGGTTAAAAGTATGGCACTCTCATGGTCTGCATTGCAAACAAAAGAAAGAACAACCCTTTTGACCAAAATGGTTAAAAAATTCCATCCTAGCCTACACGGGTCGGTTAAACTCACTAAGTCTTTGCATGATCTCTTTACTACTATGTTGAAAAGTCCTTGAAAAAGTAAAGTATAGAAAAGAAGTATTTTATACACTTGATTTATTTATGTGGGTGTTAATGACACACTCCAATATTATGCTTCTTTTAACATGATCTCTCACTCTTAATATGTTAATGTGAAATCTTGAAGTGTTTCTTGGCAAGTTGAGAGTTAACTAGAGGAATTGGAATAATTTCTTCACATCTGGTTATTCATGCTTATAAAACTGTTATTGTGATTGTCTTGATTTAACGAAACTTGTATAATACTCTTTCCCCTACTCTTTCTATGCCAAGTATTCAGGTGAAAGAAGTGATGGAGGCATGAGACTACCAATTGTAGGTTCACTTGCTTTCTCGTTGTTTTAGTTTAAACATTGAATTCCTTATGGTTTTTGGTGTCTTGCTTGAGGATGATCAAGGTTTAACCATATTTATTTGCGTCTAAATCTTATATTAAGTCAATCAATTGATAAAATATTTCTATATGCTTGCCACTAATGAATAGTTATTGCAAAGATATGCAAATCCTTGTTTTAAATTGTAATGTGTATAAAATCACTCCTTTATGGCGAAATCTGGAGCAACCAAGGGAGAATCACATTTTGCTAACTCCACCAAGTCAACTAGGGTCGAAAGCTGGTGTCTTGAAGTGTTAACGATCATCGATACTGGTGGATATTACCTATACCGTCCACCCATAACACATGGCGGTGGCTTTGCCAGGTCAAATGGAGCAACTTTCGTGAAGGTCCCTATATATTTCGAGCCTCCCAACCGCCATAGAGATAGCCCCATTTGCATATTGCATATGAAAACATAGTGTTAAAGATCCACCACTTCACCACCACCATAGTTCGGCATATCCATCAGTGAGTCCCCTCTTATCCCTCTTGAACACATCATTAATGATCCGGCACAATATGTCACTTAGCACCATAGCATCACCACATGTCCAAGAGTAATTTCTTCTCAAGTCCCTAAGGAAAATGTTACATGGTGCACTTCACATAGCATAAGAGAGAGAGATTGAATACATACATCATAAATCTAAGTCATAGATCATCTTTATTTCAAGATATAATGTTTGCTAGGGTTTCTTCATATCCCCAAGAATAGAGTAAACTACTCACACATGGAAGCAAACAACATCATCATAATAGTATGGATCGAATTTGAATGGATTGGTAAATACTCGTGCAAATTCACAACAAAGTATAGGAAATACAACAAGATGAATGTAATAGAGATGGGGGAGTTGTTGATGATGGTTGATTTATAGAGGTTGATGGACATGGTGATGAAGATTATGTCCAAGCTTCCAAGGATCTTCGTAGAGGTTTGTATCGATGCCTCGGTGCGAGTTCCTCCAGATCCCTTCAGTAGGTGAGGTTTTGCGAATTGTGGTGTCTCTGAATGTCAGATCTCAAATCTGTATGCACGGGGTGGACAGATTTTGAAGACGTGGCTCCGACACTGCACCATACAGGTGCATCATATGGGTGGGCTCTTCACTTTCGGGTAGTTTTTAAAGCCTCTGATCATCATGAATGCAAAGGGGTTTTCTCCCCTTTCTCCCCAAGTGCGTGGATATTTATTTATGAGGCTTTAATGGCTTCCGAATAGCATATTTATGCCCATAATTAACTTCTCCAATAGATTAATTCATCCACAACTTCGATTCCGGATAAAAGGGGCGCGCGAGCGCGGTAAAATACCAAAATCCTGTCACTACTCATGCAAAAGCACAAGGTAAATATGCTACAAAAATACACTCATTGCCTGTGTACTACTTTTTTGGTCCATCTAATGCAAAGTCCTCTTGTTTGGTTTCCACAAGTTGTCGGTTATTATTACCTTGATCTACCTTGTGGTGAGGTTACCATGGATAGATGCCATATGAAGAAAACCACAAGAATTCATACCACAAGAAGGAAGTACACAAGATCATAAACAACACAATAATGAACAACACTAGAGCAGGAACAACACAAGCACAAACAATAGAAGAGTAGGAACAACACAATCATGAACTACCCAAGAGAAGGAACAATATAATCACTAACAACACAAGAGGAGGAACGATACAATCACGAACAACACAAGCATCACATCATTGTTCGTTGCCAAAAGGGGATTGTGGTTCATCATAACACCATGGTGTTAACCTATCACCACACCAAAAATGGGTGTCATCCTACCACAACCACCAATTCAACATCACATCAGGGGTTATTATATACCACCTCGTGACAAGATTTGACCATAGTTATAAGGACATAAGTACAACATCACCAGAATTACAAGTCAAGCTTCACAAATTTCATTGATCTTCTTCATCTTATCCTTTTTGGCCTCACTGGCTTGAGCATATCTAAGAGCATGTACTCTACCTTCTTCTTTTCCTCCTTCAAATTATCATTTTAATCATCTCATTTCTTTTTCTTTCCTTTCATTACCTCTACTTGGAATTTCTACACATGCTTCAGCATATCCAATTCATTCTTTAGTTTCTCCATCGATTCATCCTCCTATCTTGTAGTGGGACCCTAATCCTATACAAGTTCCACGCTAGCACCCTTTTATCAGTTTCATCCATGAATTTGTTCACATGAAGTAACAGACTAGAGTACTTCTTATCAATCTTGTTCTTCTCATCAGCTTGCTCCTTCACGAATTTTGCATTCCCAATCTTCTCATTGATTTTTGCACTATTGTTGTTATGATACATTCCCCAAATTATTCCTAATATATTTTTGTAGTTTCTGGCCATTCGTTTCCCAACCAACCCAAAAACCCACAATTTTTGACTTCCTGCAAATGTGGAGTTCATTGTCATAGATAATGGAAGAGCAAGAAAGTGAGGAATCTAATCAATGGTTCATGGTCACATCTAGTAGATGATCTAGCAATTCAGATATCATAAGAACTTACATCCTGCACTAGAAGAGATAGAATGTTCGTCCAGTGTTGCTCCCTTCAAATTCAACACGCTTGATAGGCTCAAGCTTGTGGATACGGCACACCTCGGGACAATCTATTGCTACGCCAAAAAATGTGGGATCTTCCATGCAGTCGGGAGCATAGTCCATGTCCATAAGGTCCTAACATATTGAATCAAGTTCCTTCGAGGCCTAATCGCAAATTCCCAAATTTCCAGCAAACACTAACCCTAGGGAGGAATTGGCGGAAAATGATCTTACCCCTAGACACGATTAGGTCGAGCTCTCGCTGTCATTGTAGCTCGGCATGGTGACAGGAGAGACGGATCGACAAAGAGGAGGTGGCACTCTTGTCGGGAATACCGTCGCTCATGCCCCTGATGACAGGTTATGACCGGCGAGGGAGAATGTTGGATTTGGTTTTGGGGGTGAGCGGGTAGAGAGTGTCTCGGGGGGAGGTGAGCGAATATCTCCAGCCCCTTTTCCACTCGAGTGGAAAATATCCACATGCGCTATTATCGACCAAGCTCATGTAGGGGAGCGCTGCTTTTACATTGACTATGCGCAAGACAAGGGTGGCTCGCTAGAAATGCCTAGATCGTCCGTTGTCATTGAACCTGGCTATGGGATGCTTTATATTTCACGCTAGCGCAACCCAACCTCTCATGTGGACATCCAATTGGCCATTTTTTGAAACACGTCCTATAGGGCTTCACATCCAATATCTAAACATCCAAACAAAAATGTTGGCATTCAATCTCAATATCAATATCTGAACATCTAAACAAAAATATTGGCATTCAATCTCAATATCATATCCTTAGTTATTAACTGTCAACACCCGGATTTTTCAATCCTAGATGCCTGTTATGCCATACATCGCAATCCCAGGATTACCATTTTTGCGAGACATAACAGAATTGGATACCATAGTACTTCATCCATTACAAATGATACATAAGTTCTTACACAAATAGGGATCTCATGATCCAGTTCTTAATACAACATCAAGCAGCGGAATACGTAATAATAACGGTAGCATAGGCGAAGCTCCATCTTCGGGGTCACAGGCAATGCTGACGATGGGAGATGATCCTAGTTGTCGTAACCTTCCTGGGGTCCATCTTCCAGGTGCTCCTCTTCATAGTCTGGCCATGGGAATAGACAGGGACAAAGCCATGAGTACTCTTTAAGTACTCGCAAACTAATACTAACAGGTAATGGGTTTTTGGATAATAGGACACTAGGCTCTAGGGTTGTTTTGCAAAAAGCCAGGTTTATCTCTACTAAGTTCCAAAGCTAGTCACAATTTTATAACTCCTAAGTGGGATCTTGTAGTTCAGGTCACAACTCTGTTCTGGTCAAGTCAAAGTCTCAATTCATTCACAAGTCATTTTGAAAAGTCTGACGGGGAACAAGATGGCCATCTAATCTGTCCATAATCATGACGCTATTCGAATAGTTTGACACTCTGCAGAGATTGTACACTTTCACCACAACATTCGATACATCCGTCAGGAACAAATCCTGAATTCACCATACTCAGTATGCGGATAATCAATCCTAACCTTTCAATTACACGCCCTAGTATAAGCACCTCTCCTGTGAGTTTGGCCTCCCAACCATGACCACTGTCATCTCGGATACTGCACAGGTGGACAATCTTGACAAGGTAGCCTCAGCTGAGACCTTGGCCGTGAGGGAACTAATACTAAGGAATATAAGTTTCCAGTCAAGCCCTACCCAATCTTCGGGTATTGTAGTTGTACGATAAAATTGGAATGGTATCGCATCTAGACAACCATCAGTTTTATAAAGGGCTAAGGCTCATGCCTCAACATTTTCATCACCAAAATCATCAAGTGTTTGGAAACACATGTCCAAAACATTTCAATAGAATGATCCATCATTCCAAGGTTTTCATAACCATTTTGTTCCACCAAGTATTCCCATCTAAAGTTGATCAGGTTTTATGCTTAGCACTAGCATCTACATGTGGAGGTAGTACTAATGAGGGGTGGTAACTAGTGGAGTTTCACTAGGTTCAATCTCATGTCTTAGGCTGAGATCAAGGTTCCTATCTCAGGCCAAACTTTATGCTCTTTATGCAACCTTCAGCACAACTGTCTAGTATCTACCAAACTCTTAGGTAGACTCTATGTAAGCTTTGATAAAGAAATAAAGTAAGAAGCTTGCACATAAAACTAGGATTGGTTTATCAAGTGAGTATAATCACATATGCTTAAGGCATATAGTAGTCATATCACAAGTATGGGTTTGTGGCATCAGTAGGGTATCTTGCAAGGGTTAGCTTGCACATTCACTAGTAGTATTAGGCTTGCATCAGTGTCAATATAAGCTTGCATAGGTATAGTATCTTGCAAGTGTTAGCTTGCCTTGTGCAAAGCAGTGGTTGAAGTTCTCCTTGGCTTCTTCTTCGTAGTATCCTCCTTCCTCCTCGTATCCTTGGTCGGTACTAGCGTCTATGAATAAATACGAGGTACACAATCACCAAACAATACTTAACTACTTGCAATCATCACACACAAGGGTCCTATAGATGATCTAGCATCATCTCTAACATTACCAGGTTAAAGCTTGGTTTAAATCTTTTTATTTTTAGAAAAGTAATTTCTACTCATTGAAAAACTACTTAAGATTTAATATTCTCCAAACTAAACATGGGATCATGTTGACACATGTCATCACCACATATTGTAGTCCATGGGAATGTGATTTGAAGTGGTGTCACAATTTAATAAGGTTTTACCCTTTTATTTTAATTAATTAAAGTGGCTAGAAATGCTTATGGAGCATTCTTTTATTACTTAAACATCATTTCTGCAAGTAAACCTATATATTTTTATATATTCTGAAAGGTATGGTTAAATGTGATTTTTAAGAGTTGGAATCAACTCAAAAGCTTTTATGGTTTAAATTTGAAAAATGTTTGAATGCAGAAAAGCTTCTGCCTTGTTATTTTTACTATGGGTGATCTACAGATCCAAATGACTTGAATCCAACGGTCTTGGATTAAGCATTCACAGACCTTTCCAACAAAATTGGTTTCATCCAATTTGGTGCACTGAATCGATCTGGGTTGATTTTTGAAGTTGGGTACAGAAGTGTGTTTGAATAAAAAAAGAAAAGGTTTAATTTGAATTGCTGGGCTGCGCGGGAAAATCTAACGGGCCGGCCTGCTAAGCGCTGGGCTCCCGCGGGCTCCTTAAGTGGGTGTCCCCACTCGTCAGTGACACGGGGCTGGGCGAAGCGGTATGGGGCAACATGGATCGTTCGATCTAGTTCTAATCCAATGGCTGTGGGTCATCGTCGACGCGAGACAGCTCCGGCGAGAATGAAACCTAGCGCGGCCAGTGGGGGGTGCTAGGGACTCACCGGGGTACGGGCGAGGGTCGGCGAGGCGGGCGAACGACGAAGTCGACGACGGCGAACCTCCTGGTACCGGTGGCTTCTCCTGGGGCGGCTCCAATCGCTGGCTCCTTTCTTCTCCAGAGGCGGCGGGCTCCGGTGAAATTCCGGTGAGGTGGTGCTCGCCTTGCTCTAAGAATGGTGTGGCACGGAGGAGGGGAGTGAGATGGTGTGAAGAATTCGTGCGGGGGTGGCCTCTATTTATAGTCGAGCGAGGGGACCGTCGGGGCGCACGGTGAGCTCGTCGGGGGCAACGTTACAGGTGGCTAATGGCATGGGCAAGGGTAGGGAGCGGTGCGGTGTCTCCTGGCGATGCTCAATGACATGGTCGCGAGGCATGGGGCGGTGTGGTTTGGTCTGGAATGGCCGGTGCTCTCCGCGGCAGAGGCGGCGTCTTCGACGGTGGGTGGTGGCTGTATGGCACGGGGCGGCAAACGGGGATGTCTGGCGGTCTCCTGGGTCGGTGGTGATCGTGTGTGCATGCGGTGAGGGCGGCGCGCGGTCTGTGGACGCTGGTCAAGGGTGGCGCTCTGGCGCACGCTCGGCATGGTCTGGGCGCGGCTTGTGCGCGTGGTCCATGTCTTGGCAACGCTCGCGGCTGGGACAGGGAGTGGCGGTGGACGGTGGGCTGCCTCCCAGACAAGGTTGGCACGGCTAGTTCTTCCTCTAGCCTGCTGTCGACTATGGGGTGGCATTGAGGTGCTCGGCTGTTCACCATTAATGGAAATGGCAAGCTCACAGGGGTGCTAGTGTTGGGCTAATATTTCTAGATGATCTACTGAGTTGTGTGTGAGCTAACTAGGGAACAAGTTAGGCAAGAATCACTGCACACTATAGTGTTTGTTGTTTTGTTTGATTTGTGTCTGCAACCTGTTTGATGAAATGGCCGCATGAAATCAAGTTTTGAATTTTGAAATGAATTTTGGTGGGTTTGCTAGATTGGTGCTGGTGAGTCTGCAGATGCTTGAGTTTTGCAAGTTGAGCTTTTTTGAGTGGGTTTTGAAAAAGTGGGATCTTCCCATATGAAGAAGATTCAATTTTGAATTGTCATTTAAACTATGCATTTGAAAGTTTCTGGATGATCACAAAGTGGGCCTTGATACTTTGTTATGAGTACATTCAAGGGGTGCAAAGATCCAGAAAAGTTTCTGTTAGGTTTTGAAAGTTTGAGACAGCCAAAGTAGGCATGGGAGTTAAATTGGTCAAAATGGCCATTCACTTAATATATTTGTTTTGATTTACTTGTCTTTAGGAAAAGTGTGGGAAATGTTTTAGATGATGTTCTTTTCACCTAAGAAACATTTTACAAGCAATGGATCACACAAACAAGGTGGTTTTTAAAGAAATTCAAAATCCATGCATACACATATGCATGCATTCATGAGTTTATTTAGAAAAGTTTTTGTTAACCCTAATCTTGATGATTAGTGTTTGATGATCTAAGTTTGGTGTTTTTGGGATGTGACAAACCTTCCCCCCTTAAACAAAATCTCGTCCCGAGATTTGGAAAAGGACGAAAAGATTACCTAGGATTTGAAGAGATCGGGAAACTCCGTCCTGATGTGATCTTCGCGCTCCCACGTAGCTTCCTCTTCTGTGTGGTTGCTCCACTGAATCTTGAGAAACTTGATGCTTCGGGTTCTGGTACTTCGAAAGGCTTCTTCCAATATATGGATGGGTACTTCGGGATAGGTTAGGTCATCGTTGATCTCTATGGTCCGGTGATCGATATTCTTGAACACTTCGGTCTTCTCGGGGACTTCGAGACACTTGCAAAGTAACGAGATATGGAACACATTGTGCACAGCTGACATCTCCTCTGGTAGCTCTAGTTGATACGATACTTCACCTCGACGGTTTAGAATTTTGAAAGGTCCGATATATCTGGGGGCTAACTTTCCGTTGAGTTGGAAACGCTGCATTCCCTTCAATGGCGTCACTTTCAGATAAACAAAATCTCCTATATTGAAGGCGAGGTATCGACGTCTCTTGTCGGCGTAACTCTTGTGTCGGGATTGGGCGGTCTTGAGGTGCTCACGAATCTTGTGAACCTTCTCTTCTGCTTCTCGTAGGATGTCGGGTCTGAAAATTTGACTCTCTCCTACTTCTGACCAGTTCAAAGGGGTGCGACACTTCCTTCCGTACATGAATTCAAATGGGGCCATTTGCAAACTGGCTTGGTAACTATTATTGTATGAAAATTCTACAAACGGCAGACAGTCTTCCCATTTGGATCCATATTCTAACACACATGCTCTCAGCATATCTTCGAGTATTTGGTTTACTCGCTCTGTTTGTCCATCGGTCTGAGGGTGATACGCGGTACTGAAATCTAGGCGGGTTCCTAAACCTTCTTGGACTTTCTTCCAGAATCTCGAGGTAAACTGGGTTCCTCAATCCGATACTATGTTCTTGGGGACTCCATGCAAACTAACTATTCTAGCGATATACAACTCTGCTAGCTTCGAACTCTGATACGTGGTTTTGACAGGCAAGAAATGGGTGACTTTGGACAATCTGTCCACTATGACCCAAATAGAGTCATTTCCCCTACTAGAAGTAGGTAGTCCAGTGATAAAGTCCACTCCTACAGAATCCCATTTCCATTCCGGAATTTGCAAAGGTTGCAACAATCCAGCGGGTATTTGATGTCCGGCCTTGACTCGCTGACATATATCACACTTGGCGATATAGCTTCCGATTTCTCTCTTCATCTTATGCCACCAAAATTGCTCTTTCAAATCTTGATACATCTTAGTTCCTCCGGGATGGATAGAATAAAGAGTATCATGAGCCTCCTTCAAGATAACTTCTTTTAACTCAGAATCTGATGGTACACAAAGGCGTCCTTTGTACCACAACACTCCTTCTTCGTCCTCGGTGAATCCGGGTACTTTTCATGTACCGATACGACGCTTGATTCCGTCGATACTGGCATTTCCTTTCTGCGCCTCTTTAATCTGACTGATCAAAGTGGGCTGAAGTTCTATGCTAGCCAAAAATCCTTCACTTACTAATTCTATTCGAAAATCTTCCATCTCTTTGTGAAAACTTGGTTGCTCCTTCAAAATCATGGAGTTCAAGTGGCACGGCAATCTGCTAAGGGCATCGGCTACCACATTGGCTTTACCAGGGTGATAGTGAATGTCCAGGTTGTAATCCTTGATTAGCTCAATCCATCTTCTCTGCCTCATATTTAGCTCCTTCTGAGTGAATATGTACTTTAGTCTCTTGTGATCCTAATAAATCTCACAACGGTTTCCCATCAGGTAATGTCTCCATGTCTTTAGGGCTAGAACTACGGCTGCGAGTTCGAGGTCATGGATTGGATAGTTTTGCTCGTGTTGCTTCAATTGTCGCGATATATAAGATATAACTTTGCCTTCTTGCATTAGCACACATCCGAGACCAATCTTGGATGCGTCACAATACACATCGAAGGGCTTCCTGATATCCGGCATGATCAAGATTGAAGCTGAGATCAATCTCCTTTTGAGTTCTTGAAAACTCGCTTCACATTTGTCGGTCCATTCAAACTTCTTGTCTTTCTTCAGCAATTGGGTCATGGGTCGGGCGATACTAGAGAATCCTTCTACGAATTTGCGGTAATATCCTGCCAATCCGAGAAAAGCACGAACTTGGGTTTGGGTGGTTGGGGCTTGCCAATCTTCTACATCTTTCACTTTGGCAGGGTCAACGGCAATTCCTCCGGCTGATACAATGTGAGCGAGGAATCCTACTTCCTGAAACCAGAATTCACATTTGCTAAACTTTGCATACAGCTGATGCTCTCTAAGGGTTCCAAGAATGGTCCTTAGGTGTAGCTCATGTTCTTCTTCTGATTTGGAATAAATCAGAATGTCATCGATGAAAACAACGACAAACTTATCCAGGAAGTCCATAAAAATCTTATTCATGAGGTTCATGAAATAAGCGGGGGCATTGGTTAATCCAAAAGACATGACTGTATATCGTACAATCCATATCTGGTGGTAAAGGGAGTCTTCGGGATATCCTCTGCACGAATTTTGAGTTGATGATAGCCAGTCCTAAGATCAATCTTAGAAAATACTTGGGCACCGGTCAACTGATCAAACAAATCTTCTATCTTAGGCAAGGGGTACTTGTTCTTGATGGTGACATCATTCAACTTCCGATAATCCGTACACAGACGGTTACCTCCATCCTTCTTGTCCACAAACAGGACAGGTGATCTCCATGGTGACGCACTTGGTTGAATCAATCCGATTTCCAACATGGAATCCAGTTGCTTCTTCAGTTCTTCTAGTTCTGACGGGTTCATACTATAGGGTCTCTGGGCTATGGGTCCTGTTCCAGGGATTAGTTCGATGATAAACTCGATATACCGATCTGGGGGCATACCGGGCAAAACATCTGGAAATACATCGGGGTATTCACAGACTATCCGGACTTGGTCAATGGTAGGTTGGGCTATACTCTTGTTACACTTGAATTGGCGAGGTAAGGTTTCAGATATATGCTCGACTGATATTTCGGTGGTACTGGTAATGGTGATGGCTTTCTTAGCACAATCAATCAATCCTTTATGTTTGGACATCCAATCCATTCCTAGTACTACTTCCAAACCTTTAGTTCCGAGTACTATTAGATTAGCATAAAATATGTGCCATGGATTCGGATAGGGACGGCTTTGCAAATTTGCCTAGCCTTGGTAGTTGATCCGGGAATTTGCACAATCATAACATGCTTCAGTTTGGTTGGTTGAATTTTACTAGTGCAGGCAAATTCTTCGGTGACAAATGAATGTGATGCACCAAAATCACACAACACTCTTGCAAGTACTGAATTAATAGAAAACATACCCAGCACGACGTCTGGCGCTTGCTGAGCTTCTTCAGCATGCATGAGAAAAATACGGCCATTGTGGTTGAGTGAATTTCCTGGGGCAAATCTTCTCCCTGGCTGGACACGACGCTGTTGCTGAGCTGGGACATTGGTATTGGGGGCTGTAGCATTCTTCTTGTTGGGGCACTCGTTGGAATAGTGGCCTTTATTTCCACAGTCATAACAGGTCACTTGTGACTTGTCCTTGGCTGCGACAGGCACAACATTGGTTCCAGTCCTCGGGGCAGTGTTAGGGTTGGCGGTAGCATTGTTGGTGTTGAACTTGGGTGGGGCATGGTTGAAATGGCTAGAGTTGCCGGGGTTGTTGTGATTTCCTCCGGGTCTAGGGTTTCCACGGTTGGGATAGGTCGGACGGGTCATAGGGGGTCTGTTGGTTCTTGGGGCAAATCCTGGAGATGGGTTGGGGCGATACTTTGGGGTCTGATGGGTTCCTAGTTGATGCATCATATGACGCTTGCGGTTCTCATTGGCCTCGTGGATCTTTCCTTCCATCTGGATGGCTGAATCGACAAGGGCTTCAATATCAACAAAGGGGATATTGACTAACATTGTCTGCATCTCGTCATGCAGACCATTCAGGAATCTTTCTTTCTTCTTGGCTTCGGTGTCTATCTCGTCCGGGGCATACCTAGCTAATGACAAAAATTTGTCAAGGTATTCCACTACAGTCATCCTTCCTTGCTTCAACTCTCTGAACTCGTCTCTCATTCTCTTGATCAAACCTGGTGGCACATGGGTTCTGCTAAACATGACTTTGAATTCCTCCCAGGTCATCATCTGGCCTCCGGTCATGGCACGAACACTGTTCCACCATGCCCTGGCATCTCCGGCTAGATAATGGGTGGCGAATAGGACTTTCTCATTGGCTTCTACTCCTGCTACTTCTAAGTTGTTTTCCATGGTTTGCAGCCAATCATCGGCATCTAGGGGTTCTTCTGACTTGGTGAAAACGGGTGGGTTGGTATTTTGGAAATTCTTGAGCTTAGATCCGTGGTTGTCCTGATTTCCATGGCCTTGGTTGTTATGGGCTAGCTGGGCTATCTGTTGTAGAGTGGCTAGGTTGGCTTGACATTCTGCTCTTTCAGCTTCGCGGTCAGAAGTCAACATTTGCAGAATCTGCAACATCGGGTCCAGGGATGAACCACTTCCTCCACGTGGCATCTGAAGATTGATATATATCATGAGAAAAGAGGGAAATTTCTAAGGTTTTGGGTTTTTGAAAAGTTTTTAAAGGTTTGACTCAGATTTTTCTAGCAACTTGCTTTTTCATTCATTCATAGCACACAGTACAACACACACCATAACAAGGAAAAACAGATGGTTTGAAGAACCATTCTGGAAATTACGATACAGTGGGACCGACTACTACTCACTACGCTAGTGCTCAGTGCTACTACTCCTCGGAGTCTGTGGCTTCATCATCTTCAGCATCATCGATGAAGGCGAAATCATCCTCATCGATGAAGAAGTCCATGGCCTGATCCTCCAGAAAATCATCGTCATCGCTGAGGTAAGAGTAAGGGTCTCCACGAAGATCCTCTCCGGCATTCTCCCTTTCCTCTAACTGCATGTCTCTCTCGTGGATGGTCTCTTCCAGAGATGAGATGCGGTGGCGAAGACGGGCAATAATGCGCTCCTTCTTGTCGAGTTGACAGCGACGAGACTTGCGATCTTTTGCTAGCATGGCGATGGACGGTCCATCGTTTTGATGATGGCAGACTTGTGGTTGCAATAGTCACGGCAGTTGTCCAATTCTTGCTGACAATCATACATCATGAAGCTAAGGTGGTCCAATTGAGTCTTCAGCTCGGGGTGGTATGGGGCTTCCAGTGGTTGTCCATTTGCATCATGTCTTGGGAAAAACTCAAAGCGAGTACCCTTGATCTGATTGATGCTTTGCCCACACAGACGGGAAAGAGCTTCCTGCATTGCTCTGGCAAGTCCATTGAGCCAGTTGTTTTCCCTCAAGGTAAACTGAATTCCCTCCGCAGTGGGAGGTTCAATCTTTCCTCGGAGACTTGCAACAATTATCCACTGCAGATCTTCTCCTCCTTGTTCATTGAGCTGAGATCCGAAGAACTCAAAAGTGACGCTCGAAGTTCCGAAAGCTGATCCAGATCCCTCTCAAAGATAAGGTCTCCTCCATTCCCTAATTGATAAAACTTGTTGTACTTCACGTCCATCTATAAAAATAGAGGATGAGTAGATTAGCAGAGTGATCAAGTGTGTCAAAATTTTATCTATTTTGCAAGAGTTTTTGAGGAACATGAAGTTTTATGAAAGAATTAAAGAGATAAGAATGAGAATAGGTTTTTATAAATATTTGTTTTCTTTGGTTTTGAAACTAAGTTTTTGGTTCAACGTCCAACCTAACTAGGGTCTCCTATGGTCAGGATGGCTCTGATACCAACTTGTCAACACCCGGATTTTTCAATCCTAGATGCCTGTTATGCCATACATCGCAATCCCAGGATTACCATTTTTGCGATACATAACAGAATTGGATACCATAGTACTCCATCCATTACAAACGATACATAAGTTCTTACACAACTAGGGATCTCATGATCCAGTTCTTAATACAACATCAAGCAGCGGAATACGTAATAATAACGGTAGCGTAGGCGAAGCTCCATCTTTGGGGTCACAGGCAATGCTGACGATGGGAGATGATCCTAGTTGTCGTAACCTTCCTGGGGTCCATCTTCCAGGTGCTCCTCTTCATAGTCTGGCCATGGGAATAGCCAGGGACAAAGCCATGAGTACTCTTTAAGTACTCGCAAACTAATACTAACAGGTAATGGGTTTTTGGATAATAGGACACTAGGCTCTAGGGTTGTTTTGCAAAAAGCCAGGTTTATCTCTACTAAGTTCCAAAGCTAGTCACAATTTTATAACTCCTAAGTGGGATCTTGTAGTTCAGGTCACAACTCTGTTGTGGTCAAGTCAAAGTCTCAATTCATTTCACAAGTCATTTTGAAAAGTCTGACGGGGGAACAGTATGGCCACTCCAACTGTCCATAACCGCGGACGTGGCTATTCGAATAGTTTGACACTCTGCAGAGATTGTACACTTTCACCACAACATTCGATACATCCGTCAGGAACAAATCCTGAATTCACCATACTCAGTATGCGGATAATCAATCCTAACCTTTCAATTACACGCCCTAGTATAAGCACCTCTCCTGTGAGGTTGGCCTCCCAACCATGACCACTGTCATCTTGGGTACTACACAGGTGGACAATCTTCACAAGGTAGCCTCATCTCAGACCTTGGCCGTGAGGGAACTAATAGTAAGGAATATAAGTTTCCAGTCAAGCCCTACCCAATCTTCGGGTATTGTGGTTGTACGATAAAACTGGAATGGTATCGCATCCAGACAACCATCAGTTTGATAAAGGGCTAAGGCTCATGCCTCAACATTTTCATCACCAAAATCATCAAGTGTTTGGAAACACATGTCCAAAACATTTCAATAGAATGATCCATCATTCCAAGGTTTTCATAACCATTTTGTTCCACCAAGTATTCCCATCTAAAAGTTGATCAAGTTTTATGCTTAGCACTAGCATCTACATGTGGGGGCAGTACTAATGAGGGTGGTAACTAGTGGAGTTTCACTAGGTTCAATCTCATGTCTTAGGCTGAGATCAAGGTTTCTATCTTAGGCCAAATTTTATGCTCTTTATGCAACCTTCAGCACAACTGTCTAGTATCTACCAAACTCTTAGGTAGACTCTAAGTAAGCTTTGATAAAGAAATAAAGTAAGAAGCTTGCACATAAAACTAGGATTGGTTTATCAAGTGAGTATAATCACATATGCTTAAGGCATATAATAGTCATATCACAAGTATGGGTTTGTGGCATCAGTAGGGTATCTGGCAAGGGTTAGCTTGCACATTCACTAGTAGTATTAGGCTTGCATCAGTGTCAATATAAGCTTGCATAGTTATAGTATCTTGCAAGTGTTAGCTTGCCTTGTGCAGAGCAGTGGTTGAAGTTCTCCACGGCTTCTTCTTCGTAGTATCCTCCTTCCTCCTCGTATCCTTGGTCGGTACTAGCGTCTATGAATAAATACGAGGTACACAATCACCAAACAATACTTAACTACTTGCAATCATCACACACAAGGGTCCTATAGACGATCTAGCATCATCTCTAACATTACCAGGTTAAAGCTTGGTTTAAATCTTTTTATTTTTAGAAAAGTAATTTCTACTCATTGAAAAACTACTTAAGATTTAATATTCTCCAAACTAAACATGGGATCATGTTGACACATGTCATCACCACATATTGTAGTCCATGGGAATGTGATTTGAAGTGGTGTCACAATTTAATAAGGTTTTACCCTTTTATTTTAATTAATTAAAGTGGCTAGAAATGCTTATGGAGCATTCTTTTATTACTTGAACATTATTTCTACAAGTAAACCTATATATTTTTATATATTCTGAAAGGTATGGTTAAATGTGATTTTTGAGAGTTGGAATCAACTCAAAAGCTTTTATGGTTTAAATTTGAAAAATGTTTGAATGCAGAAAAGCTTCTGCCTTGTTATTCTTACTATGGGTGATCTACAGATCCAAATGACTTGAATCCAACGGTCTTGGATTAAGCATTCACAGGCCTTTCCAACAAAATTGGTTTCATCCAATTTGGTGCACTGAATCGATCTGGGTTGATTTTTGAAGTTGGGTACAGAAGTGTGTTTGAATTAAAAAAGAAAAGGTTTAATTTGAATTGCTGGGCCAGGGAAAATCTAATGGGCGGCCTGCTAAGCAGGGCTCCTTGCTGGCTTAAGTGGGTGTCCCCACTCGTCAGTGACACGGGGATGGGCGAAGCGGTATGGGCAACGTGGATCGTTCGATCTAGTTCTAATCCAACGGCTGTGGGTCATCTTCGACGCGAGACAGCTCCGGCGAGAATGAAACCTAGCGCGGCCAGTGGGCGGTGCTGGGGGCTCACCGGGGTACGGGC